>CM008258.1:1224654-2449309 GCA_002287475.2 Pyrrhoderma noxium | reverse complement strand
CACCTAACACCTAACACCTAACACCTAACACCTAACACCTAACACCTAACACCTAACACCTAACACCTAACACCTAACACCTAACACCTAACACCTAACACCTAACACCTAACACCTAACACCTAACACCTAACACCTAACACCTAACACCTAACACCTAACACCTAACACCTAACACCTAACACCTAACACCTAACACCTAACACCTAACACCTAACACCTAACACCTAACACCTAACACCTAACACCTAACACCTAACACCTAACACCTAACACCTAACACCTAACACCTAACACCTAACACCTAACACCTAACACCTAACACCTAACACCTAACACCTAACACCTAACACCTAACACCTAACACCTAACACCTAACACCTAACACCTAACACCTAACACCTAACACCTAACACCTAACACCTAACACCTAACACCTAACACCTAACACCTAACACCTAACACCTATTAACAATAACTAGTTCTAATACCAGGATTAATCAACAGAATGCTTAGTCAGCAGGGTCTGAAGACAAGGCACAACTAGTATACACTGATATAGACTGAGACAAAGAAGAGGAGGGACAAGAAAAAGTATTAGGAGGTACTAGTCTAGGAGAAAAGACAAGATCAAGACTGGAAGGCTAGCTACTGACAGAAGAGGGGTATTTATACATGTGGGAATAGTGTGGGAATAATGGAAAAACTCGGCAGGGACTATGGCTAAACTATTAGGCTAAACTAAGCTGTGCTAGGCTGTGCTAGTTGAAACAGAATAAATAAGCTAACTACAAGTTAAGCTAGGTTATACTAGCTAAAACACTAAAATAGGTTAACTACAGAGAAGACTAATCCTAATAAGGAAAGGTGACCAGGAAGAATAATGGAAGGTAGTAGAATATTCAAGAATGTTCTAAAATGTTCTGGAAAGTCTTAGAATATTCAAGAATAAGTGAATAAGTAGTAAAGATAAGAGAGTGATAAGATAAGAGGAGATGCTTAGCAAGACAGCTGAGTCATATAATTAGTGAGTGTTTAGGTAAGCCACTTATATAAGCATATTAGGTAAGTGTTTAGGTAAACATGCTTATATAAGATGATTATGTAAATGCTTAGTCATATGATTGATTATGTAAGCTGCTTAGTAAGCAAAAAGCGAAAATAGACTTGGTTTCATAACAACACCTAGATTTCATATAATTAAAATTAGTAACTAGATTACTTAATTATATAGTCACTAATATACTTTGTTATAGATATTATATAATTAGTATAAAAAAATACAATATATCTTATTAACTAAAAATAATAATCTATATTATATTTTTCTATTATTATTATAATATTACTTATTATATTATTATTTTGATAATATAATCATTGTATTATATAATATAACTAATAAGTTCTAACTAGTATTTATACAAAACTAAATAATAAAAGAGAGACTAACAATTCTTATTAATTAATTCTTTAGTTAAAGTATTATACTTTTTTCACTTTTCTCAACTTTAATTTAATAATATAATAGCAAACTTTTTCTTTTAAAATATTTAATATATTTTTACTATTCTTTATATTCTTATATGCCACTTCTTTAGCCAATTTTACTTTTATTAAAGCTCAGTTTAGTGCTATAAAGTAAAATAAAAGTGTCTTTACCTAATATTTTTATTAGCTTCTTTATTAGAGTACAAACTCTATTAATAATATCATTATTATAGTGTTACAAACCTAGGCACATATATAGGATCTTTATTTTTTTCTCTATATAACTTGTTTCTATTCATCTTTTCTTTTATATCCATTTGAACTTTTATACTTATCTACCTTTGTTTTATAAACATATGTTTACTGATACATAAAGAAACATTGTATTATTATGACTCCATATAACTCATTTATAATAATCATATAATAATTATATTGCTGTATAATAGTAAAATATTTATATAGGGCTTATAACTAACTTAGCCTCTTAGTTTAACTTTTTATTTCTTAATCAAACTAAAGTTGTTCATAATAGTTTTATTTAATTCTAATTAATATCTTAGGACAAAGAGCTTAAATATATCTGCTAGTGATAGTATAAGAGGATCTTATTGCTAATATCTTAACTAAGTGTTACGAGTAAATAGTAATATATATTAATTTCCTTTTATATTTTTTACTTTTCTCTATTTTTACTATTTAAAGCTAAAGGCCAATTTTTCCTTTCTTGGACATTCATCAGTCACATGACTTATACAAGCTACACATGTGACCTCCTCATATATACTATTATTCTCACACTCTAACAGTATATAAGGTCATCTAGTAGCTCATATATAACTTAGTTTTGTTCTTGTCTTATTCTAGTGCCTCTATATACTTGTTTTCCTCACTTTGTGGCTCTCACTTAGTACTTATCAGATGTGAGGTCCTTCTAATCACTGACACTAAGACAGTGTTGGGTCTTACTTAATAATTAATAACTTCTATACTCAAACAATAAATTACAAGACTTAGTGTTTTCCTTAACATATAGTCTCTTAGCATTATAGATATGTTCTTTAAGAACTCTTATTAAAGGTAGTGTAGACTGTTAATATTATAAGTAAATAGTAATATATATCAATTTTCTTTTATATTTTTTATTTTTTTCTATTCTTACTATTTAAGACTAAAGGCTAATCTTTTTTTTCTTAAATATTTGTTAGTCACATAACTTATACAAGCTGTACGTGACCTTCTCATATATATTATTATTCTTGCACTTTAATAATATATAAGACTATTTAATAGCTTATATATAACTTAGCTGTTAAAGAAAACTGTTACAAACCTAGGCACATATGCGGGACCCTTATTCTTTTCTCTATATGATGTAACGGGCCCAGGCAAGCTGGCCGGTCGAAGACTGCCCATGCACAGGATTACAAGACCCGCCGTATGGGTCCTCAGGCATAGAAAAGAGGCAACGGGCGATAGCCCTCTCTTTTTCGATTTTACAGCCGTATGCAAGTATCAGCACTTGCGTGGCATCCGCAGAAGAGGCATAGCTAGCGTACGGAAGAGGGCAGAGGGACTTGTGGGGGACTGAGTATAGCTGCGAGGAGTATGGAAGGGATATGGAGAGTAGTGCAGGGTCGACGGGTAGGGGAACAGGGTGAAGGGGAGCGGCGGCCGGGGGCAGAGGGTCTAGCAGGAGATGGGCAGAGGGGATTGTAGGCCGTCGGCCGATCGCTGTAGCATACTTGTGTATAAATAAGACCTGTACGCCATTCATGGCAGCCCAGTGAATTTACTACGGCTTTATTGCATATTTTCACTCACACGAACGACTTCTCTTTTCTTTTACGGCGTTTTACGCACATTTCTCGACATCTTACGGACTTACTACGTTGCGAACGGTGTTACTATTTATAGATACGCCGATCGCAGCATCTTTATTTTCACTACTACTACATACCACTACTCCTACTTTCTAAGGCTGCGGGCCTTGTTCTGAGTTTTGCAGCAGTTTATTATAGCCTCCATGTCTCGCACACTTATACTAGACACTTCCCGACCAGCTGGGGAGTTTATAGTAGTTTTAACGTCCTAGGAACAAAAATGATACAGTCTGATGCTCTATCATAATGGCCAGGATATAATCAAACAGAGGAGGAGGAAAAAATCACCATACTACCAGAAAACACCTTTAGTTATGATCTAGACCCTGACTATCTAGTAGGAGATAACTATGGGTACTCAAATGACAGAGACATTATTCAAATCTCTGTAATAGATACTGAACTACAACAAAGGATCAAAAAGGGCTTAGAAGAAGATCAAATAGCGCAACAGGTCATTAAAGGACTCACAGAGAAAGAGTTAACTCCATTAAAACAAGAGCTAGCAGGATGGAAATACAATGATGAACTACTATTATTTAAAAATCGAACATATATACCAGCAAATCTCAAACTAAAGCAAGAACTGCTTAAGCTTTATCACGACTTACCATCACAAGGCCATCTAGGAATCTTTGGAACTATGGCAAATATACAAAGATATTTCTGGTGGCCAGGAATACATGCCTTTGTCAAGAGTTATGTACAGGGATATGCATTATGTCAACAAATGAAAGTCAACACATATCCATCAGCACCTCCTCTTGCACCTATCAAAGCCGACCCTCATGTATATCCATTTTCAACAGTTACTATGGACTTCATTACTGATTTACCAGAATCAAATGGATACAATGCACTATACATAGTGGTGGACCACGACTTAACAAAGGCAATAGTCCTTATCCCATGCACAAAAACAATTGATGCAATTGGGACAGCAAGACTTTATTATGATAATGTATATCGAAGATTTGGACTCCCTAACAGAATAATATCTGATAGAGGACCACAGTTCTCATCACAAGTATTTCAAGAAATGAACAAATGATTAGGAGTCACATCATCTATGTCAACAGCCTTTCATTCGCAGACAGATAGACAAACAGAGAGGACAAACTAGGAAATCAAAGCCTATTTATGAATCTATTGTTCTAATCACCCTGAAACCTGGACAGAACACTTACCATCAATGGAATTCTCTCATAATAACCGTATTCACTCAGTGACAAAACAGACACCCTTCTTATTGTTACTTGGATATCAACCACGAGCAATACCACATGTAATAGAAGATACCAATATTCCCTCCTTATCGGAATGATTAAAACAGCTAAATCAACAGAGAAGCGAAGCACTGGCAGCACATGAACTAGCTCATGCACTAATGGCACAAAGAATTCAATCAAAATTCAAACCATTCAAAGAAGGAGATCTAGTCTGGCTCGAGGCAAAGAACATCAACTTAGGGGTATTACATCGGAAATTAAAACCAAAACGAGAAGGACCATTCCCTATCACTAGGGTGATATCTCCATGGGCTTATAAATTACAATTACTGGAACAATGGAAAATTTTCCCTGTTTTCCACACTTGCCTTCTATCTCTATATAAAGCCACCAAAGCACATGGTCCCAGCTATTCAGAACCCCCACCTGATATTATAGAAGGGGAGAAAGAATATGAAATAGAAGCAATCGTGGGACATAGCCCAAAGAATGCCTGAAAACCCCAAAAATTCTTAGTAAAATGGTTGGGATACCTGTCATCAGAAAACACATGATACAAACCAGAGGAGTTATCATATGCAAACGAGATTCTAGATGAATATAAAAGGACTCATAATTTGCTGTAAAACCCCAGCAAACAAGACAACTACTGCTAAAACAAACATGCCCACTATCTGCTACCTAGACACTATTACCCAAAGAGACTGAAGAACTGAACGATCCTACCCACATTCTACCCCTTCTCAATCCCCAACCTCTACAGACTCTTTACTCCCAACCTTAGACCCAGGCGACCCCCCTTACTTTGACAGTAAAGCCACACTACAAATGAAATGACGACTAGCTGCTATCCTTTGTACCCCAGACCGACTCACTATTACTCATAACCAGCAAAAAGAATTTTACCGAATCCTTCGAAGACCCACACATACACCTCTTAACTACTGGCTAGATGATTTTGAAAGATCTCGAGACCAGGGTAGAATTATGCAAGATGTACTTGACGAACTCAAGCACCAGACGACCAAACTAAGAAAAGACATAGAGTATCACAAGAAAAGGGCAGCTAAAAGTATGCAAGCTGTTACAAACCTAGGCACATATGCGGGACCCCTATTTTTTTCACCACATGACTCATTTCTATTCATTCTTCCTTTTATATTTACTCGGACTCCCACACTTAACTACCCCTGTCTCACAAACACATGCTTACTGATACACGAGGTGGCATTGTGTCATTATGACTCCATATGACTCGTTCATAACAATCATGTGATAGTTATATTGCTGCGCAGTAGTAGAGTATTTATACAGGGCTTGTAGCTGACTTAGCCCCTCAGCTTGACCTCTTGTTTCTTAATCGAACTAAAGTTGTTCACAACAGTCTTGCTCAATTCTGATTGATACCTCAGGACAGAGGGCTTAAGCGCATCTGCTAGTGATAGCACAAGAGGATCTTGTTGCTAACATCCTGACTAAGACAGTGTTGAGTCTTACTCAGTGATCGACGACTTCTAAACTCGAACGATGAATTGCAAGACTTAGTGTTTTCCTTAACACAAACAGCCTTTACTCTAGGATGAGCCAGCCATGTCTTAGGGAAGTTTATTATGGACAATGCACTGTTCCCACCTGATTGAAAGGATGCAGTCTATGATAAAGGCGACCTATTGCTTGTATACATGCATGGAAAAGGAACTCGAGAGGACCCCTGTTACTTCGATGAGGAACTACCTAGTGAAGATGAAGTTAATGACGAAGAAATGGAGGTTAACAAAGTAGATGAAGAAAACAAAGAAAACATACCTGACAATGAACCACCTAAGGTACAGTTCAGTGATGAAGTAGTCCAAGCCTCATCTGCACAAGAAGAAGAAGAAGAGTACAGTTGGACTAGTGATAGTAATAAGCATTGAGTAGCTATCATGAACCACATATGGAGCTGTGAAGGCGAAGACCACAAGATATTCGACTGCCCTCACTATACATGCGGTGAATGTGGTAAACAAGCCCTAGGACATGGAATGGTCAAATGCGAAAAATACTTCTGCAAAATGTGCCAAGAACCAGCTCTAGGACACAATTGGTAGAGTTGCGGCAAGGAGGGCTCTGATAAACAAGGACCAGTTTCAGGAATTGCCTAAGAAAGGTACCGATCCATAAAGTTTAAACCCCACTCAATTGTTTCGTCTTTATTCTTTTGATTAAAGTTTTTTTATTATTTATGCCCATGATTCCGGCAAGGGAAGCACTTGTACATTATAATTCATTGCTGTAAAGGAAAGCGATTCCTCACTAATCTGCTTTAAAGCTCTTAGTGTTTATAACCCTATTTATTTATCTATCAGGCATTCCTTTTTCTTCTTTTACTCCCTAACCACCTTCTTAACTATCGACTTCAAGCAATACATGCTTGGATGATTTTATTTAATTTGCAGTTGAGGACAACTGCGCTTAAAGAGGGGGTAATGTTACAAACCTAGGCACATATGCGGGACCCCTATTCTTTTCTCCATATGACTCATTTCATTTCATCTTTCCTTTTATATCTATTTGGACTCCCACACTTATCTACCCCTGTTTCACAAACACATGCTTACTGATACACGAGGTAGTATTGTGTCATCATGACTCTACATGACTTGTTCATAACAATCATATAATAGTTGTATTGCTGTGCAGTAGTAGAGTATTTATACAGGGCCTGTAGCTGACTTAGCCCCTCAGCTTGACCTCTTGTTTCTTAATCAAACTAAAGTTGTTCATAATAGTCTTGCTTAATTTTGATTGATACCTCAGGACAGAGGGTTTAAGCGCATCTGCTAGTGATAGCACAAGAGGATCTTGTTGTTAATATCCTGACTAAGACAGTGTTGAGTCTTACTCAGTGATTGACGACTTCTAAACTCGAACAACGAATTACAAGACTTAGTGTTTTCCTTAACAAAAACACTAAGTCTTACAATTCATCATTTGAGTATAGAAGTCGTCAATTACTGAGTAAGACTCAACACTGTCTTAGTTAGAATGTTAGCAACAAGATTCTCTTGTGCTATCACTAGCAGATGTGCTTAAGCTCTCTGTCCTAAAGTATCAATCAGAATTAAGCAAGATTGTTATAAACAACTTTAGTTCGATTAAGAACAAGAGGTCAAGCTGAGGGGCTAAGTCAGCTACAAGCCCTGTATAAATATTCTACTACTATGCAGCAATACAACTATCACATGATTGTTGTGAACAAGTCATGTGAAGTCATAATAACACAATACTACCTCATGTATCAGTAAGCATGTGTTTGTGAAACAGGGGTAGTTAAGTGTGGGAGTCCAAGTAGATGTAAAAGGAAGGATGAATAAAAATGAGTCATGTGAAGAAAAGAATAGGGGCCCTGCATATGTGTCTAGGTTTATAACATAAACTTAGATATATATATGGGACCTCTATTTTTTTCTCTATATGACCTATTTTATTTATTTTTCCCTTTATATCTATTTGGACTCCTACACTCATCTACTTCTATTTTATAAATATATACTTATTAATACATAAGAAAGTATTATATTATTATAACTTCATATAACTTATTCATAATAATCATATAATAGTTGTATTGCTGTATAGTAATAGAGTATTTATATAGGACTTGTAGTTAACTTAGCTCCTCAGCTTGACCTCTTATTCCTTAATTGAACTAAGTTATTTACAATAGTTTTGCTTAATTCTGATTGATACCTTAAAATAGAGAGCTTAAACATATCTACTAATAATAGTATAAAAGAATCTTGTTACTAATATCCTAACTAAAATAATGTTGAGTCTTATTCAGTGATCAATAATTTCTATATTCAAATAATGAATTATAAAACTTAGTGTTTCTCTTAACATAATTATAATAATTTATATTTTAAATAATTAATTTTTACTATAAATATAAAAACTAAAAAAAATAAAAACAAGCTTTTTATATATATATTAATATATAACTAAATATAAAATTTAATAACTAATAGACTTTTAAATTAATAGTATTAAAAATAATATAAAGTCTAAATATATAAATAAAAGATATTATATATTGATTTATTAAAAAATACTAAAAAAATATTACTAAAACCTATATTTTCCACATTTTCTTTTTTAAAACTTATAAGATATTTATAGTATAAAATAGCCATCGATAAGCCAGACCAGAATACTTGCTATAAATACAGGATATAATATTTTGTGGGGGGTAGAAAAAGAGGGGGAGAATAAAATTTATATCTATATATTTACTTTTTTTTTAAAAAGCTTTATTATAAAATTTATCGAGTACACGCTAGTTCTATAGAGTATCCTGTTTAGAAATGACCTCAGGCGCTTGAGTTTAAATCATTCCAGAAACTGGCTAAAACGATTGAGGGTTAGCATAGGAAACCTCAAGTTGTTCCGCCTGCATACCTAAGAAAATATAATAAGTCTGTTTATTTATTAAAAAATCAAATCTTTGCTGCTTACGGAATATCGGAATCTCAGTGGTTTCGGCTAGTCGGAAAAGATTCTTGAGAATTTTGTCAATTTGGAGTCGAAGATTGTCACTTTTTTCAAGTATATCCATTGTAAAACCTAAGCTTGACAGTCTTCCTCTCTCTGAATTTATAAAGTTTGCTGCTATGATGCCAAAAATCTAAAAAATAATCACATGAATTCAACTATAGGCAAACTGGTGAAACGATACATACACTAGATATTGGATCAATAAAGCTTTGTTCAGTGCTACTGAGCTTCTCTAATATTTCTGAAATCTCAGAGCAATGTCCTAAACCAATATTAATTACGTTATGATCTAGTATTGGTGAGGCTGACAACCGGATTTTAATCAAGAAAATCATAGCTGCGTGTGCAAGTCCATGGATAATTAATGTAGACTGTTGTTTCGTTTGGGATAGGACATTGCCACTCAAACCTATCTGATCCACAGGCCCCAGGACTCTGACAAACTGGGAAATTATACCAACAAGTCTTCTTGCTTCGTTTGAAATTTGAGCTTTGGAAGACTGATCCGCTACAGAGTGTAAAAAAAGGAAGCGGAGAAAATTCGAAACCTGTGCTAAGTACATTACTTGGGATATGCTTACCACCACTCCAGTCCAGTGAAAGACGATTAGCTCGCTCAAACAAAGCTGAAACCCGGGCACGATCCGCAAGAGGTGAAATGGCCTCAATCTCAGTGGAATTTCCCAAAAAGAACTCTTGAACATGCTGCAGCGAACTTGGCGGGAGATTAGTAGTTAGCTAAAGTGAAGTAATGATGATCAATAATGCTACTTTAGTATTACAGGATGCACTCGAAATCCTCACATAAGCTTCAAGATCCAAAGGCCATGGAGTACTTATTGACGTCCCAACCTGCACATCATCTATCAAGATGCAAGGTTCGCCAAGAGCAGCGCTCCAACAGCGATCTAATATGAAGATACTCCAGAATATTCGAATATGTTCTCCCAGCTCAGTAGAGTCCTGAGGCGGAGTAAACCTGAATGAAGGGAATACAGATAGCCTCATTGGCGATGGAGACGGTGAAAGGTATCGTGCTTCTATCTCATATAGACCACAGCCAACAGCAAGAGAAACGGCTGCATTTGCATGATAGCGTCCTTCGAGGTTGCGTCCTAAACTCAAAAGATAATGAGTCAATAATACTTCGGCCTGCATTGCATCTATATATCGATACGAAGCTGGTTCAACCTATGATATAAAAGAAGTAAAGTAGGTGTGAGAAAATTATTCTAAATCAAGTAAACATACTAACTTCATTCCGAGAGGTAACGTTTGTTGCGGATTGCAACTGAAGAATAGCACGTTGTAAGAATATATTAGTGTGTTGTCTCAAATCGGGTATTTCTGATATATGACTGGCCCAAAGTGAAATCGCATTAATTAGAGCTAGATGGGGTCGCAAATGGTGGCCGGAAGTAAGATTTAGCCTTTCCCGAAATCTTTCTATAGAGATAACAAAACCCAAATTTGCAGCAAATGGGACAAATATGTCAATTCTTTGTTTAAAAAGGGTCAGAGTTAGATTGACAGAGTTAGAGTGATCAACAAGATAAAAAAAAGCCTCACAGGAAGTATTGTATTCTAAGTGGGGGTTCTTCGAGCTCCCACCATTGCGATATATTTGCTCTATCTTCAGAAGACCCTGCTCCCCCGTCACTCAAAGCAGTGTAAGGATTTTGCAAAAGTACGTTCCGATCTGAGCTTTGAGGATTTTCTAATTCAAATATACGAGCCTGAAGAAGGGCAATATTTTCTTCGAGTACTTCAATTCTAGGGCGACCTTGATTATCAGTGTATTCGCAATCCATAGCCTTTTTACTTTTTATACACTGAGAACAATGAGGACGAGCGCCATCACATTTCTACAAATGTCTCCTATAACCAATACGAACTATTAATAATGAAAAGACCAACCATTTTACGGCGCCTAAGTATATAATATGAGAAGTCTATACTGAATGATAAGAATGGAAAAGAAACACATGCCTACAGATAATACATGCCTTTCCTCTCAGGAGGGTTGAATTCTGTTCAGACATGGAGCGAATATGATGATTTATCTCTTTGAATTAAAAAATATACACACATTTTATAAAGAAATACCACTCCTTGATCACAACTTTTATTTGATAATTGATTTGTGCAACCAGATCGAGTACGAGACTCGCGGAAGGTGCTTTGAGAGCTCAGTCATCGAATCACCAACTGAAGGAAAACATGATGAATCAATGTGCCGGAGAGTACGCAGCGCCAGCCACTCCGATGTTATGAAGGATGTCTAGTAAGTAACGGAGTTCGGGGAGAAAATCTAGAAGAAAAAGGAATGAAACACCACAGGAGCTTGTTGGATGATATTCTATTCTCGGCGATGGTCAAGTGTGCTTAGTAACTATTAGTTACTATATAAATAAGTGTTATTTCACGTGCCTAATTATGGTGACTAATCGACTTATTTATCGGATTACACTAGCCATACCCACGAATACAAAGAAATAGTTACAAGTAATAATAACGATATGATATAGCCTTTTTAACAGAAAAGTAGTGTTTCTTGATGTGGCAGCATGTATGCACACAGTGCCCACATTCCGCAACCGCCTCATACTTCAGGTCGGCCATACCAAGGTCTTAGGACACGAATCGATCCAGAACAGATTCCATCACCCGTCGATGTCGCTGAGTATGATCAGGAAGTCTGGTCTTCCAAACAATTCATGACACTTCCGCAATCCACTGTCCATGTACCGCTTTCAACAACTGCTTTCTCTGCTATTGATCAAGGGAACTCTTCCCCAAGGTTCATTAGACCCACAACATGGAACTTACCGAATTCAGCTTCTCTTGCAGACGCATGTCATATCCCGCTCGCAGCTATTATACAACCTTTTGCTGAGGAAGATCCTGTACCAGTTGTCGATTGTACGAGTTTCGCAGGCGGAGGACCTCCTCGTTGCGCCGCATGCAGGGCCTACTTGAATTCATGGTGTGAGTTTATTGCGGGAGGATCTCGTTGGCGTTGCAATTTGTGTAAACACGAAACGGAAGGTGTGGAACACTATCCATCTTCCCTTGGATTACTAGCTAAATAAGACTTATAGTCGATGCTGATTACTTCTGTTCACTCGATGCTACACAGCGACGAACAGATATCCTAACACGACCCGAACTTTGTAAAGGCACTGTTGATTTTGTTGTAGGGTCAGCCTACAATGCCCCAAATCCAACATCACCTCTTGTCCCAACTTATGTATCCTACGACTCCGCCTCCACCTCCTCGCATTTGCGTGACCCAGTTCCTCGGCGTACTCTTTTCGCTTTGGATATATCGCAGGAAGCAGTTACTAGTAACTTCCTTGCTGCATCATGTACTTCGATCCTTTACGCTCTATACGGTCCAGACGCTGTAAAATGCTTTCCCGATGGTTGCACGGTTGGATTCATTACATTCGATACATCTATCCATTTCTACAACCTTAATCCATCAAAGGATCAAGTAGAAATGCTTATTGTCCCGGATATAGAGGGGGAAATGTTTTCTCCTCTTCCTGTTGAGATTTTATTTGTTGATCCCTTTTCGTCTCGGTATTGTCTTTCCATTCGCTTTATCAGATCAAATATCTTACATACTTAGCGATTAGGAATCTTATTGAATCTTTTCTTGTTTCTCTGCGAGAACGATTCCACGCATCTTCCATGTCATCTGAAACACCATCTCGCCTTTCGGCAGTTCTTCCAGCCATACGAGCCTCCGCTGCAGCACTTACGCCTTCAGGGGGTCAGCTTATTTTCTTTGGTTCTTCTTATCCTTCCTACGGACCTGGTGCGGTAGAACCGCTACTACCAGAATCAGAGTCAAAACTTTACGATACTGACAAAGAAAAAACGCTTTTTACCCCTGAGAGTATCTGGTCTGAACTTGCAACGGAACTAGCAGAATCAGGGGTTGGTGTAGAGCTTTGTCTATCTCTTGGGTCGGGTAGATTTGGTCATATAGACGTTAAGAGTATTGGCGTTCTTGCAACATTTACTGGTGGAGAAACACGACTCTTCCCACGTTTTGATCCCCGAAGAGATGAAGATACACTAAAAACACATTTAACTAGAATACTCTCCAGAAGTGGAGGTTATAATGCTCATGCAACCGTTCGTCTATCTAAGGGACTCAAGTTAACGAAGATTATTGGTGGATTCGTTGAGTCCGGTCTATCTTCTTCGGTATCTCAACCTATTCAACGGTCTGAAACTTCGTCGGTACCAACTATTCCAAGTACCACCATCACGACGACTCTAGCCTTTGGAACTATTCATGCTGACTCTTCTCTTGCTATTGAGTATACCCATACAGGCTCAGGATTAGGAACGTTTTTTTCTGGAGAAAAAACACTTGATACCCGTGAATATGCATTCATCCAATGTGCCTTTTTATACACAACAAACTTTGGTCCCAAATCGAAAAACGAGACAGATCACAAGGCTAGTAGTTTGTCAGATAAGGGAGTAGGCGGGAGGAGAGTCAGGGTTTTGAATCTTGCATTGACTGTAGGAGAGCTAGCAGGAAATGTATTCAGGTTTGCTGATGCGGACGCGACTGTTGCGTTCTTGACAAAAGAGAGTCAGTCCGTGTTTTTTCCCCTTATCGGCTTTATTTATTAATAAAAAATCGATTATAACAGCTATGTCCGATCTTCAGCAAGGAAGAAGTACATTAGCAAATCTGCGCGACTGGTTGACTGAGCGATGCTCACGCATACTACTAGCTTATAGAAGACAGTGTGCTGCAGCCACTGCGCCCACTCAGGTTTACTTTTTCTTGACTGTCTAACGTACTTCACTTAACGTTGATAATATATTACAGCTTATCTTACCCGAAGCATTCAAACTCTTACCCCTTTACGTATTGGCATTACACAAAAACCGGAGCATAAGAGGTAGTTTGATACACCGACCCTATTTGATGTGTAATTCTCAATTACCATCCTTTTTATCTAGCACATAATGTCGCTTCTGATTTACGAAATTATTATATTCATCGCCTATTAACGATGCCAACCCATGTGCTTTTGCGCCATCTTTATCCAAGGTTTATGGCCCTTCACGACCTTACGGACACCATAGCATTACTTGGGTCAGATTCGGTGGCCAAAGAAAGTGGAGAGCACGATATTAAGGAAACACTTCAACTGCCGTCTCTGATGAGGGATACGTTCACTGGCATGCAAGCAGATGGTGTTTATCTTATAGGTTAGTTGTACGCCCTCTACGAGAGATACTTACAAATTCAAGTCTTATACCTTCTCTTAGACAATGAGGAGGTGATGGTTCTTTGGGTTGGGTCGAGCGTGTCTCCTCAAATTCTACTTGATCTGTTTGGGGTCGAAACAGCGCATGACATCGATCCAAATATGGTGAATTGATTTAATAAACAGTGAAAATCGTCTAACAAGAATATGTTTAGCCCGCTCTCCCATGTTTGTCGTCAAGATTATCCGTACAAGTACGAAATATACTGGCATCCCGTCGAGAGGGACGATTTGGGGCCGAGCGTCGTCTCCTTATTGCGCGGCAAAATTCGGATGGAGCAGAATTAGAATTTAGTGACATGCTAGTCGAAGATTCAAATTGTGGAGCAATGACTTATGTCGACTGTAAGGGCTATTACAATCGTGCCAATCTATCGTACCATCCCCGCCAGACGACTACTAACTAAACATTCTCTTTATCTAAGATCTCTGTTTTGTCCACAGACAAATTAATGTTGCCGTAAGCACCTACATCTTTTGCTATATATGCTTACGCTTATTGTTTGTTGTTTAATAAGTTAACGAATAACACAAATATAGAGCAGATATCATCTTACGGTATCAGAGGAACACCTTGGTAAAATAGCTGATATGTTTGAACATACCTACAAAATCACCTATTGTATGGGGCCCTCAAACGTAATCTATTCATGTAGACATGTTAATGTTCGATCTTCATCCGACAGATGTAAGTCCCGGACTTCCATAGACCGATCAAGCCCTTGGTCACCTCGATGTTCGGTTGGTGTGCGAAATTTAGTATATAAATATCTTTATCTAAAACGTGGAGCTTATAACGGACATCTAACAGCGATAATTACAATTTCAGACCATTGAAATGTCACAAAGTTGCGTAATGCTTATGAATACACTCTTAGATGAGTGAAACCCGAACGTATTACGTCTAAACAAGAATCCCTATTATTTCTATAGACTGGAAATAGCACTTTATCCCGTTAAACAACCTTGTGTACTCCTATTTTCGCAGCATTGTTGAAGACAAATGTATTTTTACAGGTATAACCCTCTATGTGCGCCCACTGCCATTCTCTCGCTGATAGGGAAAATATTTGTATATTAGCTAATCATTTGTTTGTTAATTGATGGGATTTATGGATTTTCCTATCGTAATTAACAGGTTTATGCGTCTGTTCAGGACAGCTTCCATCTTTGGGCTCAAATCTGGGCGGAAGATTTTGTCAAAACTCCGGATTGCAATGCAAAACGCTACCTTTTATTTGGGAACATTAACCCGGGCAGATAACTATGACTTCTGTCTGGGAGATAGAAAACAGCCGAACTAGAGAACTAGAAGGTTCTCCGGACGGGTTTCTCGAAACAAGTCAGGGACCACGAAACAAATTACTTTCGGCGAATTATTTACCACTTTCTTTGTCCTGGGTTAATTCTACATCGCATATGTCCCTGTTGCATCTGGTAAACATTTCAAATCATATAAAATCATTTCTTAATAGGGATGCCAATACTTCATGGCGCTAATTTCAAAACCTTAATATAACATTCATTGCGTTCTATTCATATGAGCAGGAATATAGCGAGACTTAAATTCTCTCTTTTAGAACAAAACCCTCTTAGTAATTCTAAAGACTTGAGCGCAGAATTGTTTCATGATCTTCGTGCTCATCGCAAGCGAAAAAACTAAATTAAAGTTTGTCTTTTACATATTAACGACCGTTAGTAAAATATTAACCTTTTAGGTATTTCGAACGTACATTGTTACTCGGTAATTCAATAGAACACAGGCCGCTTGATAACCGCCGTGATACCTTCGGCTTTTAAAAAGTGAGATCGATATCTATATAAATTGAATTGAAACTTAAAGCTGGTGTCTCTGATGATCAGTTACATATTCGGAAATGGCCATCACCAGCTTAAGGCCACAGAAATATACACTTCTAAGCACTTAAGAGTGACTTCTTAGCTTGATTAAAATCGATATCGATATTAGGACTGTCTAAACGGTTTCAAAATTAAACTCTATTTTAAGACAAACGCCAACTCTTCCCCACACATGCATATCCGAAAAGTTTTACTTTGGGAATTACTACCTACACCTGCGGTGATTACTTCAGCGTTACAGTATCTAGGCAGAGAGAAATGCTGTGAACCTGATCGTTTGACTCTTTTCTCGGAAACCCATGACTCGAAGGATGTAGCAACGACCTTGAACTCGTTTTAAACTTTACCTAATGTTCTCTGAAATGAACTTCTCTTAGATGGTGACGATGCGCCACCTGAATAAAATGAGCCCGCCTTTCGTCATTAATAGTCTAACAAAGTATACTAAAGCCGGACCCCCGTGATTGCGTTTGCCTAATACTTACACTGGTTGTTTCAATGAGGACCGAATCATACTCGAAGCCATTCGCCTTAGGGGAGCAGCCTTAATTCAGGAAGAACTACTCCTCAATGGGATTGTTTAACTTCCTGTACTTAGATATATCTCAAGTTCTGACCAAGAGGTACATCTTCCTGAATTTGAAAGTCAGGGAGAAGGATAGAAACTGAAGACTTTCGGCGTCACTCGCCTTGAATATACTGTAATCGATCGCATCTTCTACATCTCCGTTATATTTTCACTTAGTTCTCTTCCTCAGCATTCTTTCTTTCGTACGTGCGCTCTCCTATAATTTATCACCAAAAAATATGATGACCCTTTTGGACATGTTGAGTAAACCTCCGACAAAAATTATGAATTAATCAATCCTTTAACCTATATGCTTTCGCAGGGGAGGTATAAAATCTCCTGGTAATTTCGAGTTCAAGCATAAGTTCTAAGAGACTGCAATACACTCACAATGAGCTCTTTTCTGAACAAATCTCTCAGAAAGGGACAGGCTTGCACATGCTGTAGGTACGTATCATTTCAGATAGGGTCGACGAAGTAGCCATGACACTGACTATTAGTGTAGGCGGAGGAAGACAGTAAATATTGCATCTCTGTAATAGCTAAGAAAAGCCCTAATGACCCCTATAGAAGTGCGATGGAGGGCGGCCCATATGTATCCAGTGCTCCTCTAACGGTCGTGAGCTTGATTGCGAGTACTCGGATGGTGTGACGCCCACTCGCACCGAAATGCTTCAAGGATACTTGGCTCAACTTCAAAACAGGGTAAACGAACTAGAGGGCTCCTACTCTCAACGTCCTCAGGCTGCAGGTGATTATTGATAAGTATAGACCCCGACAACTAAACTAATTCTTTACAAGGTGCTTCAGCCCAGCACATTGTGTGTGACGTCCTTAATCAAATACATTATAAGGCTAACAAAAACTGTCTCAAGCATTCCTTTTCGTCAGTGCAGATACCTAGTCAGTGGTGGACTAATGAAATTCCGCCTACCCATATCTCAAGAACACTGTAAGCTGCGCACTTAAATATGATATCTTAACTAAGAGTTCCTCCTCATTTTATCCAGAGTAAATATTTTCATTCAACACTCCCATCAACTTTGCACGAGCCTCAGTTTAAGGTCTTTGGAGACATATATTACCGCTCGACCAGATGATGCCAACTATCCACATCCAGCTCTTATGAACTCCATTTTTCTATGGGGAGCCCGCTTGTCTCGCTCCAATTCTCTTTCCACTCCTGACAGCGAACAAACTCTTTATTCTAAAGCCTTGAACTTGCTACAAACGCGTAATATGTCCTCATTAACAGTTCGACATAGCTTACAAGCCGT
The DNA here is from genome assembly GCA_002287475.2 of Pyrrhoderma noxium. NCBI lineage: Eukaryota > Fungi > Basidiomycota > Agaricomycetes > Hymenochaetales > Hymenochaetaceae > Pyrrhoderma > Pyrrhoderma noxium. The sequence goes on along the minus strand of CM008258.1, from coordinate 2,431,162 downwards.
TCAAGCAGAGATACTCACTGCTACATATTTATTCACCTGTGGCGGCCGCTCTTTGGAGACAGACTTTCGTATCAACTCTGCTGTCCGATTGGCCTTAGGCTTAGGAATGAATCATGTGATCCCAGGGGTATCTAACGATTCTGTCAGAGACGGGGAAAATATCACAACATTTTGGGAATTATTTTTACTGGATCAGATGTGGTCATTAACGAGCGGGAAACCAGCAATTATCCGTACGTATGGGACGTCTCGTTTATCAATAACAACACCATGGCCCCTTACTACTCAGGGTGTATTAAAGGTGAAGTTACCAATTATCCTTCCTCAATGTTATATTGATAATTATATGGTCAAGAAAAATGAGACATATTCCCCAAGCAATAATGTAGACCCCTTGCTGCAATTTGAAATGGAAGGAGGTACATCTTCGTCTGGTTTTAGTCATCTGGCACTAGCAGCCAAGGCGATTTATCTCTGCCAACGTGCAGTACAGGTTTCTTCTCTCCCAACATCCAGTAGGTGTATCACATCAATGGGGAATGGAGATACTATTTACACCTTTGTATAGGCGAAGAAACTCGCACACTTGATGCCATGATATTCAATTTTATTTCAACACTCCCTCCCGTAGACTCTAGGGGTGACGTAACGAACAAGTCATATCAGATTTCCGTCCATGCCATAGCATATTATTCATTTATAAAGCTACATGAGTCACACGCACAGGTGGATATTGGTGCTTACAAACGCTGTGTGCAAGCTGCATGTTATATATCCATGCTTCTTGGGAGTTTTACTCCTGAAGAAACTTTTGAACCTTACTCTATTACTCTGGTAAGTCTAAAGCAGTTTTCATCTCCCGCAATATTATTCTAATCTTATAAAGCCATGCTTCGTTGTCTCGAGTAAAATTATTATGCGTGAGATTTCACGCATACGACAAATGGAAGATCCTTCACAGAATGATTTGTCTCCGCAAGCACTGACAATGGTGCTTAGTAGACTTTTGGATGCTCTCACGGATCTATCAGAGGTTTTCACTGTGCTAGGTATTTCAAGTGTTCATTATGATAAGCACGTACTGATTGCTATCGACAGAGCCACAACTAGATACAATACGTGAAATGCGAGAAACGTTGCTATCATGAAACTACTAGCTAGATACAACTAATGAAGAATTATTGTTTCTACTCATGCTCCTTACTCAATCATTACTATTTTACTACTTTCTCTATCCTGATGCAAATTGGAAATAGCTAGAATAGAATTTTGCTTTTATACACCATCTCAAATCTATCTCATGATCTACACATACCTTGTTCACTTTCAGCGAGTTTCGCTTCGTGTTGATCCTTAGGAATGGCACCAAAAATGACGTCCATCTCTTCCAGGCCCCTACCTTTTGTTTCAGGGATCCACCTTGCACAATTCGTATGAGTAAAAGTTTCGAAATATATATATAGAACTTACAGAGAGAATGGGAATAGCAATGCGATATTCAGACTCCCGTACAATACAAATATTTTCCATCCCAAAGCTCTAACGAGATTTGGTGTTACTCTTGTAATCACAAAGTTCCACAACCACTGGCTTGCGCTGGCTACTGACATTCCATAGTGTCTAGTTCTAGTTGGAAATATATCTGCGCTATATATCCATGGAAGGGGCCCCCAACCCATGCTGAAAAAAGCTACATAGAGATATAGCAGTGCTGCCATTACTTTACTTGAAGACTCAGGGCCTGGGCCTGTCCCATCCGTTTTACTATCTGTAGTTGGAGGGGGGTGGGTTTTTAGAAGAGCACCGACAATGAAAAAAAGTGTTCCCATTCCAAAAGAACTTAAAGCTAGTGAGAACCTTCGTCCCAGAGAGTCGACAAGAAGGTTAACGAAGATAATAGTTGCTATTACTTTTATGACACCATAAATTCCGGATGCAAGCAGAGAATTCGTAACACCTTCGTATCCAATCTAACTACATAAATACGTGAGCGACCTTTGCAGATAAACCTACTCACTGACTCAAATATTTGGGGGCCGTAATAGTTAATAGTATTCTGTCCTGTCAGCTGCTGGCCCAAGAAGATAACAAATGCAATAATAAATCGAATGAGGTTCCCCTTTCCAAAGAATGCCTCATAAAATGCATTCCGATTATTCAAGCCTTCTCGTGACTCCTTTTCCTCATCGACTGCAGCAATAATTTCTATCATTTCATCGTTCACTGACTCTAATGTCCCTCTCCTTAAATAAGCAAGGTTTTCGTAGGCCTCAGATATTTTACCTTTGGAAGCAAGCCATCTGGGTGACTCCTTTATGGTAAAAACAGAGATAAACATCATCATTGCCGGGACGAGCTGCAGACCGAATGGAATCTGCCAAACCCTCGGTCCAACTGGGTTGTGTTGGCTAATCCCAACTTCGCTCTGTCAGAATTATTGTACACTAGAAAAAAATACAGCCTTACAGTTTACGAAATATGAAATCATAACTCCAATAACTACTAATATCTGGAATAATCCTTAACATGTTGATTGTTGATATATGATGTTATTACGGTAGAAAAAATATGATAGCGTACCTGTTATTCTCCCGCGTACGTTTTTCGGCGAGCATTCAGAGACAAATGCAGGAGCAACCGCGGAAATTGCGCCGATACCAATACCTGCTATTATTCTACCAGAGTAAATATACCCGAGGCCACGCCCACCAGAACCGGATATAGTTTGAAGTATCTTTAATTCACAGGTTTCTAAGCCATGAGGGTCGGATACTTCAAATAGAAAGATACGTACTGCACCGACTATGAATATTAATGTAAAAAAAGCCAGGGTATATTTCCTGCCTATTCGTTCTTCAATGCAGGGGGGATGTATATTAGCCGATAGTATTTATTTTGAAGGAGGGTAAATATTCACGGGAAATAGATGCACTTCCTAAAGCTCCAAAGAAGGCTCCAGCTTGCAGTACCGCAACAATATTTCCGGTAATATCCGTAGCTCCTTCTTGATTAACTTGATTTTCGTTATTAAGGAAATGTTCCTTGAATGCAGTTTGTTCGATTACTCCGCCAGCAATTCCCCTTTTTATCAACGTATATCCTGTATAATAGAGAGACTAAGTAAAGTAAGTGTACGTACGTGTCGTATCCGAATAAGATAGCACCCCAGTATACGACAAATGCGAGGTCTGTGGAGTGTGTGAGCGAGGGTCAAAAGTAACTAGTTAATAATATTATACAATAAGTGCGAATGTTTTTCAGAGGCTTTAACTCCATAAGATATCTTTTGGGGTGGAGAGTGCTGAGGATATACCGAAGGTAGCTTCATCCAAACATCGCGCCTTTATAATATGACTGAGAATAGATCATCTGATTAAAGTAGTTTAGAGAGAAGCCTCTTCTTAAACCAGGTGATCAACAGCCAATCGGCCAGCCAATGTACAATTATACCCACAAACCACTGATGGGTTTAGAGCGCAAAATATCTTTATGGTCCGGACTTCTCATATTGTATAAATCCATGCAAGTGCTCTAGGAAACTTGATGAAGCATCTTCCGCCCCGGATTGAGAAGAGATGATATCTTACATAAGTAACGTTAAATGCCGAACTTCATTAGTGGGGAATCCAATAAAATTCCGGTAATATCCGACTTGAAGGGTGAACAAGTTTATTGTGATTTGATCGGAATGGCAGATAATTTTATTTCATCATCTTAAGTTTTTGAAAATATCTGATAATCATGTAAAAACAATGTTTTTTTTTCGGACCTTTCTCAACACGGTCTCTGATTTAGAAGCCAGGGTCAATGGGCTACGACGACAAACCCAATTACCGTTATTTATTTTATAAATTGTCCATAGACAACTCTATTTACCCTGAAAGTCCATGATTTACCTATCTGCCAATCTTGCTGTACGATGATTGCTGTAACTTGTATCTTAAATATGTCTTTTATAGCTCACAAGCGTCCTAGATTTGGGTCACAAATTACTATATGTATTCCCGTGGATGAGTTGGATCACGGAGGTATGATGAATTTATCTGGAAATTTTGTAAGTTTTGTTTGCTGTAACCTAGTTAAGGCTTATTATAGTTGATGATTCTCGACCGATGATTATCTCAGAACCTAAAATCCTGCCTAGATTACTGGGATAACGATCAATGTGTCACAACAATAGTAAACCTATACGATACAACAGTACTATATATAATGTTAGATCTTATGTCATTTAAACTTGTTAAGCTCTTTGTAGCATTCTATGCATATAAAATACTCTTTATACTATGTATCACTCTAGCAAAGATGATATATAAACTTAAATCAGTCGTTTTACGAGGCAATATAGAAAAACTCACCTGTATGTATCCACCCACAGGGCCATTAATCAGGAATAAATGAAGTCAATTACATGCAATAGTCTCGATTAAACCCCTCAACATAAGCGGAATCTACCACAAGTAAAATCAAAAGAGCTTCTTGTCCCCATTTTCATAGACCTGATATTACAGTAACATAACGGGTTGAATGTCATGAACTCGAATTGTGCTTATATTCACCTGCGTACCTTACAAAGACGTATCATCTTTTAATTCCTATCTTTTTATTGGCCTTATCTTGGTCTAGAATCTAGCACCCATTTTTATCGGTTAGTCTGTACCCCGAATAGATTTGCGTTAGTGTCCCTTCCCTCTCTTATCCTTGGGATGATCTTCTGATCCCGATCAAGCATCTCACATTCGGGAATTTATTTTATCCTACAACTAGTCGACTTCAAGGGCAAATTTACATTAAAACCATCTAGTCTCATATCCCCTTGCAAGACCGTAAGCGGCCTTAAATACCAAGCCGTGGTATCTCTGGCCCCTTTCCCTTTCCCTCACCCGAGACGAGACAAATCATTACTCGTTGTATTTACATGGATCTTATATTTTTTTCTGACTCTTCCTTATAATCCCTTCTAGTATGGAGATGACAAGAGAGGAATGGCGGGATGTGCTATGGTTGCTTTCACCTTGGGTTAGTCCAAACATCGACATGATTCGCAACTATAGTATATACTAATTTTTAGCTTGAAAACAATAGCTCATCGGAGGTTACTTAGATTTCTTATTCCAAGGTGTATTATATTGCCAAGTAAGCATCATGAAAGGGACCATTACGTGGATGAGATATTTATCATGATAAAACCTACTTCCTCCAGTTTGTGAACTATCATACCTATTATAAGGATGATAGATGTGCATTAAAGTTGGTGGTATACAGTCTAGCTGTGTTGACGACACTCAAATCTGCTCAAGTGTTGTTCGTACTTTCTTCTTTATTTGAAAGAAAAGCACTAAAATCAATAGATAAACAAAATAGCCTACTTGTCTGGATGCAGAGCGTCGTATATTTTACTGACATCGAAGGAGCTATACAGCTCTCCTATAATGCTTGGTGGCAAGTGGGAAATGCAGTTATGGTGAGCGAGGTTCTATTTTTAGTCTTTAAATAAGTATATTAATATGAGAACACCGCAGGTCGCAACCATTGGTGTTTATGTTCAGGCATTCTTCTTACATCGATTGAAAGTGATATCCGGCTCGTGGCTTGTCATCTTACCAAACGCTACAATTTTCTTATTAGCATATATTGCTATAATTCTCGCTGTAGGTGACTTTATTTTATTTCAATCCACAGGACATTGACCTATTGTAGACATATTTCAACACGGCGAGACGTCTGGAACATCTGGCTCGATGGTGTATGGTCCTTGTCCTTCTTTTTCAAGAGAAATTATATTACTAAAATTCTTTTCCTCAGTCGCGATTCATTTTGCGTGTACTTTTGGTAAGATTAAACAACAGCGGATGAATATGGACATGACTAAAATTAATATCCCATCAAAGTCGGAGATCTTCTCTTAGCCTCTTCAACTGCATATTTCCTCCTCAGATGCTCCCAGAACAACGGCTTGAAGCAGTAGGGTGTCCCGCTTTCTGTGGCTACAAATTGAAACTTATTTTCAATAACAGAAATAACACATTAATCAATTCTCTTATTCGCTTAACCTTCCAGACATGTGCTCCTGCTACGTTATGGTTTGTCAAATGTCATATCTATCTGGAATTCTCTTATACCGATTAACGAGTATTCAGTGCTATGTTCAACCTTATATTTTCCCAGGCTTACCGCGGAAACGACAAACTCGTTTCCGCTGCATTTAATATGGCATTGCCGGTATGTCTCTTTTGGAAGTACAAAGCTCGAGGACATACATATAACAGAACTATAGAAGCTGTATGCAATTTCGATGATGTGGACAATTAATGCTCGCCGTTCATTGCGTCTAGTAAACTCAAGTCGCTCTATTTCTAGTCGAGAGCCTAGATTTGTGGAAGAAGTAAGAATTAGTTATTCTCTCGTATTTACTAAGAGAAACTGATATTTGTGTTAAGCTGGAGGACATCCAACTTGATACCAGCCTATCTTCTATTCAGATTCATACCCAGATTGAAACCATTCAACACATAGATGTTAGTACAATTTCATTTCTAACTGGTCCTTAATAATAACTTTTACCCTTATCTGTAGGACCACGGCGACATATATGCCGTGTTAAAGAAAAAGCGAGCAAGGAAAAAGGAGATTACCGCCCCAAAGCAAAGTCTATGTGTTGAAGTACCTGAAGAGTCGGAGTCCAGCTCATTCAAGGCCTCACCTATCTAATATTTTATATGTTGTACTGAACTTTGTTTCACTAATTTTATTATGTAGCTTCTTATAGTAGATCTTGCTAAAATGTTGCATATATACATTACATTATATTTTGGAAATCCAGCACTTTAGTCAAGCATCATATATCCGGTAATCAAATCTCGGTGTTATTTCACAGACTTATTTTTATCTTTTATCTTGTTCTTCGCGGTTACTCGGAGCGATCGGCCGAGAAATGGCCGGATCTGGAAATGTCCCCCACATTTGGGCTTTGACTTCCATCGACGTACAGAACAGAATTCATAGGGACGAGTCACCTATTCGCATCACGTAATAAATAATATCCATGGCGGGGTATATTACTCACTCTCCAGTGGCTCGTCCTTCTTTGCCAACTACTTTCATCGACAGTAGCCTGTCTGAGTGTTGGCGATGACCATCTCGACGAACAAAGTGCGTTCTGTGGATGAAGAGACTCCTCTGCTCCGGGATCAAGTCACTCGTCCGAAGGAGACGCCTTTGCCAGTCGTACAGTTCTCGCTTGTCTTGTTCTTACAGCTAGCAGAACCGCTTACTTCTCAGGTATGTCTTTCTAGGTTTCACCTGGCTTTTATGACATTCTAAATAAAAGCTTTTCAGGTCATTTATCCTTTCGTACCCAAGCTCATACGTGAAATTGGAATCACTCATGGGGACGATACAAAAGTCGGATACTATGTTGGATTAATGGTAAGTGTTTTTTTACAACAGCATCTATCAAGAGTAACCCTTAACAATACAACATATCTAGCAAAGCATTTTCTTTGCTACCCAAGCACTTACTGTACTCCATTGGTCCCGGGCTTCGGATCGAGTTGGTCGCAAACCAGTTCTCCTTGTGGGTTTGGCAGGTTTGGCACTTAGTATGTACGCATTTGGGCTCGCGCGTGCCTTCCCCGCCTTGGTCGCCGCACGATGCTTGAACGGTGCACTCAATGGAAATATTGGTGTTATTAAGAGGTATGACGCTTTCTTTCATATTCATTATATCACATTACTGACATCATGCGTTGGCATGTCATAAGTATGATGGGTGAACTAACAGACAGTACAAATGTTGCTCGTGCTTTTGCTTATCAACCGATAGCCTGGAGTACAGGAGCAACTATCGGCCCTCTTATTGGCGGTGCACTGGCCCATCCTACGGAACGATTTCCTAATCTTTTCGGCGGAAATAAATTCCTTGAAAAGTACCCTTATTTCCTTCCATGCTCAATTCCTGCTACCTTCAGCATTATTTGCTGGCTTGTAACCTATCTTTTTTTAAAGGAGACGAACCCTACCGGTTTTACTCTTAAATCATTCTTTTCACATTCACGTAAAGATACAGTTACCACTGTTACATCGCCCGCTCCTCCCCTCCGTTCCCTGCTTACGAAGCCAGTCCTTCTTTCAACTGCCGCGTATGCACTGTTGTCACTTCTTGATATCGCATACCGTGCTCTTCAGCCTGTATTTTATGCAAATCCACGCTCACTTGGAGGCCTTGGTCTTCCACCCCACGCAATCGGATCTGCTCTCGCAGTACTTGGTTTCACAAATGGTGTATTCCAAGTCCTTTGTTTTGCACGACTAGTTCATTCATGGGGTGTTAAACGCGTCTATCTTGTCGGAATTGCAAGCGCGGCCCCAATATTTGCTCTATTTCCCTTAATGAGTGCTGTCGTTCGTGTAGAAGATAATGCGGTTTCTTCAGCACCAAATGGTACAGGAACCCCCATTTCTGGAGGCGAGTTCCACCTAAGTTGGACACTTATTATACTCCTTACGCTTCAACTTGCGTTAACGTTACTCCTTAACATGTGCTACGGCTCTGTTTTCATATATATCACCGCTGCTGCAGGCGTTATCCCTTCCGTGAAACCAGTACACCCGACATCTGTGACTTCTCGCCCAGCGATGTCCAGTTCCTCTTCAAGCTCGACACTTGTTCCATCAACTTTCTCGCATAAGGGGAAGGGGAAGGAAACTGCAGAATTTATAGCAACACCTAGTTCCTCTTCATCATCTCGTCAGGCTTCTTCAATCAGAAAGGAAATAACAACACGCCAGCCGAAAGACAAAAATGTAAATAAAATTAAAAGCAAGAAGATGCTCGGGGCTGTCAACGGACTCGCTCAATGTACCGTCTCGATCATGCGATGTCTTGGTCCTTATACCGCTTCCTCTTTGTTTGCTCAAGGACTTGCGTGGGAATACGGCCGAACTGCACCCCCCATAGATGAAATACCGGATCCACTGCCAGACGGTATTCTCTCTGGCCAACCAAGTTTATTCTCCGAATACTTATCGCCACTTAATGGAGATATTGTAATGAAGAGAATCGGTGGATGTCTTGTATATGCTGTTTTGATAGCAATAACTTGGGTGACACTAGTCGTCGGGGATCGTCTTCCTGAAGTACCATGGGAAGCTACTGAAGAAGATGAAAACTCGAGTGACGAAAATATGTCCTCAAATAGTGAAGAAGATCAGGGGCAGTTGTAAATGGGTCATAATCACAGCTTTTTGTCGTTATTTTTAACTACCTAGCTTGAACGGACATCCTATTCGATCCCAATTCCCTTCCCCCTTTTCTTCATTACTTTGTATTTACTCACGATATTTTTTTTAACTTGATATAGATGTAGAAAAGGTTGCTTTAACTCCGCGACGCGAATTATAGATGCCAATTAAGGATCTTTAACTACCAGAGTGATTATGAAATAAATAAAGTATTATATATAGGATATATCTTTTCCCACACAAATAGAGGATTAAACACGGTGAACCAAACTCGTAGAAGAAAATGTTGACAAACTTTGGTCTAGTATAGTATAGGCCACTAGAATAATGAACCTTTCTGCGTATCCCCCCTAAATAAAATGTAGTTTATTCATAATTTAAGATATTAACCTTAGCTATAAAACAAGTTCCAACTAGATTCGAACAGACCTGATATTGGTACATACATATGTGTCTGCATTGCAGATGAGTAATTCACCCTCGACTCAACTTTGCTAATACCGAACAGGGGGCTAGAAAGCAATAAAGAATGATTTATGTGATGGTACGATTAATTGCACTATGCCGATCCAATCTCAAATCCCCCCTCCTTGTTCTAAGTCAAATAATTTTAAAAATAATAAGAAATAAGTACCTGTGATTGTATTTTCTTTTATCAGTTTTCGATATCTGCATATGAATAAGATGTCAAACTAGTTTGAATAATATCCTATTTCTGTAGCTTTCAGGGGATCTTTAACTTACGTATCAGCTCAACGGCACACTTTAAAAAAAATTATTCATGTCACATGGTGAAACAGACTCCAGAGAGCAAGTAAGCTCTAGCTGTTTGCTCTTTGAGTTCGAAGACCCTTCACTTAGTACATCTCCGTGGCACGGAAATCAATAAAGCAAAGAATATTTATCATATACGTATAATTGGTAAATGTATGCATTTTTAAGTACGACGAGAATACATTAGAGGTTGTCATTCCGACCCCAAAGCCTGACCCCAAAGCAAAAGGAGTAAATATCTCTCCTAAGCTCACACTATGCTTATACCATAACTTTTATTATATGCAAAGAACAAATAATTGAGATATCATGTTTTTCTCATATATGTTTATATAGACAGCTATAAAAACAACAAGTTTCTCCGGGCCAGAATCACTCCACTAAAAAACTTACAGATAGCAAATTCACGCTAGTAAAACATGAGTTCAAGTCCAGTTAAGGGTACTCATCAGGCAACCCCAGTCCAGACCCATCATCACAAACCGACGACACAATCCAGTAGCTCACATTCTAAAAGTAATCACCTTAGCAGTCCACATTCACCTATTGCCGCTAATGCTAAAAGCAGTCATATCGTTGAAAGCACGGGGAGGGAAAACGTAGTATCTAAAAGAAAACTAGATAGAAGTGATTCCAATCTTAAGAGAGTGGATGGCTCAAATCAACCTGAGAAGCAACCCAAAATATCGCCCCCCGAAAATAAAGAGATCAAAACCAAAACTATAGAAACTTCGACTGATAGGGATAAGGAAATAAGTGGGGCGCAAAAACGTAGAGAAAAACATGGGACCCAAGACGACTATCACAATATAGAGGTAACTCTAGGCAATTATCTCAGGATCGTACGTCCTAGATATTCTAGCTGGCTGCTTTCAGAGCCTAAAAATGATGATAATGAGAATCGGGAAGAGAAGGAATACGAAGACAGACGATGTATCCTTAGCGCTATTAAGACTGCTATTGACATGTTAGATCATCCTCTAAGAGACTATAACTTATCCAAGGAGCAATGCTCGAGTCTTTTAAAAAAACCGGGAGTCACTGCAGACTTCTACGAAAATGCTCTTAATATGTTAAAAGATGGTTTCACCATTACCAAGGATAAAAAAATGAGGAAAAAAGTAAAAAAGAATGGTGCGGAGAATGTGAGCAAGGCGATTGAGCTTCTTAAAAAAAGAACACAAGGTAATAACTAGAGTTTACACTTCATCTTATGAGCTTTTTTAAGTAGCTGTATATATATATAATGTCTGCCAATGTCAGAAGACTCGTGTAGGAGAGAATAAATTACTTCATTATTTGGATTTGGGTCTAGTTCTAGTAGTCTGGCCACAACCAGGCTACTGATGGCAAATGGTAAAGGAGAACATTAAGGAAGAGCCATGGAAGAAATATGGAAGAGACCAAAAAACTCTAGACACGAAAGTAAAATCACGTCCGTGTTGAAGGAAAGAGGAATCAGAACGTTCTCGACTGTATGTATACCAGTTCAGACTCAGACTGATTGTTGAGTCCAATATCATTCCCCAAGCATTCTTTTGTTCGATTCTCTTCCTTCCTTCCTCTCTTCCTCTCTTCTTTCATCATCTTATTATCGCCGACAAGAGTCCCATATATGGTATAAGCCACTAGAATAATGAACCTTTCTGCGTATCCCCCCTAAATAAAATGTAGTTTATTCATAATTTAAGATATTAACCTTAGCTATAAAACAAGTTCCAACTAGATTCGAACAGACCTGATATTGGTACATACATATGTGTCTGCATTGCAGATGAGTAATTCTCCCCTCAACTTTCCTCCTTGTTCTAAGTCAGATAATAAGAAAAATGTATTGGAGATTGTATTTTCGTTTATAAGTTTTCAACTCCTTATCCATTTTTAGAAATAGGTTGTCGAACCAGTATGAATAGTATCCTATTCCTGCAGCTGGAGGGGAGAGATTATCATGAACAACGACGGGCAGGACCTTTAACTCACTTACCAGCTCAATGGTACACCTTTAAAAAAGGCCGGTTTATACTAGGTGGTAAATGAAATCCAGAAACCAAGTAAACTCTAATCCTTTGCTTTTAGTGTCCGAAGATCCTTCGCTAAGTGTATATCTACCAAATGCAAACCCAGCAAAGGAGAGAAACACTAGTATCCTATAGCTAAGGACCAGCCAAAGATATGAGCTCCCGCCCCACCGAGCTTAAGTAGTGATAAAGTCACTCTTTCTTTTGAAAAGTGATACTCTAGATGTCGTACTCTTATCATGTGCAATGGTTGTTGCCTGCAAATATCTTGTTGATGTGGTGCGTAATTTTGTTACAACTACACAAAGACATGGTCTATCTATCACTAGAACAAACGGAGGAATAGGATTGCCCAATATCCGTTCAGGAAGTTCTATCGTAGCAATTACCTCATTCGCAGTGAAGCAGCTACTCAGAATGATTGGCCGTTAGTCTAATAGACAATTAGAAAGCACTAACTCCAGTACTCAATCTTCACAGATAACAAGAGCCTGATTAAGGTCTCAAAGAAGATGAGAAAATTGAATTTAATAAAGGTGAATTAATAATAACTAACTTCCCAACCCCCTAACCCTTCTGAGATTCTGTCCAAAAAGTTGTAGAAAGTGGACACAAGGTCACAAATAAAAGTTGGGTCACAAATAAAAGTTGTAAGCTCCATCCCTTTCTTTTTAATGTCCAAGATTCCTCCACAAGGCTCATATCCGTGCTATGGAGAACAATAAAGTAAGTACTTATCACATACACATACTTGATAGATGTATGCATTTTTAGTATAATAACACTCTATCGATGGGTGTCTTTCTGACCCCAATGCAAAGGAAGTAAATATCTCTTCTAAGCTTATCTATGCATAGCACATGCCATAACTTTGATTATACATAAAAGAGCAAACAATTAGGATATCATTTTTTCTCTCGGATAAACATTTATATAAACTCAGCCATATAAACAACAACTCCCCCTCGGCCAGACTCATTCCATTTACAGAATCATAGATAGTTAATTACTCTAGCAAACAATAAAAGATGAGTTCAAGTCCAGTTAAACTTACCCATCAGGAAACCCCACTCCAGACCCATCATCCCAAACCAAAGACACAGCCCAACAGCTCACATTCTAAAAGTGGTCGTGCCGCCAGTCCACGTCCGCCTGCTACCGCTCATGCTAGCAGTAGTCAGACCGTCGAAAGCTCAGGGAAAGAAAATACAGCACCTAAAAGAAAATTAGACAGAAGCACCTCAAATCTCCAGAACATGGAAAGCTCAAATCGGCCTGAAAAAAAATCCAAAATGTTGAAGACCAAGAAAGAGAGGAAGGAACCCAAAACTACAAAAGCTCCGACTGAAGGGAGTAAGAAAATAAGCAATGCGCAAAAGCGTAGAGAGGAGGTTGGGATCCAAGACGATTATAATGGTTTAGGGCTTGTCCTACACAAATATTATAGGAATGAAAATGATAGAATTAAAGGAACAAATGTGTGGTTGCTTACAGAACCCTCAAAAGGCGATAACGATAATCGGGAAGAGACTGAATACGAAGAAAGACGATGCATCGTCAGCGCTATCAAGATAACTATGAACCTCTTAGAAAAGCCTCTAAGGAACTATGACTTATCCAAGGAACAATGCTCGAAATTTTTGGGAAAGCCAGAAGTGCCTGAAGACTTCTACAAAAATGCTCTTAGAATGATATCAAAAGGCGCTCCTCTTCTCAAAGATAAAGACAAAAGGAAATGGTCAACTAAGGATACTAAGGAGAAAGTAACGAAAGCGATCACGTTTCTTAACAAAAGAATACAGTAATAACTAGAATTTGTACTACTTCTTAGGAATATTTTTAAGTAGCTATGCACACATATAACGTCTACCAATGTCAGAACTCCCGTGCAGGAGAGAATAATTTGCTCATTTTCTGAATACTGAGTTAGTTTTAGTGGTCCATTTTTTACATGCTAATGGGCTTAATGCAAACATTATAGGCTACTGATGGCAAACAGTAGAGGAGAATATTAAGGGAGATCCAAAGAAAAGAAAGAAAGAAACTAAAAAACTTCTTGAGCAGAGACCACAACAAATTAGGAGTCCTTTTACATAAGAGTACGACGTAAGATATGTGAACGATAATTTAGTTTGATATAGGTTGTTGCTTTCATTTATCCTGCAATATATATAAGATTTCAGATAAAGTGTCATCACGTTAAGTGCGTTTAGCTTTTTTTCCCATTGTTTAGATTATATGCTGGTAGGCAACGTTTGTACGGATCGAATCGTCCCTTAGACAAACTCGAACTTAAATTTTCGACATTGTCGAACCACATCAGCGAGTTCGTGAAGCGGTCAAAGGTGTCTAAGAAGTCCCGCATGCCCTAACTACTCGGAGAAAATCTCGGACTTGAAGATATATGTAAAGCAGACACAAAATTAAAATCGCGCCCTTGTTGAAGAAAAGAGGAATCAGAATGATCTCAACTATATGCATACCGATATAGACTCAGACTGATCGTTGAGTCCAATACCATCCTCCGAGCATTCTTTTCTTCGTTTCTCTTCGTTTCTTCCTTCATCATCCTATTGTCGCCGACAAGAGTCTCATATAGAGAGGAAACCTTCAAAGAAAAAAAAGACTGCATCTCAAAGCCTAGAACATAGCAATCATAGTAGATCCGACCTTGCCTTTTCTGCAAAAGAACATAAGAGTGAACTAGTCAGGTACAGCGCGACTCCAGCATTGAGATCCGTTTCCAATTGCGAGAACTAACATGATGTTTTCTTTTCCCGGTATTCGGAAAAAAAATTAGAAACTGAGAGACAAGCTCTATCCAATCGGCGGGATCAGGCACATTAGAAGTCGACATATGTGCAACACTCTTTAAAAGTACCCTAGGTACCAAAAAAAAGTTATGGGGAAAGAGGTATGCCGGCATAGAAACGGAATATATGAAGGAAACTTTAAAATTTAGAAATATTAGAGGAGATGAGTGAACGGCCGGAGGTGTTATCTGATATCGAAAAGCGGAGTTGGGGAGGTATGATCGAAGTCAAAGGGTCCAAGAATTCTAACGGGAATGCATTCTTGGTGCAAAAATGGTGTTTGTATGAGGTAAACGAAGAAAGACACGGACGCTGTTGCTGCGATAATGCAATCGGAACCGAGGGAGACCGACTGGCTGAATTTCAAAATTGAAGTGAGAATCTAATTTCTGGAGCTAGAGTTGCCTTGATGTATCCTTTTGTGTCAAGCCCAGAACTTTGTACCGCTCATAATTTGACTTTGTGAGAAAAAACTTTGGCTAATGCGAGGCACATGAACAAAGAAGTAGGCTGTTGATGTTCAATATTCAATAGCTTGGAAGGCATAAAACCGGGACCCGGTACAGTGGAGAACTCCAGTTACGGCTTTTTTCGGCGTCAAAGTTGGGCAAAGAGAGATCATTTTTTTGTTTTATTCTTTTTCCGGGACACGAGAAACATGATGAAAAGCTGCCGACTATGATAAAAGTTATGAAGACGATCACTAAGATGTTTTGCACGCGGCGTATTTTATTGAGTGCAAGGGGAGAGGTGGTGTAACGCCGCTGTTAAGAAGGTGTTGAGTTTGAGTGCCAGCACACATGGGATATCAGATAATTTAGAGTTGTGGTACGGAAGCAAGTTGAGCAAGTGACCCAGTTTGTATATGCGTGACAGAGTGGAAAATCAAGAATTGAGCGGAGCACATGCATTGTGGAATCGGGTAATCTGATAAGGGAAATGGAGATTAGATGTCACACACACAGCCCCTAATCCGTCTCTGTTCCACACCCTTCTTGTCGGACTTTGATCCCTACTCTGACTTTCGAATACGAATGGGCAACAGATGCCTACCGCGATCCCTTACCGTCTTTTAAGCCAGCATCCGAAGGATGATTCAGGTCAGTAGAGCCCCCCTCCCTCCACTCGCTCCTCTTGTCTCATAACCTCTCTTCCCCCCCTTCTCTCCAAAAAAAAATACCAAAAAAACAATGTCTTCAATCGACAAAAAAGACTCAGACAGTGAGCATGGAGTAGACTCCCCAGTCCTTGATCCCCGCACACATGAAGAAATCCAACGAGAGATCGACGCTCATGTCGGTGTCGCTCGTGTCGAGGCTGCAGAGAAAGTTTATGGGAAATATTCTAAATGGGTTTTATTTTCTTCGTCAGTCTTTGATTACTTGCTTGATTGGGGAGTGTGTCATACTAACTTAGCTCATATCAAAAGATTAGCTCTGGCATGTTACATCTACTCGCTTGATGGTTGTACGACTAGCAGCTACCTCACGTTTGCTGCTAGTGCGTTGAACGATCATTCCCTTATCTCCTCTGTCCAGGTAGCTCAGTCCATCATCAGTTGAGTTCATTTCGCTTCCGTTGCCATTACCTGCGTCAACTGACCTTATTCCTCCTTGCTTCTTGATGTTCATTCTATCTTTGGGGTCCTTACATGCATGTCATTGCGCCACTTGCCTGCGCCGACTTCTCCCCTATCTGAATCTTATTTCGTTGATCTACGTTCCTTTTGCTCTTTTACCTCGCCTTAGTCGCTGTTGGGAAGCCCGTTATCGCTAAAGTTGCAGATGTATCTTCTCGTGCCTTTGCCTATCTTGGTGTGCTCATCTTCTACGTCGTTGGTTACATCGTCATTGCGTCTGCCCAGACGATTGGAACTGTTGCAGGGGGGATTGTCATCTACGCTGTGTATGTTCACTTTCTTTCTATTATCCGCCTGTGTTCTGTCTGCTGATGTCTCACTGCGGCTGCGTGCGGATGTTCCCTGTCACCGTCTGTTCTCTATTCTCACGATATTGTCCATGACGCCCGCCTCATTTTGATTCGGTCTGGTTCATTCATTTGGGTCAACGCTTTGTTCCAAACTGGGACAACTAACGCATGTCATACTCTGATTTCTCCGGTCTTGGTAAACCAGTGGATATACGTGAGTCGGGTGGCTTCCATTTTCATTTCAACGCAGTTTCTTAATTTAGTTCCTCCCCCCCCCTTCGATACAGCGGCTTGCAACTACTAACCCAGATCATTATTGCGGATTTGACGACCCTGAGGTGGCGGTCACTCGTATCTTCTTTAACAAGCTTACCTTTTGTCATCAATGGCTTTGTGGGCCCAAATATTGCCACCCAAGTTTTAGCCCACGCGGGATGGAGGTGGGGTTGTAAGTTTTTTGTTAATTAAACCATCTTTTTTGTTATCAAGATACCCTTTTAACGCCCTTAACAGATGGAATGTTTGCTATTCTTGTTCCGGCAACTTTACTTCCTTTGATTCTTACTCTGTTCTGGGCGGAGAACAAGGCAAAGAAGATTGGACTCGTAGAACAACAACTAGCAGCTGATGGCGTGCATATTGACTTGGTGTCTACAAAGAAAGCAACTTGGCCCCAATGGATATATAGGACTGCAGGGCAACTGGACGTCATTGGTTTGTTATTATTAGGAGCCAGTGTCGCCCTTATTTTGTTACCTCTCACCCTTGCAAATAGTGCCAGCAATGGATGGAAAAATCGTAAGGCCATTTTTCCTACCTCTTTCGCCCCACCTGAACTAACTACATAATTAAACAGCTTCAATGATTGCCATGATTGTCGTTGGTTTTGTTATCCTGGTTATGTTTGCTGTATGGGATCCTCTATTTGCCAGTAGACCCGTCATTGCCCCACGTTTACTCCGTAATCGTTCTGTTGTACTCGCATCCTGGATTGGCTTCTTCGATTTCGTAAGCGACCTGCATATTCTGCTGTATATATACTGAAATTTTATTACAGTTCTCTTATTATCTCACATATGTGTACCTGTACAGTTTCGTTCTCGTAGTAAAACCGTGGTCCACACTCGATGCTACATACTTTATGCAGACACAGACAATTGCTCTGACAGTATTTGGTATTACGGCTGGTGGGCTCATGTACTATGTCCGATACTATAAGCCTTGGCTTATTTTCGGTCTAATCATCCGTCTCGTGTATGTTTCCATCTACTCACTTTGTATATGTCTCATCTCATTCAACGTCTGTTTCCTATTCTAGTGGATGTGGATTAATGTTACACTCTCGTGGGGCAAACGGCAGCACTGTCGAAATTGTGTGGACTCAAATACTTCAAGGCCTTGGTGGAGGCTTCGCAGCAGTTGCAATGCAAGTTGGAGCTCAAGCCTCTGTACCTCACTCAGATGTTGCTATTGTGACTGCTGTTGTTCTCTTACTCACGGAAATTGGAGGTGCCGTGGGAAGTGCGGTCGCAGGAGCAATCTGGTCAAATACCATGCCGAACAACTTGGAGAAATATCTACCTCAGGTGAATGAGACATTACGAGCCGAACTGTACAGCAGTATCACGGATGTCCTTGCATATGATAGGGATGACCCGATCAGAATCGGAGTTATTCAGGGTGAGTAATCATTTCATATGTGAAAGCATGGTTTTTTGTCTGATAAATATACCATTTGAACAGCATACGACGATTCTATGAAGGACATGGTTATCGCTGGATTAGTTACTTCCGCGGTTCCTATTATTCTTTCTCTCTTCATGCCAAACTGGTACCTCAGTGACAAGCAAAACGCTGTTGATGATTCAGCATTAGACCATGACGATGAAGGGGAGCAGTCAGCATGAGATTAAGTGATTGATGGTCACTTCCCAAATACGGCTTCTAACAAAATTGAAGGAATTGTCAAGTCGGCAAATGTACTAACCTTTAGACTTAATCTGCAAAACTAATAGGAGAAGCCGGGCCTACCTTTTGCGATTCATTTTTTCCCCATCTTTAATTTTCAATATTTCCTCCCATTTAAATTGCTCTACCGTCCTTTGACGATTGCTACCTGGTTATGTCATGTTTATCATTTGCTGTTTGTATCTTAATTCGATATACCAAGCTTAGCGGTTTGCACGCGCGCTTACAACAATAGGAAAGGAAATACTTTGTTTTGATAGAACTTTTTAATAAATTAACAATACAAGCCGTCCTGGTCGAAATACGTCTGAAACAAATACTATTTCGTTGTGCAACAGGAAGTTACATATTTTTTTTTTCATTCTTTATCTTCTATTTTCTATCGCTTTTCTGAGACGTCTTTTCAAGGGAGCGAAGGGCTTTATCAATCAAGTTTCTATAGCGTGTACGCTCCTTTTTGTCTTCTCTGAGCTCAATTTTCGTCTTTGAACTTTCAAAAACTCCTTTTATTTTCGCGATTGTATTACGTGACAGATCTTTCTCCACATTCATGAAGTCATGTAATTCGCTTGCGCAGATATCGGCGTGTATCTTCTCAAAAGTGTCTATCCCACTACCAGCCAGTGCTGATTCAAGGCCTCTTGCTACTTTCATTCGGTAATAAAGCTCCGTACCCTCAGTTTCTCTATTCCCACAATACCGGTTAAAAATACTAGTCATCACCTTATGATCACCAGTGTTTTTATTCTTAGCGGTTTTTGCCGTACTACCTGCTAACTCTGCATGCGGTCTAGAGGAACCTGATGCATTAGAAGTAGTCACTTTCGACAATCTCGGCTTAGTTTGGGGAGGGTTACTATAAGAATCAAACGTCTTTACTGAAAAGGTGTTGGGTCTCAGTGAGCTTATACGACCACCACCAGGGGGAACTAAGTTGAGATTATTTCTAAAACCTCTTTCTAAATCTCCATCGATCTGAGGGACACCAAGCTGGAACTTATGTATTGTGAATGCTTGATCGACCTTATCCACTTCAGCGTGAGGACGAGGTGACTCTAAAGAAGTGCGTGGTGTCGTAGAGGTATGTGTTCCAACTGGGAGCAATCGACCACCTGGCGTAGACTTTGAGTTGAAATTGTCTCTAGCGTTTCTTCTTGAGCCTGCTCCTTTTCGAGAGATTTTGGCATCAGAGCCGATAGCCTGGAACTCGCGTATAGTGGCCGTTTGATTGGATACCTCACCCACCCCAACGTGAGGACGGGGTGATCCTATAAAAGTTTGTGGTGCCGTGTGGACGTGTGTTCCAAATGAGAGTAGCTGACCGCCAGGAGTGTAGTTTGAGTTGAAACTGTCTCCGGTATTCCCTTTCAAGTTTGTTCTTTTCTGAGAGTCAACTTTTTGAATTTGATGTATAGTGGACGTTTGATTAGGTACTGCATCCTCCTTAGCGTGATTTTGGGATGGTAAGATGGGAATTCTGTTATTTTGCTCATTTGGTTGTACTTTATGTGTGCTAGTATTAAACGTAGTGGAGTTATTAGTCCCACTAGTAGCTGGATTCGGTTTATCTAGTTTGCGATGCGGCACTTGAGGTGTCTGATTATCTTCATTCAACAGTGACCTCATATTCATTCTTTTGAATTATTCTTCTGTTCAATCACGCCCTGTCACCAGACACCATTGTTGTTTATCTACACTACTTTGCTTGTAGATTATTCACCACCATCTCTGGCTATCTCTTACGTCGATCTTTGCTCAAAAACCAAAGTCACTCTTACGTCTGAATAGATAACATCAATGCACTTTGCTCTCATGATGAATAAATGTTTATACATACCTTAAAAAGCAAAAAAAGAAAAACTCTCAACGATAATCGAACAAAACTCCTTTAAGCAAAGTTATTAATAATTCTGCATACTACCCTCCACTTCTTTGGTACCAGTAAAAATTTAGTTTATTTCCGTAAAAACCCAACTTAAACTACCGGATGATAACTAGCCCTAGTGGTGCAACTACACGTAGACTATTACTACAGTCGGAAATTTTGTACCTGTATACTAAACTTTGGATGTATAGACAGCCGGATCCATTAAAATAAATATGATATGAATAAATAGAGAACTAGTCACATCATCCGCGTCTTGACTATTTACCCTCATTATCTGGTCCTTTTCCATGGGCTAGTTGAAGGAGGCACTTTATTCTCTACGACATTGAACAGCATCAGTGTCAACTCTCTTCTCTTTTTTAGGGTCTGGTCAACCCTATAAATCCGGCATTACACATGTGCTGATCCAGGTGGGTTATATCTTAATTAATCAAGCTTTCTTTCTACAATCTTTTCTCGTATCTGATCACTGCCTTGGGAAACAGTATTCTCTTTTCTTCTTTCTTATCTCCTTTCTTTTTCTCTTCTCACTTACAAGTAGCTTTTTTCTTTGAGGTTTTCTCTTCTACTTACTCCATCAACTGCTGTCTCCTTATATTTTAGGACGAAGTATGTGTGTTTTTGTTGCTGAGGCAATATGGTAAAATATCTCCCTCTTCGTCATTTTATTATTCTGTTGTCTACATAGTTACTATGTAATTATGTAGAACGTGATCGCTCTAGTCCGAGCGGGTCCTTGATACGCTGCTATTTCTCAATTACAAGGCCTTGATACATTTTTTTTAAAAAAAGAACTAGTCACATGATATAATTCAGCCATTCCAATCATTGCACCCACATGCACCTAAGTTGCATCCTATCTTTTTAAGTGACCAAAAGGCATTCTTCCTTAGCTCACCTTGTATCCGAGTTCCTCATAACACATAAACAACTAAAGACACGCATATACTCACTACACGTTTCTTCATTATTCCTAATTATCCGAGATCAATCCCTAATCTCCAAAATAACTGTTTTTGTCCACCTTCACCAGACCTGACGCAAATATTCCAGAAACAGAAACAAAATCATTACAAGTCGTTGAGAATCTGTCCTTTCCCTTTATCGACAAATTAGCATGTCTTCACATACGTTACCACAATTAATATCTACTCCAGGCCTCCGTTTATACCGATCATTGCAGTTCATGTACGTGAGTTACTAATAGGACCTCCATTCTCACAAATAATACTTGGTTGGGTAATAGAGAATTACGTAATTATTTAACCGTTCTTTATTTTTTTACAATTACTGATTCAAAGTATACCCATGTATTCTTTTAAGGCAGTCAAGTGCATGAATAACGGATTTAAATTTATTTTTGTAACGTGTACGGTTCTTTGGGATATCAATTCTCTCAATTATCGCCATTGAACCTCCAACAACTCCTCTTATTTTCGCGATTGTATCACGTGACGGATCTATATCCAGATCCATGAAGTCGCGCAACTCGCTTTCGCTGATATCAGCGTATATCTGCCCGAACTTACTTACCTCAGTACCAGCGAGTACTGACCTGAGGCCCCTCACTACTTTGATTCGATAATAACGATCCGTCGCTTCAGTTTCAGCACCTCGAGCATACCGGGATAGCATGGTATCTATCATAGCTAAATCATTGACGAATTCCCTAGCTTCTTTCTCAGCAGTTTTTTCAGTACTACCTGCTGTCCTTTCATGCGCTCTAGATGAACCTGATGCCTTAGAGATAGTCCTTTTTGATGATCTCGGCCTTGCTGGGGGCTGATAATCCTGGGGCGTTATTACGTTAAATACTTGACCATGTAGGTGGTGTCTTCGATTACTATTGTCTCTGGCACTTCCTCCTCCTACTACCCCTCTTCGAGAACCTCTAGTGCTAGAACCAGCAGCCTGGAACTGCTGTATAGTAACCGTTTGATTGGGTACCACATCCACCCTAGCGTGAGGACGGAGTGATAAAACGGACACTATATTATCTTGCTGATTTAGTTGTACTCTATGTGTGCTAGTATATAACGTAGTGGAGCTACTAGTCCCACTAATAGTTGGATTCGGTTTCTCCAGTTTGCGGTGCGACACTCGAGGTGACTTATCCTCATCATGCACCAACTCACTCATATCCATTCTTTGGAAGTATTACTCCGTTTAAACACACCTTGGCCCCAGGCGCTAGCATCGTTCTTATTATATCTGCACGACTTTGCTTACAACTTATACACTACCCTCCTTAGCTCTCTCATACGCCGATCTCTGTTTAATTGCCAAAGTTACTTCTACTTCTGAATAGATAATTTTTGTGCACTTTGCCTCACGATGCTTCTGAATGTTTTTACGTACCTCAAAGGCAAATTTAAAATAAAGAGGAGAATTCTCAGCGAAAATTGAGCAAGACCTCTCTACGCAAAGTTATTCAAAAAGTTGTATATTGCTGTCCACGCCTTTGGCATCAATAATAATCCAGTATGTTTCCGTAAAATTCTAGTTTAAATTATCGAATGATAACTAGCTCTAGTGCGCAATTACATATAGACTATTATCATATTTAAAGGTTTGGTATTTTATGTTAGAGCTTGACTGTATATACAGCTCCAGGATTTAAAAAAAAACTAGTCACATGGTACATCTACTATTTCAGTCATTCCACTCATTGCACCTACATGCACTCAAGTTCTGTCTCCTATTATGACCCGGCTCCCCCGCTCTAGAGACAGTGTATACTCCCTGTATGTTCCTTCATCATCATTAAGTATCCAATAACAATACTTAACTAAGGTCTCTCAAAGAAATTAATCCTATCCACCCTCACCACGGACCTAATACAAGTATCCCAGAAACAAAACCATTATAAGTCGCTGAGGCACACTCCTTATCGATAAACTTGCGTGCCTTCATACATTTAAGTCCATAACTAATACCTATTCTAAGTCTCTGTTTACCCCAATCAACAGGGTTTATATAATTTAGTTACCCTATAGAACCTCCATTCCTAAAGGACCAGGGTTGAGGCGTTCTAAGGTGAAAGCAAAACCATAAACAACAGCTCATTCCTTCAATTGATATCAGTAAGTATAACAGTAATAAAGACATCAAAATAGGGAGTTCTTCACAATCTGTTTCCGATACTCTGTTCACAAACCCCCGAGTCCCTCCTTTCTCCCGATTAAATACTCGATGACGACCTTCCGCAAACTTAAATCCACTCTGTTCCCTCAAATCCACATATCCAAAAGCCCTCTAAGGGACATTATACTCTATAATGGACTTCGACACTCAATCAATATCCCCAAAACACACATTTTCCGGACTAAGCTTTAGAAGAACTGTGGAAGGGTGTGGATACTATGTCCATAAAACTCGACTCACTTATATCATCCTCACCACTCAGAAAACACGTTGCAATGAAAGGGTGTCAAAATTGAAATTTATTAGCTTTTAAAGAGGGGGCTGTCAATTTATTCCCTTTTCAATTCTATACAAACGCCGTTTCCCTAATAACTCATTCCGTCTATTTGATTTTTTGATAATAACACGTGAAATTCTATCCAGGGCATTTTCAATGGTATGTTCATATGACCCCTTGAATGAATAAAAAGGACAAAGAGGTAGAACAAGACAATTGCTCTACCGCCTTTTGATTATTGCCGCCTGGTTATGTCGTGTTATTCCCTTGCCGTTTGTATTTTTATTCGATATACCGAGCTTAGTGGCTTTCGCGCACGCTTACAACAATAGGAAAGGAAATACTTTGTTTTGATAGAGCTTCTTAATAAATTAATAATTCAAGCCCTCCTGGCTGAAATACGTCTAAAACAAATAATATTTCGTTACGCAACGGGAGGTTAAATAATTATTTTTTTCATCCTTTATCTTTTACAATCGCTTTTCTGGGAGTATCCATGCATCTCTTCAAGGCAGAGAAGTGCGTTGAGGACATGATTAATTTTGTTTACATAGCCTTCACGGTTCCTTGGGTCGTTTTTATTCACAATTTTCTCCTTTGAACCTTCAAAAGCTCCTCTTATTTTCGCTATTGTATCACGTGTTGGCCGTTCCTCAAGATAATTCATGAAGTCTCGTAACTCGCTTCTGCTGATTTTAGTGTGTAACTGCTCAAAACTATCTACCCCACTAAGAATCAGTGCTGATTTGAGGCCTCTTACTACTTTAACTCGATAATAACGATCCGTAAGCCCAGTTTCTGCAACCTGACAATACGTAGTAATGATACTATTTATCATAAGAATATCATTGGTAGATTCCCCAGTCTTTTTCTTAACGATTTTTGTAGGGCTCCTAGCTACTTCCTCATGCATTGTAGATGATCTTGATGACTTAGAAGTAGTATTTTTTGATGATCTCGATTTAGGTTGGGGCTTCTTAAAATAAGTATCAGGCGTCTTTACTAAAAAGCCGTTTGATATTTTAGGGGTGCGTGATGCCATAAAGGTATGTAACCCTATTGGGATTACCTGACCACCTGGAGGGGGTCTTCGAATGATCTCATCTCTAGCACTTCTTCCTACGACTTCTCCTTTTCGAGAACTTTTAGTACTAGAACTAATATCCTGGAACTGATGTATAGTAGCCGTTTGATTGGGTACCACCATAACCACATTAGCATGAGGACGGGGTGGGAAAATGGGAATTCTGTTATCTTGCTCATTTAGTTGTTTTCTATGTGTGCTAGAAGTACCTGTGGTGGAGCTACTGGTCCTACTAGTAGCTGGATTCGGTTTATCTAGTTTGCGATGTGGCACTTGAGGTGTCTGATTATCTTCATTCAACAGTGACCTCACATTCATCCTTTTGAATTATTCTTCTGTTCAATCACACCCTATCACCAGACACCATTGTTATATATCTACACTACTTTGCTTACAGATTATCCGCCACCCTCCCTGGCTATCTCTTACGTCGATCTTTGTCCAAAAACCAAAGTCACGCTTACGTCTGAATAGATAACATCAAGTCACTTTGCTCTCATGACGAATAAACGTTTATATATACCTTAAAAAGCAAAAAAAAAAAAAGAATAAACTCAGCGATAATCGAACAAAACTCCTTTAAGCAAAGTTATAATCTGCATACTACCCTCCATTCCTTTGGTACTAGTAATAATGCAGTTTGTTTCCGTAAAAGTTCAATTTAAACTACCGGACAATGACTAGCCCTAGTGGTACAACTACATGTAGACTATTACTGCAACCGGAAATTTTGTATTTGTATATCTAACTTTTGGATGTTTAGACAGCTCCAAGATCCTTGTTCTAAAAAAACAGAGAACTATCCACATGGTATATCTACTATCTTAGTCATTACACTCATTACATCTACATACACTTGAGATCCGTCTCTCGTTATGCCCAAGTTCTTTATATCTAAAGACAGGCGCACACCCATTATGCATTTCTTCATCATTGTTAAATATCTAACGATGACCCTTAATTAAGGTCCTCGAAAGAAACCGGTCTTATCCACCTTCACTACCGAACTGACACAAATATTCCAGAAAAAACCCATTACGGATCGTTGAGACTGTCTCCCCTTCCCTTATCGATAATTCTGCATGTCTTCGTACATTAAAACCCATGACTAATCTCTATCCCAAGTCCCCGTTTATCTCGATCATCGCAGTTTATATATACTAGCTACTCATAGAGCCTCCATTCTCAAAAATACTACACACATATATATGGTTGTGCAACAGGAAGTTATATAATCATCTATTTGATCTTTATCTTTCACAATTGCTTTCCTTAGAATATCCATGCATCTTCTCAATGTGACGAAGTGTCTTTTCAACATTATCACGTGCATTTTCAAAGTATGTATAGTCCGTTTCGACTTTCTTTTCAAAAAAGCTCCCCTTTGCATAGTACAAAGCAGTCCTTATGTTACTTATTAAATCATGCGACGGCTTATACTCCTGAGAATTCATGAAGTCCTCCAAGTATTTTTTGAGAATGCAAGCCTTTAACCTCGAGAAGGTAGTTACCCCACTACAAGCCAGTACTATTCTGAGGTTTCTTATTACTTCAAACCGATAATAACGATCCGTGTGTTCAGTTTCAGGGCTTTTATTATACTTCTTTATAATACCATCCATCATTTTTATATCACCGATGGGATTCTTAGTTTTTTTCTCATCAGTTTTTGCAGTACTACCTGCTACCTCTGCATGCACTGTAGAAGAGCTTGATGCCTTTAGAGCAGTCACTTTCGACGATATCGACCTTGGTTGGGTCGGAGACTTATTATCTTGAGGCGCCATCGAGTTAAAGATGGGTGGTTCCATTGGGAATAAATGACCATGTAGGAGGTGTCTTCGATTACTATTGTCTCTGGCACTTCTTCCTACAACTGCCCCCTTTCGAGAGCTTTTAGTACTAGAACCAGCAACGTGGAACTGTTGTATAGTAGTCATTCGATTGGGTACCACATCCACCCTAGCGTGAGGGAGGGGTGGTAAAACGGACACTCTATTATCTTGCTCATTTGGTTGTACTCTATGTGTGCTAGTAGCACCTGAGCTACTGGTCCCACTAGTAGCTGGATTCGGTTTATCCAGCTCGCGATGCGACACTCGAGGTGTCTGATTATCCCCGTGCACCAATTTATTCGGGTTCATTTTTGAAGTATTCTTTTGTTCAATCACATCCTGTCCCTAGACACCATTGTTATATATCTACACTACTTTGCTTACAGATTATCCACCACCACCCCTGGCTATCTCTTACGTCGATCTTTGTCCAAAAACCAAAGTCACTCTTACGTCTGAATAGATAACATCAATGCACTTTGCTCTCATGATGAATAAATGTTTATACATACCTTAAAAAGCAAAAAAAAGGGAAAACTCTCAGCGATAATCGAACAAGACTTTTTTAAGCAAAGTTATTCTCAATTCTGCATACTACCCTCCACTTCTTTGGTACTAGTAATAATGCAGTTTGTTTCCGTAAAAGTCCAACTTAAACTACCGGATGATAACTAGCCCTAGTGGTACAACTACATGTAGACTATTACTACAATCAGAACTTTTGTATTTGTATATCTAACTTTTGGATGTTTAGACAGCTCCAAGATCCTTGTTCTAAAAAAACAGAGAACTATCCACATGGTATATCTACTATCTTAGTCATTACACTCATTACATCTACATACACTTGAGATCCGTCTCTCGTTATGCCCAAGTTCTTTATATCTAAAGACAGGAGCACACCCATTATGCATTTCTTCATCATTGTTAAATATCTAACGATGACCCTTAATTAAGGTCCTCGAAAGAAACCGGTCTTATCCACCTTCACTACCGAACTGACACGAATATTTCAGAAAAAAACCCGTTGCAAGTCGTCGAGACATTCCCCGTATCAACAAATCTGCACGCCTTATTTAAATCCATGACTAATACCTACTTCAAGTTTCCGTTTATTCCGATAAACAGGGTTTATATATAAATAAATTAGTTACTCTATAGAACCTCCATTCTCAAAGGACCGGGGTTAAAGCGTCCTAAAGTGAAGGCAAACCCGTGAACAGCTCTTTCCTTCGATTGATATCAGTAAGTATAACAGCAATAAAGACATCAAAGAAGGGAGTCCTTCACAATCTATTTCTAATACTCTTATCACAAACCCCCGAGTCCCTCCTTTCCCTCAATTAAATACTCAATGACGTCCCTCCGCAAACTTAAATCCACTCCGTCTCCCTTAAGTAGGTATACCCAAAAGCGTCCTAAAGGTCACTATACGCTTAGATAGATTTCAGCACGGAACTAATACCCCCAAAATACACACATGTTCCGGACTAAATCCTTTTAGAAAAACCAGGGAGGGGTGTGGATACAATATCCATATCCATAAACCTCGACTCACTTGCATCATCATCACCACCCATCAAAAAACACGTTACAAAGAAAGGGTATCATCCAACCAACGATACTTCCAAAAAAACTTTCCATTTAAAGGAATCAAGATTTAATTTATTAATTTTTTTTTCAAAAAAGAGGGGAGGGATTACCGGTCTACTCCCTTAATTTATTTCGATCCAAACGTCATGTCTCCAATCACTCATTCCATTCACTTGATTTTTTCGATGATATCACATGTAACTATACAAACGAAGTTAAAACACCATTTACCTTATCTGCGATATTCTCAGAGGTATATTCTGGTTATCTATTGTCTGAATAGGAAGGAAAAAGAGTTAGAACAAGATAATGAGACAGCCATAGGCCTACAACTATGACGTCATCTCATTACGTTATACTACTTCGTATTCTATTCCCTATATCTGTGGCCGGACGTAGAATGGAATTCACGGCAGTGTCAATAATACCGTGCATTTCATTCCAGAAGAATGGATGTATAAATACATCTAGGAGACTTAGAGGGGCCGTACTTATTTCATATTAATTCCGCTTTAAAAACGTGTAAAGTATAAAATGTAGATCATCTTATCTGAACATTTATTTTTACATGTTAATTATAGGTCTCATTCGTTAGGAATTCTTGTTCCCTTTCCAAGATCATCATAAAAAAAAGTGAGTCTAGTATTCTTTATATTTGTACACAAAAGTCTAACCGCAAATTATTCTTACTAAAACCTTTTCTTGGATTTCGATACTCGATCGGGTTTCTTGGATTTAAAAGTGTAAAAAAAGGAGCAATTAAAAGAGAAAAAAGAAGGATCATGAGCACACATAACGACAAAGAATACTTGGTTTCTGATCAAAACGGAAAAAGTGAAGAAAAGAACAAGAAAAAAAAGGTTATATTGTACATGAGGTCACGAGCGCATGGAACAAGGTAGACCTAAGAAAGCGAGGAGTGCCCAAAAAGTATTGGCTAGGGCCAAATGTATAGTCTGGATGGAGTAGAATGTGAAAAAAAAAAGGATAAAGACGTAAAGCTTGAGCAAGATTCATAGTCCAAGTGCATGGCACCACGACATCCAAACGTGGAAAGACGTCCCATTCATAACGATGATGGGGATGATGATCTATTCATAGCAATTAACCTTATTAGACTATACTTATTTGCAATCGGACCAATTACACAACATACCTTACACAAAAAAACCTCAATTGAGCAATTGAATTTAATAAGGTTCACTGACAGCATAAGCGCCAATAGGGACTGTCTCAAGTACTTCTGGTCCAGGTCCCCTTGAGTAGGTTGGGTGTGCGTCACCGCTTACAACATGTATTCTCGGTGCGTTGTCATTGGCGCTATTTGAGTTACTCGAAGTGCTGATAGACTCCTCAACGGGGGATGCCTGTTTAGTGTATACGCTCGAAAGTTCCTCTTGGTGGCGTGATAAAGTCGAGTTCTGAGAGGATTCAGGAGAGGTAGCGCGAGAAAGAACAGCAAATGGAGAGTGGAATGTCCGCTTTTGCAACTGAACAGCGGTACGCTGGGAGGTAGAAATAGCGCGGCGAGCGAACAACGACATAGCTAGTAGTCAACGACGAAGAGGAGAGAGTGTACAGGTGAGCTGATGTGTGAGGAAGGAAGAGGGGGGAATACGGCCGTCCGACGGAGGAATTTATATATTATGGCAGTAGTGTATTACATTTAGGAATTATTATTATTATGATTCTTTGGGGTGTGTCATCGCAACTCGCAAGAACTATAATTATCTCACACGGTCGTACCATCTGTCCTGATTATTCCGCAAATCCAGTTTTTTGATTGGCTCGCCCCGCGTCATCGTTCGAGAATGGCACACGTTTCATTGGGGTTCATAGGGTTAGCTACCCCTTACTATAGCAATGCAGGGGTTTAAACCGGTGACATAAGCGAACGGATGAAACGAAACGCGACGCTCCCCACTTTTGCGAAGGGGCAAGGCAAGGAATACACGTATACACCGTAGCTAGCTACTCGCTTACTTCTGCTAGTCTCGCGCCTGTATCCCTTGGCTTCTGAATCGGCTGTCTTGGCTAGTATCCATCCTGCTTTGAACGTTTATTCTTTATTCATCGCACACACCCATTTTCGTCCCTTAACAGCCCTCTATGACCGGCCTCGGAATTGGAATCGACCCTGTGGTGGCTTTATCCTCGGCCATCACATCACTTACTGTATACATACCATGCATTCTTTGTCAATACTAGCAGCTCGACGTTGTACTGCGTCATTCTCCGTGGTCATCTTTATGTTTCTTTCCCAAGTACGTTCTAAATGGATTAAAACTAGCCGTCTGAAGTGCTATCCCTGCACTTATGGTGAACCCTGTTTCCTTCCTAATAGCTTCTCTCATACCCCGTTTCCTCGCAACTTACCTCTCACCCATTTACTTAAAGACGCGGTCGAGAAGAGGAACCACCCGATCCGTTTCCTTCCTTCACATTGCACATCGTCACCCCCTTTTACACTTCTCTTAACATCATTCTTCGTTATCTTCTTCTCATCAATGATTATTCCGTATTGTGACGCAAGAACTACGGCAAGCAGTACATAAGCGCTACTCTCCAGCAAGCAAGGATCACATCATTTTTTTCTTTCCTTCACTCCCTCCGAGCAGGAAGGGATTAATGAAATTCAAATTTTAAACTGAATTACGATCATAACACCATCATCCTGCCTCAAGCTTAGATCGGTGTCTATGTGAAAAGTACAATCTCGGAATATATCTTATGGGGACTTCTTTTCTTCCTATCCTCGGTCGTTTATCTCTTAATTTGTAAACCCATGGTCTAG
Source organism: Pyrrhoderma noxium (assembly GCA_002287475.2). NCBI lineage: Eukaryota > Fungi > Basidiomycota > Agaricomycetes > Hymenochaetales > Hymenochaetaceae > Pyrrhoderma > Pyrrhoderma noxium. The sequence goes on along the minus strand of CM008258.1, from coordinate 2,399,802 downwards.
CCTTCGTAAGCCATCTATTCTTTCAATAAAGAAGATAAGGGAGTTATGGCAAAACCCGGTCCGTCTTCCTCCATCACAGGTCGCGTTGTCTTGAAGTCGTATTTTTCAGCAGAATTAGGCGTTACGGCCACAGGCACAGATTAAAAATCTGACTATACCTCATCTTTTTAGAAAATCTATATGCTTCCATACGGACGTGGCCGGATTCTAAATTTGGCATTCACGAAGAATACTATCATCTGACATGTCTTCTTCGGCCTTTCACAAACAAGTTATATGAACAGGTAAAATTAAAGCACATTCTCCCTTTCTTGCGTCACCTATCTTGAACTTTGGGCTCGCCCTACCTGCGTACATATTGTATATATGACGCACCAACGCTCGATTTTAATACAAGTAAGTTCATCACCTCAACGCAAAGACAGCTCATGGCGTGCGACCTTTTACAACTACGTCACGAAGATCAAATTGCAATATCCGTCTTCATCGATGTTTCACGGTTTCCGCAAGGTCTAATCATGAAATAAGCGTCCGCGCTTTCGTCTGGAATTAACATCAATTTGATCTCAGTTATAACTCGAATCCATCTTCCAGTCACCGATCCAATATGATCGGCAACTCGGCACCCTCCGTTTCTTTAAATATTTTTCTTTTCTTCAACCCTTTTTAACATCCCAAATCTACTTACAACCTTCTAAAAAGTTTTTTTTCTCAGTATATGATTCTTCATAACAACAGGGGTAATCGGCAGATGATCCCCAAGACCTTTTAAACTTATTTTCAAAAAAAGTTATTTATAGGGAGAAATACGTAAAAATACAAAAGTAACAACTAACAATATATTTTAGATGATGAGGAAAATTTCCTCCAAAGATAGGGCGTATTTATATCCTTCACATTACCAATAATACAGCTCCCAGGAGGGCTTGTAAGCAAGTTCGTACCGGTATATGGTAACTGGAAGAGATGTGCGAAAGAAATGGCTGCAACAATGAGCAATAGCAGGAGAAGCACTATCAAAGACATTCGTATATACAACAGTTTATCCTGTAGGGCAAACACATCTATACCTCCTGCTCAAATAACGAAAATGAAGATATCGTCGCGATTATTTCTGAATGGAACTTCGCGAAGAAATATTTACAAAGCGCAAGCTTTTGATGTAAGAACGAGAGCAAGATAAAAAGATAGCTTCTCTTTTTCCTCAACTGAGATTGAACTAAGCTTTACCATTCATCTTATGACAAAGATATAATTTGGTGTCAACTTCGCATAGGCACCTCTCCCTGGGAGAAGATATAGTTACTATTGAAATTTAGTATTTTTTGATCAATACACATCAATAATTAATGTTTCTGACACGCGTATCCATTATAGGCTTTGATGTTCAATGACTATGAGGGATGAATATCTGTTGTCGTCCCACAAATTATATCAGCTGGGAAAATGTTATCTCGTTGCACGCTTCTTATAGAGTCATATTCGAAAACAAGATGCTTATGCCATCGAAGTTTGACGAATATAGTTTTTTTTCAAAACGAGTTCATCTCATGAGAAGTTTTTGAAACATCCTAGCTTATGTAAAGTAAAAACTTTAGTTGGATGTTCTTGAGGATTAATGGATACACTAAACCCGCTTTGAGCCCAATTACCCAATTCGATGCAGGTATATCTAAGGTATAACACGTGTCTTGGCTGGTATAATAATTTGCGCGATCTGATGGTGTGAAGCCATGAGCTAGAAGCTGCGAATCGACCAAAACTTGCTATAGGTCGTCTAAGTGTAGAAGATTTCAAGATTCACCATAGCATCTTGTGCTAGAACATGATTTTATGATATATATGTATCCCCTCGATTTTAAAACAGCCATGATAACCGATTGTCAGTTGCATTTACAAAGCAAGTTAGAATAACAGTATGAAACCTAAGCAGGTTGAACGAGGTACCATCCCATAGCAGTACTGCTTTCTCAATGACCGTCATCTGAGTTTAATAACTCCACTTTATCTACCAGCGAAATTAATTCTGTTAGCTCTGATTATGTTATAGTTGAGAGGGGGCTGCCAATCTAATACTAGCTGCACGGTAATTAAGTTTTTAGCTGGAAATATCATTTTGTAGTAAATCGTACGGTTTGCGGTTTAACAGAAGACCCAAATACGACAGTACTCATTATTAAGGCCGGAGGCTACCACGAAGCTATCCCGGTGAGCCTTATTCCCGGTGAGACATTCACGTATTTGAACTCATAAAATTTTGAATTAAATCATTTTTGTTAGCACCTATGGGAAAGGCAGTGGGCAATCCAAAATACGATTGGACCTTCTTCACCACTCCTCAGGAACATGCGAACAATAGGGTTATTCCTCAGACTCGAGGAGAGGGTCTCGATGTCTCGCCACCAATGAGTCGAAGGGATTGTATTCTACTCCTTGGTTTATCATGAAGCTAACTTAACTTTATGAGCTGCCGGAAAGTGTGGTTAAGTGTTGTTCAGTTTAGTTATTATGTTTATGTCCATGATTAGAAGCCCTACAAGATACTTACGAAAACGGATGCATCCACAACGCGTAGACCCCTTCACACGTAAATTAGGGACTACAAATCCTCAAGATGTATTTTTAGGAGGTATCCGAGCTGTTGAAGCTGGATGTCAAATTGTTACAACCTCCCTTTTTTGCCGCCTTAAGAATATCTGTATTTCATCCCCGCCATAAAAGCATTAAACTAGTTATATATGCTCATTGAAATTAGTTTACATCGCCCGCCTAGCTCAATCGGATAGAGCGTCAGACTCTTACGAGTGCTTGAAAAAGGCGATCTGAAGGCTGCGAGTTCGACCCTCGCGGTGGGCTAATCTTCTATTTTTATTTTTATTTTATTTTTCCCCTTTGCGTCCTAAAAAGCGCACGTATTAATTACATCATGATCATCTAATTTTTTATTTACATGTCCCTCTCATGGTGAATGAAACTCGGCTTCTATTTCAGGATCCACTATATAAGCCTTTTTTCTGTCGTAGTCCTTACTCGTGTTCGTATCAACTGACAAAAATGTTCTCTTTTCATCGTGGTAGTCAACTCTAGTATTTCTAGAATGTTAATGCCCACAAAGCAAAGCACCCATCTGTTTAAATGCCTGTAATGGCCTCTGCATATGCCCCACTTCGTGTAGCTACATGAAACATGCATTACGTTATCCAGAACTCTTTCATCTACTGGAACTGCCTTCGTTGTCTGTATAAAGCTCTGATTCCATACTCATCCGAATCACCAAGCAGCTCTTTAGTAGTTTCCCGCATCAACCAAGTGGTACGACGAAGATTCACAAGCAGACCCTTCTTGCCCTCCGAAAATCCGTGGATTTTACTTTATTACTTCATCTATTCCACATATCTCAATTTTCTCTTGCAGAACTATTAGTAGGGCCACCAAATGCTCCCGCCGGAGTAATTCTTTGGCCCTTCTTCGTGAGTTGGGAGCTGTTGAGTCTGCACCCGCTGGGATCGCCGTCTCACAGCCTCCAGGGGGGAGGAGTTGTAGATCTACTGCTCTATCTTCCGGGAGAAACCCTTTCTGGAGCTGTACCCGAGAACAACTGTTTCCTCTGCGGCTGGCGTGGGCTAGAAATGTGGGTGGGTGGCTAGTGAATTTCCTGATGAATATCGGAAGTAACCTCATTAAGACTAATCTTCATTGGAAAGAGTGGCTTTCCTATCGATATACATGTAGAAACTCCTTGTCTCTGTTAAGACTCATTACGAACATCATTCGCCTCGCGGATCATTTCTGCTCCTCGTTTCCCTTTATTGACGGTGCCATCTGAAGCTTCTGCTTAGTATTCCTCTCACACGTTCATATGTGCGTATCCCCTTTAGATAATCTTTTGTTGAGTATATATCATTTTGGTATTACACAATTCAATCGCCGTAGTAATTTCAAGGGTAGTGACGAGTTATTTGGTCCCATCGCGTTCCTTATTATGAAATTGTAAATATAATATGTGGGGATTGTCGTGTTCTGTATGGTAATCAGTAGCTTGTCAACATCTGTATCTATCAGTTTATTTAGTTCGTGTCGTATCGCATATTTAAACCATAGTACTTTGCCATGCTTCGAGTTAAAGATTAGTAGAACGAATACCATTTCTACGTGCACTTAGTTTAGCAAAGTTACTTGACTTGAGACAACCTTGTGGATACATTGAAACATAAGATACGGATTGAAATGAAAAGGCAAGCAAACGTAGTATAGGTTCAACTATTGGTACTGCATACACATAGATCACTATGATTCCAAGGTAGTCTCCCATAGAGATGTTCACCCTTTTGAGACGGTACATAAATATATGCTCCTGTAGCGAAGTCACAAGCAATGGAGTATTTTTGGAGTGTAGACATGGGTATGGATTTACTTTTTTCACTCAGACGTTATCCAATGCATTCTTATTGGCTTGCTCCTAGATATTTCTTAAAGTGGCTGGATTCGCGAGCTGGACGTGCGGAAAAACAGATGAAGAGGGAAGATATACATATACAAAACCAACTTATAATCTATTCCGAATCCTTGATACATATAAGAGTATCAGCTTTGTTATTAATCTCTATTCTGGGTTATGTTCAATAACGCCTATAGCCTTTCTTTAGTCCACTGAACAGTCGAATCACTAGTCATCAAAACACATAAAAGATGGTTATAAATTTAGAGAATACAGCACTGCCACCATTGGTGTCCCATAGTAACAGTCTCTGTTCAGTGTACCTATCACAACGACAAGTATGATGGCGTACGTTAGGGTCACTTTATACATGCAGATTTATCAATTGAATTACGGTCAAAACTTCTTGATTGTTCACATGCTACCTTTCAATCACTACGTAGCAACATTTCGAATTCGGGTATGGCAAGGTATCGTTCCATCTTTTCTCTTCAAAGGCATCATAATATGGACAGGTAATGTAGAAATAAAATAATAGCCCGCTAAAATGGATCTTAATTTACTCATTCCAGGTCGGCTAGCTATCAAGTCATCAGAATCAGAAGTTCGTCTTATGTTATTTATGAAACAAATCCAAGCCCAAACACAAACAAATCCCTGTGTCAGATCATAGAATAATGACGAATGGTAAGTAACAAACAAAAGAGAACATTCGGGCCCGAATAAAAGGGCAAGAAAAACTAATGGATTAAAAGTACAAGAATGTTCTGATTCCGGCCTTTTTCCCAAGACGAAAAAATGGTTCTGCTGATGATCCCTTAAAAGCACTGTATTCAAGAACAAGCAAAAGTACAAAAGGCATTAGATCAGCCGTCAGAAAAATAAGGATCTGTAGGTGAACATAATTACCGCGACGCCAGGAACCTGGACTTCACTTTTGGGAAAAAACGGGATTCGCTCTCTTAATATAATACATGCCATCTGAGTGTATACATGCCCGCTCAAATCCGATTCTGGTAGCGGAATGTGCTTAATTTCAATATCACCCAATTAGGATCGTTCGTCAATCCCTTTAATAACTTCCCGTCGCTTGATGAGCAGTGTGTTTACATTTTAGTTTGAATCTCATCTTTCATCATCATTAAATGGCGCTTGCATTCGTCGGCTTCCCCTTTCGTACATCATTGGTCCCTCGATCGGCGCGATCTCTAACTACGACCATCATAATCAAGAGCAACAAGGATGGATGAGGATGATTTCAGTTTCCGTTGCCCAACACGCATCTTCTCTTCTAGAAGCGCTTCAAGGTTACAAACACAGAGCTGAGCAAACTTTCCCAGAGGCACTGTCTGTTTAAGCACGAATAGAATCAATGCTATCGCAACACCCGCCACATACCCCTCACTTTGCTTTTTCAGTGGGTCTCTGCCATCCTCAATACCTGTACACTCTGTCCTCCTAACCATTAACTCCATGCATGTACAGACACCCTCTTATTATCCTCGCCCAAATACAGACCAATCTCAATTCATGCACCCAAATTCCTACCATTCGCAATCTCCTCCTCCTCTTCTTTCACAGCCCCAACGCTTTCCTCAGACCATGTTAACAAATAATCCACTTCCAGGTCCTCACTCTTTTTATCAAAATTCAAATAGGGCTTTACCCAATATTAATACCAACATCCCGGGCCCTCGAAAACCTTCTCTAGGGCATCCTCAATTTGGTTATGCAAGCCCCCATAATCAATCTCAACCACCTATACAAGCCTTCCCGCCTCTCCTACGTCAATCAAGTAACTCCTTTGGGAACCCTCCATTCACCGTCGGCGACTTGACTACTTCAATTTCATCAATAGCACTTACTCAGGAATCAGGGATTCCTCGTTCTCATAGCCTCCAAGGAGTTGTTGAACACACTTACCATTCGCATTTTCCTGGTCGGCCACTTCCACAAAGGACAGTACCTACAATTCCAAGAAGCACTTCCGTTCTACCTCCGTCTATTCCACCGCCACCGCCTCCCTTCCCGCCATCTGCGCCTAATTCTTTTCCCACCATCACCCCTAACGTTCATCAAACTACGAACCGACCTCAACAGCAAAAACAGCAACAAATCTGCCTTCCCTTACCAGATATTCTCACGCTTGAACGTGCAATTCCCGATATAGTTGCACCTTCCACAGCCGTTGCCTCCAAGCTTGTGTGGATCAAAGATGTTTTGATTCTTGTCAGCAGGGAGCACAACGGTTTTTGTACCGATGCATCATCCAGCGTAGTAAATCCAGAACCGCTGGCTGTCCCGCCCTTACCCGCGCCCGTCTTTCTGCAGTCTTCGGGCCCTGCAAAATTAAGGGATGAGAGATTGCGGGAATTAGTGGAGAAAACAGCTCTTCCGCTGCTTGTTGCACTAGCTCCCCCTTCGTCTGTTCTGGCAGCTCGAAAACGGAAACAGAATGCAAAGGGGAAGGAAAAGGAACTAGTCCAAGACGGGTTTGCAAAGGACGGTCTGGAAGAGGTTGAAGAATCCGACGTAGAAGAAGGAGAGGACCCCACGGGCCTAGCTCTCTATCTTCGTGCATGCTTAACTGCATCAGGCGTCTTTCCGAATCAAATTTCGTTGTCTCCGAGGAATGCCTTTAGGGAATTCGAAGCTGCCGCTCGAAAAGGTTGTGGGAAGGGGTGGTATCGCCTTGGGAGAGATTATGAAGCGTTTGGGGACAAGGCACATGCAAGAATGTGCTTCGAACGTGGGGCCGAAGGAGGCGCAGGAGGTGATGTAGGCTGCGTCTTTCGTGAGTTATATCCTCATATATTATATATTATTATACTATTGTGCATATACAGTGGTTAATCATTATATATCATATCTAGGAATTGGAGTTGCTCAACTCTTTGGAGAGTTAAATTTTCCTTCCCTCGAGTCTGCGTCAGATACAAATGGTGGCGTAAATAGGTATCAAGAGCAGATGGAGAGCGCATTCCGAATGTTGCACCGCGCAGCTACACTTGCACACTCAGATTTTCCCTACCCAACATATACCCTCGCAGCACTTATCTTATATGCTATTCTCCCACTCTCGGCGCTAACAACCTTATTTCCACCCACAATGCTCATTGTTCTCCAGAGTACGTTGGCCAAAATGCCAACTATACCCAAAGAACTGTTAGGGCGTGTTATCAGTATTAATGTTAATGGATTTTGGGAGGAACAGGCAGAGACGAGAGTTAAGATGCTTGAGAGGTTGTTACTAGGCGAAGCACATTCGCTGTTGGAACGGGGAGCATACTTAAGGTGTCCACATGCGAGTGTCGTGCTTGGTCGTGCATACGAATTTGGATTTAGCTGGGAGGGGGACGGAATAGGGAAGGAGGTGAGGGGAGGAGAGAAGTGGTACGACCCAGTGATGAGTGTGAGATATTATGAACTTGCGAGCATCGACGCTGGGGAGACACTCGTTGGGGCCGAGGCAGATCTGGCGCTCAGTAAATGGTTCCTTTGTGGCTCTGGAGAAGGCCAAGGGGGGATAGAGAAAGATGAACTGAAGGCACGTGAATGTGCTGAGCGTGGAGCGAGGAAGGGGTTGGGAAAAGCCATGTTTGCGGCTGGATATTGTGATGAGGCCGGAATTGGAATCCCTGGTGGAAGGAGAGATTTGGAGAGAGCAAAGGAATGGTATAGAAAAGCTCTCGATTCTGGAGAGGAGGAAGCGAAGGGAAGGTTGGAAGCTTTGGAATTAGAGTCCGGACTGGCCATCGGGACATCGGCGATGAATGATAATGTCATGCTACTCCAAGGTCAAAGTCAGGAAGGAAGTTCTAACGACTCTCATCCCGAGTTTGGTAGATCAATGACGATGCCCATGACAACAACAAGGATGAACGTAGGCGCTATACGTGATGGTAATGGCTACGGTCATCCAGATAATAGACCCCGTGGGGGTCTAAGTGAACCCCCGAGTATCGTTGGGTTCGTTGACATGGATGTTCCGAGGGTAACAGACTCCCCTGCCCCATCCCTAGCCTCTCTGAGGCAAGCTCAGGATTCAAGAAGGTATATCAGTATAGGAACTCCATCCATAGGCTATGATCCACACCAGAGAACATTTAATCCACAACCCCAGCCAAGCATGACGCATCCACAGAGAGAGGCTCACTTCCCCCAACAACATCCTATGAGACTGAGAAGCCCAAGTCCTCCCCAGTCCCTTCGTTTGGTCCAGGTCCAGGGGTAATGGGTGAACCTTATTCAATGCAACAAGATCGGCGAGGGTGGGAACAGCCCCAACAAAATCCTTTACCTTTCCAGACAAGGCAGTTTCAGGATCAACCTCGATACAGATTAACTGACCCTGGTGCTGGTGTCATAAACGGAAATGAATTGGCAGGAACAAGGTCTTCATCTGTACCTGCACCTGCTAATAGGAGGAGAGCAAGTGAAGATGACACTAATGGTATAGTCCCCAAGCAACAGCACACACCTCCAACCCGATATGAGACGTTTGCAGACATGGGAATAGAAGGTAAACGAGCCGGTGATAAAGAGTGTCGAGTTATGTAGGTGACAAAGTCACAGAACACAGAAATATCGTTATGACCTCTAATGTTCTCTGCATGCCCTTCCTTTATTTTTGTAGTTTTTTTTTTCCTAATCTATGTTTTATTTCTTTTTCTGGGATTTATATTATCATTGGTGTCATATTAACATCTTATTGGGGAATATCTTCTACCGGACTCTTCGTCAAGGACATTCGACCCTTTTTTTCTATCCTTATTCTTTTTTAATACCTAGTTTTATTCTATATGTACTCGATATCTAGTGTTCTCCCAGTAGCTGAAGTGACTTCTTCCCAACACGAACGTTCTTATTCATGTCAGTATATTTGCGCTTAGGCGCACAACGCCGAGGTTACCGATTAAGCATGATGTTACGTCCGCATCATTGAAAGTGAAAGTAACTCCTGCCGAGCCTTGTCTATAAAAAAATCAGGCTCCTCCAACGAGGCCAACGCCTCATTAAGACAAAACAAACACTTTCCCTGCAACGGCGTCGAAATTCTGGATGCCGTAAGAATATTCCTAACCTCATCCATCGTTAAATCCTCATCTCCCGACCCACTCAGCTTTCTCAGACTCTTATCAGTTCGCTCCAGAGCGATTTGTAATCCTATTAATATCTGCTTTCGTCCCCTTGACGCATCTGGGTGCTGTTTCAGAATTTCACGAATCTTCTTAGCTTCACCCCAGGCAAGTGATACTAATGCCAATGGTTTCGGTGCCCAAACAGACGAAACAGAAATTGTTCGCGTTCTCTCAGTCGGAAAACTATGATCGTAGACATAGAGACCAAGCCTAGACTTTCTCCCATCCAAAGAGTCTCCCTTCCAGGTTTGAGTCTTTACCGGAGACGAACCACCAGTACTAGAACTAGAGCAAGTGGAATTCTTTCTATTTGCACATATAGTCTGATCGCTAGAAGTACTGGTGGGTGTGGGTATGCGAGGGGGGTATGATCCTATGCTATTAGCCCTGCTCCGCGGTCTAGACATTTTCAGAATACTCGACTTGAAGAAGAAAATATACTTCCGGAGTGGTCGTACTATTATATCTCAGTTCTCCCCCCTCTTACTCACACACAGGATAAGACGACGCATCAACCTTTGCTGGTACTATCTACTTATCTATCTGCCGCAAAGCTTATAGGTGACTTGCAGAGTAGCAGCTTTGCATATGGGTATACATCCTAATTGGTTGAATTAGAAGTAATTCACACATGGTGGATGCATAGTTGTTTGTTTAATGTTGGTTAGAAGTCTGCATGGCAATTGAATGAAAGAGAAGGCTTGTACTTTTGCCGAGTTATTACTCTCCTCGAGATATCATCCCCCAGGAGTCCACATGCCTAAGTTTGCACCAAATTCTAATCATATTACATAATCGCTAGGTGTATGACTAATTGAGATTCTCATGATCCTTCTAATGCTCAGCCCTTAGTTTCTTGTCCGTTTTTATTAAGCGGGGCACTTACGAACATAAGCTTCTTCTTCCATTAATCTTCCCCCTTTCTTGACTTCTGTAGTGCTTTAGTCTAATTCTTGAGTGGGGGACTAACATCCTACAAGGCTCCCGGGATTTGTGATTTGATATCAAACACCCCCTCTCTCCTTTACTTATATCTTCAATACCTGATTAACACTGCCAATATACGGCATTTTTTATTTTTCACTTTCACCTATTGTTGCCATTCTATCCATCCAGTAATCTCCTTGTAAATTAAATTTGGCGGTAGCTATTCCCAGCTAAATTACCCCAAACCAACGTTTCATATGTCAATTGCATTTCTTGTTCTTGCATCCCTAAGGCAATGCTGGGTTAACTCTTGATATATGTGTGCTTTCCAGCCTTATGGGTGTCTATTGTTGGACGACATTATCCCTCTACGAACATGAATGTAATAATCCTTGCTTTCCATTCATTCATAACACATTAAAAAAACTATATAGGTTCTCATCTCGATAAGTATAATGATAAATAAAATACATAATCTATATCTTTGCTAGCATTATAATTTGTCCTGTCAAAGTGGCTTATTATTGCACCTTGATACATACTCAAATAGTGTATATATATTAACGATTTTCATATTTCTAATGCCTAATTCGAAATATAACATACAGCATTCATAAGGATAGAAAATCTGCTTATCACTATTACCATCGTACTTTTCATTTATATATAACTGGTTTACTCTCTCTATACTATTTTTTTAACATTATTCAGAATAAGCCAAGGTTCCGCTACATCCTGTTTGAATACGTTTTCAAAAACTTATCGTATCTAGGCGCGAACTGTCCCCTCCACTGATTATTTTTTCTCGCCGCCTCCAAACCATTCCTAATATACACCCCTGCCCTGGCCACAAACCCCTCAGGTATTTTCGGTTTCGTCATAAACTCCTTAAATTCTTCCTCACTTATATCGGTTACATCTTCCTTCGTCAACGTAAGCGACATTTTAACAAGCAAGACTAGTTCTTTCCTAAACTCGAATTCCTTCTCTTCCTCATTTTGATTTACGTTGGTTCCCTCGATCAAGAGCCCAGCTGACGCGTATTTGCGTTCTCCAGTTCTATTAGCTCGTCTCATTACCCTGTTCAACATTTTAAATGTATCCTGCGTCCCGGCTTCCTCTCTCCCCTCTTTAACCTTTTGAAATTCGTGAAGACCCTTTAAACCCTTTTCGGTATAGGGATCACTCTTTTTCTTTCTTCTCTGTTTAAATGGGTCATCATCTGTCTCAGATTTTCCAGGTGTACTGCTTCGGCTTGATACTTTCGGTATACTGAGAGCAGCGGAGGAGGTACTCGGGACAGGTGAAACACTCGGGGCAGGTGAAACACTTCCAGGCATCCTCTTATGCCTTTTCTCCGGCGTTGTATTAGAGATCGACGACGATCTTTTATGAGTGTTGATATTAGTCTGCTGCTGAGGTGGAGAGATTACACGGACGTTTGGAATAATGGGATTGGGAGAGGGAGAGGAAGGGGTGGTTGTAGTGTTGGTGGTGGTCCGCCTTTGTGCCTTAGCTGACTTCTGAGCATCTGGTTTACCATGGTGCTGTTCATGCTCGTGTTGATACTTGCCAGTGGCTCCTTGATGACTTGAGGCTGGTCTTGCATTTCCTGACATCTCGCCTTTCAAGCGCTTCACATAAAGGCCCCAGTCAATCAACTAAGAAAGGCTTTATATAATATTTTCCACCCACGAAATAATTCCTTATTTGGGTCAATCTCTACGACATGTACAATCTCTTAATCCGCTTTGCATTCATACGTCAGATATACGTTCTCGCGATTCTCTAATTAGAACCAGAGAGATAAACTTCATATCTTCGTATCAATATATTGACCAATAAAGTGTAAGAATGCTCATATACCAATGCGAGAATAACAATACTTCCATTGTTATAATCATCGAATCTTTCGCAAAAAGGGCAAAGTGGCGTGTAATATTTATATTAAGTGTGAGCTTACTACCTATTTGAGTCGGCCTGCCCTTGTTCTACCCCGAGGATTGCTAGCATTTTTCATGGATAGTAGTAAACGTGTTAATTTATTTTACGTTTTTGAATTTTCTTTCGAAGGCCGAACCGTTCTGAGTATATCATCGTCGGAGTCTATGCTTCGGAGATGGGATTCTAAATTCTAAAGTATTAACATTTGAGCAATGCGAGGTTTACATGTAGCCTTGTTTATGGTCCAGCCCGTGCTACTACTGGTCGATTGCTTCGGGCACCATTTACAAGCAAACTGGTCCTAAACTACGGCTCCCATGATTATCACGGCGGAGAATTTTCTTAAATTTAGCTTCATAAATTTCTCATGAACAGGTTTAAATACTGATATCAGGTGATGTAATATTTACTGAAACAAGAAACTTTTATTACAGGCCACAATAATCAAAACGAATACGAGCACCTTTAAGATTAAATTACAAAAGTGGTGTATGTATAGGTAAAAAAATGCGTCAATATGTTAAAATGTCGTCTAAACGAAAACAAAAAACGAAAACCCTTTCCCTCCTACATAATAATGACGAAAGTCCATATTCCATCCAAATGAAGAAAAAGAAAGTGCATAGGGAGAGGGGGATATAATTACCAAAAACGAACACTACGTGGATCCATATCCTTCGCCATCCTCAACATAACGATATTTGATGTCAAACTCGAAAACTAATATACTTTCGTAAGTATACTCTTCAGCTTATAAAAATATTGTTGGCATTACGCACCCCATTCCCAATAAATACTTCCGCTCTCTCTGCAATAGCCATGTCAATCGCGGCATTAACGTACTCTTGTTCACGGTCTAATTGAACATCCATACTGCTTCTCACATCTACCCATCTCTCTTCCTCCTTCAGATTTTCTACTAATGCCTCCCGCAGACTATCAACCCACCAGCTCCACCCATTCGTTAGAACGAATACCCGCTGCAGATCTGGTCGCTCCTTCCTCACTTCACGCAGTTTTTCAACAATTTCATCGATTTCTGGCCAGCAGTGTTGTAGATAGTAACTCTCCTTCTCTTCGGAGTCAATTACACCATCACTGTTTTTATCGGCCTCCTTATCTTCAGTAGATGGAGGAGAGAAGGTATCAGGAAGCCCAGGAAACTTGTTATAGGCTTGGTATACGGCATTCCATTCGGCCAATCTTGGGCAATGTCTCCGATAGTCACCCCTTCTTAGATGAATGGCCACTAGTCCTCTGATTACATCCGACCTTGCGGTTGAGACGCTTGATGGCGGTGCGCTCGTCAGTAATGGTAGGTTCCTTGCAACAGCAGAGGTCACCAATGGCGACCAAGCAAATTCCTTAACAGCAGGACTCTCTTTCAAAGAATCCCATAAAGTCAACAGTTTTTCCGAGCTAAAGAGTGTCCAAGAGAACACAGGAGGAGAATTGCCGATCTCCACACAACTAGCATTCCGTGTTTGGTCCGAGTTATCGAGAAGATCAACCCACCAATTCATCAACTCCTGACCATCAAGCGTATCCGGGGCAGTTGCAGAGTCAATATACACTCGACGCTCAGAGGGACAAATGCTATCGTAATAAGATGCGCTGACAGCACGTGGAGGAGCAATGGGCCCACCTACAGAAGGGCCAGAAATGAATGCATTCATTGGGATTCGAGACGGTCGGAGGGCAAAATCGTATATTGTGTATGGTAAAGGTGATTTGGACCATGTATACTCCTCAAAGACGAATGACCTCTTTGAAAGGTGGGCAAGATGCGCCATAAGAATACTATATGGCAACGGGGATCGTATCGTATATCAAAGAGGTATAAAGTATGTGCACTCACTGTTCTTGAAGGACGTTATTCAGCCCATGCCCCCAAAGATGTTCTGGAAATCTTAAATACATCCCGTTTTCACCCTCTGGAGATGGCAATTTTTTGTTGTGTTGGGGCAACTTCTTTTCGTACTCTCGTATGTTGTTATAACTCGGGGTATTCCAGACCATAGTACACCTATTGACAAAAGGGAGAACGCAGAGACAAAAAATAGAAGACATCTTCGCAGCGTTATGAGATGTACACATGCGAACGCTATCGAGCGCGTTGGCGACGATGATGGAGATGTTGGGCGCGCAGCACGGAACCGGCGGTCATCCTCGTTTGCGACCGGTAAAAGCTCATAATTATTGCTGTCTGCATTTCTAAATTGGAGGAGACGACGGGCAATGGTCTCCCAAGATTTCATAAGTGAACTAGAGAAAGAAAGATGAAAACAGTATACTCTTCGACATGCGCCTTGATCAATGAATTGTGAAGCGGAAAGGTCACGGTACCCGACATCAATCAAGAAATATGGATTATATAAGATTGACTTTCCTTGCACAGCTTTACTGATACGATAATAATTTGTAATCAGGCCGATCTGTGATCTACATTCGCTTAGTCTACGGATTCTATCAAAAAAGCAAGAGAAAAAATAAAATAAAATACTAGAAGAAAGGGGAAAGTGTCGGGGACCAAGATTAGAAGTACTGTGTTAAATTTATGTTCCAGTAGAAATCTGTTGTTAAAGATATCGAGCCGTCTCCATTCCTTCACGTAATCCTTTCAACACAGAGAGACGTTTCAAACGTTCATTCTCAAATTGTCCCATCGCATCCTGCCACCATCGTCCTCCTTCTGGAATTTCGCGCCATTTCCCACTCATCAAATCTCTCATACTCCATTCTTCTACATCCTTCTCTCCCTTATTCTCATTTTTACGTTCTGTCCTCAAAGAGTTTACCTTGTCCCATTGTTCCGGAGAACTTCCACAACCGGCAGCAGCAAATATCAACTCAGGCGGTACGGTCATCCGACCATGTTTGAAAACACATTCATTGACTGCAATACAATGGAGTGTCTCATCTTCTCCTTCTTCAAATAATGATTTCAACCCCATTAGAGGTGGACGCACTGATTTAGAAATATCGGTATTAGTGCCCCCTAAGCCAGTTGACGGGGTCGCACTACCAGACCTAGAAGGATCCGTAGGAAGAGCATCGGCACCAGGAGTATGAACGGAAGGGATAGGGATAGAGGTTGATGAGCCTGACCCTGATGCAACAGAGTCTTTTAGAGCTGCCTTTGCTTCCAGAAGCTTATCGGTCCGCTTCTTTGATGACTCTGATTTTTTAGTGACATAACGTGCGACGATGTATAACTAGATAAAGTAGACTTAAATCGGGTTGAATTATTACGGTAGCTTGGATGACTTACCCATTTTGAATCCCAGCTACCAACATACATTCGAATCTGGTACTTTGCGCCCAAAGGTATTTCCTTTATGAACCTTAGATGTGTTGCACCCAGTGCAATCCAACAGTCATCCCTGAATACGGTGCTAAAATGAGCTAAAGCAAACTTGAGACGTGTCATATCAGCTAGTTTGGCATATGACGAATTGCTAAGATGGATATTGTAATCGCTCTCGTCGGGAGACGCCCATGTGTCGTACGTGCAGATAAGCGAGAAAGGAGATTCACCAACGGGGCAAAGAGAGTCAAGCCATTCTTCCTTCTTTGTCGGAGAAAACAAAGTAATTGCTTTTAAGCGTGCTAGAAGAGCAGGTCTGAAGACTCGGACTAGATATTTGACAGTTGAATGGGAACATAACAATGGTCAGTAGATAACGGGGTATTCAAGAGAAGAATGCTTACGGTGCCATACTAGTGGGAGTGATCTAATATTAAGCAACAAAACGAGAAGAAATATAAACCGTAGTGGGCGAGGTACGAATGGTAGGACGGAACGCGACGAGTCTGCAGTCAAGAATCTGACGATATAATCTTTTGCACTGCCAAATATCGACATCGCGGTCGACGACGACATCACTATGTTTAGTTACAATACTTCTGTAGAACGAAGATTGCCGTTATTAATGTTGGTAAATAACCATAAATGCATGTCCCGATAAACGATGACGGAGAATCAGCGACGGAACGTTGGGGGAGCTCCGGCTTTCAACAATCCCCGATAACCGGATTGCGGCCGCTCCGTTGTCCGATCCACCAATGAATCGTTGCGTCGCGGGATAAGACAAACAATTATTACCACGTCATCAGGAATAATTAATAATACTATATCTAAATGTTGCATTCAAATCTTATAGCCAGAACTTCTCGCATACACCTATTGATTAAAATTACAATCTCATGTTATCGTCAATACATAACGTAATCCGAACCGAAACCCCAAGCAAACCAAAAGAAGCCATAAGCAGAAACCAAATAGTAGAAAATATATACAGATTATGATCATTTAAACGGCGGTCGCCTTGTAAGGGATATCATTATTTGATTCGTGTTCGTCGAAACCGTGACGATCTTTGGTATCACCAAATTCGATTCTTCGTTCACTCTACAAATTAATGATAAAAGTAATTAGTTCGTCAAGCCCCCTTAATCTCATTATCTATAAGAACATACATCTATATGTCTGCTCGTCTCTATCTCAGTACGAATTTGAATTGTCCCTAGTCTCCCAAGCTCAAGGTCCTCGCGCTTATTTTAAATGAATCAGGATCTTGGGTTGTGATGTAAGCAAGTGAGAAAGTCCTACCCTACGTGTTCTGCCTGACAATTCAGTGCTGCTCGTCATATGCCCCCCACTGGAATGAACGGTACGAATTGTCCGCCTTGCATTAAGAGTCCACATCATTGATATTGCATATAGTTTCTGGGAACAAAATAAATAAACAGAAAATATCAAATCAATTGCGTGCAGTTATCAATGTGTTACAAGATGTGGACTCACGGGGAGAGGCATATTGAAAGCAGCCGAAACTAAACGATCCTCACCCTTGTATACTTGGGAGAAGATAAGATTGAACATAGCACTGGAGAAGTAGTTTTAGTACAATTGAAGAGTCGTTTATACAACAAACCAAGCTAACCATATCGCAGCGGGTGCTGCTGTCTGAAATGTTAGACGCACCAGGGCATTAATCAGATCATTAGTCCTTTAATCAAAGGAGTCAATATGCGATAATGAATCGTATATAGTTACAGAGACTAACTGTTTTAGCCCATGTTTATTTGTAGCCCTCAAGAGAGCGTATGCCGTTGCGCAAGATAACAATGTATCTCCGGCTAAGAAAAGTCAATGTATGAAAACACCAAATCTGTATGATAGACTAACCAAATATGGATCCAAGATGTGCAGCGACTGTATGCATCAAACATCAAAACTCAGTTTGATAGTTGGTGAATTAGAGACTTACACCAGTAACCAATCTTACGAAACTCCGAGACGGCCGTATAGTAGGTCTATAAACACATCAGATATCAGAAGTCGCTAATCTTATGAAAGGCTCATATGGTTACATACTGCCAAGATCACTGATATGTAGCCGAATACAAGTACGACCCCTATTGGGAGAATCGAATACCATGCCCTGGATAGGGAATACAGTCTGTAAAGGAAGAAAGACTGTACATAAGCGCCTATGGTTGCAACCTACAAGAGTAAGGTATAAGAAAAGTAACTAAAGACAAAGGGGCATGATATACCATAAGACTGTTTCCGATCTGCCACCATTTCGTATACGATAGCAAAACAGCGTCCTCTACACTTGAGAAGTGGACAATGGATTGCTCCCAGACGAGCAAGCTATACGAATATAAGTAATCAAATAAATCTAGAAATCTCGGGAACAACAACACACAATGATTGAGCTGACTTCAATGTTGTCATTACCAGGAGCCCAACCACTAGCCAGCGGAGTCCATGTTTGTCATCGTAATAATAAGTGTAGTAATTGACAAACTAAGTGGGTTCTCAACTTAATGTGTCATGTATACATTGAGTAGATGTTGATTTACCTGGCAGAAAAGAACGCCCTGGAGAAGGACATCAAGAAATCCCCCAATTATCTAAAATCAACAAAGAATATGATTTGGGGGCTAGTTATATATATATAAACTGTACCAACCCACGGACCAAGAAGCCAAAGTACCTGCTGCCATTCTTCTTCTGTCAACGCCATACTACTATTTTTCTCACCTTATCCCTCCAGTAAAAACGTATCAGAACAGATTAAGTAACCTTGACTCGTTTTTAAGACGGGAATAGTCCAATTTGAAGTTAAATTTTCCTACCGAGCCCTCAGCTCTAGCTCAAAGATGATGGGAGAAAAGGTTCGTACATATTTCGGTGGGCAAATATGTATACATATGCTTAACAACCGTACCGTCCCGTGCACGATGGCTCTCTAGAGCGATTTGAGGCACAAGACAGGTTCACAAAGGGAAGTAATATTCTTGCAGGGGCAGACAAAAGTTCCCGATGATCAAACCTTGCGATTCCATTGATCGGCAAGCTACCGTCGAATTTTCTATTAAGCGATTTGCGCAAATATAGTTCTATGAGGCTTAGCCTTGATCAAAAAAGGAGAGGGTTATGATCGCTGCCCTGAGATGCACATACATGTACCACCTACCTGCCCGTCGGAATTGAACAAATCCGAGAGTGTGAGGAAATTTATATTTCGCAACCAGGATTCTAATTTACCCTTGATCTCCATACTTTCGGAGAATATGTGTTGTTCAAAGAAGTTCGGACATCGTACTATGAGCCATGTGGGGGGCAGGGATTTACATGTTTGAATCTGGTTCAGATCTACATCCAATGATTTGCCTAAGGGTAAATAGCCCTGGCATACCAACTCATTGATACGAATCTTCGCGGTTTCCTTATCTCTAGTTGAAGCTCTAGACACATTAACTTTAGGCATTAATTTACCTTTTTTTCGATTAAATGACTGTACAATAGATACGACGATTATCGCCAGAAACATTGTAAACTTGAGTAACTGGTCATTTGTATGTACGCGTGGTAGTGAAAAAATTAAATATTGTATATAGATAGAGGTATCATCTTCACACGAATAACTATCATTGTATTTTCTCTGTAGTCTGAAGCCAAGGGATACTCATAATGCAAGTTAACAATAAGGCCTATTAAAAGTATATTACTCGGTGATAAAATGGAGATTTACATTATGAGACTACCCCTTGACCAAAATTAGTTCCGATGGAATTCAAGTTGTAATAGTAGGCTCCTCTGTAATTACGAAATAAAGACTAAAATACACAATGCACAAAATTTGTGTGTTAATCGGTTTCCCTTTGAAGCGGTCTAGCACATTTCTCCAGTATAATTAGGAGAATTCAATTTCAACGCGAGGGAATTCCATTGAGGCAGCGGAGATTGAGGTTCTTTACATGTTATTGAGAGCCGAATAATCACAATCACAATACAAAGTGGGATAATATCATATTTCTCACATTTTTAGCCAAAAACTTTCTAATATCCAACTCTATAATCCCTCTCCGTTTAAGAATAAATACAGGAGGGAAAACGCTGAGTTCCTTTGCTTTGCTTTCATTCTGAAACCTTGAAAATGGGCAAACACACCTGCTTTTATCTACTTTCCTCATTGATCTTTAATTATGAGCTCATATCTGCCTTAGAGCACGGTGCACGTGCGTACCCCCCTCACACAGGTATTGCAAGATCAAGGTCATTTTCAACAGGCCTCGAGATTTCGAAGAACAAAAACGAGACAAATAGGACAAATGTTGCATCCGAGGAAACAGATTATGATGTATCACTATCGGTGAGCATTTTACTAGGCCCTTTTCGACAATACGTCTAAAACAGCGAGTAAAGGGGTCATTATCATTACAGGAGCCCGAAGCAAAAGAGAAACCGTTCTGGACCTTGACGGATACTTATGTAGGAAATGATTTTTTATCAGCCTTTGACTTTCAAGCGATTTCCGATCCGACGCACGGACGCGTAAACTACGTTAATAAGAGTTATGCTTTAGAGCATAACCTTGTTTCAGCCAACTTCGACTCGTTTGTCTTGCGTGCAGACCATACCACGATTTTGGATCCATCCGGTTTTGGACGTGACAGTGTGAGAATACAAAGTAGAAAGTCTTATGACCATCATCTTGCAATGTATGTCACGACGTATTGAAATTGTTCTTCTGTTTAGAGTTTTAAAATTACAAAATTTAGTTTTGATATCCGTCATATGCCAGTTGGCTGCGGTACTTGGCCAGCCGTATGGGAAACTGGTAAAAGTGATTGGCCTATGTTTGGTGAGGTGAGGCGAGTAGCTACGTCCCTTGTTACAAGTCTTACTTACGCGTTTCGCTAATTGACAGGTTGATATACTAGAAGGTGTTAATGATCAAGGCCCGAATGCTATGACACTTCATACCACCGCAAACTGCAGTATGCCCGAGAACCGGGAAATGACTGGGTATTCATTGTTGTCTTTTGAACTGGTGATTAATGTATTTATCCGCCAACAATTTTCAGAGTCACAACTTCTACCGACTGTTATTGGCTGAGTAACTTTAATGAAGGCTGTGGAGTGCGGGTTTCAAAAAAGAATAGTTATGGTATCGAGTTCAATGCGGCGGGAGGTGGTTGGTACGCCATGGAACGTACTGGTATATCTATCCGTGTTTTTTTCTGGTCAAGACATGATCCTTCTGTACCCCTTGAAGTGAAATTCGGGGGCCCAGTTCTTGATACCAACTTATGGGTAGGCTAGATACTCTTTCTGGCTGCTAACGAATGTGGAAACTCAAATGTTCATTCTCAAGGGAGTGCCTGACGCACTTTTCCCCAACACCGAGTGTGACATAAGCTCTCATTTTGGCAATAATAACATCATCATCAATCTAACTTTCTGTAAGTTGTTTGCATTGTTTACGACGCGTGAGAAACTGATAGTAGCCTTAATTAAAAGGTGGTGATTGGGCAGGTAGTCCGTCTGCATATGATTCATCCGGCTGTCCCGGGTCCTGTATTGGTCAGTTTCATTTCTTGAGGCCCTTCAACACCGATATAAACCTGATAATTATATTTAGATTATGTTAATAACAATCCTTCCGCATTTACCGATGCATACTTTAATATTGCCGCAATACGAGTTTATCAGTAAGGGAGTATCCTCCTGCGATTGCTTCGCGTAAGCTAAAAATACCCTATACATCCGGGATATGCTTCATTAGCCTTGATTAATATTTGTAATATAACCCCGAGTGCCGGCCATAATAGGGGCTATAAATATTTTGGTCTGAAAAACGACCTAAAGAGGATAATCACAAACAAAATCTCGCCGTAACGGAGATGTTTATATCATTGATCAAATTATAAAAGACAATCGGTATCACGTACGAAAGATCTCAAAGAAAACAGTCGCAGAATGCTTTAGATATACACGTTTCACGCTCATAGAGTCCTTGCTCAAGTAGCGGAAAGTTTAGTCATAAAGACTCATGTTGAAGCTCCATGAGAGGAACGGGTGGCGTGGCACGGGGTTTTGGCCTGCGCGGGGTTCTGAAAGTTTGCCAAACAAGAGAATCATCATCCAACATCACGTTAGGGTCAATGACAACATCTATATGAAACAAGAATGAGTTGAGAGTTTGAGGGGCTCCCCGGCCGTGAGGATTGTCATGACATATTTTACGTTAGCCCTATATTATCGTTAGTTATGAACTACACGTCAGCTATTATGAAATCATATTTTCGGTATCTCCATCTCTGTTGATGAGGTGCAAATACAATGTTTCAATTATGCGCCCGAGAAATTATCTGGCTAGTAGCTACCTATAGGTCATCCATGACACATTGATACAAGTGGCTGAACATGTCTTCAAATAATGAGTTCTTAAGCTCGGATCAATTTCGATCAAGTGGTGCACTACGAGCACGTGATACCAGGCCTTACAAATATTCAATATGAACTTCGACGGAACTTTACATTCTTGTTGTTAACGCCTAGATCTCCCCTTATGAGGCTCTATACGGAGATTTTGTCTTGAACAGAATGGAAACAATCCGCATAGGTGTCTCTATGATAGCTTCTTAGCAAACCGTTTCATCTCAATTGTGTCTGAAGTGGCTGTAATTTGACACTTGTTTTGGGCCTTTTATAGGTCTTGTTAGGACAATTCATATTTTATTCCTTAGTAAGTATGATAGGGAGATCGCTCACTCATAAAACAAATATACTTAAGCTATAAAATCTCACCATCCTAGATACAGTACGATTACCCTAATTGGTAGTTATTATCATGATTTTTAGAATTTTGAACCGCAGCATGATTAGTTTGCACCGGCATGATTCTAATGTGTCTCCGCTATAAGTAAGATGTAGGCGGTATATGTGTGTTGTAAGCTTACGCATACTCTCTAGCTTTTTCAGCACGGGTATCATGATAGTGTTTCACTAATAAGATCGGTAAAGCGTCTATCTATGTGTTGTCCAGAATCATTCGACTTTCCCCCTAATTAAGCTATTACACACAGTTTATCGAAATTATTAAATTTGCTCCACGTACAGGTACTATCACCACATCCATGCCTTAGCTTAGCCACCCGTAGAATTTCATGCACCCAATCTTAACTCCTCGGTAGATCATGTCAACCGCATAGATGGTCGAGAGTGGTTGATAATAATAGTACTAATCTCAATTACCAATTACATTGCCTGTTAGATTGGCTAAGCTTAAGGATTATCCTCGGCGAAGGTGATATACGAGCTGCAAAATATAATCTGCAAACCCTTTGTGAAGCTAGCTAGAGTTGAATCATATAGAAGTGAATACATGTTTACTATGATTCTTTCCTTCATGAATGGAGAATCTGGTACACTATCCCGCAAAATCGGGGAATAGCACCTGAACTCTACGAAACAGCTATTATTCAACAGTAGCTACCTCCTACCCGGACTGTGCAAGTGGTGGCGCATATACCTTCTGACACGGGGTCTTATAAGAGTGATGTCTGAATAGAGAAGAAGGGCATATACGGTGTGGCTATGCTAAAAGGCTATGCGTATCGTGCCACTCGCGTGAGTCTCGCGTGGTTTTCAAAAAAAAAGATCGAAGGTTCTCCTTTCGATCCAACACATCTATTTACCAAGACGTCAAGACTGTGCTCGTGTACCGCCCTCGTCTTCAAGAATCTTTGTTTTTTTTATGTCGGTCCCTTGACGCCGAGCTCGGCACTGTGTATGGGAATGACGCAACCCTATTTACTCATTCGTTTGTTTAACAAAACTAATTGCAAGATACTTTTCAATCAGTGTTGAATGAATCATGAGATAAGGAGTTTTGAAATGTCGGAGTAAATGAGAAAACAAAAATCATTAATTTGCTCTCGAAACTCTGATCTCAGCTCTACTATTATTTAATTTTTAAGAAAATGATTGTTTAATGTGAAAGACCGAGATTGACTGTATCTCAAATGCATATCTTCCGGCTTCCTAACATAGCTCGTCCGTATACACCCCTAGCAGTGGCTCCTACACCTGAAGAATGAATTTGAATAGTTAAAGATGAGGGGAAATTAAGCTTACAGACACATATATAAGGAGCTTGTAGGTATGTTTCAATCTCCATCCAGCTCAACCCAAGTCTATTCAACTTCTACGAATTATTCATCCATCTATGTATACACACAGTAATCCATTTGTTCAAGGGGGATGGTCTGGTGCGTTCTCCTCGACCATCGGTGGGGATGCAACCAATCCTCCATCTATATATGGGGCGCTCCCAATGACGACTGGGTCCCCGTCCGCAGGATCTAAGTCGGGAGCTACACACTTCCAATTCACAAACCCAAATCCCACTATCCTTAACTCCACCGTTGTCGGGCCTCACAGAGACGGGACCATTCACCAGCTTGTGAATATCTCCACTGACGACCGTCTAGCAGGTTATACGGCCTTTCGAGATGCAGATGGAAAAAGCATTGCACTAATTGAATGGTCTGGCTCTCAGCCCCGAGTGGAAGTACGTGGCTCTGTTGCGAAAGTATTAGCTGGTGAATGGCTTCAGGTCATGATGGATCCACGTTTTGGAAGGTTGGACTTATTATCTAAATTATATACTAACGGCTAACACCAAACTATATGGCAGACCCGTTAGAAAGATGGACGTAAGAGGATCCAGGTTTGCTTGGTGCCCTAGTGGAGAAGCACTTTTGGTTGGTTTATATTCTCAAGTCCTATTAGAATTAGTCACTAATCATTTCTGATAGCTATATCCTCAGACACCAGGTCAGAACCCTATCGCAGTCGCAAAGAAGAACGGACATATCATAAACCTCGAGATGAGCGAGCAGGCATTGCTTTCTGGCCTTCTTGAATCTTGTATAGTCGCAATTACACTTCTACTGAGTGGACGCCGACTTGAATAAATCACTCTGTTCATCTTTAATTCGTCGTTATCAGATTATTTATTAGCTATGTCGCTCATACACGGATACTGTATCAGTTAGATATCTTGCTTTCGGTCTTACCATCTTTGTTCTGTATTGTAGCCCTCTTCGATACTTACACTGTACTAAGCTTTGTAATTAAGCTCAGTTTAATATACTTATTTATATGTACTGTGCATGTACGTCTACGTTTATCAGATATAAATGATTGCCCTTCTCTCCCTTACCAGATAACCCAATGTACCTGACTAAGCTCGATATTCTCTTTTAGTAATTAAAGACCCTCACAGTTAATCCAATGACGTAAACTTCAATATACGGTATTACTCGCTTTTACAGGTCACAATAGATACAGCTGTACACAGCTTACTCAAGCTCACATTTATCCTAAACCTCTCTAATTTTATTATGTTAATACATTCAATTTACAACTTATATGTTCAGAAACGGATATCTAATTAGTATTTTATCAGATGGGTGTTGCATCACGTGACGGCAGAGTCTAATGCGTATCGTATTTCGGTTGTCATAGTATAAGTGGGACCCACTCCCTGTATAATTTACTCTCCTTTCAGACGGACTAAAGAAATATAAGTTGATTTTGGAGGTCTAACTTTGCTTCATTCCTGAGAGCTTGCCTAATAAAGGAGGATGCAACTATGGTGTACTCAAACAATGCTTCGCTTCCCACGTCGTTATCCTCTAGTACTACTCGTCATTTTAATCCCATTTTCTCTCCTCCTTTACACCTATTTTGGTCAACTTAGCACCTGGGGCTTTGACAATGGAAGACCCGTTCCTATAACATCTCCCGGTTCTCCTATTGGATCTGCCAACAACACTCTTGAGCCAGAAATGGCAGAGGTTTCTGGGGATTCGGAGATTATTCTTGTATCGGCATTCTATCCATTGTCCAAATCCAAACACTCTTCAAACGACTATGCTCAATGGCTCTCTCGCTTCCTCGCAAAGGTCAAGACTCCAATATACTTCTACTGCCCACCAGATCTGAAACCTATGATTCGCAGCCTCCGAGGAAATGCGGGTCCCATTACCATAGACACACGATATGCCACAACGTTTGATATCCCTCCTCTAGATAATCGCGAGCTTGCATATAAGAAAATGCACCGATACGACAGAGAGAAGCTGATCCACTCACCTGAGTTGTACTCTGTATGGACTGCCAAGGCTTTTTTTCTCGCCGAAGCTCTTCGGCAGCTTGGCATATCACAAAACTCAGATAAACCTAATCCCGAGGTGAAATATGCGTTTTGGACCGATGCAGGCTCATTCAGGGAGAATCACGCGTACTCATCTTGGCCGTCCTTATCTCATATTGAAGAAACGTTCTCCTCTCTCTCTTCGAAGGTTAAAATCTTCTTTCCCATAAGTCGACTTCCAAATCCTTCTATATCCCTATGGTCCCCTTCCTTAGGTCCAGTTGATGTCTCATTCTCTGAGGGCTCCTTTTTTGGGGGGTCACCCTCTTCCGTCTTTTGGTTTGAAAAAACATATTATTCGTATCATGATTACTGGCTTTCTCAGCACGTATTCGTGGGCAAAGATCAAACGTTATTCAATGCATTGTTCCTTATGTACCCCGATAACTTTGTTACTGTTTTCCATTCAGACCCTTCTGCGCCAATGAGAACGTTCACTCCGTCCACTCTTGACCCTGCAGCGATATCACAGGACGAAGCTCGAAAATTACTGGGTGATTGCGGTGATACGTGGTTCTATTATCAGTTTTTCTTAGCTACCTCTTTGGATAGAGAAATGATGAATGAGATGTGGGCAAAGCAATGGAATTGGGACATCTTGAAAATATGGAGGGTGGAATGGTGGAGGGGTAGGTCGGAATGTCGACTGACCAGACCGCTTAGTATGAAGGGAGCTTTAAGATCGGTATTCGGTAAAAGCTGGGAGCCTCCTATGAACCTCAATATAGCTTAAGGGACTTCAGCTGTAGTGAGTTTTGCATAGAATTGTAAACTAGTGAATTTCTGACGGAAGTACTTTTCTAGCATAGAGGCTATAATTCTTAAGTTGTATCTCAATCTTCACCTTGTTACAGGCGGAATACATGATAATGACGTTATTTAAGCGGGCTTGTTAACTATAATTTTTAAGGCACAACGGAACAATACGGTAAATTTCACTCTAGATAACGGGTAGATTTCTACTATTTTTATCTCTGTCGCATTTTTCAATATTCCGCCCCTCGATGCTAAAAAAAACTTTTCTACGACCTTCTATGCTTCGGTAGTTGTAGTCTCGTTCGGAGGAGCGCTTCATACGGGGTGGTAGGCTAATTTGTTGTCTAAAAACTTCCTTCTTACATCATAAAAAATAGGCTAGAGAAAACCCTAGATGGTTAGTCATATAAACAACTGAATTGTTGTTCCAATTTTGACTGAATAAGACTACACTAATTCTGCACATCTACACATACAGGAGTATAGTTCAGGACCCACAACTTGTACTCACTTGACCACCGCTTACGCGTTGATTAAGCATGAGGTTGGCGAGACAAAAAATAATCTGGATTCCCTATTCTTCTTCTTTTATAGCCTTATTAATTAAAAGATGATTTTGGGTATTTAGTATCAAGACAGATCCGTTATATAACGACAAGAAAAGATGTACTCAGAGTGAGTGGTTTTTTACCATCCTGCATGTTATTCCTAAGAAATAAAATATAACAAATATTGCGATTCAGGTTCAGAGCTAATTCCGAGTTTTGCTCGAAAAAAGCGGAAAAAATAAGTTAGATGTAGTCATATGATTTACGTAATTTCAAATTATTTATATCTTATGGTTGTGGCGGCTGACTTAGAACGATGCCGAACTCGTTGCCGTCGGATTCAATGCGTCACAGCGCCTCCACGGCTGGTCTTTTTGTATACTCACTTCTAAGCCATTCTTATAACAATGAGGCTACGACACTATTTAACCCGTGATCCTCTTTCTTGTTGTATTCATCGTCCCCGATGGAAAATTCATATAAGAAATCACTGGTATCTGCTTCAACAACTTTACAAGATAATGTGAATAACTCTAGTATGGATCTTCCGGGTATAGGAACACCTGTGAATGTGCCTCTTACGAGGCAAATAAGTAAAAGGGAGGATAGCCCCCCGGAAAGTGAATCCCACACAAGATCTGTGACTCCGGTTCAACATCACATCAATCCGAAAGCATTAGAAGCGGGATTCTCGAAGGGAAAGGAACAGGAAATCATTCTTATCGAATGGAAGGGACCAGATGACCCTTGTAACCCTCTTAAGTATGTACTTCCTGTATATTCCTCTCGTAAATTTTTAATCAAATTTTAAAAAAAAGCTGGTCTTACAAAAAAAAGTGGATAGCTACTTTAATTGTCTCTTCATTTACATTCATTTCTCCTGTGTCCTCGTCGATGATTGCTCCTGCATCAACTCAAGTAGCCGAAGAATTTGGTATCACAAGTAATGTACTTATGGCTATGGCGACTTCTGTCTTTGTTCTCGGTTATGGTGAATAATTTTGTCGGGTTTTCCTTTTCGTAATACTTAATTATTATCTTAAAGCTATTGGGCCTTTGTTTCTCGGCCCATTATCAGAGCTATATGGTCGTTCAAGAGTTTTGCAAATAGCAAATCTCTGGTATTTGGGTACGTCTCACACCTTACTATGCTTAATATTTATTAATCATTTTAATTAGCCTGGAATATTGCCTGTGGAGCAGCTCAAAATACTGGTGAACTGATCGCATTCAGATTTCTATCCGGTTTAGGAGGGAGTGCACCACTTGCTGCAAGTTTTTTTTTTCGTTATCTCCGCAAAACATTACTCTTATCCTTCGCGCTTTAGATTGGTGGTGGAGTTCTTGGGGATTGTTGGCGGGCAGAAGAACGAGGTCAAGCGATTGCGATTTACTCGTTGGCACCTCTCCTTGGGCCTGTAATTGGTCCAGTTTGTGGATCCTGGATAGCTCGGTTTTCCACTTGGCGTTGGGTTGTGAGTAGCCGTTTTATCAAAACTATTATCTCATGATAGTTGACAGATATTTTTGACTAGTTTTGGTCTACTTCCATTGCTGATGGTATTGTTCAAATTCTTGGAATTTTCTTTTTGAAAGAGAGTAAGGGGTTTTATAGGTGTCTACTTAATCAGAATTCCTGACTTCTCCGACAGCTTTTGCTCCTGTTCTTCTGGAGCGTAAAGCTCATGAACTTCGTAAAAAGTTTATCTCCGAAGGAAATACCGTTCAAGAAGTCAAAACACGTTATGAAGCGAGG
This sequence comes from Pyrrhoderma noxium, assembly GCA_002287475.2. Taxonomy (NCBI): domain Eukaryota; kingdom Fungi; phylum Basidiomycota; class Agaricomycetes; order Hymenochaetales; family Hymenochaetaceae; genus Pyrrhoderma; species Pyrrhoderma noxium. Next base: position 2,370,766 of record CM008258.1, on the reverse strand, counting down.
GATAGGCAGTAAGCCACCTTCACGCATCTTCCATTCACACTACTGAAACAGTCGTAGATGGAAGCATATTTTCGCAAAGGCGGTCGTTCGCCCTTTCGCTCTTTTTGTGAAGGAGCCAATCATCCAACTCTTAGGTGTTTACATGGCCTTTGTGTAAGGAAGCTTCTTTTAATTACTCTTGACTGTCTAATAACTAATTAAAATCAGCTACGGTCTTATCTACCTTATTCTCACGACCGTACCCGAAATCTTTCAACAAACTTACCACGAAACCGTTGGTATCGCGGGCCTCAACTATCTGGCTCTAGGAGTTGGCCTTACAGGCGCTAGTCAAATCAACGCCCGCTTACTTGATCCTATCTATAGGTATCTTAAATCACGAAATGATGGAGTTGGGCAACCTGAATTTCGTTTACGTATGTTATCAACCCGTACGAATGTCATTAAACGACCTTCCACTAACTAAATGTCTATAGCATCAATGGTCCCTGGTACAGTATTTCTCCCTATAGGACTTCTGCTTTTCGGATGGACTGCAGAGGAACATGTTCATTGGATCGCTCCAGACATAGGACTTGCCTTCATAGGCGCGGGTGTTGTGCTTAACTTTCAGTCAATCCAGACTTACGTAATCGATGCCTTCACACTACATGCCGCAAGCGCACTAGCGGCTGTTTCATTCCTGCGCAGTATTGCTGGTTTCGGATTTCCTTTATTCGCTCCGGCTATGTATGCTGCTCTGGGGTACGGGAAAGGTGATACAATTCTTGCTGCATTTGCTATTGTAGTGGGATGTCCGGCGTGAGTTACATGTATGAACTATCTCGACTGTCCTTGTATTTATCTCTTTTCTCACAGACCTTGGCTTTTCTGGAAATATGGAGCCAAAATACGCGCAAAAAGTCATTATGCAGCTAATTCATGATTACCTGATTACCTTCCATGTTTATAGACCTCCTTTTTTTTGTAACTTATCATATCGTAACAGTTGTTGAACTACTCGGACTTTTATAGCGTACCTTAGTCAGGTATGTAATCATACATTATTCTATCAAATAAAGGTTGCCGCAAAATATTAGTCGGAGGATTATCCGACCCTAACTCATGAGGGACGATTTGATCGTTTACATCATTTGGAAGTGAATAAGTGTGTAATATACGCGCTAATTATAATACGAAAAAAGTAATCAAATACTCCATCTTTACCGGCTGTTATTTTGATAGTATATGGGGGGAAACGGGTTCCTAAGGTCTTCTATTAAAGTGCTTGTGATTTGGAAAAATTCCCCTCAAGATCTTGGACAGAGGGGTCCGGAGATTTATTCCTTTCACTTCCATACTAAAGGGGACCGGGGAACCGTGAAGAATTTAGTGACACACGAAACATTATGAATTGCCGAGCCAAGCAAGAATTTACTAACCTCGTTGATCTCGGAGTCGTTGTACTGAACTGTTTGAGTTTCAACCTTGATATTCAAGGGACCAGACGCACTCCCACCACGGCGGCCTACTACCTTTTTAAGATCAAAGCCGTCTTGAGATGCATTTGTACTATCAAAGAGGTCGCCTCTAAGACTTTTCCTTGAGTTCAAGCTGTAAAAAGGAGTTAAGTGAGCTTTTGTGACGAAATGAACGATGGATATAACTACATACGAAGCCATCATTGAATCCATGTAAACTAAGGAAAGTTAATAAACGGGTATCAGTCAATCCAATTAATTAATAAAACGTACTCCGTGACAGCATAAGATAAAATGCAATATAGAGTAATGTCGTAGGGTAGGTCAAACAAAAAACGAGTGTTAGAATCGCACAAGTACACGTCAATATCCCCGTATTGACCGCGTATATGATGAGTCGATTTATAACGTTCTCGGTGCGCGAGAAACCCGATCTGCTCATATGTAATAGATATGTCGTTACACCTAGAATGCAAACATCCGTGGCAGTTACCACAGCCGAAATTATTTTTGGTATGTAGATGGTATTTAATAAGCCTTGAAAGGTATCCAAATCATAACACTTCACGTAGTAAACTGTTGTGAGAGTGCATTGCAATAAAACGAGACATGTGATAAAACCCGTAAGAAACAGATTATGCTTGCTCACTATAGGTACGATAAGTAAAAATTTTAGTAAAGATCTAATAGTGCTTGACATACGTCGATATATTCTCATAATATACAAGCTTTGTGATAATGCACATGAAATCGCTGTAAACATGATTGTTGCCTTCAAAGCCCTATAGATAAGTTAGAATTCATTAGATGGATATAGAACAAATGAGGCAACAAACGCGCTGTAGTGGTTCAAATATGCAACATCCCCATAGTGCGATATTAGGTAAGTATAAGTTGAGTAAGTCGTAAGAGCTTGGTGCGCTGTATTAAGTGCCCAAACTAAAAACACGAGACATTTGAGCCATAGTTGGTCTTTCCTATATTGCTATCGATTTTGTGCGATATTAAGTATACGTTCAAGTCATTTTACTGGGTAATATTTCTTAGCAAAATCCCTTACATTATAATAGGTGAAGACCTGGAGACTTCCCATGCCCCAAAGTCTTTAGAGAACTAGCTTTAGAGAAGAAAAGTTGAGAATGTGAATCCGAACATACCCCATCGTCACTCTGTTGAGGGTTTGTATTAGTAATGACCCAGAACACTCCAAATAATGAACTTACACGGTCGCTATGTATAAGCATCCCATCTATGTAAGGTGTAAATGAGAAATACACAAGATGAGTTTTGAGCAAAATACTAATACCGTATTATCTAATGCTGGGATTTCTGCGCTATCACTCATGTCGTCTACAATGCATTACAATTCTAAAGACCGCAGAGAGAGAATAGGGTTTTCCTACTGAGAAAAGTAAGAAAGGCACCGTAGGTGAGGGGGAGAGAGAAAGAGACAGGTTCATGAAAAGATAGATCTTAAAAGGACGGCAAGACCGCATACCCGCCCCGATCGCTCATCTAAAATGTAGTAAAGACTTGTTCCATAAAGAGATCAAACCAGTATTATGTAGAGCTCTGATTGACATAATAATTGCTTCTCCTGTCTTGTTAACGGCGAAGAAAGGCGGTCGGCTAGTTAATCGCCTAAATTAACAATCGTAGGTCCCCCTTCTGATCCTAAGTTCCTGACTTATTAAGACATAATAATCTTCCGTCGAGTTTTCTTGTGTACTTATGAAAAAGATAAGTGAACTAAACGAAACGACGGAATTAAGCTTTTAACTTATCAGCCAATTGCTCCGTTAGGGGGACCTTTACCGTGTGAATAAGTTAGGAGTCTAACAACGGAAAATCTTTTTCTCGATTCGACTGAGCTGAAATTCAGGGAAAACATGTCTGCCTGTAATTATTTACTTTTGAAACCATGGATACCAAGTATGTGTATGAACAGTAATGGAGGGTAATAGATACGCAGCAGCAAACGCTAAGATAACTTGAGATTCAATCTGTTAGATTTGTATAGCCTATGACATACTAATATCTGAATTTGAATTGAATAGATTCTTTTGGTGAGTGGGGAAGTAAATTCTAGCCAACGGCGAGGAATAAGAAAACCATGTCATTTAAATGCAAAGAATTAATATTGCGTATAATAAAATAATAATGCCAGTAATGCAACAAAAGAGCGAAGGCCATATTGACCGGAAAGCGCCTTTAGATCCACATATCCAATACAGTAGCTTCTGGTCAAGACATAAATCCTCCTTCGCCTCCAAACCCAAACTGAAAATATAAAACTCTCCGTAGGATCCATTTTTAGACTAGAGCAGCAGTAAGACGTGCTATTTTCATTCTTGAATCTTTGCAAGAATCTCATTATCACGAAAGAGATGGTATTCCTGATAAAAACGATGACGTCAACAAGCTGTATCTAATCCCTAGGAAGTAATAAAACAGAGAGAGATTCTGGACTAAAACTCAAGGGAATTTTAAATCCAGGAGATCCTCAATCCTATAATAGAAAAGACAAGAGAGAGGGGAAGAAGAGAAACAAAATGAAAACATTACTTACGTCGTCACCGACTTTAATCGAGTTTCCACCCCATCCTGGCAGTAAAACACGGTCTCCAGCTTTCACAGTTGTCGGTACAATTTTTCCATCCTTATCAGGGGCTCCAGGGCCTACTGCGATAACAGTAGCCTCGGGAAGAGGACTAGTTGTAGTTGATGATGGAAGGAAAATTCCTGAAGCCGTTTTCTAGAGTTACATCGTAATTGTAGAATAAGAAAATGCCCTTGGAACCTAAATAAATGCATAACTTACTGTCTCTGGTTTGAATCTTTGGACAAGCACGCGGTCCAAAAGAGGGATGACAGCCTTGATAGACTTGAAAGTTGCTTGGGAGGCCTATAAGCATTGGTGATGCAGCTCCATTTAGTACCTTTTCTTAGTTTATTTGACGGAGACTGTAACCGACCATTTATACAGATAAACAGATATGTTATGCAGAGGATAGACGAAGAATAAAACTAGAGCAACTAAGCCTAGATACTACGAAAGTGAGGTGGACGAGAACGACGAAGAGCAAAAAAACGAAAATCACGCGTCTTATGTACTGCTGACACACCAGTGATTCACGCACCCCGAACTTTCGAGAAGATCGACAAATAAGTCACATTTGATCGCATACACTCTGGCTCCGAGACATGAGCACTGACAGACCAGTAGGGGTTAACTAATTAGTAATACATCTTATTTCGTTGTTGTTGAAATATATCATTAGAAAGATCAAGTGTAGTTTATTTTTACTAAAATAAAATAAACAGAAACAATTGTAATTTTTAAATTAAACGAATTCCATCGCGCTCACGGAATTTGCATTAGATCTAGCACCCCCATTCACCCCTCTCTCTGAAACTTCCCTTATGTTGAAAAATAGGTGGTTCCCCAACAGAGATAAGAACGAAGGACTTCCAAGACCGGCAAGAACCTGCGCAAGTATAGCGTCTTTTGCAACAATCACGTTAACAACAATATTGAGTGTGCTACAACACAAAACCCTTCAGGAGGAGTATAAGCAAGGTCATTATTATCAGTAACGCGAAGCTATGGCTACTCACAATAGGTAATATAGACCTTGGTCTCTAATAATGACTTCAACTAAAGACGCTCCCTTGAATGATGACACTAGCTTCCAATGCTTCTTTGCTTTTAAAATTGCAAAACACATGAGGACTAAACCAACGAGGGCTACAAAGGACCTATTTTGGTTTAAGAAAATAATCCAAATATAGAACACATTGAGAACGGACCAATCAATCAATGGAAGGATCAGCAGATTAACTGTAGACTTCGCTTTGTCGGAACAAATAGACAGACCGGGGATAACAGCATAAGGAACGGCTAGAATGATTAACGTGAGCTCCTCAAGTGAGAAATCAGGACATTGAGACACTAACGGCTAACCCATAGCAAGGCAATTATCATAATAACGATTCTGATTGTAGCTTCGAGCGCTATCAAGGCTAATAGCAAGTACTTAATGTACTTACCTAAACAAGGACATTGATCCCGTACGTACTTGAATTGCGAAAAACACTTACTATTACTAGACAATGCTAATACTCGTATTGCTAGTATATCTTTCGGGACCCAGGAGGGCTGATTAATAATGGAGAATACCGAGAAAAGACACATGACTTACAATCAACTGTAAGAACGACAATTATTTCTATACAATTAAGGAGTTAGAGGATACCAAAGGTTTTCATTGTCCTCCTTATACACTCACGGGTTATTTCCGTAGTCCACTCTGCGAGTCTACCTATATCCTTACTTCATATTTTCTCGAGCTGTAACTTAAGGCTGGCACTTACAACTTTTGAAGCTTGTTAATACTAATTATTATATAACTCAAAATTTTCATAAACTTACCGGAGTAATGTAGCTCCACTTTCGTTATCTACATGATCCCATTAATGTTAAAACTCTACGTGATGAAAAAAAGGCTTTACAGAGGAGAAATACAATGGCTCCAAGTATCCCGATGTAACGATTCTTAGAAAATATCACGATTAAGTGTGGAATCGTTATTTTGGGTCTCGCTCTTACTATGTAGAATAGTACATCAACATGACCACGAGGCTTCCTCTAAAATGTATAAGTAAAGGGAGTGAACACGGAAACAGATTAAAGGTACCCACCCAATAGTATTTTACCTTCAAAGTCAAAATTTCGTTAGAATATTACTTATCAATAAAAACTGCTACATACTTCCTTATTGAGAGTCAGTACTTTGGTGCATAGGGGTATTAGCTAGGCTCAATATCAGAAATAAAATCTTACAGAAATCATATACAAGGAGTGTGTTAATGGAAATAAAGAAGTTTTGCCCTAGACGAGCTACATGCACATAGCGTGGGATGGCATCTAAAATGCCCATGCTGAGGATAATGATGTTGAGAAAATTGTCCATTCTTTAGATTCAAAATAGTGAATCATTTATATGCAAAAGGCGGCGTCAATTATTGTCTATATCGCAATAGAAAGATTTAATATTTACCAAATAACTGTACACAAGGTGACTGATAAAAATGTTTGTTATGACGTATTTCTGATCCGAACGTAACTAGGCTCCCGAGAGACTACTTGAAGCGGAAGTAATGTGCATTGGGCTATCCGAACTTCGTTGCGACCTCATAATTTTTCTGAATGAGCCAGTCGTTTGGTGATATTTACCAGCTGGAGTCTTATTTGAGCTGCGGCAGTATAGACTCCATACAAAATCATTAATGAAATAAGTAATATTCGATAAGTCTAATACTTATCCGCCAGCGATTTGATGTTAGCGCTGGAAGATGCTTGTTGATTAGCTCTGACCCGTAATAAATTTCATTTGATTGATTTGGTGGAACCGATTTGTTGAAATATTTAAAGGGTTGTACTACATACTCTAAAGGTGCTTAGCATCCTTGGGAATGGATTGGAAGATTGATTAGTTTCCCCTTCATCATTCTGGGAGAAAGTCTTGGTTACAATGGGAGTTAGAGAACCTCATATAGCACTGATTAGGGTGGTTATATAATCATTGAATCTAGTCACCAACTTCATTAGGTACCAAAATTCATACGCGGTCTTAAAAAAGGGTCACAAGCTGTGTAGTACATGCCACTTGATGGTAAGCAATGGAATGTTGCTGTGTCTAATCAGTATTCCTGCTTCAAATTGGTATTCTATTTCCCGGAAACGTTTGTTGAATTTTTAGCACACTTATTTCCCAGGTCGTCAAGTAAGAGAAAATACATGGCTATGGCAGCTGATGTTTGCCATAGCTTTGATAAGACTAGAGCAAAACAGGACTGGAGCAAAACAGGAATTATGCACTTGATGACGTGATGTGCCTAGTAGATCAAGACGTTACAATGCCACCTTCAAGCGTTAGCACATGCATTATTTCATTTTTCAATTCTACACAGCTAAGAAAAGTAACGGTAAATATACCGACTACAAGTATATACAAAAATTAGGATTAAGCCTTTTATTGTAGATAACTATAGAGGCCTATACTTGATTTTTTTTCGTTTTGAGGTAATGACAAAGTAGTGAAACGTATTTTTGAAAAATACTTTCCTTTATACCGTTATCTTACAAAGCAAAGGATACAGGAAAATCTGTGTATGCATCTCTTTGCTTTTCAAATGTAACCATCATACAGATAACTCGATGAAAGCTTCAAGATTATTTTCCAACAATTATACTCCTGGGTCCAGCTATGTTTACTTGTTTTTTTTACAACTGAAAAGGTTTAATAAGGGAATTTCGAGATTTCTTCCTAGAAAACAGGGATCTGTTTGATAGTTTAGTTATTCATTTCAAGACTTGTATTTTTATCAATGATTTTAATTTGTACATTAACATTGAAAAAGGGGGTGCATTATACTAACCCCCGTTTCCACATTGAATATTAATATGGCATGTAATGATCCAATCTCTCAGTATAAAGCCAGGACGAAATGACTAGTGGGGCCGACTAAAGAAAAGTGCAATGGGATCTGTAAGAGAAAGTGTGGGACAGAACCTCCCTCGAGACTATCAAGACTCTCGTCGAAGTATGCAATCATTCACAAGCCAATCTGTTAGCGCGCCGAGCGAGGGAGGGAAGTCACACTCATATAGACCCCGGCAGTCGGATAGGGCCAGCTCAAGGGGTGACGAGACACCTCGAACTCCAAGGAGCCACCGAACTAATGATGTAAGGTCAAGAACTCATAGTGGGAATCATGAAAGAAATCGGACTCCTTCAGTTACATCAAGCGTATCAAAAACCTCAAGAGTTAAGTCGTGGGTTGATCAAAATTCTATCCCACAAGATGCAGCAGATGAGCAATCATTACTTCCTGGTGAGGAGGACTATGAAAGACCCACTTCAGACCTTCCTCCAGTCGACTCCATGTCCTCAGCTCATGATGACGTCTCAAGTAGTCATCGTGATCGGCGTGAATCAAGCTCGAGTCATAGTCGTCCCCACCATCGTCGTCGCAGACGTGTTACCCAAACGGAAACCAGTACCGAAACGAACTTCTCGCTAGATATAGTAAAGAGTGATGGTATATTTGGAAAAAAACTCGTTGCTAGGGTCAATAAAACGCAAACTGAAAGCCGAGTCACTGATGTAGTACGCCAGCCAAAACATAGAGCCTGATAAAAGAGACCAGATAATCTGTCGACATCTGAATTTAGGAGTATCCTTAACTACAGGCATTAGGCATAGCTACAACGAGTTAATAGTGCTTATTTTCACAATTATATCTGTACATATGAATGTGTATGAAAGAGTAGAATTAGGGGTTGTATGTCTTGCTAAGTAGTAATTGAAGTGTAGAGTTTGGTTTAGGTCGACATTCATGTGTGCGAAACAAGTACTCTCCCTCATTAAGAACAAGAACGATCAAATATGTAATTCTGAAAAATTTCGATCAATTTTCTGGATGAAGGTACCCCATGAATAACCTTTCATACCCTCCATCATACGTGTTCCTGATGTTGATTAGTATATGAATTGTAAGAAGTGAAGAATATTTCTAATCGATAAAATTATCCCTTTGCGGTGGTAGTTAGAATGATTAGGCGGAGAGAAAATATCAGGATATAGGCTTTGGTGTTGCACAGTCTTCGATGTCGATCTGATAAAGAAAGTAACCTCGGAGTGATATTGACTCATAGTATATTAAGAGGGTGAGTTATATAGCTAATAGAGAATTTTTAAATGTTAGCTAGTATACCCCCTTCACGGATATAACTTGAAGATGGTGGATATTCATTAATATTGTCACTTCTATGGGTCCGGATAAACCATGCTTAAAATGGTTCCAAGATCTGCTTCAATCATAGATCTGTCTCCATGAGATCGGATTATGGTAGGCTCTTATTAAAGGATCTCTTCTACTGATCCATTCATTCTTGAGAATACTATTACCGATAGTACATTAAGTACAAGAGAACCTCTCTAATCTCTCGACTGATGAGCGGTATTTATTTATATTATCCATTTTCTATGGTAACGTAATTATCAGTTGACTAGATTCAGATGGAAGATATTCCCCAAGGAAGCGCTACTGATTGACTTAAGCTCATTGCTTTTATGGGCCAGTATAATCGATGCGGAGAAAGCAAAAACAAAAATAGTATTGCTGGAGAGCAAACTTAAAATTTAAATTAAAACTTGAATACGATTAGTCGTGAGAGATATTACATAATTTTGAGCCCAATTCCAAAGTTGGTACTAGTAAACACTCTTATATGGTCATTTACGCTGATAATTCCACTAGAAATAAAAATAGGAGAAAGGTATCAGCCCTTTGGCGACATTATGAGTGTTGAAAGCTTAATAGACCAACGCTTTATGTAAATGTGCATCTAGAAATCTGTACCTTGCGGAGCAACAGTAGAAGACAGACCAAAGTCCAGCGAGGAAGTACTATGGATAAGACAGGAGTAACAGACTGAAGTACAATTGTAAGGCGAGACACGCATGGTTTCAATATCTCAAGTCATGAGATCATCTCTCCTAATTATAGTTAACGAGAATCCTAAAGTTGAAGAAAACTGGGCACAAGGTGATGTACATGTACGTATTCAAGTTATTGAAGGTAAAGATAAGGATAATATCGAGAATCAAGGGCTAGAATCGGAGACTTCGTGATCTGGTGCCCATTGTCAATGCTTAAGACGAATAAATCACCAAATGGGTAGAGAAAGCACAAGGGGTCTGATCAGGTATACGAATGGTACACATGGTTTTAAAGGATTTTAATCGAAGTATAAAGTTCAAAAAGCAGAATAACTGAAATCACCCACGTGTTATATGAAAATGTTCTTTGTATATTCGCAACGCTTTAAGCTTAATGAGGATCAATAAATCTGATTACATAATATGAGGCTTTTCAATGATGAATCTTTCTTGGAGCATAGTACACACCGGATTCTTAGAGGGTAATAGTACATATCTTCCATTCCAACCCTTTAAAAAGGGAATCTATAGGTACAACATAGAAAGCATTACGAAATACGGGGTCAATTTATACAGGACTACAAGGCAACAGAAAAAAATACAGGATATTTTTGAGTTCAAGGGAAAGGAAGACCGCAACAACCCACTACAATTCATTTCATTTCTTAAGTAGAGCGTTCAACACTCAACCATGAACTGTAGCTTCATCCCATTTTCCGATTGGACAGGAACACACTTGACATTTCTCATATCTTCAACAATGAAGTGAGCACCGCAGTTCTCAATTTTGCTTCGTTCGTGACTGGTGCATACTGCAATAACTGTTGCTCCACTCGCAACACCAGCACGGATCCCAGATGGACTGTCTTCAAAGACGACACATCGGCTAGCGTCGAAACCCAGACATTTAGCAGCAAGCAAGAATGGGTCTGGCGCGGGCTTCCCGGCCTTCAGACGCTTATCGTCAGCAGTTATAGTTACCGGGGGAGGTGTGATCCCAACACGGGTCATGGCTCCATAAGCTAGACACTACTTGTAAGAGATGTCGTATGACGATCCTTTAAGAATTAAACGTACCATATGTCTTAGCACCAGAAGTGGCAACTGCATATCTCCCAGCAGGGATAGATTCAATCATATTCTTGACACCTGGCAAGATGCGAATACTTCGATCAACTCCATCGGACTCAATCTCCCAAGCAGCTTCGATATCATATACAAGCTCCTTATTATCTTTCGAATTACTCATGGTCATGGCTGTAGCATCATCCTCAAAAACGGCAACGTCGGTACCCTCATGCAAAGTTGACATGGCAAGCATGTTGTTCAAACGTGTAGCAAACGAAGGTCGACGAGCAGTATCAGAGAACGAAGCAACATGGCCAAAGGAGAATGAAGGACGACCTGAAGCCGAGAATGAAGTTGCACGAGAAGAGGAGTTGGACAATGCGGGGGTTGATAACTCTGACAACGCGTCTGAGGAGCCCGTACTCGACGAGCTAAAGCTATCAGCTCTACTGATCGTCCTGGAGTTACCCCTACTCTTGTTGAATGCATCGGCAAAGTCAAGGATAGTTTGCTCGAAGCGGGATACTTCTTCGTCCATCTCATGAGGTTTGATCTCTGGACGGAAGTAAGCCAGGTTGTCGATGGCCCGTTTACCATGGGTAGCTGCGATAACATACTCAGGGTCAAGGCCAAGGTCTTTAGCCACTTTTCCCCAGGCAGCTTCAACAGCAGCAATACTATCAGTAAGAGTGCCGTCCTGTATGATAGGAAGATTAGCAAAGTTAAGAACGTTGAGAGCAAAGAGAAAGGTAATGAGCTCACCATGTCAAATAAGACGGCGTCGGCATAGAAGGACTCGGTACGCTTTTGAGAGTTGGAAGTCATGATAGTCGTTGTCGTCGTGACTAGCGTTGGGGTTAAAGAGAAAAAGTTTAGAGATGAATAAAGTCAATGAGCTGGTTTGCGGATGGGGCTCAACGGGGGCCCATTGCTGTTTATATATGATTTCATGACTTGCAAGTCTGTAATTGGCATACAAGTATTGCTTGTCGGTGGCTGGCAAAGGATTAAAGCAAAGGCAGAAGTATGGTAACAAGAACTGCGCTGACTAATCATGGGGAGGGGCTGGCAAAGACCTAAACCGGCGGGCGCGCCTTCAAGCACGTGCTTTGAGCTACGGCAGCGCCACTCCCGATCATTCAGAACCTTATCCATCGTGCGAATTTTGCCTTGTTTTGGAACTCAACGTCTGTTACTAGCACGTACTTTCCTCTTTTGTCTTATCCAGTTCATCTTTTTTCTCAGTTTTGCGAAAACCCTCTCCTACGGCGGCCCCATGCTCCACAACCCTATTTTCTGAGGTCGGTATCCATTGGCTTCCAGGCACTTTTCGCTATGTCTTACAGGTTGTATATGTCTTATGTCTTTATCCTATCTCTTATATGACAACATTACAAAATACCAAGAAATTTAGTAAAAAAAATTCCATCACTCCTCAATTTCGCTGATCTAACTTGACCGTTTTTGTACATATAATGTTCTCACGAAATCTAACAAAATCATTTACTAATGTCCTTAATTTTTTCTTTTTTTTTGGCATTTTGCCTTGCTGTACCTATCCATACGTGAGATAAGCGTGTTGGAGTCAACACCGTTCAACACGTCAATGGACTCACTAACTCCTCATCAAAGAATATATGGCTAATAAAACCACGCGTGTGTGTCCACATCATTCGTCATTTAATTTGTATCGCTTCCCGACCTCCATCTGTACACGTCTCCGAAGTATTGTCCGTTTGGAGCCCATCAAATCATTTTCTTCTTTTTTTTATGTTCACAGTCCCAACTCCCACCACGGGACACTTCCATCTACTCTCTTCCCACTACTCTAAGATCAAATCGGCGCATGGTGCTCCCTTCATCCCTTATTCATTTCACTTTCGTGTGACTTCCATATGATACTAATTAAGCGGACCCTCGTCTCTTACTGCACAGAGAAATCACGCCAGCTCCATCGGCAAGGGCTTAATGATGCAGGTAATACTTCGCGAAGATCTTCTACAGCGTCTTATCATCCTTGGCGCATACCAATCTCCTTTTTTCCTCAAAGCCTGCACAAAGAAAGACATACGCCTTTTATTCTGAGTTTTCTCCCGTCCTCGTGGAGTTATAGAACACTTCCAAGGGCATTGCCTTCCTGCCCCCTAAATATTTTGCTCCTCGCTGTTTTTCTTTTTTATCTCTTCTTCAATGAAACATTTGTCCCCTAGTTCCTTAGACTATTCTTATCCATTCTAATTACATTCTTATTCAAAAAAACCTCATGAATCTCTTAGATTTACCGAGGTAGCGGATAGCGGGTTTAATGCAAATTCGAAATAGCGATTATTACACATATAAACATAGCTAAAGTGTCCAATAAAGTCCGTCCTCATCTGGTGTCATCATCTTTCTTCTGCCTCACTCTGTACTTCTCCTTCTGTTTTTGTTCTTCCTCCCCTGGTTCTTGCTAACCAAATATTCATTCTTCCTTCTTCCACTGACGCACATCTCTCATCTTTGCATTTTCTGAATCAGTACGTTAACACACCAAACAAACGGCTTCTGCTCAATTTCGAATTTCGGTGACATTGCAAAGTCCCATCTATACTAAGCCTTATTCGCGAAGCTCACACGCAAAATGCCGTCTTATTTTCGTTTTACACAAAAAAAAACACAATCTTTTCTAACTCTAGATAAGAGCAAAAGATACGACAACTACGGCATACACGCAACGTGGAGCAACAATTTTCTCACTCTGCATGTTTTGATCGCGACCGGGCTTACTCAATATGGTAACGTCTGAATTAAGAGGACCCACAGTGTCGCCATTGAAATTCATCAGAAGAGTTTCAACAACAAAGTATAAGGAGGAGAGACCTTCAATTTCTCCGACAAAGTGGAGTCCCCCCTTTTCTGCTAATTGAAATGTATACAAAGGAAGAAAAGGCTAAGTATACTCTTCGCACTCGCAAACCTTCCAATCCAGAAAGAGAATGATTATCATAATCATATCTTAAAAGCATACACGTTCATGACGCTACATTTTTCTCTGGTAACTTAGTACGGTTTGGGATTACTGAATTAAGCACTAACGCCAGAAGTTTGAAAAGAATAAAACATCAATAACGCAAGTATGTAGCGTGTGTGCACATTCTCTTGACCATGAGCAAAGAAGTACCGAATAAAACAATTTTGTTTCTTCCCTACCTCATTTACACCACGTAACGTAAAATAGCTACATCTATGCTTTCATTTGCGGAAGCATATTGCTTGCTTGTACGCCCACGAGCTTCCAGTATCGGAAAAAGGTTTGCTTAAGGTGAACAATTTTCATGGGGAGTTTTTAGAAACCTTCCCACATAATGCAGAGCTGCTGATTTCATGCTATTGTTAACGAATACAATAAGCTTATATATGTCCTTAGCAAAATAGGACCTAAAACATAGCGGGGATATTCCGTTGCATACTGGGATTCTTGAAAGAGGCCAAACAGTTAAAGCTTTAATTATGCACGCAATACACGAGATTTTCTGCAAGTCTCAACATCAAAATGCACACACACCCAGATTGTTGGCTCTTGAAATCGAAAAGTAGTGTCGAATCTTATGAGACATCCGCCAAGAGTGCTAACAGGCTGACACGTTGTTACCTGAGTTATAATCACCGCAATTAGATAGCTTCTCAAATGGTGCCCCTCAATTTTCATGTCTTCATTCGGCAAGAGGCGGACAGTGAAGCAACGCGGATGTCCGAACGAATGTTGATTAAGTTATGCATGTGTTTGTTTGCATTAGTGAGAATGTTTTTCCTATCCAGAAATATCATAGCGTAAAATGAGACTCATATTTACTGGTTCGTGTTAAGAGATGAGTGTTCAAGGAAAATACTTTTGATCAAAACGCCTCATGACAAACATGAAATGTATACTGGTCACGCGACTTTGACGTTTGTCAATAGATTAAGCGGTTTCCAAAAGCATGCCGCTCCTTTCCTTCCCACTATTTTTGAGGTACTTGAGATACTAAAAATTATAGATTGTATCCGTATCCGCTTAAGGAGATATGCATTTCCAAACTCGCTTTGACTTGGTGCAATATCCCAAATCTTATTTCTCTACTTCATTGGTACAAATGCAAAGGGTAGCCCAGCCTTCGCTGTACTTGAGCTATTTCTATCTAAATGAGCAAAGTTCTAACGGTAAAGCGCTCTATATCAATTATCCATTATATGGAAGTAGATTATCCAATTGACCTCGCCTTCTCGAAAGTATCCCCCCGAAATCAGGTATGCCCTCAAATAAGTTGCTCTAGACCTGGGTCTTGGGCCTCATTGTTAGCGACGTAAATTGTGGGGGAAACTCGCTGATAGTTTTGCTTTGGAGCTGAGAGTTGCTCAGCATCCTACAAAAGTGGTCAACATGATCTTATGGTATCAATTTCCTGTTTGCCCTCAAGTCGAATTTGTATCAAAATAGGTTATATAATACAATATTTCGCTTCGGATGTATTCTTCAGTTGCAAAGTAATGGTATCCGAGACTCTACTAATACCCTAAATCGGTTGCTACTACTTCAAAGTAATAATTCGACAAGTCTGTAACACAAGTCTTATTTTGTACTATAGGAAAAGGCTAGATAGCTACGAAATACGAGGAAGGGCCTGCAAAAGTAATTCCTCAATTTGAAGCCTTTTATACTACCATTTAGTAATGACCAGCTTCTTACCCTCAATGACGACCCCCTATTTTATTATAAGCAGACTTCAACTAATGATAACCTGTATAGAGATTATCTTTCACATTCAAATTTTGATACAAAAATCTAACAACCTATAATTCTTCAGTATCAAGCCCTTCCAAATCACTAAACCAATATACCAGCTTTTTGGACTCTTACCCAAGTATATAAAAATATAGCTTGGTTCTATGACTTCATAAGGTATTTGAGCGTCTTCAGATAGTAATATATAATTCGATATGACCTTTTTAATCATATTGTGATCCAGATTCAATTCAATTGTAGTATCTTTAAATAAAATCTGGAAGTGAAAGGGCCCAGACAAACACACTCCCCCGAGTACTTCTTCGCCAGCCAGATGGTCGGAGTAATCTAGTCACGACTAATGCAGTAGCTTCTTGCTGGTACAGCTTCGCGGGATCGTATTCTTTCGAAGAGATTCTCCGAGTCTCCGTGTTTGGCGATGTTTACAAGCATATCGTCCTAGCCTATCAACAGATCTAAAATGATCAACTTTCTATATCAATGACATCTCTTCGATACTATTCAAACTACTGAAAAGAAAACCCCGGCGTCAAGCTCTTTTATTGGGTAAGAATGAGATTCTCTATACTTAAATAAGATATGATTCATATCTAGGTCACTACTTAGATCCCAATTAGTACGATATCAGTTCAATTTCAAATTTGCTAGTTCTTGAGTGTCTAATTCCTAATTATATTCTTCTACAGCTAGTTTAAAACCTCAGTAGCTTAATCCACCAAGTATGTGGGCTCCTACTCAAATCCAAAGTTTGGCGATAACGATCATCTGTCAAATTGAAGTTGTCCAAAAATAGAGAGATATCATCCATTCTTCTTCTTCACTAAAAGCTCCTCATATTCCAATATCCAATGGGACTGTCTATCTAGATATCTGGCCCCCGGAGAAAGGATGAAAGGGGGAGACTATAGAAAGGATCCAATAAGTTGATGGCTTCTCAGTTAGCAAAATGACCTCAGGAATCCTATCGTAGTCGAACTAGTGGCTTCCTGATGAATGAATGTATCAGTAGCTTCGCGGGAAGAATAAAACCTCCGTGTGTGCCTTGAACCACAATGATACATATGCTTCCTCTTCTCAACGATTGAGTATCAGATACTAGATGATTCCCGAAATGGCCTGAGTAATAATAAGGGTCTACCCTAGATTATCGCCGGAACCTAAATCAATCTGCCATGAGTATAGCGGAGGACTAACTATCGAGAGACATTGAAGAAGAATACCCATATATTAACGGAAACATCCTTAAGACTGGATCCTGTTACATATAGCACAGATACAATTGATAAAGAAGATGCATTCAGCGAACTGTTATTATTATTTTATTGTCTTGGCTTTACATTCTACATTCCAGATTAATAGCTCGCCGCACCATACATTCGATATTCTACTATAACCGATAGTTCGGCGATTTGTATATGATATCGAAAAGCTCGGACAGTCCGTCTTCTTTGAGTTTACTCGAGTGAAACACGCGTCAGCTACATTGAAAAGGTTTGAGCTTGAGAACTCGAGAAAAAACCAACCCTTTAGATATCATCATTGCTTCTTCACCCTTGGAATTGTTCCGGATGAGTGTCAGAAGATTGAAATGAGTGGTATGCAAAACCTCATTCCTTATATTTTATGTAATAATGAGCGTCAATAGGCCCTTACAAACCCCATCTCGCCTTTATGGTGACAGCACTAATGAAATTTATGCGTTGTTCCCGTATATGTGAAAACGTAGATACGTTGCTTTCGGAAAGGGGTCATCAACCTCAATAAAATAGAAAAAATGATAAGCTTATGAAAAAATAACAGATTCACCCATGTGGATAACGAATGCATCAAAGGGGGGGGGGACGCTACGAGTTAATTCTTAAGGCTGATGCAGTTTCCGGAAGCGATTCGTAGTTTATTATTGTCTCAGATTCATCTTTGAGGCCTTGGCCGACGGGCACCAAGAGTTTGTATAACGGTAGCAACATCAGTAAATAGTACTGCCATCCACTCCTTGTATCACCGTTCATCTGAGATCATAAAAATTAACATAGTTTGTAAATCAAGCTTATATTGAGATAAAATACTGGTATAAAAGAATCAGGTTATTGAAGAAGGGTAAAAAGGTGCTCCATGATAATGTCTTGAGTAAGTTGAGGCTTTAGGAAAGCGCCAAGGTAGAGACTTTGATTGGTCAATTTGGAACGTTGCGCTTAACGTATGTGATTGGAATTTCTCCCTATGCGATATTAATAATGGTGCATACGTACAGCTAGCTCCGAGTCTTTCCTAGAAATGTACAATTAAATTGAAAGTCGGTCTAATCTCTGTCTCAAATTATTCTACAATACCCACACTGCCCGAAGGGACACCGACTCGTATACGTAAGTTCTAAAACAGGTACCTGATGACATAAACTTTTCTCCTACAAATTTGTGTTTGTGTTTCACAAAGAGAAAATTACAATTTGGATTTTAGTTGAGGATATTGCAACTCCACTTTTCACCTAACCTTTATATAGATATGTAGTTTCCGATCCCCCCAAAATCCCAAATGTAAGATTAGATCAACCTACAATTGGATCATCGTACTATATTCGTTCAGAGTTGGAGAATGACCATCAAAAATTTGATTCCGGAGCAGGCTGAGAATATTTAAATGCTGAATGAGGAGTGATGATCAGTACTTACTATTAGAACCCAGGACAATGGCTTCCCGTGGTAGTATCTTTGCTACGTTCTTGAAAGAAATCTCTATTGTGCAATGCTTCGTCATTTCTGCTGGTTGTTGCATCGTCTATGATTACCGTGAGTAAGCTGAATGCAAAAAAGATTTTTATATTTATAACGTATCCCCTAGTCATCACAATGGATAAAGAGGTGATCGTTACTCCTGAAGTCAAACGAATGCTAATGAAACTGAAAAAGACTTAAATGCTAAGGCCAAGTATTTCTGGGTATGTATTATAAAGTCGGCTGGAAGTTACTATATCTGATTAAAATGATTAGAGAATGCCTCGTAGCTTCATTGATATTATATTTTTCATGGTATTACTCCTATAATGGCAGATCTCCGATACTTATCTAAGCCTATCCGTATAGAATCGATATTTGGGTATACTTGGGGCACTTTCGTTACCACTTAGTGAGCAAAGTAATTGCCTTAAGAAGCAACCACTGATTTCTTCGGTTATAAGTAAACTCGCTGAGCGCATATACAAGTCTGTATGTATTCTAACTAGATGACTCTGCAAAATTCCCTTCATCTAATTACCCTTTAGATGTTTGTTTCTTAAATTTATAATTGTGCTTGGATGTTGATCGTTTGTCAGGCCGGTTCAGTAATTGGTGCTTCAACATATGTCGTAAGTTCGTTATGAGGAGCCATCAGCTATTTGTACTTAGCTACTTACAGAGGCAGTTACCATTGTAATTGTGGATTGTGAGCCTTATCTCTCAACAGGAAAATACATAATCAATCTCCTAAAAATCGTTAGATATATTTGCAATAAGAGTTCTTGCATTTTGGACTCAATGTAAGTACTTTTTGTCTAATGACAGAAATGAAAAACTAAAAGTGAGTCTTAGTTAGGAAGCTAGAGGTATTCCTAAAATGCTTGATAGCAGCAGAGGGCCTCTTGAGAATTGTGATTATCATAAAGGAGGAAGTAGAGCGTAATTCAAAAAGTACAACAAATTTCATTTCGATTCCCTAGAATAAAAAACTAACCATTATCTAGCCTTCGCTTCCGATATTATTCCAGGTATGACTATCTGTGTTGAGGCTGCTTCGCAATTCCGTCAAAGCTGGATTGTTACACTCGTTGACTGGTGAGTAGATAATCCGTACTTCATCAATACTCGTTGACTTATAGTAACAATAAATAGGGTATTCGTCTTTTGCGTCGGTCTCACTCTCACGGCTCTAGTCATTTACAAAGCAGCTGAATTTTGGAGGCTTTCAGCTGGATTCAGAGGATTTCATCTAGTAAGAGTCATAGTCCGAGATCAAGGTGTCTACTATTTCCTGTGAGTTATCTTTAATTTTGTCTAGTAGCAGTATGTCTCACTCATTAACTACGAATTAAGAGTCGTCTGTTGTGGAATACTTAGCATCATAAACCATACTTTACCATTAACAAAACCGCTGGCACAAGCAACTTTAGGAGGGATGGGAAATGCCAGTATTATCTTACTTAGTCTTCTCGGAAGTAGACTGGTATTTAACCTGAAAGAAGCAGCAGAGATAGGTGTTAACGAAGGGACAAACTACAGACATAATGCAACCACAAGCGAGATGAATTTTACATAGGACTCAGTATACACATCAAATATAAAACATGGGGGTGTGCCATTGTGACTACCACCTGCGGATGATAAGATAGAAGCAAAGAGCCCAATCAACCAATCCCAGGAAGCCGGTGGACTAAAATTCATAAAGAATCCGAAATAGACGTCGATAAATTGCATCACAATAGGAATTATATTCCGGTTACTAATGATACAAGGTACTTTTAAAGATCGCTATAAGTTTCCCTAGCCTCGAAGTGGCTTTTGATACTCTTGTCGTGATTTTCTGTTCTTACCCTTGTCTTTATCACTCTCATCTCAGGATGCACTGCAGTTTTGACGAAAGAGAGCTTACCTTATTTACTTTGGTGCTCTCAAAGCGCTGATTAAAGGCTTTGTATTAGCTATTTTGAAACCTTTGGTTTTTACTTCTCTGATAAAAGGCGGTATTAGTGGCGCCCAAAAATCTTTTTCTGATGTCTAAAAAAAAGATAGAAAAAAACTCAAATGATAGCCCCTATTTATTGTTCATCAAAACCTTCTCTATACATTCAATATCTCATTGTAACTGTTTTATATATAACTCAAACAAAAGATTTATATCTCGATGACAAACATAAAACGTCCCCCCACTCCAGCTCCCCCAAGTCATGTCGGCCGAAGAAATAACTCTCTTTATGAAGGAGCTTGTTTATGGCCAATATCTAGCAGTTGCGGCTGTTACGACTATAGTATTTGATTCTCGTGAGGACACAGATAATAGTTTAATATGATCACAATCTCAAACATCTGTCCTCTAGTTATCACCTTAGACATGGAGGTGAGCGCTACTGCCAAAAAGTTACCATTAACTGAGAGAAGCTAGGTCAAGTATTTCTGGGTACGAATCCAATAACATGTATCAGTGAACTCTGCTGAAAAAGACTATCAGAAGAAACCTATTTCATCAATCAGTATTCTTTATTTCCTGGTAAATGTCCAAGACCGTGGATTATAGCCTCTCTTTAATTTGGATATACACAGAACCGCTATACTGGAATACTTGGAGCAATTGCATTCCTATATTGTAAGATTAATGTAGCCCACTTGGGGCCGACGTCTCATTATCTTGTATTTTAGATGATGCTTTACACGTCACCACCCCTTTGTAAGTATTCCCTTTTCCCGCAATAAGTCATGAGTTTATTTATAACTTGGAATAACGGATATAGATGTAAATTGTCGTATCACCATTTTTGTAGGCAATAACCCTGACTTGTTTTTCTAGGTCGCTTCAGCCTGTGGGGGACTGATATTCCACGTATGTTTTTGCAAGTGCAAACCTTCTCAATTTTCCTGACTGAGTGTCATTTACTCATCCCACAGAGGCATTCACGATAGTAATTATCGATTGTAAGTGCTCTAATACTTTGTAGGCTAGAGTATGTGCTCTCAACTAGTATGAAAAAGACATTCTTGCAGTTAGGGTTCTGGCATTCTGGGGTTATCGTGCGTTCTTCTATATATACAAATTAAAATTATTCTCGATGCCTTCCTCCTGAAACTTGATTTCTAGCGAAGGGATTATCGATAGCTTTGAAAATTCTCATAGCAATGGAAGCGGTAGTAAAGTTTGGTCTAGTTTTAAAAGGAGAAACCTCTCGTATACATTCGTGTAAGGATATTAAATCTATTCGCCTTTATCCATAATTGACTAAATGGGATCAGTCGGAGCAGAGAGCATATCGGATACCTTGTCAGTATGTACCGAGACGGGGGATATAGAAGAGAATCTTTGGTACTTAGCTCTGACTGACTGGTGTGTATTGAAATATTCAAGGCCATCTCTCCACGAACAGAACTAATAAAACTTACTCAGGCTTTTCGCAATGTTCGTCGGATTGGTACTTATGGCACTTGCCTTGTACAAAGCAGCGATATATTGGAAAGAATCATCTGGATTCAAAGGATTTACCCTCATTAGAGTTGCCATTCGTGATCAGGGGATATACTATTTACTGTAAGGCATTCAAACTATTATTAGATAGACGGAAATTCTAACATTAACCCGCATACACAGCGTAATCGCGTGCTGCATTCTAAACACTACCGGACCCTTCGTCATTTCACAAAAGCCTATCCTAGATGTCATCCTAGTTGGATTGGGGAACCCTACATTCCTGAGTGTCCTAGGGAGTCGACTTCTCTTCAACTTAAAAGAAGCGGGAGAATACGGTGTAAACATTGGAACGAACTATAGATCAAATACGTTAAGTCAGCTACAGTTTGCTGGTGAACATCCCCCAGAATCAGAACCATATACATAATGACCCAATCAACGCTCATTGATTATATATTTACCAATATTATCGAATTAATAACATGGAAAGGAATTAATTTACGTAAGCAAAGGTGTTATGATGTCATTTTGATACTCAGAAACACAAGACACTATAAACCCGACACTTCTCAGAAATTTAATCGTAAGACAACTTTCATCTCTTACTTTCTCCTTTTCTCCCTTAAAAAGACAAAATGTCACAAACATCACGTATAACTAAAAAAGCCCAAGGCAACTATCCACCGCCTGGTGACAGTACATATACAGATTTTCTTGCCTATCTAATATCAATTCTCAAATACCCTCTTTTATTCTTTAAGCCACATCAGAAGTAGAATCTGGAGGGGATACCTTCGCACCCGTATCACAAAGAGGACTGATAGACCAAACTACAGAAGGTCAGCCTCTAGGAAATGAGATACAAGACGCCCAACAAGGGACCGACGAATGGAGCAAACGACACTACGAACAAGATAAACGTAATCTTGAAATTATCCTTTTTTTCACCGCTCCAACCTAATAATATATTTTTGCCACCACAAAAAAACCGGGGCATGCTGCGGGACAAGGCCTAGACCTAATTAATCAGCGAAATGAGGCTCTGAAGACTGGAACGAAAGATTATAGAACAGATACATATCAAGATAACGCATGATAATGAAATCTATTGATAACCTCTAGGTCTTTACAGTGAAAGAATAATGTCTAATAATATGGATGATGAATGCAACCGTTATAGAGGGGGTGTCAACATAAATATGTATAAATTGCAATTCACTAGTTGAAAGTTAGCATCGTGACGAGCATAATCTGATCGGGACAGGAAAACTACAGAGTGATATGAGGGATGAATTATATACATTATAAATGCATCAATGTACTATACCGAATGAAAGAGGAATAAGGACTGTGTACGACCAATATGAAATGAAGGAGTAGCAATGTAAGAGTGGAATGATGAGAGAAATTAGATATCAAGCAGAAAGCAGAATGCTGAAGTGTGTAAAAAGGAAATGATAAAAAAGTGTGCTGGGGAACCGGGAAAGAAAAAAAAGTAAGGCAAAGGTGAATAAAATAAAAGAGTGTGAACATAGTGCTACTAGATAAAGGCTAGAAATAGATGAATCATGCTAGCAGAACTTCTACAACCATGCTCGCGCTAAGACTACACTTCTCAACCTAAAACCATCTCATCGTCCCCCTGCTCTCTTCCCTGCGGTAATAGTGATGTTTCCAAAGGTTCGATAGAACCGGATTGCTCTTGTCGCTGTAAATCACCAACATTTAGAGCTTGTATTCTCTCGGGTAAAAACGACGGGTCCCTTTCTCTTGGTTGTTGATTCGATTCAGTATCAATATTGAATCCACCCTCATCATTTGAAGGTCTCCTCCCGATAGCACCGGCGTCCGTAAGTTGATTATAAAGAGTCATAAGCGTTGCTTCTGGTACCCGTCTCTGCTCTTGGCTTGAGTTACCCTGTGCGGCGTGACCAGTTCCTTGAGTGGCAAGTATCTCCGCTTCTACCTCATTCATACCCACTGCTTGTAAGAAATTACGGATAGTCGCTTGTTCATCAGGCGTAAAAGTATCGAAGTTAACGGTTCCTGTTCCATCTTCGTTCGTAATACGGCGACGATGGGGTGTGGTGCGGTTTGTAAAACTTTGGGAAGCGTTAGTTTGCGCCTCAGCCAGTTGTTCAAGTGAAGAATTAAAAAAAGTCGAGTTCGAGTTTCCAGGGGCCAAAGTATTCGAAAGTGAGTTTGGAGCAACACCTGAAACTGGAGAAGGTAACGTAGAAGATCCACCCATGCTGGGTCGGGGGACATGGAAACGTTGTTGGCGTAAAGCTAATGCATCTGTTGATAACTATTTGTTTCATAGAGGATTAGTATCATAAAATGGTAAAAAGAAAGTACAAAACTTACAGGTGGTAGCATAGCACTACGAGTAGAAGAACCAGTGGTTCTTTCGGTAGTCGAGGGTCCCGGAAGCAACGACGCATTGGCAGAGTTAGCAACCATTGATGTACTTGCCACGCGTTGGCGCTCGCGACCTTGTCTACGCCCTCCACTACCAGACGCTGTGTGCTCACCATCCTCTCCGCTTTGGGGTTGAGCCCCAGTAACTGTAGATGCTCCCTCACCGGTTTCATCCCCTCCTTCACGAGCACTACACCAGAATCGATGGCCTTCACTCCATGCCCGTGATTGACATTCTTTTCCGCAATATTTCGCCTTTCTGCATCTTCTACATTTTGCAAATTCACGAGGAAAAGATTCCCATTTTCCACATAACACTAGGGTGAAAGAGTTTAAAAATATTTCAGTAATAGAAGTTAAATAATACGCTTACTATTGGCACATTGTCTTATACCGCCTCGGCTCTCATCCTTACGGCACGCGTTGCGCATAATTACACCCGCCCAATACTGTATTTGTGAAGGTAAGAATGGGGGTGGACAAGGTAAACTACTTTCATTAGGACTGGGACGGAATGTAAATCTTTCTACAAGAGAAAAGACGTTGGTCATTCGTGGAGTACCCGTAGCTGTGGGTACAGGATTATTATTCGCTGATGTTGAACTTGAAAATGCTCCAGCTATTTTTTCCTTCCCTCGTCCAGCAAGAGACTTAAAGAAACCAAAATCTTTCTTAGGATCTACAAGTACAGCCTGAGAACCAGATCCAGTTGCAGCACCTGTCTTTTTCCAATTCGAAGCGTCTTTCCCCGGACGACTAGCCATCACGTTCGAGACTGGTTGACCTTGGGCTAAAGCCGTTGCCGGATGGAAAGATAATCGAGGCTTATAGAAGGCTTGACGAACATGTGGATATTTACTTAAGTATGCAAGAAGTTGCAATGATAAAAGTACATCCTCTTCACGGAAAGGGCCCACATCCTCCATAAGATGATGATGATGTCGATGAGAAGGACGTGGAGTCGGGGTCACCGTTGGCGCAGCCGATACCGAGGGTGCGGTTACATTTGTCTGTGAAGGACCTGCCGCACGCGTATTCTGAGGATCAGATGGAATGCGAGACGGTCCTGCACCCTCAGTGTTATCAGTCAGCGAAGTTGGTGAATGATGATGTAATAATGGTAGGGTAGCGAGAACAGCCCGAGGAGTAAGCTCTTCTCGTCCATGGAGGTGATGTGAATGATGATGATCACGGGGGAGATTGCGAGTGTTGAGTGTAAGTGTGTTCGTACGAGTTCGTGGTGTACCGTCAATAGCACCAGGGGCACCCGGAGGTGCACCCATGGCCAGATCATCATTAACGTTCTGATCAAGGGCAACTATACCATCAGCAACACCATCGTCAGCAGCATTCGTGTTAATGATGATATGGGCGTCAAGATCAACATCCAGTGCATCTGAAGCACCGGTTACACCAACACCTACAGCCGCAGCAGCAGCGGGTGAAGGAGAATCAGAGACAACACCTACTGTTCTACGCGGATGCGTGTTGGAAGGTGGCATATTCTCATCTTGAGAAGCTGTCATGTCCATCTCAACATCTCCATCTGCGTCAGGTTCTCCATCATCTTCCGTCTCCGTCTCTGGACGAGAAGTTGAAGCAGAGGTCGCAGTAGAATCCACATTTCGACCCCTAACTGTTCGAGTACGATTCATAGTAGGCCCCGCGGTTGTTGGCGGAAGTTCGTTATTATCCCAGATCCGGCGAGCTACCACAGTACCAGATCTTTCGCGACCTGGAACCACTACAGTACTAGTTGGTGTTCCAGAGCCAGATGGAGTTGCGTTAGCAGAAGTATCGGTGGACACTGATGTTTCAGCGTCAGAATTCGAGACACCTTGATCATCCTATAAACCAAAAGCGGATTTAGAAAGATGAGCTAAAAAAACTTGTTGAATAACATACTTCATTCGCAGCCATTTGAGAGCTCTCTAACACAAGAAGCCGCGTAAGCTCCTGCGCTTGCTCTCGTTGCCGTTGCTCAAGTTGTTGCTGACGTCTCTGTTGACGTTGTTCCCTGGATTCACGTGGGATACCACTAGCACTAGCACTGGGACCCACTGCAAAACCTTTTGAAGCTAGCCAAGCTTCAAGGACACATCCAACCACCTCTAAAGTACCTGCCTGCACCACCCTACTACGAATTGGTTCTGAGCCACGGACACCAACATTAACGATACTCTGAAAAGCAAGTGAGAAACGATAAGCTGCATGCCTATCGAAAGACTTTGGGTTCAAGGTTGGTACAGGAGGAGGACGTGGGAGCGTAGGTGGAGAAAGACCGAATATTGCTGACGGATTTTCTGGTGGAGGCGGGGAGAAACAGAAGTCACGGAGAAGATGTACAAGCCTTTCGAGGCCACCGTCGCACGTGAGAATCTCGCGTATACGAGGAGAAGTAGCTGTAAGATATGTAAGATGAGTTAATGAATTCACCAACGGAAGTGGTGAGGTCGTGTCGAGAGCTACGATATTCAGTTAGTATCAGCGACGTCCCATCGTCTGACTTGGATTAGTGATCAAAGATGCTCACCTCGTCTGTCGTATAATTGGGCTGTGATGCAAACACAAGCCCTGTTCTGCGGGGGGAATGCGAAGTTTGACTCGCGCATATCGTGAGGGTTTCGTCGTAAGCGCTGTCGAGTACGACGAGCGGGAGGTTATGGTCACTGTTCAACGCGGCGTGCACGACAAGGTCGGGTCCAGGGAACAAGGGTATTACTAATCATTACTCATCAACAACCCTTTGGTATCCACGCTACAAATTGGGAATTCTGCTACTCCGAACTACAACAGTGACAGCCAAGCCGCCGTTGCAACGATTATCAACAAGCGCCTCCTGTTATAACAATTAATTTAACAATACATCCTTGGCGCTTGTTTAAAACACTTACAATGACATTAGGCTAGCATTTATGTTATGACGAATGAACTAGTAATACAACAGGTGCTTGCTCACCATTATTGTACAAGTTTTTTTTTTCTTTTCTTTCTACGACGGCACGAATCTATGTTCAGGTTTTACTTCCGGACCCTTTTCATATCGAGACCTCACCTCTCGAATCTGGCCTGGATGTACCCATCTTTTTTTCTTTCTCCGGCATTAAGAATCGTCACAAAACCATGTTGCGCTAATCCTCATCCCCTGTTTCGCAGTTGAGCCACATTCTACATATGGCCTTTTCGAGAGAGAGTTTCCTGAATACATCAGAAAGCAGGCTAGTACTTGGCAGTGGCTTGAAATACTCGGATTCCCTCTCCTCAAAGCCCGCATAAGTCTCAAACCTCCTTGTGCCTTTTTCTCGCCTTCCATCAATTGAGTCAACACGACCATCGGGCCGAATGTGCAGTGTCTCAAGGTTGAAGTGGGACTAGAACATGATATATTTTTTTCTGATGTCTTCTGTTCCTCTGCATGCGGACACGGTGTCTCGAACATTGGTTTCAAACATGTTCCGAAAAAAAAGCCATGAGTCTTTTTATTCCATGGACTCTGGACTCAGGCTATTCTTCCTATTTTAAAAAAGAAAGTACAGATCCATCGGGACTTCTTTCTAGGCTCAGCTTTTTTCCCAATAAAGTATGTAGATCACATAAACCTTGTTTCCTTTGTTTAAAATATAAATATTGTACAGAAGGTATATAATCTCGTGTATACATACAACCAGCTGTAGCAAAAAACAGCCCAGGTTTACAAATAACATTGAGATCCAGAGCTGTGAACCAAAAGAAGAAGAAATGTAAATCCGTGTATGACAAATGAAACCAAAGTACCTAGATGAGAGAATGTCAAGAAGAAACTACCGAAAGCGGGAATTGAGGAAAATGAAAAACGGTGGGAAAAGTTTTGAAAATGGTATGTTTAATATCCTCAAATGGTATAAAATAAGGGGGAAAATGAAAATTAACCAAGCAATTGTCAGAATATGTGAGCATCTATGTTGATTTCCTTCCACGGAACCAAAGAATGCAAAAGGAAGGGACCATCCTAAGAGCCACAATCATAAAATCATAGGGAAGAAGACATAACAAATTTAACGTAATAACAAACATAGCGCATATCCATAGATCAGGGAAGCAAGGAACAAACTACAGGGTAAAGCTGGTATAAGATTAGAATGACTAGGGGGAATAAGCAGGGAGGACCAAAACAAAGGGAAACCATAAAGGGACTAGATTACATGTAATGAGAGAAAGACTTACAATCGAGTACATTCATACAAGTAATCATTGCTCCGCATACTGGGACTAACAGCCAAAGAAAAGGAGAGTGAGAAATAAAGAGGGTAAACCGAGAAAATAAATTAAAGAAGAAGGTTCATGCAACAAAGGAAGTAGGTGGATCGCTAAGTGGCCAGACCCAGCGGGCCAGACCCATTAGGCCTTATTCTGTGTATGTCTGCCAGTGGGAGGGACCTTGCCCTGGACTAGGCACGGAAGGCTGGTAATGTACTGACTGTGCATGAGGACTGCGTGCTTGCACGGAGATGACTGAATTCAAGGTGTGCGTTTGTGTAGGAAGTTGAATAAGCGGGAGCCCGGTACCCCCAGCTTGATTCAGACGCTTCCGCGGAGGATAAGGGGCAGAATTCTGAAATATTGTTGTACCAAAATCAAGGCTTGTGAGTCAAAGCACAGTGCTGAATTCAAAAGGACGGTGGACCAACATCTCCATTTTCTATAAAAAAATGAACTGAGCGTTAGGCCACTTCCCTTTTCAACCACATACCTCGCATACCCGTCGAAGGAGCAGGTTCCCAGTCCCTAACATGTTTTCGATGTGGGCTCGAAACGCGCATCAGGCTGTTCTATTTAAAAATAACGCGCCAGTTCAGAAAAGTGAAGGTTGATGGTTCCCAGAGAAAACACCTGCCTCGTTTACTCCGTCCATTCCTTCTTCTCCAGTCACAGTCACCCATTCTCTATCCGCATTTGCGCCCGAGGATGCACCTATGTCTACAGGGTACCCACGACTTCGTTGGGCAAGCCCCAAGTCGATTTCCAGATTCCCACCGACTGCAGAAGTGGTAGATACTGAAGACGTTGGCCGGGTTGGGTAATGGCCCCAGGTATAGGTCTGGGGAGGATATGCTTGTAAGGATTGTGGGTGTTGTGAATGTGGGTGCTGCTGGTTCTGTAGATGTTGTGAAAGATGAGTTTGGGGCTGTGCCTGAGGCTGGGAGGAAGGGACCATCTGTGATGATGATCCGGGCTGAAGAACATGCATCGTAAGTTCATGAGTTGGATTTGGCTCCCGTCCATGAGTAGCAGAGGTCACTGGGGTTGATGGACCCGGATTCGCAACTCTACTCGACTGGGGATCTGATGGGGACCCATTGTAAGACAGACTAAAGCGCGGTTTTAGTGTATTCCATAATCATTACTTACCACCTGCGTTCGACGACGAGCTTGGCGCCGATTCGGATTGACGCATGAACATAGCAACTAAGAGACCAGTCTGTTAATAAAATTCTTCAAATAAGGAGTAACTCGTAATTTACGGAGTTCTTCACACCGTACTTCTTCACGGATTATCTCCGCTTCAAGGGTTCGCTGCTGTTCAAGTAGTGAATTGTATCGTGCGAGGGCCTCCTGTGTGGCGGCCCGTGCTGTCTTCAGCCGTCCTCTGGCTTGCCGTAAGATGTTTTCTGTGGGAAGGAAGAAAAACAAGGACGAAATAGAACCAAATTAATACAAACCAGGCAATTGTCCCTGAAAGCAGGAGCATTACGCACGAGAGGCTTCTATCTTTTGGGAAAGGTCTAGAGGTAGGGATGAAGCTGAAGCGAACTTAGACCAGGTAGGAGAAGCCAATAACGATGATTGGCGGATATCTGCAAGTAGGCATTGTCAGGGGGGATAACATACGTATCAATCCAGACGCGCGTACTGAGAAAGCTGGATGCGGGGCTTTTGAGGGGGCTGGCGAGACTATCTGGTGAACCCCGAGCATCTGGGTCATCATCTGTAAGCTCCTCTGATGGTATATGGTACTGTTCGGAGCGAGGAAGACCTCTTAGGCGAGGGTTATGAGGAACGCCCGTACGCTGGCGTTCGACAAATCCTCTCATAAATGTGAATTCTAAGTGGTCCGGCATGATATACGGTGGTCCTGTAATCTCTCCTTTCTGCAATAGTAATTCAAGATGAGCCATTGCCTTGTCCTTGAGTTGCTGCAACCATTCATGAAGTTCCATGTGGTCTTGATCTGCCCTTGCATCATAATCCTGTCGTCTTCTGGCTTTGCGCCAATAAGTTTTAGTTTCTTTGAGAGCACGCTGTACTTCTCCGTCCAAGAGCCGATACCAAGCTGTAGCTGTAGGATTCAGTTTCACAGAAAGAACGCCGGGTTGAACCCGGAGCTGAAGGACGGCACGACCTTGAGCGTCGGGAGCACCAAGGGATCCCTTCGCGCCTTGGTTTCCGCGCGTTGCACCCCGAGATACGTTCCCAAGCTCTGGCCAGGGTAGGTCGTCAGAGATCATGGTGGTGGAGAAAGAGCAAGCTGTCTAAGAGACATTTTTTGGATGTTCACTTTTTTTTTCAGAAATCTTTTCAGGTAAACTAGCCCGTGGACCGAGATCGAGGCAAAGTCTAATTCACTCCTTACGCGGCATTCTCAGCAGCCCAAACTGCGGGGCTGCCCTGATGCTCACTTGACGTCTTGCTCCA
This sequence comes from Pyrrhoderma noxium, assembly GCA_002287475.2. Classification (NCBI taxonomy): domain Eukaryota; kingdom Fungi; phylum Basidiomycota; class Agaricomycetes; order Hymenochaetales; family Hymenochaetaceae; genus Pyrrhoderma; species Pyrrhoderma noxium. Next base: position 2,339,729 of record CM008258.1, on the reverse strand, counting down.
ATAGCCCCACAGCTCTCCCACGGTATTTTATCGCCTGCAAATTCTATAAACAGTAACAAAAAAGGTCATGAACTGTGATGATATGAGTTAGAGAAGAATAAAAACTCGCGCAGATCCCATTGCATAGTAGTTTATACGGTTTTACTGCAAGATTGATAATATTTTTGAACAAGAATTGTATAGCAAGCGCGTATGTCACAATGACTATTGTCACTGTCACGAGCTAAAAAGGGTTCGATCGTGCTCCAAGGATTCTTTGGGTTCTGCTCCTCAACCCTTCGTCTCCCAGCCCTGGTTATTTTCGGGGACCATATTTGCACTGCAGTTACTCCTCCAATATCAATCCAGTTTCCTTCCATGCTCCTTCCATGTTATTACGGGCTGATTGGGCATCAAATGATTGGACGGTTCTTGTAAACTTTGCCTGATGAACCTTTGAAAATCTGTTTCTCTCGCTCTCCTTTCCGGAAGCAATTTGAAAAAAAAAACTCGCATAGTCACTTCCGTGAGCTTTTAAGACCCGATGCAGCTTTATGCCGGATGAGCTCAGCACTTCGGCGTCAAATCGTACAATACCGGCACTATACACTCAATCTTTCCGAGTGGACCGAAATACTCTAATGCCAATCTCCGCGTAGCGGAGTATCATCTGAGAAAATCAATGAAGTACAGTGTGGCTTCTTGGGTTGATCGTCACCGTCAACGACATGGTCTCCGTCACAATATCCACAACTTAGAAGACAATACCGATTATTGCCAATGAACAAATCTGCGAAAAAGATCAAAAATTTAGAAGGTAAGTCGGTAATATATCCCATGAACTACGGATTTCCGATCTACCTTTCTCCACCCAACAACTTCTCGGAGATTATCATAGAGCTTACGGGACATTAGGAATGAAATACAATGTCCTTTGTTTCTGTTGCTAGAATGGATCACGTAACTCCCGTTTCAATGCAAGCTTATGAGAATGCGAAGTTATGGTTACGGTTCGCGCATGTATTTAAACTGAATAGTAATTATTTGTTGAAATATCCAATCACAATTGAACTCTTGTTTTTGATGTAACTGCCCGAGGTTGCCGCACCTTCGGAGTATAATGTACATCTCCATTGTACTTCGTGGTTTCCGTTAAACTTATACCTTCTCTGCTTGTTAGTGAAATTTTCTATCAACAATAAATCGATTTTTTAAATTTATATTTCTTACTCCTACAACTAGTACCCATGTAAATAGAAAATGCGTTGGCCTCATTCGGACAACTATCCATAGTAAAGACATTCTTACTTACAAAAGTGGATCGTGATACCTTCGGATCAGTAATAGTTTTTTTCTCTCTTTTAACCGACAAAAATCATCAGCAAATGCCTGCTTTTAATGTTGTCAATTCACTAAGTTATTCTAGATGATAATTTTGATCGGCATCAACCCCTGCCCATATGATTATTTCCGTAATAGTCAAGATTAATGACGGGTACGTGGTGTTTTACACTTGGTTCTTATTTTTATCTTTTTTAGAACAAGCACTTGCGACTTATCTCCGAGTTTACACTCTATTTTTTATTATTATATAGTACTTAATAGCTGGATTTCCGAGAAGTTGTACATAGAGCAGCGGTTAATATCGTTCCGGATCGATAACAGAATATCGTGGGCTAGAACCAAACAACAACGTCCTAGGGAAGCACCATTTTCTAACGATCTTGAAGAATGTTAGAGACTACTGAAAAGAAGCGGGGAAAATTGATCAAGTAAAAGATTAACGTAAGGTCTTCGCATTCAATAACTTTATGTTGGAGCCTTGAACCGAAAGATCACCGCCCAAAATTTATCCTTGTCCCGATGGTCATTGTTCAATTTATCGAGAAATCCATTCCACTCTCTGGGATACTTCCAAACATCAGGGTCCATCTTGCTTATTGTCTTATTATAGTATCACGCAATAGACCTCCTTTCTGTTATATCTTCTTCTCTTCGTATTTATCAGCTATGCTGACTGCTATTTTATCGTTTTATTATAGACGAGTGATTCCTCAAGTCCCGTGCCTACACATGTGGTTGTTCCAACATTGTGTACCTTGACCCTGGAGCTGGATCATACTCCAAGAATAAATATCTTATATTACTTCTTTCGTTTCCGCGCCTCTCAAAAAACATATGTCCTTTCATTAGGTCAATAGTACTGGACTCTGTCCCTTCTCCGTCTTTCGGCAAGAGTGGAGCAATATTCCTTGTATCAGACGAGACTTAATCTTTCATATTAATTACACCCGTTTCAACTCTAAAATTTCTTTAATGAGACTCCTCTTTATCTCAATACAAGGGCCTTCACTTACGCCATTCGGGATATTCTTATACTGAGTCAATTTTTTGTCATTGGGCTGGGTAAGTATATCTGTGCCCTTACAGAAGCGGGCCGCTTTCCATTTAAAGTCTATAAATGGTCACCCAAGAAGTTGGGAAGCAGAACCAACGAGGACATCATTGAATTTGTAATCAAGTTCGTGCGCATGTACGTTTGTTCTCCACATTAAAGTCTCCTATTCTCTTACAGACGCCGGGACCTAAAACAAAATATCGGCTGGAACTTGCTTGCTTACAATCGAAGTAGCACACAGCCCATACTCCTGATTCGCCCACATTCTCCTTCATCCATCCTTAATCCCTCATCGAAGTCTACTATCACGAATAAACTCACGATCCCGCGACTCTCTTCCCGAAGAGACGTAGTTTATCCACCACCACCATCGGTACCTTAAGAGAACTACCCTCTCAGATTCGGCAACGTGGTGACTGCATGTTGCTCTGCGAGAAGGAATATCAATATCAAATACACTTTTGGGTCCGAATGATTCTTCCTCTAGATCATCGGCACATATTTGGTCCAGAGTATCGCTTTGCTGATATTCTGATATACTTGATGTAGTCCGCTTTTGTCGCTCCCACTAGACTGGTTTGACAATACATTCGTTTCTCAATTCCTTGTATAAGTCATATCTATATGTAAATCACAGTCTATAGACTTAAAATGATCACTTTTCGGGATATCCCTGTGCGGTTACTATAAAATTCGTCTAGTTGCCGGCTGCTGAGGGATTTCATCTGAATTCGTTTCATCATGTGACTAAAATACCACAAAGTTCACCACAGTGATACCTGTATGCGCTGTTTCAGCGCTTTAGTTCTTTTTCTTCCATTATTCAAAGAAGTTCGCTTTTCGGAACAGATGCGCGCTATCGGGGCATAATTGTGGGCCTCTCCTAAAGATACTGCCACTCTTCTGTGTTAAAGGAGGTAGCACTTATCCGTCCGACATCGAGCGACGAAAGTAATGGAGGCAGTGGTCTTATTTAATCGCCCCAATCGGCCTTCTACAGAATTCGTCACTGCTCGTTATTGTCTTAAGTACTTATAAGGGCACATCTGATACAGGATAGTCAAATTATCCAGTCCAGAGTGAGTGAAGTCATTTGTTTGAGTGGTTTTCGAAGGCCTTCCAAGATTCTAGGAAAGAAGGGCAAAAGAAGAAGAGGGAGTGGGAAGCCTGGCGTCCAAAACAATAATCAAATGTATTCTTTTATCATGAATTTTGCGAGATATTGATTAACATCTCCTTTATTAGTCATTATCAGAGACAGTAGAGTATTCAGGAGTAGAGTTTGTACCGTGACTGATTCCTTTCACGACCTATCCAGGACGTAAACGTCACAAAGGTTATAAAAAGTCGACTTAATAATATTACTTTTAGAAGTCATGGGTATTGCCACGTGGCGTAGATAGAGCTACACACCGGAAGCAAATGCGGGTAATATATTTATTACTTGAACTTGTCACTGACAACCAAGGTTTGAAGAAGTCATTGTCTTGTCTTATTTAGCAAGCATTCCCCTACACCTATACCGACAGGCTTCGTGTCCATATCGTATCATCATATCAACAAATATCATTGGATAGGAAAAGGAAGGTCAGACGGACCTTTAGTCACCTCGTCTTAAACCTTTTATCCGACAGTTTATTAACAAAAAACTTGGCGCAAGGGTGGTGTCATTCAACATATTCTTTGGACGGGATATTTCTAAGTTTGTGATATACACTAGAACATGTCGTGACGAGTCGGAAGAATTAATTTTTATGCTTTAACAGTAGCTTAAGGACGTCGTTTTGATGGTTCTGGCATTCGGAGCCTAGAACCCAGAGGAGTCGAAAATTTTTCAAAATGACACTTGTTTGATTTTCTGATCAAGACCGTGTGGTTTGTGGCTTGGTTTTGAAGGGGCAGAGTCATGATTCCTTGAGACAGCGTCCGTTTCAGCATGTCTATTCCGAGCTCGGAAAAAGTTACAGTAATCAAGCTGCGGGCTCCGAAAAGTCACGTGCCCGCTCATTAAAGGATCAGTACAAAAAGTTTTTGTATGGATCCTTTAATGAAACTTCCTCTGCTTATTTCAAGAGAAGGAGAATCAGAGACGAAGATAAAGAGACTGACTGGAAGTCTTTTTGTCTTTGAGAAACCTCACTTGTTTACGGGATACCTTCATCTTTCAATATTGTTCCCCACCCCTCGCGCGCTAAGCTACTTTCGGACACCGACAAAATAATATGGAGATTTTCCCCGAAAGCAATCAGACGGCTCCCGCTCGCTTCCAGTACCTTGAAGAAGACCCTTATGCGAGAACACTTAATTGTCCCTCACGAGGGAGACTTCCTTCAGCACGTAGCTCTCGTACCGCCATTACCGTGACTCCAAACATGTCCACAACCCGTTTACCCAGCGAGAACGGGGAAACTGAGGACGATGCACGTACAGTCAGTGGACAAGAGAGTGGCGAAGGGCGCACCGACCCTGCTCTAGGCAAGGAACTGGACAAAATACATGACATTCCTCCTCCTCCTCGTTCGCTGCTATCCTCTATTATGCTAGTCGCAACTGTCACAATCGGGATGGTCTTAAACGTTAGTTTATCTTAATAACACACTCCTTTTAACGTGTATTAAAGTTTAACACAGATTTCGTGTTCTTCGTCTGCATCTATCGCTCTCCCAAGCATCGGGAAGGACTTTGGCGTAGGAGAGGATGAGCTTCAGTGGGTTGTGTCTGCATACTCCCTTTCATCGGTACGTACGTCGGCCCGACTTTTAAAAATATCACATCTAACCTTGATCCGTTCACCAGGGATGTCTGTTGATTTTCTTTGGCCGACTCGCCGACCTTTACGGCCGCAAGAAAGCTTTCCTCATTGGTTCCTTATGGCTTGGTGTATTCTCTCTTGGGTGCGGCTTCTCACAAAATATTCTTACGCTATACATCCTGAGGGGACTGCAAGGGGTGGGGCCTGCGGCGATGGTACCTGCTTCACTTGGTATCCTTGCTCATGCATTCCCTCCATCACGGGCAAGATCAGTCGCGTTTGCCACCTTCTCTGCGGGCGCACCTGTGGGAGGTGCTATAGGTATGCAAATTGGTGGTATTCTCACACAATGGGCTCCTGCAACCTGGAGAGCACCATTCTTTTTATCCGCTGGGCTTGCTGTTGCAGTTTTCTTGGGTGGTGTATTTTACGTTGATCGCGATACACCTTCCACGGAAAAGGATAAACGAGTTGATTGGCTTGGAGTAGTTCTTGTGACATCCGCTCTTGTACTGATAACGTTTATTCTTGGGGAAGGTGAATTGGCACCGCAGAGATGGAGGACTCCTTACATCATTGCTCTTGCCATTATTGGCGGTCTCTTGCTTATCGCGTTTCTTGTTTGGCAGTGGTATTTGGAACAAGATACTACGGGAGCTAGACGGCCACCTTTAATGAAACTTTCTTTATGGACCCGCGCAAACGGAAAATTCGCTGCTATGCAAGCTATTGCATTCCTTGAGTGGGCTGCTTTTCTCAGCTGGTCATTCTGGGCGCAGCTATACTATCAAGACTATCTCGAGTTGGATCCAGTGCTCACAGCTGTGCGTATGATCCCGATGTTCATCGTCGGAATTAGTTGCAATGTCTTCATCGCTGCTGTCGTCGGACATGTTCCCGTTGTTATTCTTGTTACTATCGGTACACTTTTAACGGGTATTGCTGCGCTCTTGTTTGCGGTGATCGTACCTTCTGCCCCATATTGGGCATTCGGTTTCCCCGCAGCCATTACAAGTGTTTTCGGCGCTGACTTCGTATTCGCATGTGGTACTATTTTTGTAGCCCGCGTTTCATTGCCACACGAACAAAGTCTAGCAGGCGGATTGTTCCAGACGCTCACTCAACTTGGAACTGCAATCGGCCTTGCGGCTACGACAATTGTCCATAACACTGTGGTGAGAAGAGAAGGCTCTGGTGCTGATGCCCAGCTTGATGGTTACAAAGCAGCCCAATGGATGACTTTTGCCTTTGGTGCTGCGGGTTCCATTGTTGCTCTCTTGTTTTTACGCGGAGTTGGCCCAATTGGTCATAGGACGCCAAAAGGAGCGAAAGAGGCTTCTGGTAATGCCGATAACGATATGGAAAAGGGTGCGAGAAAAAGAAGTGAAGAGAAAAATCTAGACAGAGAGTCTGTATCAGATAAGAAGCTAGTCAACAGAGGGATGCAAACTCCTTCAGAAGCCGCAGTACAGACCGATCCTCAAGTAAAAGTTGTTCCAATTTACGCCGAGTCGGAGGAGAAAAAATGCCCTAAAGCTATTTGAATTTTTCTTTCCCTGTGTCACCTGGGTATTAGCACCACTTCTTTTTTCCCTTATTTTTTTGAGGTTACACGTCCGTATTCAATTGATCTAACGCTTTGGTTTCGTACCCCTACGATTTTTCTGACCAACGATCACGTTTCTTCATGCTGATGGAACGATAATCACGCTTCTCACACGCTTCCTATGTTCGACCTCTACGATTTTAGTCTTTATGTATGTAGCCTAACTTGTCGTCTTCTTTCTTCGCATATAATATTTTACACCGATTATTTAGTACCACCATCTAGACGTTTTGTTGACAAATAGTTACTGTACACTTATATCATCGTGTCCAAAAGCACATTTGAATCTTAATATATATATATATCATTGTTGCCTTCTGCTTGGGAGTAAAAGGAGACGTTTTAGTGCCGTAACTCATGTAAGATATTGATCGGAATTTCCTAAGAAGGACAGTCCGATCTTTATTAATCATCCAGACACAGGTATTTCGCGGGAATCGCTGTCTTTTGCAATCTAGATATCCAATCATTAACACGAAACTTATGATGAGAGAGAGCCCATACTTAAAAGTTAACATATTTAGTCGTCATTTCGTATACAAATCAGTAACGTATACCTGACTCATATGAAAGTAGACATAGCATCGTTTCAAATCAACGCTCCTTGATTGTTTCTAATATAACTACGTTCATGGACGCTAGCATACTCAGATTTAAACAAGAGAAGTCGTGAACATACAGCCATAGCTCCTATCCCTCCTACCCCCCCCCCCTTTTTTTTTTTTTTTTCTTCTACGTCCTCTTTCCAGTCTTCTCATAAAATATGGTGTTGATGACACGGGATAGCTATGTTCTTGATGATGCCAAGCAAATGTACGTCTTGTATCTCTGTGCAAATCTCTATTGGCTTTGCTAAATAAGGTCCGAAGATACATTCTACGATATTACGTCCTTGCCTCCGTGAGTAAGTTGCTGAATCAATTATTTTTGTGATGGGTGCCTATTCTAAATGTTTGACAGTTATTCTATACTATGACCATCTTATAACGCTAAGGAATGAGATAGGCCAAATATGGAATCGAAAGATTTCCCTTAATAGCATCCTTTTTTTAATAAATCGTTACACGACATCTTTTGGATACATATTTGAACTTTATATAGCCTTCGATGCTCCTAACATAAAAGTTTGTTTGCCGTTAAATTTCATATTATTACTTGAGGCCAACCATGCTACTTTTCTATCTAGTTGTACGTGTCTTGAGATATAACTTGAAGAGATATTTATCTGGTCATAGCTGTAAAAGGGTTGTATACATAACAGGGACACTCAGTCTTGTCACACGAGTTATCGTATCTAGTACGTTATTCCCTCCGTAATTCATCACTTTCATCTTAAAATTCCATTAGTTATACTTTCATTGAGGACCTATGCCCTGTATAATCGCAATCTGAAAGTCCTTATCTCAATCGGATCAATTGCCCTGGCTTCTATCATTACTTTTTTTGTAAGTTATCCACAACATAATAGAGTTTTAAGACTTCTTATACATTCTTAGGTCGTATTGATACATATAGGGGGTATCTTCTCAGGTTTTGGAGTGATTTCTTCTTCTAGTGGTCTAGTAATTCGATCCTGCTTTCCGGGACATATAGACAAGTAAGCGAATCTTGGTTTTATTCTGCATATGGAAGATTGAGACTAGGGATATTTTTAGATCTAGTAAGAAAATTAACGTAGCTGTAATGTAAATGTAGACTGAAAAAACCCGACAGTGTTCAATACAACATTCATACTATGCACTATATTCGATACACTGGTTTTCCTTCTGACGATAAACAAGACATTTCGAATGGTTCGTGAGCAAAAGAGGGCAGGTATTGGTGCCCCATTTGCAGGACTTCTAATGCGTGATGGTAGGCTCTAAATCCGACTCACTGATAGACTATGAAGTAACCTGATTACCTAGGTAGCATTTATTTCGGGTGGGTATACAATTCTCGAGATCAATCGGAACCTGTACTAATTTTATCAAAAATACGAACTTCAGTGTCATAATTTTGTTGAATGCTCTTAATCTTGTCTTTTTTGTTGTATGGAGAATTTGTCAGATTTGTCATCGACCTGAGTTAACTACTATTTATATCAGGATGAGCGGTTTGAATCCACATTATTCTCGCAAAGTACGGGAAGTCTTTCGTTGCTATCTCAAGTGTAAGCCAAAATAATTTTTACAAACTCTTGATACCCCATACACACTGATGTACATATCTAGGATGACAGTAACCATCATATCACGGTTAATCCTTAATCTTAGATATGAGGCCCACAAAAGAAGCTTTTTATCAATGTCCGAACCGACCTTCTTCAATAATTCTCTCGGGGATACAACTCAGATTAATACTCAAGTTTCTTGTTATTCATCATGGATAGCCCAAGCTGTAGATGAATTCGAAACGGAATTGGGGTTTATGTCTTCCTTTCAATCAGATTCTATCGAAGGGCGCGTGATGGAAGGATTTTCGGAATATGAATTGGATCTCATAAGGCAGGATGGAATTTCATTGAATCAATAAACCGGACAAACGGGTGTCAATCATGAAAAACATTTCTCTCTGTGTAGAACTGAAGAAATCATGCAGTGACCTAGTCCATTAATGTATCATTCTCTCACAAGTTCGTAACTTTATTTTCTTGTATAAGAAAGTCTTCATTTATCATGAATACAGGTCTGCTTAAATTTCCGAATTAACAATATATATATTCCCTGGACATTAATGCCACGAATTCCCATAATCTTTCGGGAAGAACTATATTTCCGTACTTAAATGATCTAACGCTTTGGTTTTGTACTCCTATCACAGCTCTAGACTAATAATCACCTTTTTTTATGTTGGTGGAACAATAATCACACGTTTCCTATGTCCGACGTTTCATAATTCCAATCTTTATGTATATAGCCCAATTTGTTGTCTTCCCTTTTCACATATAATATTTTCCACCGACCATTCAGCACCACTATCTAGACATTTTGTTGCTGAATATTTAATACACTTGTGTCATTGTTCCTTTATACTTCAGGAACTTAGAAATAATAGAAGACATTTTAATGCCGTAATTTATGTGAGGTATTCATCGGACCTTCCCAAGAGGATTGATCCGATCTTTATTTGTCATTCGTCTGGTCGTGCGAATAAACTATGGTATTTTGTAGAAAGTCATTGTCTTTATCGAGTCCATTAGTTGAAATTGCTAGTATTTATAATCTAGATCTCCAGTTATTGCCTCGAAACTTATGATGAGACACAACTAACACTTGATGGTTTGTTGATTTTAGCTGTAATTCAGCACGTAGATCGGTAGTCGATTGAATTGTACGGTGTGCCTGACCCATATTAAACCTGATTGATGACATCGTTTCAATTCAACCGCCTGAGATTGTTTCTAACAGGATGACGTTCATGGGAACTGGCATACTCAATAGATTTATAACAAAGGTTTGGACAGAAAAAACGTAAACATACAGATACAGTTCACACTCCCCCCCTTTTTCTGGCCTCACAAAACATGGTGTTGATGACACGGGATAGCTATGTCTATGACGCTACCAGGCAAATGTGTGTTTTGTTACACTTAATATCTCCACCAGCTTTGTTAAATATCACCTCAGATTTATTCTACAATATTACGTTCTCGCATCCGTGAGTAAGTTGTTGTATTAATCATTTTCATGACAGGTGCTTATTCCGAACTATTGACAGCTATTCTATACTATGACCATCTTATAACTCTAAGAAGGGAGATACGACAAATATGGTGTCGGAGATTATCTTTTAGCAGCGTGCTCTTTTTAATAAATCGCTATACAACATCTTTTGGATACATATTTGAACTCTATATGACCTTCAATGCTCCTAACCTAAAAGTTTGTTTGCCGTTAAATTTCATATTACTACTTGAGACCAATTACGCTACTTTTCTACTTAGTTGTACGTCGCTTGAGATATAACTCGAAGAGATATTAATTTGCCCATAGCTGTAAAAAGGCTGTATACATAGCAGGAGTACTCAGTCTTATCACACAAACTGCCGTATCTAGTACGTAATTCACTCCTTAGTTCATCATCCTCGTATTAAGACTTTATTAGTTGTACTTTCATTAAGGACCTATGCCCTGTATAATCGCAATCTGAAAGTCCTCATACTGATTGGATCAATCGGCTTCGCCACTATCGTTACTTCTCTTGTATATTATTTTTAAATAAACAACTGAACAAATTTTTGGGATTACTAATTTTTTGTTTGTCTCTAGATTACACTAATAAATATGGAGGGTGTATTCTTGGGCTTTGGACTGACTGATTTATCTTCTAATGGTTTAGTATTTCGGTCTTGCTTTCCGGCGCATATAGATAAGTAAGTAAATCTTATCCTTTCTCCGGATATAGAAAAATGAGGCTAGATATATCTTTAGACCTAGTAAGAATATTAAAACAGTTTAGATGTAGTCCCAGACTAAAAAAAACCCTGGCAGTGTTTAATACGACCTTCATACTGAACACTCTATTCGATACACTGGTTTTCCTTCTGACAATAAACAAAACATTTAGAATGATTCGTGAGCAGAAGAAAGTGGGTATTACTGCTCCGTTAGCAGGACTTCTAATACGCGATGGTAGGTCTTAAATTTAGGTTATTGGTGGACTATGAAGTAACTTGGTTATCTAGGTAGCATTTATTTTGGGTGGGTGTACAGTTCTTTTGAGATTCATTTATTCCTGTACTAATTATGTCAAACATATTTACCCAAGTGTTATGGTTGTATTAAATGCTCTTAATCTCGTCTTTTTTGTTGTAAGGAAATTTATATTAAAGCTGTTTATTGACTTGAGCTAACTATAACAGGATGAGCGATTTAAATCCGCATTATTTTCCCAAAGTACGGGAAATAATACAATGTTATCTCATGTGTAAGCTTATGCAGTTATTTAGATGTTATTTTCCCTATTTACATAGATACGGCTTAATTTAGGATGACAGCAACTATTGTTTCTCGCTTAATCCTTAATCTCCATGATTTAGATAGGAGAATCTACTCGTCAGAGTCCGACCTAACCACCAACCTTCCGACTTCCTTGGCTAGCTCATTCAGAGAAGCCGCTCAGCTTAGTACTCAGATCTCTCGCTATTCATCATGGATAGTTAAAACTGTGGATGAATTCGAACCCGACTTGAGGTTTATGTCTTCCCTTCACCCAGATTCTGTAGAAGGGCACATGGAAGGGTTTCCAGAACACGAATTGAATCTCTTGAAGCAGGAGGAAAATCTAACGAATCAGTCAACCGGACAAATGGGCGCCAATCAGGAGACACATTTTGTTCCGCAGAGAATTGAAGAAAATCATATAATGACCTAGTTCATGTTTATCTCGCAATTTCGCAATTTTATTATTTGTATATTAAAATCTTGATTTATTGTGAATATATGTCTGCTCGAATTTCCAAATTTACAATATGTATACTATTTTGTATTAGTTATGAAGTCATGCCCCAAAAACTGAGGCTTGAAAGGGTATAGTGTCAAATGCTATGTCGTTTTGACTATAGTCATGAATGTAGATGATTGAGAATAAAATGGTTATTTAACACCATCTCTACTTTTTGCCCGGGGAGGTCTTGTTATACGGTTCTCAATATCTTCTTCTGGTAGTTTATCAATTGGAGACTGAGACTTCAAAAACTCGTCACCACGGATGCGAAGGTATTCTTCCAACAAGGCTGCATTTCGAGAGTTGGCTTTAAAGGCTGCGATGCATACATCCCCGACGATAGGAACAAGACCTATACCGGCAGAAACCGCGTTATTGAATAACATCCTACTAAGAAGCCAAGCCGGTATTCTATAATGATATTAATCAGCGTTCCGCAAGCTATTCTGAATATGATGAGACGTACTCTGCTTGCTTTGCCTTGCGTACAACAAGTAAGTAGTTGAGACAAAAGTCTGCGACGTCTCCAACCATAGGGATAATTCCTATAATAAAGGACCAGCCAAACCGAAAGCCGCAAATGCTGAACCCTTTATCTAAGTGGTAGGCTCGCTTTTTCACTTTTCGCAGGATTTTAGCATCCCGATCAGACAATCCAGGGGGTAGTTCACGCTGAAGCAAAGTCATATGAGAGGAATACTCAACCGAGTGGTTGGAAAAGTTGCACACACCTTCCGTTTACGTTCTTTGCCGTTTTTGTCTATGTAAGTCTCATATACTGGATCCTCTGGAGAATATTTGTTAACATGCTGCTCGAAAAGTTTAAGCCCAGCTTTTTGAGCGAGTTTTGAGGTCATAATGTCGCTTGAGTGCGGTGATTGTTAGATGAAAAGTTTTCCGTTCATCTACGACAATCTCCATTCTTATACAATAATGGCTTTGTTGTTTCAATGAGGCAGTGGCAACTGACGTCAGTAACCGACCTTATTTTTTGGTTATGTAATGCTGTGGTGTAGTAACCATATTATTAGGTAATTCCTCTGTTATCTCAATCCTTTTGCTTTTGCCTTTTGCGAAGCATCGCAATTTGGAGCGAGTGGATATTAATTTTATTCAGGCTTTAATTTTAAAAATCCAGACCTCGGATGTTTATGTGATATAGGACTACGCGAAAAAAACAAGGTGGAGATTAAATCATATTTCTTTTCATTTACCTTCTTATGAAGGCTCACCATTAATGAAGTAACACGTTTATTTTTAATTTCCCCGCTTCCTTTTTCTCTATTCGAGATATCCCGCCAGGTATCCCGCCAGATATCGGCTATTTTGCTCTTTAAATAGCTGGACTCTTCTACAGTCTTCTATCCAGCCCCATCACCGTTGTAAATTTATTTCAAGTGGTTTCCCATCTACTAGCTTCAGTACCAGGTCTATCAACAATGCATCGTTTTCGCAATATCGACAAGCTTTCTAGGTCAAGTTCGAAAGGTTAGTAGCTCATAATATAACTACCGGGTCTCTTATAGATTTTAATATGCGACTTTTCTTGAGGTTTCATTATTAAACCACAAAACGATACAGGGCATATCAGGACTATCTATTCAATTAGTTCTGTGAAATTAGCTTCAAAGGGGATACCCGACTCTGAGCCTGTAGAAAGAAGGATGCAACTCAACCCTCTATCTCCGGGAACACTAGCTTCGGCTTCGCAATTCATTCATCCCTCCCTTCAATCTTTATCCCCACGTGGTTCACATTCTGTTAGTGAAGAAGGTTCGGATATATCTTCGTATGGGGGGACACCCGTTTCCGGTATCAGTCGAAAAGAAAAATATTCGCATTTCCCGATCCTCCCTATGTCGGGCTCGTCTCGGAAGGAGAGACGTACCCCATATACTCTTAATAAAAATGTTAACTGGGGGAAAAGGGTTCAGTCTTCCTCGTCTCTAGATGCTTTCCAGCCCTCTCCAACTCCAGATATTACAGCTCTACTTCACCTCACATCTTACCATGACCCAAATAGGGTCGTGATGAATAGTAAAGTAACTGCCGGTATCACCGGTAATACTAAGCGAAAGCTACGACGCAGTAAACGGATCCTCGAGAAACGCAGTCGCGGCTTGGGTCCTCGTCACTTATGAACACTCTCGCAGAATCAGGAACATTTTTGTCTTCTGCTAGTCATATCTCCGCACATTCATACATAATCTTTATATTACGCCCTCGTAGCACGACTGTACACATTCAAACCCATATAAATGAGCTGAAGCTATCTTATAACAATTCCTCTCCTTTTGCATGCACAATCGACCTATTCCAAAATCATACATCTCAGTTATAATTCATATCCGGTCATATCATACTTTACTAAATATTCATATTGATTTGGGTGTTGTACTATACATGTATACGATTCTGTTCGATACAGTAGTTTGACGCAATACATGTACCAAGACACAGGCAGAACGAAATGCATATTAGCTATCTTGATGCATCAGGGTAGCTGTTGAATGTATACAGCAGGATGTGACACAGGGCTGAGTAAAAGTTGAGAAAAGAAGCATATTAGGAATCACTAAAATTACAACGGAGTATGGATCATGTAACGCGAGAAGTATGTGAAGCGAAGTATTACACAGAAACGACAATTTGCGACTTAGAATTAACTGATTAGTTTCGAATAATGAAGGATGGATAGCAATGATCAGTCTTGGAAATTCTCAGGATGATCTTTTGAGGAAGCAATCAGTAAATAGGGGAGGTAAGAAGTGTCTTTGAGAAATTATGTGTTGGAGATGTTTGAATGCAAATGATTTTTCAACTAGAAGCATCTAGTATTTCGAGAGCTCGTTTGAGCTGTCTCGTAACAGCCGAGACCTAGAGACATCCGTGTTCATAAATTAAGTAAGTCAGTGTGTGTTTTATATTTACTTACATTTTTAGGAGAAAATGGTTCAAAGTGGTGTCCAGGTATATCAAGGATCGGAACTTTCTTTCCGATTAGTTTTTCCCAATCACGGGTGATGACTTCAGGTTCGTCGCGATCCTCTAAAAATGTGTTTTTTGGTGAGCAATCAGAAATAAAAGAGTCTTCGCAGCGTAACATAACAACGTTTGGGTAGACTGAAGTATTAGAAGAGAAGCAAAGAGGATCATAATCTACAAGAGCCTGGGTCGCATAAGACATTTGTTTACGGGCAAGTTGACTTAAATTAGTCTGCTGTGAATTGACGTTTGAATGTGATTTTTCATGTATCACGGAGTTAATGAGCTCGTCTGACAAAATTTCATGAGAGAATGGAGAGGGTGAGTCAATAAGAACTACTCCAGAAACTTTGATGCCAGCTCGTATAAGTTCACAAGCCATATGAAAAGCAACTACACCCCCAAAAGACCAACCTAGATAATAAAAATTTAAGAAGTGATAATTACTCGTATGTATTTTGAAACCCACCTCCGAGTATACAGCCCTTTTCGTTTAAAACGGGCTTCATCTGTTTTATATAGTTCTCCGCCATCTCCGCGATACCGCCAGCCCAGAAATCCTCACTAAACAATTTGGGATTGTTGATTCCCCACAAAGGCCTATCGACGCACCCGAGTCTTGAATAGCAATTACTCAGACCGCTGCCATCGTGAACGAGAAAGAGAGGTCGGGAATCCTGGACTGAGTCCTGGATGGGAAAAAGAGAACGTTCGGTTCCAACGTGAACAGGGGAATCGGTGATGTTAAGGGTAGACGAACTAGAATAACGAGAGAGTGAACCCGAGTCTAAAGAATTCGTTATGTATCTCTGAACCGCATTGATGGAACGATGGTTACGGAAGAAGTCACACGGAAGTGAAATATGAAATTGTTGTTGAATCTCGTTCATCGCTTCGATGCTACCTAAAGAGTCAAGTCCAAGAGAATCCAATGTGTCACCATCATGGAGCTCGCAAGAGGGAATGTTGAGGATGTTTCCAAAGATTTCCTTAGCTTTATGGGAAGTGTTAGCTTCATTATTTAAGGATGTTTTGCTACGCGAAATGGTAAAATTGGTGGGTTTCATAGCCAATTTCACGGGAGGACTGAGATCACTGAGTGTTTTATCGCTATCGCCGAAAATAGTACATGGATCAAGTTTCGATATTTTATGGACCAACTCATTCACTGTTCTTGAAGACATCAACTCACACATACCAAGAGAGAGACCCGGAATCAGTGACTTCAGCTGGCGGGACAGTTCGATCCAAATAAGTGAGTCAACACCAAGGTCGACAATATCGCTTGACAGGCTTATGTCATTTTCCGATATGCCACAGACTACGGCAAGTAGATTGATTACTTCTGCTGCAATATCATAGATCCCATTTACTACTGTGATGGAGCTCGCAGAGGACGGTGTGCCGGATCGATGCGAAGGACGAAAGGGGCTTCCAAGCTTTGCCGGTGTTGCCGTCGTCGATATTTTCTGGTTTAAGGAGGGTTTGAAATAGGATGAAGTCAATTTCCTCTCAACGGTCTCAGTTGGTGATGAGAGAAGTTTTTGCAAACTGTTGACACGAAGACGCGAAAACCTCATTCTTTTCAAGTGAGCTATAACTCTGCGCTTTTCACTGATCTCTACGGCCCACGCATCTGCAAGTACCAGGTTATCGCCTGTGCTGACTGTACTGCAGTAGACTTCAAACATTTTGGAATAATCAACGTCGTGGACAACTTTCGAGGAATCTACTTGGTTGCAAATGAATGCCTCTCCGTCTCTTGCCCGGGAATTAATAAGAAATCCGGCAGCATGAATCAAAGAGTCGATGAATACTGGCTGAGAAACGTAGTTCTTGTTGAGTTGTTCGGATGGTAAACGAATGATAGCAAAGCCCTTCCCATTCGTTTCATCTAGTGTCATTGAGTTGATAACCTGGTAAAGCTTAGAGTATTTCACTACTCGGGAGAAAATAATGTCGTAAATTGTACGAGTACGTAGTGTCTCGGGGAAAATACCATTAACAGGATTGAGTAATGCGTGCTTGCTACGTTCAACACTCTCTGAGTGAAGTTGAAGTTTCGAGTATATAATATCTTTTTGGCGTCGCTGAAAGAAACCTGTGCAGTGTTGGTGTTGTTCCCTACCATTAAGGATGGATGAGACCGAAAATGTCCCCGCATACTTGCCCCCACGGGGGTGCAAGTTGATCGTAGTACGTATCACCAAAGGTCTCGTTGTGTCAAGTACAAGCGGGTGGGAAAATTGGAGTTCGGATAAAGTAAGTAAGTCAGAGTAATCCTCTTCCATAAACTCAAGAGTACATACGGCCGCACTCATGGCAAGCTCGTAATAGACAGAAGCTGGGCACAAGGGGAAGGAAACAACTCTGTGTCCCGAGATGTAATCTGAAAGTTTCTCTATCGGCGTCTCAAACTCAGAAATGTTTCCATCTTGACTTGATGGTTTTTGTGTCCACGATTCAAGGAAAGAGAACCTCTCCAAAAGCTTCTTTTCTTGAGCTATCCCATGTGGAATCTGCGAATTTCCAACATAAGGAATCCAGTAGTGATTCTCAGAAAGAGGGTACGATGGAATATCGATACAGATGGCCGCAGGGTAAAGATCTCTATATACGTTTCCCCATTTGACGTCCTTTCGAAGGGGGTATATTTGAGAAAGGGATGAGAAGATAGACGCACGGGCAGTTGTCTTCTTATTTAAGGAGTGCACCAAAACGGCACCGGTAGAGGCCGCAACATGAGTCAACATAGGCGTAGTCGTAGGATGAGGGCCAAGTTCAATAAAAGCTCCGACCCGTTCCATTTCAGCTGCAAGATGGCCGATACCTTCATCAAAACGAACTGGAAGTCTACAATGCTTCGCTAAGTATTCTGGGCTAAAGATGTTATCGTCGCCAGGTTGGATAAGACAACCTAAAACGTTTGATACTATCGGGATCTTGGGAGCCTTGAAAGTAAATTTCTTGGCGTAATTCTCAAAGTCAGCAAGAATCGGTTCCATAGCATCGGTGTGATATGCAAATGGTACATCTACGCTGATACATTTCGTGCCGGAGCGCTCAAGATGTACTTTAAGGATAGATAGTTGCGTAATGGGCCCACCGACTACGATGTCTTTGGTTCCGTTATAGCATGCAATTTTAAGCTCGGAGCAACCCCTGACTCTTGATATAACGTCCCTTATAGTCTGTGCTTGAAGACGGATAGCGAGCATGCCAGACGTCGCCTTTTGGCACCGAGTACTCATTAACAACGCCCGACGAGCGACAAGACGTAACCCAGTGTCAAGTGTTACAACATCTGCAGCCACGAGAGCAGCATATTCGCCTAGGCTACGGATAACTTCATTAGCTATATAATGCAATAAGGTAGGTATAATGAGAAACACTACCTATGTCCGACTACCGCGGATGGATTTAGCCCCCAGTTAGTGAAAAGATTGCACAAAGCACATTCTATAACGAATACAGCGCACTGGAAAGCAACAAGTTCACTGTCCCTTTCTAGTTCAGAACAAGCCTCTGAATTGACAATAGGAAGAACACCGGGATAACCCCAATCGACCAATTTTTCGTGACAGGAGTCAACGAACTCACGAAAACGAGACGAAACGACGTACAGCTGTCGACCCATTCCAATGTGTTGAGCACCTTGTCCCGAGAAGACGAACACAATCTTTTCCTCTGGTTCCGAAATAGACGGTACCCTGGTTGGTCGAGCATTTGCCAGTGCCTTCTTGACTCCGTCTACTGAGTCTGAAGACACAACCATTCTCCATGGACGTACTTTACGACGTGAGGTCGCCGTATAGCCAAAATTGACAAAAGATGACTCGGTGATCGCATCGATATACGAGTCTCTGAGCCTTAATAGCGCTTCCTCCTTCTCAGCACTTATAGCAATAAGGACATGATCCTTTGATCCTTTCTCAAGTTCTCTGGAAGCCTTGGAGTAAGCAGGTGCTTCTTCCACTAGAATAGCAGCATTACTTCCCGCAGCACCAAAGTTATTTATAAGAGCGATCCTACGATTCGAGCAACTGGGAGTCCACCCTATACACGAACCTGAAGTGTTTATTCTTGTAAAGTCATTCGCAAGGTCTTCAATGCTGGGGTTAAGGGAGACAAGTCCAATTTGACTTGGTATTGAGCGATGTTGAAGCATAAGAAGGACTTTTGCTAGGGATGCTGCGCCAGAAGCTGCTTCAGTGTGGCCAATATTTGCCTTAATACTAGTCACGGTCAACTGGCTGGATATATCCCTTCCCGTACCACCGTTGGGAGAGAGTACTTTACGAATACTCTTCAATTCTTCCGGATCTCCCGCCTGAGTCCCGGTTCCATGGGCTTCTACAAGGGTAATATCTTCTGGATGTATACTCGCCTTATTGATTAATGATTCAAAGAGTTTTTCTTGGGTTGGACCATGAGGGCGGGTGATCGAGACTGCAGCAGCAGACTGATTTATCTCTGAGCCGCGAATGACGCCTAGTATATTATCCGAAGATGCAAGAGCATCAGATAAGCGTTTCAATACGAACATTCCACTACCCTCTGCTCGACAATAGCCGTCAGCTGATACATCCCATGGCTTGCAGTTACCAGTTGAACTTAAGAAATGAGCACGATCTAAGCCAGAGTACATCTAATTAATGAAAATAGTGAGAGGTGATATATCTCTATTATATTTAACATCAGACTCACCTCCGGACTCGTAATTACATTAACCCCCCCAGCAAGTGCGGCTTTACAATCACCCATAAGTAATGCACGACAGGCCTGGTGGATCGCAACAAGGGATGATGAACAAGCTGTGTTGGTGACAACCGATGGTCCAGAGAGGTGAAGAGCATAGGCAAGACGCCCAGCTAGAAACGCAGGGAGGGTACCTTTTTTACGATTTAGTATATGCACTAAAATAGATGATGCTTTAGTATTTACCAGTTGCGTAATGAACTCCAATTTCATTTCTTGAGTTAAGGACGTAGTCGTTCGTGGCAACACCAACGAAACAACCGATGTCTTCGCTGCAGACCTGGCCTTCCGAGAGTTCTTCAGATCCCGTAGAAAATTCTTTCACAACAAGGCCTGCAGATTCGACTGCCTGCAAGCCAACTCGCATGAGTAGGCGCATTTGCGGGTCGAGAGCACGAGCCTCTCGGGGGCTTATGCGAAAGAACGTGTTGTCAAAGCCTGAATGCAGACCTTCCGGAAGAAAGCACCCGAATCGAGTCTTCAAATATTTTTCTGAAGAAGAATCGTCATCCTGGCTAGTAAATGAGGATACAGAGAAGCGAGATTCCGGTATCTATGATATTCCTAAATAAGTAAAAAGAAGGAGAAAGAGTAATTGGCGTACCTCTGTGACAGTGTTTATTCCTTGCTCAAGAATATGCCATAGTTCTTTTGCATTACAGGCCCCAGGGAAGTTAACAGCCATGCCAACAATTGCAATCGGCTCCTGGCACTTTAAGGGTGGAGGTACTTCGTTCCCACACTTCGAAGGCACAGAGAGGTCAGTTAGAGTAAGAGAGGAGCTGATAGAGCAGTCCTTAAGCACGCGCAAGGATGTACGTGCCAGTCCTGTGCTAGGTCCAATATTCACAATCTCCAAGCCACCAGACTTTTCGGCATCTTTTGCTATTTTATCAAGAACAAGCGCAAATTCAACCCTCTCCAGGAGGATTAGGTCAACAATACGTTCGATCAACTTTCTTCCTTGAAGGTCAAGGGACAAGATACTCCCATTACCCATATCGTATAGAGGAAATACCGAACGTAAACGGAGGGATTTTAGCGTTTCGTTGGGATTAGTGTGAGTACCTGTAGACGTATTAAATTGGAATTTATTATAAGTATATGATGAGGCTGTAGGAGTAAGAGGATCCTCGCTTTGAGGGGAAAAGATATTTGTAAGTACCCTATCGCGGGCACCGCGTAAGCTCGAAGCTTTGGTATGAAAAAGGGAGAAAACTTTAAGTTTCTTGATTGCAGCAGGGTACATTTGCTGAGTTGGGGACGGGGAATTAGGTGTAGATGTTGGATAGTTGTTCCGAGGAGTGTTTAAAGGGTTGACGGATGTTGGTACAATAGAAGAATCACAGAGGTGAAGACGTCTCGGAATTGGGGAAAGGCATGGTGAGGTAGTAGAAGTTTGAAAGCTAATTACAGATGATTTCCTCGAAAGTGAAGGTGAAGATGTAATAACTTCAGTAAATGGAGATGCTGATCCCGAGGATGTGTTCTGCCTTGTTGGGTGGTTCAAGAAAGACAAAAACCCCTTAAGGCTGCTAGGAAAACTAGAAATAGTGTGACAAGTCGCCGTCGTTTGAGCAGTAATGTATACCTGAAACAGAGCGTCCTAATAAAAGGTAGTTAGCGACCAAAGGTACCAATATGAGACAAAAACCAAGTGTCCGCGTTTAATGAAACAAATTATAATAGTTTCACAAAGTCATATAAATTTTTTATCTTAATGTATTACTTTCTCCCTATCTTTCACATACCTGAGCCTGACTGTTCCATGTATCAAGTTTCTCTTCCAACATATCACGCGTTTCGCCAAATATTACGGCGGACCATTCGCTCTCCCGGGTAGGATCATCGATGGCGATACCACTTGCTGAAAGCATCTCCCCCTTTGCTATTTGTGACTCTATCCCGATAGAAATCGCAACTTCAAAGAGTGCAATGGCATTTTGCAGAAGAAGTATCTCATTAGCAGGTGTGGCGTGGAGCTCATCCAATGATGAGGGGAATGACGTAGCAACAAGTAAAGCTGGTAGAAGTCCTGATGAGTATCCAACTACACTTGTAGGGTCAAACCCGGCCTTTAAAATGGACTCAAGCTCTTCAAATAAGCGAGTTACTTGAGCAACATAAAGACTAGGGAGCGAGATCAAAGGATGACACAGTAAGCTACATTCTGCTACGGGAAGTTGTATGATGTCATCACGCAAGAGTGAGAGCAAACTGCGGGTGGCACCTCTCTCCAGAGCACAGAGAGAATCAAAGGGCAACGATTTTACCCGCGTTGAGAACAAAGCATTGGCCTGGCGAGCAAATAAAGTTGAAAGGGGCGACTTTAGTGAGCAATTAGAAGCTGGGGTTTGGGTAGAGGCAGAGCCCTGGCCGTCAAAGAAGAGTACACGCATGTTTAATCGCTAGAATTGAAGGAATAATATGTATGCTAAACGCTTTAGGGACCACAAAAACGCGCTGTAAACGATAGCAACGGCGGCGCTAGATGTTCGCGGGGGATGGCGCGCAACGACGAGGGCTGTGATGGGGGGAGGGGAAAAGAGACGTTAAGATTCAGACTGCGCCTGAAGGGCCGTATAAGTACTCACTCGCTATTTTTTTACAACACGCTCTCTCATAGAAATTAAGTGATATCGTCGGATCATGGCTACTTCAAGACGTCACTTCATGAATACTGCTTATCACGTAGCTAATTTTCTGAGCGAGTGGTAGGTATAGTAAGTTTTAGGTATACTAGACCAAAGTGAAAAACATGAACTCAGATTATACGCATGTAGGAACCGCAATTCAGGGTCAACATACCAAATACGGTATAGACAAACCCCATGTAAACCCAAACAATGACAAACAATATATAGACAAAATACGATTACATCCAGCCTGATATTAGTAATGGTTAAGCAACAACATTTAATGGGGTGAGAAATACCATGATAGTATAAGACTATCCACAGACATCCCTATTTTCCCATCCAGATCTGAGATTTTCTTCTAAGAATTTTTAATCATGGAAATAAATCGCCATTCTGCAGGCCGCATGGTATTGGTGTCCGTCAAAACCCCCATGAATTTCCCATGTTTTGTGAAATAAAATAACAAGCATCTCATAAGATCTCACACTCCTTATCACGTTTTATTTCACTAGTCTGACACGATATGAGTTTATATTTCTGGCCTGGTCAGGATCTTTTGCTCTTTTCCGAGTTGTTCAGCAAACTCCGAATACATATGAGAATACTAGATATCATATAAGCAGGGTCCCCATTGCGTTCAATAAGCACCATTTAGCTAGAACATATCACATGAGTTAATAGTAGTAATTCGGATTAAAATATATCATTCCTCGATATCAAGATTAAGACAGCGTTGATGATCTCAGGAAGTGAGATATACAATAACTGCTTCTGATGCAGGTACATTGATGGTCACAAGTTGATTAGCTACCGAGATACTATCTGTACTCTGCGTGCCAGTTAGCGAGCAGTCGGATCCAAATGAACCACTACTTCCAATTACTACCCCATTACTGGCCAGAGAACTCGAGCTTGGAGCAGACAGGCGCTTTGTCTTCACCGTTGATATACTTGAGCTAAGACCACTCAATGTTATCGACTCTGATGAGCGGGTCCCTGATCCTGAGTATATATTTGAATTGTAAAGTAATACTCGGGCAGGTGCACTTGATGAACTAGGGAAAACAGCGTAAGCACCAATACTTGTTGATCCAGAGTCGAGTTGGATCAATCGAGTAGATCCTGAAGAGCCAAGGAATTCCGAAACGAAGTATGCCCCAAAGTATGGAGCATTGATACTTGAAGTATTCCAAAAACAATAAGCCTACAAAAAGTTAAACGAGAGTGCCACCGTAGATAAGATGGGGTTACGAACACAATTGCCTATAGTACCCTGGTGGAAATAGAGTCGATCTACGCCGGCAAGAGCCCCTTGCAGTACGTAATCCATAACCCACAATCCAGCACCAAAAGTTGGGCTAATACCACCGCCACCGCACGTTGCTAACGAGAATTATAAGAACAAATTGGAATAACTTTGAAATAAATCCAGAGCAAACCGGAGTTTGTTTCGCCAAGGAAATATGGCTTCCCCTGAGCATGAGCTGCTTTTGCTTCTGCACTATACTTGCTCGTGTATGACACGATGCCACTGATACAAATGACCTTTAAAAAATGAAGATTCTTATTTTGATATGATTGTGGACTTACGAATGACTTATTAAATTTTGTAAATTCGTTGAAGCGCCCCCACAAGCAGATTGTGGGTATGAATGGCCAGAGAACGTTTTCACAAAGGAGATGGCATCTCCAAGAATAGGAATCAACCCGGCGGTTGACCAAGAAGGATATTGCAAATAAACCGCACCCTGAAATATATTCCCAACCTAAAATCTGATATTAGTCCCTGCCTATCTAATTATTGAAAAAATCAATAGTTACGGAAGAGGACAAAGAAGTGAACCAGTTCTTCTGGCTTGCGCCATCTATAGAGGGCGACCACGAGCCACTAGCAATCGGTGAACTGGTAGAGTAGACTAGAATCAAAATTATATTTTTCAGTCTGGCTAGCATGAGAGTCAAGCTTATGAAACGCACGGTCTGGTTCATTCCCTAGTTCAATAGCTAGCAGACCCTTAACACGTTGTACTGCAGCTTCTGCGGCTGAGCGTGTATTTTCAATATTATTTAGTTCTCGGTTTAGTCCGATGGTAACATCTCCTGCAAGCTCTCCTGCAAGAGTAAAGAAGCTAGGGCCATACGTAAGGGATAAAGGTGCATCCAACGGCGATGAAACGGAATAATTCACAGCCGTAGTAAGCGATGCATCATATGTAGCTCGGTCCCTATAAGGAAGGGTGGATTCAACAGCAGATCGTGGGAAGTAATTGGATGGAACTGTACTGAGTCGTCCCGCCAATTCGAATAGCAGGAGGTGCTCCTCTTAAATTCTGAATATTGGATAAACATTTTGTTGAACTCTGAAGTTGAGTATATCCAGGGAAAGCGAAAAATTCGATTGAGACACTCAGTAGAGATGAGTCAACAGCAACTGCCGAGGTAGGGGCTGACACCGGAACAGAAAACGTAGTTGACTGTGCTTGACAACTTCGTAGTAGGCAGGCAGATAAGGCGATCCATATGTGACGTGACTGTCGTACCATAGCAAATTATTCTGGGGAAAAACACCACCTATAGTACAAATGCACATTTTTTGACCTTTTGTAATGAATTTTAATAGTTCCATACTTCGATTGTCTACGTGTCAAGATCTGCAAGCCTAATTAGAAGGAGGAATTTGTACAGGTCTGTTTTCGCTAACTAGACAAGAATATGGATAAAGTATGATTACGGTTCGGTAAGTTGCTGTTTTCCACTAGCACGTGGCTATATCTTGGGTACGAGGATGCCATAGAATAAGATCAACTAATACCGAACTTGGTAACTTTTGACCATTTGAGGAGGAACCTTCCTAGCGATCACATTTTCACCATATTAAGGGCTAGTCATATGGTGACGTTGTAATTTCTGTCAAGGGGCAAACGTGCCGTTACAGTTACCCAGCATTTTATCGGAGCCGCAGACGGGCCGTACTTTAAGCTCATATGATCCTAAGTGCATATAACACCCTGATAATCTCAGATGAATCAAGATGCAGAATTTGACGAGTAAGAATCTCCACTTTCTTGACTGGTCTGTTTTTTGGGGACTTTGTATATAGGCTAGATTATAAGAAGACAGACGATGTCCTTCATTGTGATATATTATTAGCTGTATGATCGGCGAGGGACGTAAACATGATCGACTTACCAAATGAAGGTATATACCTATTTATTAGATCATCGCTACTTTTCGATTTTCTACGTGCTACATACTGCATTCTTAGTACCAGTTTCTGTTAAATTAGATGATTTAAATATTTGAAGTAAAGAGGATCTTGCGACTACTGATTTAAGTCGTACATCTGGTTTTATGTATCATACTACTGGTGTTTCAGAAATTCGCCTGTCTATGGAAGTGCCCTTCCTCGTGCTTTGCGTCCTTAGGGCCTAAGTGGTATTAACAATAATATTATATCATCGTGATAGGATGCGCAAACCAGGCCCAGTGTTCGTATTAGAGTCTATTTGCAGCACTTTTCTAGTAGTACTCCAAGCGCATATAAGCTTCATTGGTCATCTGTATTCATAATTATACATGCATCTAAGGTAGTTCTAGTGATGACAATGTGTTCATTTTTATAACATAACTCCACACAGTTGTCTTTTAATGATACCATTTTACTTTCACTTGTATATACCCATGACTAGGCTTGAAGCCGTGGCATTAGTCTGAAATCATGCAAGCTCTATTTCCGAGATTTCCTTTTCTCTTCCACTGTTTGAACTTCGGCCGTAACCTTAAACTTTATGCCAAGCATATAATTACTATCCCTCTCAAAACCACCAGAAATTTTAATTTTTTCTTTACCACCTTTCTCCTTTTCCTCCTTTTCCTCCTGTTTATGACGATGGTGGTGATGATGATGATGACGACGACGACGAGGTTGACTGTCACCCCCTTCTGATGTCATCTTTCCAGAATTAGGTTCCTCTTCTTCGGAACTAGATCTAACATCATTTTCTGAATTAGTTATATTTACAGCTCCTTTATCAACGGCTTCTTTCTTGCTCTGGCTGGTATCAGCTGCTTTATGTCTCACGGTACTAGCTCCTGAAACTGTAGACCGACTCGGATTCGAGACACCGCTATAAATCCCTCTTGTCTCACTCAACCTTGTGATAGTATATGATGGGATGCTGGTACCGAACGACATATTATCGCGAGATTCGTAATCGAATTCATACGGATGATAGGAACTGTTAGTAGTAACGCTGGTACGTGTCGATTGACTAAGGTTTGAGGAACGAGTAGTCCCACTATTTGTAGAGCTTACAGAGCCCGCAACTTTAGTGCCATCCCCCTTTCTATATCCCGTGATTCGATTGTCACCATTGTTTGTACTATTGTGTGATTTGTGCGCACTACTACTAGGCCGACCACCGATAGCACTTTCTCCTGAGACATTCCTCTGAAATGCACCTAGTCCAAGTCTGACTCCGCTACCTTGAGAGGATGTGGTGTTCCTTGATGTCGTGGACATTGTACCCTTTTCAAAGTTTATCAACGAGAACTCTGAGCCTTATAGAAATTTATTGCTACTATGCAAGTTCAATGTATGATTGGGTCGAGACCTGATTACCATAGAATTTTCAATTAAACAAAGTTTTATCAAACCAAGTAAAGCAATAACTGTCATTAACTGTGTTCGGGGTTGTGTTTACGCTTATACTTTATAACCATAACAATGTATGGCTTTTTTTCTTTCAACCTAAAAAGTTTTAGTAATACTAGGAGAAAATGCACCATGCACACTCCCGGTAAAACGCGACGTATCAAGACAACTCTATCAAAGTACATTTATAAACGCGCAACTTCTGCAAACAAGCTTTCCTTATCGACGTCTTTCTCTTTTTCTTTGCTTGAGCTCTTGGATTAGGTGACAATTAACCGCTACTTTGTCGGACGATGCATTTTCACTCAGCTAAGTATACTAATTTCTAGCCCTCGTTGAACTGTAGACTATCCTATAGGCAAGTACAAATCACACAGTTAGAATAGCATCCAACCAACCTGAATACTTCGAATTAATTTCACTGCATGCATACGTACAATTTTAGGCATTATTACACCATGGCTTTTATAGCATATACAAATCTTATTAGATACGCGTAATATCTAACACCCGTATCATCAGGGAATAATTGAGGGATTTTGTTGTCCATTTTCTTAAAAACATCTCCCTAACTCGTTACAGGACAAGCTCAACTATTAACTTTTTCTCATAGACGCGAGGCTCATTTCACTCTACCGAATTGAAAGTTAACATAGGGGTAACAAATTCGTGGCGTCATGCCCGGTGTGGTGCAACCGATACGTACCTATGCATACATACCATTCTATTTTTTGTCTGTATTCGGACTTCAAGGAAGCTCGATATTTTTGTCTAATTCCGAAATGGAAATCTATTCGTACTCCCTTTGCACATTCTTCTGAAACTAGAGCCCCATACTGTTTGTAAACTTCGCTACTTTGAGCTCCTAGTGTCCCTTTTTTTAGTTAACTTATTTGAGTGAAGCAGAAAACGCAAACTAAAGCTTTCATTTTTCTGTGGCGAGTCCCTTTATAAACTTATAGGCAGTTTGAGGTCTAGGTCCTTGGTTGTAATCAAACCATATGCGCACTCTTGGCCTTTATTATGGGGTCCAAATCAGCAAACTCTAAGTCCAAGTCCAAGTCCAATGGGAAACAGAAAAATGGCAAAGTGAAGCTCAGGAAGAAGGATAACATTTGGGTGAGAATAGTAAAAGCCTTTGTCGGAGACAAGGTGTCGGAGCAGATGGAGAAGCATGAACCTGACCATCCAACGTTATGTTACAATGCAGAAAAGCAACGTTGGGAAAAGGTTTGTTCATATCACTTTTCCTTCTTTAAATTTGACAATAATATGCTATTGGATTTCCTTAGCGTCCAAAGCCCCATTGGCTACCCTCTGAAGACTGGGAGTTATTAAAACACATCCGCAAGAATGCTCACTGGATGGACTATGGATGTAGCTGCTGCTGTGATAGTGTCGTTATTGGTCGTTCAGCTGTCATAAGTAAGCTTTCATTTTTTTCGTTGGGGTTTGATCACTTTTCCTGAACATGTCATCATCATCACAGGTCTTGTTCCTGCTGTAGGACCAATCGTATGCATCGTTCTTGGATCCCGGATGGTTAATAGTAAAGCTCGGAAGTTTGAGTACGCCCTGATTTTCTTTATTTGTTTTTTTCTTGTTTGGTTTCATGAAACCTTTTTCAATAGTTTACCGTGGTCAACAACAGCCATGATGTATTTCCGTACCGGAGCTTCGGAATGCATCGGTCTCGTACCTGTTGTTGGAGAAGTTTTTGTGGCTTGGTATAAGGCCAGTACCCGGAATCTATACGCCCTAGAGGAAGTTCTTGAAGAACGTTACGCTGACAGACAATATCGAGATAGAGTAGAATACGACTGATCTCGTTACTTTTATTTGGACTCACATATCAATGTATTAATAAATGCTTAGGTCCCATTTTTATTTACGTTCAATTTAATCCACAGAAAAAATAAGAAAAATTGAAAAAAGAGTGGCACCAGGAAGACTACCTCAATGCATATGCATGGTGTTCATGCTCATGCATTATTTGAAAATTGCCGGATTGAATGCCAAGTCAGGAACCGATTCATGTGCAAAACCATCTGGATTGTCAAGCCCAGCCCGATGCTAAACTTTATCGGAACAACGAGTACGGCTCCCGTATCCCTACGTAGATGGGCTCACAACTGAAGAACGAAGCTATAATTGCTCAAATAAAGGAGGACATATTAAATGCAGGGAAGAAGTTGTTTAGAAGATAATCCATAGCGAATAGCACTCTAAAGATGTATTCGGACGCATTCGGACCCAAGGTTAAGGAAATCAGATTAGATTGCCCTGACCACCCTGACCACTCGGAACACAAAAAAGAAAAAAATCAGCGCAGTCGCGGATCTGATAATTCGCATGGAGCCATAGATTTTAGAGAGGAAGAAAAAACTTATAAAGCTCAAAGATGTGTTTTTTAGATCAACCCATCAACTTCTTTCCTCCTCACTTCTTCCCCCTATCTTTTTTGTCTCGGTGCTGAGCTAAGAGGAGTGATGGACCATAACGAGAAGATTGTTGATTCGTCGAGTGACATCGACGAGAAGAGGAAGTTGCAACTCGAGAATCCTGGTGTTCAACGCATTGAAGCCATCTCAAGTTCATTCACTCTTCCCTTGAAGGTTGTTCTTTTCATTGGCGTTTTCCTTATCGCCTATGTCTATGGTCTTGGTAAACCTTATTTTTTCTCTATCTGATGCGACGAATCTGCGTTCTCACGATCACATTTCTATGTTTAGACAACAGCACTCGGTACACTTTCCAAGCGACCGCAACGAGTGACTGGAGTACCCACTCTCTGCTCGCAACTTTAAACACCGTAAAGGCTATCATCGCTGCTGCTGCTCAGCCGGCATATGCTCGTGTCGCTGATGTGTTCGGACGTGTTGAACTTTTGACCTTCTCAATTGTGTGCTATGTCGTTGGTAAGCAATAGTTTTAAAATATGTCATAAGCCTATTGAAATAGACCTTTTTTTTCAAAAATAAGGAACCGTCATTGAGGCGTGTGCAAAGAATGTCCAGACCTACGCCGGTGGTGTCGTAAGTGGATCCACCCCTTCGTTCGTCGAGTCTTATCTGATAAGACGACCTGTTTGAAATAGATCATCTACCAATTGGGTCTGACCGGACTTATCTTGCTTGTGGAAGTCATCATCGCTGATGTTACCAGTCTCCGCAACCGTCTTTTCTTCTCCTACATTCCAGCAACACCCTATCTGATTAATGCTTGGGTCAACGGCAATATTACCTCGCAAATTCTCGCTAACAGCTCCTGGCAGTGGGGTGTTGGCATGTATGCTATCATCATGCCTTTCGTTGCCCTCCCGGCAATCATTTCCCTACTTATCGCTGGAAGACGTGCCAAGAAAAGCAAGAAGCTCGTTGGGCTTGCTACGCTCAAGGAAGTTCATGGCTCATACAGTGCTCTCGCCGTCGACCTCTTCTGGCGTCTTGACCTCGTTGGATTGATCCTTGTTTGTGCTGTCCTTTCCCTGGTCCTCTTGCCAATGACCATCGCTGGTGGAACTACTTCTCGATGGAATCATGCAGATGTCATCGTCATGCTTATCATTGGTGTCCTCCTTATTCCAGTCTTCATATACTGGGAGATTAAGCACGCCCGATTCCCGGTCATGCCTTTCCACCTCCTCAAGGACCGGTCTATCATCGGCGGTATGGGATGCGCTATGTTCCTTAACTGTGTTTGGTATCTTCAGGGAGAGTAAGTAACCCATATCAACTTTTATTTCATTCTCCTAACCAAAAAATCATGAATAGTTACTTGTATACTGTTGTCATCGTTGCATTCGATCAGACAGTCATCAGTGCAACACGTATCTCCTTCCTCTACTCTTTCACTTCAGTCATTGTCGGTCTCTGCGTCGGTCTCGTAGTCCGTTACCTCCGTTACGTTAAATGGTTCGCTGTTTCTGGAGTGTGTATCTTCTTGCTGGCTATGGGTCTCCTCGTCCGTTATCGTGGAGATCCTAACCACGCTGAAGTATCAGGTTTAATCGGCTCACAAGTCGTCCTCGGTATTGCCGGTGGTTTGACTCCATACACGGTCCAGGCTCTTGTCCAGGCGGCCACTAAACATGAACGTAAGCCTCACACTCTTCTATCCATCTCTACAATAATAATAAACTCCGCAATATAGATGTTGCCCTCGTCACCGCTCTTTACCTTGCTGCATACAACGTCGGCTCAGCCATTGGCGGTGCTATCTCCGGAGCAATTTGGACGAACACTCTTCCATCTAAGTTGGAGAAGTATCTCGGAAACAGCACCCTTGCTACAGAAGTATACGGTTCTCCCTTCGTATTCGAAGCCGCATACCCAGTTGGTACTGTAGAACGCACTGCGGTCACCCACGCCTACAACGACGTCCAGCGTCTGCTTTGTATCACCGGTGTCTGTCTCTGCGTGCCTTTCCTCGCATGTGCCTTGTCATTGCGCAACCCACGCTTCGGAAACAAGCAATCTCTCGAAAATGCGGAAGCTGAGCAAAACGAGAGTGTTCCCCACCTTGAGAAGGCTTAGGAACAATTTTCTGTTATTTAAAAGTAATTACACGGCAATCTTTTTTGCTTTATACTATTTTCCTGTTCTATTTAATGATGTAGATTCTTATTCGGTTTGCTGATTGGGTGGTGGTTGTTATTTTTTTTTTCTATTTTTTTTCTATATTTCAGCTTTCAGATCACATGTAGTTTATCCCCTACTGTCCTATACTTCAAACGAAATGAAGACAAATTGTACTCTTCCATTGATAGTATGTGACCCAAATTGATAACAAATGCTTTCAACTCATGATAATCTCATCTGTCAATTCATTTGAATATATTGCTCTTTAATTTAATACAACAATCATTATCACTATACAATACAATAATACGATCGTAGTGATATAAATAATCCCATGCTATCTAAAAATAAAGTTGCCTCCTCTAAAAAGCGTATACATATCCTCTTTGTCTATTCCTAATCTACATGATTCCTTACCCATTAATACAACTCCCAAGGATATCCCAGCTCCTAGACACATCAGCTTGCTCTGCCTGGTATACGAGATCCGTTAGTTTCGGATCATTAGTTAACTAAGGTACTTAAGTCCCAAAAATCCGTAACACTATTGATTTCGTCAAGAGTGTGAGTTTCCTGAGAAACAGATCCATCCGTACCAAAATATTCATCGAGTATTCTTTGTGTCTCTCTATCAACGCCGGGGGTGGAGAGTTCCTCGTCCCCTGCTGTGTCCTTATTCTCAGAAGCATCTTCGTTACTTGTAAACTGACTATTCAGTTCATCCCAAATTGATGATACGATATCATCATCCTGTCCAATATCCTCTTGGGATTTTTGGAAGGACAAACCGTCTAGTCCAGTATCATGTGCACTCTGAGAACCTTGGACGGTTTCATAAGGTGAATCCTGTGCTTTTTCACCACCACGGAGTTTATTCTCATCTTGAGAGGGTAAACTAACGGCATCCAGAGCCGTATTGTACGCAACCGCGTCTTCAAAACCGCTTTGTACTCCCGAAGTTGTATTTTGACGAGTATGTAGAGTAATAGGATACTCATGATACGCGGAGTCACCTATCCCAATACTGTCTTCGTTTTGTACCGGAAGTAGTCCTGTAGGATATCCACGAACCTGTAGCCGATGATCGGTAAATATTCCGTCGTGGGAATAGTAAGCAGACGTTCTACCACTGAGTACATTTTGGGTCTCGGAAAATATTGGGTCTGTGTCACTTGTATGCCTCCTTTTGATACCACGGCGTGAATAGTCTGCACACCGTGTACATGTATCCTCTCTATCATTGTCCTCAGAGATATCCAATTCTCGTTTCTTATCCTTGAGTATGTTGGAATCAGGGAGAAAATAATTGGATTTATTGAGCTCTCTATCAAATGTCCTCAGATATTCAGCGATATCGCGTTCGTCGGAAAGAAACATGGTGCTATCATACGCTTGTATAGGCACTTTGCTCTCTTTCAACCGCTTGAGTCCTCGTTCCGCGCATGCGATGATGTCTTGAATGAGCTTTGCGTCGACGCCGATATTTGACTCTTCAAATTTAGTGTGATCACGAAATTCTCTGGTTAATTGGATCCATTCATATCCTTCGGATGTCTGTCTCGAATCTGTACAGTGTGTTTTGTAACAATCGATAGACAAAGTAAGCCGGAGGAAGTCTTTGACAAACGTATCGGACGGAAGTGTAATTGTTTCACCGCCTTGTAAAAGGTCACTGCATTTAGGTATCTAGTATTATACTCGTCAGTGAAGAGAAAAATAAATGGTCGAAGTGTTGGTATACCATTTCTTTATCTTCTTTTAACGTCCTAAAAAACCACTGGAGCATAGTTTTTATCTCATTGGACAACTTAGCATCAAAAATCGCCACCCGTTTCTGGGGGGGTGATATTTCGAGAATAGGCCTGGCACTAGACATGTGAGAGAAAGGATGCTGAGGAAAAAAAGAAAAATAAGAATGGAGTTCTGGTGGTTGGTTTATGTTGAAAATCAAAGAAAGAGGCGGCTTTATGCCGTTGTAGACGCGTTATTCGCACGAGTAGATTGAGCCGCAAAACGCGTTGGTTTGATTCCTTGAGCCCTTGTGCAAGGTAAATAACATACAAATAGTTTCTCCGTGTTTATGCAAGAGGAATCACTTATTTTCTTAAACCAACCCAAAAAAAAAATCAGATTTCAACCTCAGTCTGTAGAATACCAGAAAAAAATCTTCAATTGAACATAAAGTTATCTAGAGACGTTACTCTTCAGTGTATTCGACTCTTTAGAAACAGCCCGTTCTATATTGGTATTAATTGGTGATCATAATAGACGGGAGCACACTATAAGTCGTGTTGTGTAGTCCCATGTTAGAGATAACGGAGTATGATTCCATAGCGATGATTGCCTCTCTCCCATAAGTAGGAGTTGATTTGAACATTGTTATGAGAGACTGTCTGAAGCTTTCAGAAATTTTGTATAAAGATACATAGCACTCTCTTTCTGAGTAGGTTGAGGTTCACTATCCCATTCCCAATGGTGAATATTCATGATAGAATCCGCTAATATTTTCAACTTCTCCGTTTCTGTCCTGACTTCTATTATGATATTCATATTCATTTATCAAGACGAATGTCCCGAGACGATAGAAAGCGAACGTTCGTACCGCATTCGGATTTCATTTGGTCCCATACGTGATTAAACTCGTACATCATACCGGTAAGCCTTGAACAATGAGCAATATCTTGTGAGATCGGTATTCGTACTTCATCGTAAGCGCGTAATGCCGCTGGAATCGTTTTTATATTCGTAAGAGGATGCGCAAGAAGAGCAGCGAGAACATATGCATCCTTCAAAATTTAGGTTAATATCCGATACTAAGAGGCATTATTACGGCATAAAAAACCTCAACAGCCTGTCCTCCCCCCGCACCTTGATGGGGTGTCATGGCGTGAGCCTATTAAACGTCACTCATTGGAGAGATTAAAAAACAAATATACAACGTACTGCATCTCCAAGTAATACGACTCTTCCATCCGCGTCAGAGTATCGTGGAAGAGGTCTTACCGTATGTATGGCCCATAGTAGGGGATTTTTAACGAGCTTGAAACAAGTAAGTAAACTATTTAGTAAACTTGGTGTTATGAATTACCTCAAGTAAAGCAAGTACTTCGATATTCCAATTTCTGAAGTTGTCTAATAGTTCTTCAGGCTGAGCTTCACGTACCCAAGCGTCACTGATCTGGGATCCTTCTTTATTAGGTTCGCTCGTGAATGCGACAATATTAATCATGGGTTTTCGGGCTTTCACTCCAGACACAAAAGTCACATGGTCGATTGGAAAAGCGATGATATGTTTGTTCTTTCCAAAATACTGATAAATACGGTTTATTAATTGATGAGAAATATAATAAAAAAGAAAATTCATACAACAATAGGTCCTTTCCCCGCTCTATGACCCGGAAACTGAATTTCAAGTTCCGACAGAGGAATTAGATAGCGATAAACATGAGTCCCTGTCCATATCGGTTCTACTATGGAAGTTAGGGTAGTCTGAAGAATACTAGGACTATCCGAGCGATGTGCGATAAAATTCTTAGTATCCGGTTTATTGGTAGAGGTTAGGTTTAATGGGGGGTCAGTGCGAGGCGGGTCAGAAGCCGGGAGATCCCCTTTATCAAGAAGTCTTTTAAACATTAGTTTGCGCGTTATGCTTCGTATACCATCCGCGCCAACGAGAATATCGGTATAAGCTGTGGTTCCATCCGAAAACGTAAGGGAAATAGTTGAAAATGGGCTATATTAGGTTAATTTCGAAGACTGTTTTTTTTTCTAAGAGTCAACTTACTCCCTTTCATCCGTGTATGAATAATAAACTAGTTTCTTGTTGAAATGTATTTTGGTCGGAGGTATAGAATGTGCGGCCAACGTCCGCTGAAAATCTGCCCGGTGTAAAGTCAGGACACCAACTGAAACGTAAAAGCTTAGCGGATAGCTTCTACTACTTTCCTATCTCTCAAGAATAAGGATTACGCACAGGGGACCATCATAGTGTAGAAGGGGCCATCATCATTTTCGCAATCACCCCTATGAAACTCGAATGCCTTTCCTATTTGAAAGCTGATTCGTAACTAAAAGAAACTCAAAGACCAATATTTACTCACGTATATTTGTAGACATGTCCCTACCAGCAGGAGCAATACGAGTCAAGTCATCCTCAAGTCCATCTTTTGCATTGGGGAATGAAATCGAAGTTAATAATCTCCAAGTCCTTAACCAAATTCCCACTCCTGCCCCAAGTTCTGTTAGTGAAGGGCCTGCCTCATATATAGTAACATCAAGCGAAGATGAGGAATATTCTGAGGATGCAAGAAAAGTTGCAAGTGCAAGTCCACCTATTCCGCCTCCGCTTTATTTAGAAGTGAGGATTTGATCCGTGCTCACGCAAAAATATATAAATAAATAATAGTTGCGTACATGATTGCCACCCGTAAGTTGGCGTCCTTTCGAGCAGTGCCTGATCTTCCATCTAACTTTTCGAATGTCCTGCCAATCCTCTCATACGCCCCTTTTTTGTGTGCGGAATCCTCATCTTGAGTGAACGATCGTTTCCTTTTTGTTGGGTTGTTCTCTCTGGAAGATGTCTCGGAAGATCCCATCGGCTTCTCGGATCTCTTAGATTGGCGATCAGTGATGGGTTTGTCACAGTCAACCACACTCTTGTAGTAGGCAGAGTCGGGCTCCTGTAAGTCGTTGGTGGAAGGATGTGACTTTGGTTCTGTATCTTTGTACATGTGAAGCTATGACCGTAACTCGACGAAGGTGTCTAGGATAAGAAACCTGCTTACCACTAACAGCCGGTTTGGGAGATATTGTGCGAGGCTCTATTGAGGAGTTTGCTTCCATAGTTTATAAGACTTGTGAGACCTCTAGGCCTTCGAATGTTACCGATATCTACTTGTGTCCCTCTCGAAGAATTGTGCCAGAAATGTATGAGAACTCTTAAGCTAGGTTTTATTCTGCCTATTGAGTTGTGTACGTCATAAACGACGTCAGGCTTGTGCTATTACTTGTGAGCCCGAACACTAGTTAGGTGCACTAATCGATTCGCACTTGTTGGACGGTCACAACAGCCACAAGAACCTGAGTAATAGATGGAGCGTACGCCTGGTGAGACTGAGGAGACAAAGGAATACTTCATATCGGACTTACCTTCTTATTAATAATACTAAGTAAAATTAATTCCGTCAATTTTGATCTAGCCATTGTTGTACAACCGATATTGACTATTTGTATTTTGATGGAGAATTTCAACAGAGTGATTAGTATAAGTTTGGAACATTAGGAAGAGACGCATTTGGGAAGCACCTATCGTTGACTTGAAGTTATCTTGATTTTTTCTTGACAAACACCTTTCACATTCTTAAGACAGGATTCCATTAAATATCGCCAGATACCATGAACCGTCCATATATTATTATTTTTAAACATAGGAAAATTTCTGAAGAGAAATATAACCGCAAATATATTTCATAATAAAGGAGACAACATAAATAGAGGAGACAACATAAATAAAGGGGGTCACATAAAGTCTATCATACATTTAGATATTTGAACACACGTAAAAGGGAAAGTAAGTCTAATTATTAATTTAGTATTCAGACCAAGGTTCGAGATTACGATCCAACCAATCATTTGCTGTTTTCCTGAGCCTCGCCGTTCTTTCCCCCTGGTGCTGGTTCCCAGCTTTAACATAATCACCATAAATGGCGGTTGTAGATGCTCTCTTGCACTTCTCCTTGGGTAAGGAAAAAGTAACGACGGTTTTCCTGCGAAGACCGATTTCCGGGGTCTTCCGTGAAGAATGAATAATGTCTCGTTCCTTCCGAGTTGTATTGTGAAGAGGTTGGCTACGGTTTGTAGAATGTGTGTGGCAAGAGCTCGAGCAGTTACTGTAAAGAGGATCTACATAAAAGACATACTTTACTGTTAATACTACTCGTTATAGGACCAATATATTACACATACCATGTATAATGTCTCCAGAAAAGTCTCCATGACCTGAATATACAGCCAAAGCTACTGTTAGAAATACTCGTTATAATGATCGCATTTTACACATACTTTCACCTCCTCTCCTAACTATCATTATCACGTCTATATTAGTGTTAGAGTAATCCATAATGAGAACCACATCATGCACATACTTTGTCCGTTTCGTTTAGTCACTTTTAGAGGCATTAATTTCTTAGGTCTCGAAATAATTCGGGTATTAGGTTTGCTTGGTTTAGCCCGAGGACAATGTGGTCGTAAGGAGAAAAAGTCTAGGATGGAGTTAACAGATACAGAGGTCCACGACTTCATGATGAAAGGCGCTCGGTTGTTACAATGGTGGTGAGTGAAAGACGAAAGCAGGCGTAGCAGTATATACCCCTATTATATAAAGGCTAGGGCCAACACAATTAAAAGCGTGACCACAAAGAAAGGAGCCTGGCCTCATTCAATGGTAACCACCGTGGTTAAACATTATTCGAACACCTTATACAAAATAGTTAGCTCCCACAGTCAGTGATGTACGACAACTGAGGACAAAGAAAAAACAGTCTCGCCTTTCAACAGGGCCCGCTCGTGCAAGCACCCCAAATTTCAGAAATGGAAGGCATCATACAATAGATCATAGATACCAACATTAGTATAACAACACAAAGGACTTTGGTATTTTATTACGGAGTAAATATGGAATATTATCCCTAGATTTTAAAGACAAAAAAATTACATTTGTGCTTAGATAGAATTATGTGTTTAAGGTTATATATACATCGGCAAACTGACAAAGGCATTGAACAATACCGGAAGAAAAGATGACCGAGTCACTTTAAGCGATAGATTTCAGCAGATCTAGGCCTACGTATTATCCTGGACGGATAGCGAATACAGAACATGCCAAACCTGAGGCTTTGTTCTGAAATATACTCCGTTTTGCTATAGTATGACAAATGAAACCACTCGCGACTAAATAGGGTGACATACAGGAAAAGTATTATATCCGGTATGAAAAAGATATTTTATTAGCTACTAGGGTTATTGAAAGAATATCACTGAATCTTTTACCCTCCAGGTTTCCAGCATACGTCGAGGTGGTTTTGCCTTGAATAAGAAAAGAGCGTTACAATGGACTCACCACAGTTTCCATATATGGATAAATTAGTCATGGAGTCTGCTTATATAAATGTCATATATGATTTAGCGATAGTGACCCTAGCTCGTTCTTATATTCACTATCGAGTATACCTCTATTGAGGCAAGATTAATATGTCAATTAGGATGATAAAGTTGAACTTAGAGATCGTTCCACATTCCCGGTAATTGAGATACGCCACCCTAACTATCCTATCGGTAACAGCCAAATAAGATATTAAGAAATAACGAGAAACAAATTGTTGCATCAGCTTGCTTCTTTCAAGTGAGGAAATTTAGCCGTGGTAAATTATGAGCACGGTAAGGCCATCTAGCTCAACCCATTTTGCGCTGACATAAATACCAATTCCGCCTTCTCCCTCTCTTTTCAGTACAAGAGC
Source organism: Pyrrhoderma noxium (assembly GCA_002287475.2). NCBI lineage: Eukaryota > Fungi > Basidiomycota > Agaricomycetes > Hymenochaetales > Hymenochaetaceae > Pyrrhoderma > Pyrrhoderma noxium. The sequence continues at coordinate 2,300,437 of CM008258.1, read as the reverse complement.
AATGTTCCCGTAAAGAACGAAGATTATAATTATCGTAATAACCAAATTTACATTGCACATACACCTTTCTCATATCATCCCACACCTTCCCCTATGACTTATAAAAGACAAAACCAAACCGGTCTCGTGTCAGAGGAAACCGTCTCAAATTCCAAAATTCCAATATGTCAAAGACCAACAAGCTCTTCATGATGGAAAGTGGAAGGTCAGAGAAAGTATCTCTCGGAATCAGCCTACTACAACGACAAAAAAGGGATGAAACAAAGGTTAGGTCTACTCTTGTGAGAGATTCGTCAGTCAACGGGAATCTAGTTCGTGGTCTAAAGTCACTTGCAAACAAGAATCATCACACGAAGTCTCAATCGTCAGTCCCAGTCCAATCAGGTAGTTCACAAAATAAAAAGAGCCAAGATCCGTATCGGAGTACCATCTCTTTATTACCAAGAAGGGACAATAATAAGGATAATATATCCCATATCTCTACAAGTAGTACGAGGCTTATTAGCGGTTCTAGCAGTAGTCAAGTCAGTGGCAGGACAATTACCCCTACTCGGCTGATCTGATCACAGTTCGTACAACGTTCTACTTTAAAGAGAAGCCGATGGTGATATATGTCTGTCATTTCATGGTGCATCACTACTGATTTATGGCCGACACTTCTACTAGATTTTTACCTTAGATAATATACAATAACTACCATTAGTCAATCTTTTAGAAATTGTTCTTGTTGTCTTGAGAAGTATAGACTTTTAAACCAACTTGAGACTAAAATGTTGAGGTTGACTGAAAAAAAAACATGAAATTGGATATGAAAGAAACTTAGTTATCGGGCTTGACATATTAACATAGTAAGACGCTTAGTAAAAGTACAGATTAAAGTTTGTGTTTGTGGAGACCTTTTGCTTTTCATATCTTAACGCCAAGTGGTGGCAGACCAGCAGCCTTCAAATCCGCATTTACTTGAGGAATGTGATTCAAGAATTGACCCTTCAAGTTATCCCACATCTTCGGCTCATGTTCTAATACAGCAGGCCAAAGTTATAAGCGATTCCTATTAAAAAATACAGACCCAATACACTTACCATGTCGTTTTGGAGATTTCATCGCAAAATCAGTGAGAGTGAATATCATACTGGACTCAAACATGAAAGCTAGTTAAACAAAATAATATGAGGTGTTAGACATAAAGAAGTGTTTCAATATCGTGTAATAGAAAACGTACCAATTGTATCTTCATGAACCCGCATCGGCTTTAGATCACTTTCTGTTGCCAATTTGAATTCATCATAAGAAACACCATGAGGGCAGAATCCAGTTTCATATGAACATGAACCAGGCTTGAATTCATCAGAACGACCTCCGTATACACCATATACGAGTCCCATAAACTCTGTTGCTGAGTTACGGTGGTAATACTATCAAAAAGAAGGTCAGCTACATCTTGAAATGGGATTCACAAGCGAAATATACGTACAGGAGGTCTAAAGGTATGAGAAGCGATATCCCAACGAGGACTGAAAATTAAGAAGTCTGCAAGGGGTGTTCCGGGTGTTTTTGACTTCGCAGTCAAGACACAGAATATAGACGGGTCGAGATGGTCTTTTGATATGGAGCCAACATTCACAAACTTCTCCATAGCATACTTATATGGTACGTAACTATACGAAAAAGTGACATGAATATAGTGAATTACGGAGGATACTTAAATAATACTCACTTTCCGTGCCATGCAACAACATCAAAGGGGGTATGTTCCTGCTTGCTAACATGTAACTCACCACATACCCTAGACTTTAGATTAGTTTGTAACCAAAATTGATTCAGCTAGTTTCATACTTATATACGATGTCCCAAGGTGATTGATCAATATCGAAGCTAGCTACCGGATGCTCAAAATCACGCGCATTAGCGAGACCGTTTGCTCCTAGAGGACCAAGTTCCGGAAGTTCATAATGAGAACCATATATTTCCTGAATGTCTTTAGTAGATACCATCAGCTTAGATCTGATAAGGATAACAAATTTATTGCATACATCCTCGTGAAGGACCGTCCGGTAGAGCAACTCTGAAACGTATGCCACGTTGGATAACAAGCAACTCTCCCGGGCGAACCATTAACTTTCCCAGTTCAGTCTGGACATCCAATCGGCCTTGTTGTGGTAGAATGAGTAGATCTCCATCATTATTACAGAATGCTTTATTTTCCATCGAGGAGTCCGCCGCATACATATGTATAGCGAGTCCCTCTCGGAGGGTAGGATCCCCATTTCCCGCAAAAGTCTTTAGTCCATCAATAAAGTCAATTTTACCGGAAGTTGGAATGTCGATGGGATGCCAAGCTTGTTGAGTTGGGGACGTATGTACCCGGGGATTGCTTGGAGAAAAATTATTCTCAAGCTATCAGCAGATATGAAACAATGTCAAATAATGTCAAAAAAGACTCATATTTGCAATATCATTCGATGACTTACATCCGGATTATCAGGCAATTTAGAGAAACCTTGATGAGCTACTGCGGGTCGGATGCGGTATAGCCACCTATTAAAGAAGATCTAATTACGTTTCGAAGGCAAACACGAAAGATACCCACGCATTCTGGTTCTCGGCGCGCGGAGCCACAAAGGACGTTCCAGTCATCTTCAAGAACGTCAGAACAAATCAATTAGCTTCCGTTAACTATAATATTACCTGTTCGGCATATAAGTCATATTTACACTTCTGCGGGCTATTCTGGGCATAAGGAAGAGTTCCGGGTCTGGAAGTGTCGTGAGACTGAGGGATTGATATAGGAAAAGGCAAGCATAGACAAACATGGCTTCAGATGCAAATCGGTTACCGAATCCAACCTGATACGCATATGGATCATTGGTGGCAGGTTTGACATGTAATGCACTTTGGGCGGTCGCCCCAGAGGCTGGAAGATTGTTGTAATATCGTTTTGCTGTCGACTTAATTAGGGGGACAAATTACTGAATTTAGAATGCTCATTCCCTCAACAATCATACGGATTACTCACGATTGCCACGCGAGAAACCCGACCTTCTGCTCTGATCGAGGCGTTTAACAAGGCCCTCGAGCCCAGGCTTCTGACAAAGTGCCTAGTTAAGCAAGTTCCACGGGCGAGGGACATGGAAAGTAGGGGCAGAATCGATAAGCTGCTTAGACGTTGCTTAGGAGGTAGACAAGTTGACCTTCTCCTTCTTCCAAGGCCCACGTTATATCCATACCGCTTCGGAAATTTAATTGTGCCGTTTTAATCAGCCAGCTTGAAGAGTACATTATACGATTAGGACATGTGAGAATGCGATACGACGGTTGTGCTCAACGATGAACCTAGGTGAATTGCGGGGTCGTAAGCTTTGACTGTAATGGACGAATTGGCACACGCGCTACATGGAGCGCAAAATCATTTAACCGTGGGTGAAATAGCTATTCATACTATAGTACGCATAATTAAAACTAGGTTGATCTTTGTACTTCTAATTGATTATCTGAGTGGTGTGCCATACGCATGCATGTATTAGTAATGATGGCATCAGGATGAATTAAGGGATATGAATAGGACAACCTTATATTTATTAAGGTTATCGTGTTTAAGGCGATATTTGTAACTAACGTTGCAAAATCTCGTCGTACTCGAAAGATACTGGACAACACACATTGATTATACTGGTCTATACATCGGGACAAAAGTTTCATTTAGTGGATAAGCTGCTCCTGTATAATATATCCTTCTTATCGGCAAAAAGGAAATATAAAAAGTCCAAGTCGTAGGACTTTTGAAGCGTAATTAACCGTTTTCTAATGGAATATGATGCATTTGCCTTTATTTACAATGCTGGTTGATACTTGATATATATTTCTCGAGACAAAATAGAGCCATACTCCTTGGGGATCTCCCTTTGATGACATGCAAACAAAAAGTATGGTTCACACACTGTTATAGGGGGTAACACAGCACAGCGCACAAGATAGTCTGGGTTTTCATCTGCCAAGTTTCCCGCTGGCATTATTTATCAAATTTCAATATGTAGCAAAATTGAATGTATCGATATTCCATCTTGCTGATGCATTATTGTCCCCGTATATTACTATATATGTATCTACACATATAGTGGTAGGACAATTGATAATTGTTTTATAGCTTCCCTAACGACGTCTTCCGAACAGTGTTATAATGGTTGATAAGGCGCTTGGCGCGGCGGCGATCTTTACCGCTAATCTTGAGCGACTTCGATTTATATCATGACCGTGTAATTGTCTGTTCCTCGATATTTTTATGCTTACATTGATTCTGTGACCAAAGAAGTTGAGCAATTTCTAAAAGAAAGACAATCGGAACTCTTCACGGGTTTCAGAATAATGTTATTCCGTGTGCAGGATTATTTATAGAATGTGCTTTGCTGAGGATATGAGAAAAAAATAGCGACGAGCGCTGCGGGGCCCAAGCCGAGGAATATATCGGGTGTACCGAATGCGGTCAAGGTGGTGGAATATGCTATGGCCGGCAACGCTTGCTTGTAATAAATCCATCACGACAACGCTCTCTTTTTTTCCAATCCCTCTCTTTTCCCTTTTTCAGGCCTCTTCCTCCCTCTCCCCCTCTCCTCTCACCTAGACCATCCAGTCTTTCTTTAGAATACTCACACTCATTTTGCTGACGACGAAGCTCATTTTAAGCTAATTTTAGTTAACATCTCTCCTGTTTGCTATTTGTACTCCTGCATATTGCATACCCCACCTTTGCTTTTCCGATAAACACCGCGGTTCATAATTGAAGAACTTTGTGGACGAGTGTACTTAGGTTTAGCATGCCTTCATTAAAGATTCAGGTGAATATGCTTCACTTAATTATGATGTTGATCTCAATACTGAACCCAGCTTAGATGCTCCCCATCGTACTTCCTCTGCTAACAGGATATGTACTGTCGGTTTCAGGGCATTCGAGTTAGTAATTAGTATAAAATTCCTCATTTCCACTCTAACTAAAGTTTTTCCCTAGCATTATGGCATAAATCTATGTGGGGTTTCAACGTCACAGCCAAAACTTTCTCTTATGACAACAGACCTGTGGTCCCTTTAATGGATATGACTTACAATCAATGGTGGTGGGTAAGTAACTAAAAAATCTTGTGCTCTTGTCCTTTTTTCCAATTCTCTTGTGCTGAATTATAACTCTTTTTTAGCATGGTCACTTGGATTATCCTCCTAATGATGGCGATTTCCTTGAACTTCCAGCTGGCGGAACCTTACATTCCGAGATTTCTTGTGATAAAGGAGCTACAACAATGTTTGCCTCATCACCAGGAGGTGATATTCAAGATGGGGACAATCCCTGCCCCGGTTCAGCGACAACCGCTTTCCATGCTAACAATGAGGCTGATACTCGCGGATGTGCTCTTGCAATTACATACAAGAGCGACGCTAGCTCCGTCAAACCTGAAGATTTCACTGTATTTACAACGAATCAAACCTGCGTCTGGCACCGTTTTACTGATTTCCAAATCCCTGCCGACCTTCCTGCTTGTCCTGACGAAGGATGTTTATGCTCATTTAACTGGATTCACGCCCCTGACTCTGGTGCCGAGCAAATTTTTATGAATGGATATCGCTGCAAGGTTACTGGTTCTACTTCAAGTAAGAAACTTGCAACACCTCGCCTTGCTCGCCGCTGCGGGCCAACACTCGATTCTACTGAGGTGACAGTTGCGCCTTGGAACTGTACTTATGGTGCCAAACAAGCCATTTATTGGTTGCAAAAGGAAGGGAACACGTTCTTTGAAGGCGATCACGATCCTCCATACTACAATGAGCTCTACGGCTTTACCAACGGCGCCCAGACAGACATCTTCCAGGACTCCGAGCTTCCTACTTTCGACGAAAGTGGGGACCAAAGCGGCTTCTTTACACTCGGAGATAGCACGGTAACGACTGCGAGCATCGTTTTCCCGACTGTCAGCAGCGGTTGGAAGACAACTGTTACAGCTGCTTCTGGTCAGGAGACAACACAGGCTGCCAGCTCTAGTACGCAATCAACCACGACTCCAGAAGCTACCTCGTCTGAAAACTCAAAGAATGGGGGTGGATCAGTCGTCACAAACGCCGCTCAGCCGGAGGAAACAAGTTCAAGTTCCGTTCAATCTACCGTGGTAACGTCGGCAAGCTCAACCTTCAGTTCATCCTCAAGTTCATCCGCCTCAGTGGCGTCAGCAACTGCAAAATGGTATGAATACCACCTTAGCCATCATGAAAGCTCAAATGATCCCGGCTTTTGGCGCTTTGAGAGTATTGTAAACCACTAACGACCATTTTATTTGAATAATCAATCTGTAGCCGAAACCGAAAACGGAATGTCAACAAGAAACGATCTTTTGGTGCCCACAAACGCCTCAGCAAACGTCGTGGAACCTTCTAATTCATTTAGGAGTTAGTCTGAGGTCTCTTGTTCCTTTTTCTCTATGTGATCCAGAACCGATACCCTGTGTGTGTGAACGCCGTCTTGTTCTTTCTTTCTTTCTTTTTTCTGGTTTCATAGTCAGTACCAGCTTCTCAGGCATTTCTCACGCGTATTTCCGTCGAACTCATTATACTCAACAAATCAATTCACAGCTTCATTATAATTCCTTTGTTGCACATGTCCGTGACTCTGATAGCAGCACCTCTCAGTTATCCCTTCGATTTTCTTGTGCGAAAGGAGCACGCAGAAACCGAAACCGAAACTAGTTTCCGGTTTGTCTAGCTCAGGAGCCTGTCTCGCTAGGCATAGGTGGGCTGCGGCCGTGCCGCGCAGTATACCAATCGAAACGCTCACCAGCTTGTATATGATGTTGTATTTCTAGTTTATTAGTCAATGAATGGCACTGTGTGCCTCCACCACATTTAGTTTTTAGTTTTTACTTCTTGATAAAAGGGTCTAGATCCCCCTTCTTTCTGAGTGATTTAGTAAAATTTCAAAGCCTTTCTGCTCGCCGTCATTCATCTTAAATCTCGGTTGTGTGTAGGTGTTATTGGTCCGGAATCTTTAACGACTTTTTAATAAAGTAATAACTGTGTGACCCGTACGTGTCACGCGATTTGTCAGCCACCCCTAAACCACCTAACATCAACGAACATTCTCAAAAAAATTTTCATTTTCATCATATCAAATATATTTATGTGTTTACCGTATACAGTTGAAAATATTCTAATCAGAAACCATGTTTTGGCTTGAAAGTGGGAGACATTACAAGCTTGAAGTGAATAACGGGTTTTGGGTCATCTATGTATCCGTAGTATAAAAAGTAACGTCACTGTACGGCACTTGTCCGAGGAGTAAACCCACGGGCTCCAGTGACATTATAGTTTCATTGTGATAAGACCCACTATGGCCCCATCCAAAACGTAAAAATTTGTCTTTTTGGGTCAAGAAATTAAACCAATATTTACGTGACCCCACCCGACTCTTTGTAGAGTATCAAAGATACGCAAGTTCTCATTGTAGACTTCATTCAACCCAGATCCGAGCTAGGCTCCTCTATTATACATTTACTAGCACGAGGCGCGGGCCCCTCTACTTGGACCCGGTTTTGATTCTTTCCTTTCAACGTACTTGCCTTATTATATGTTACTGAGGCGTAACATCTTACGAAACCAAGTTTTACGACTAATATAAATAAGCTGAACCAGCTGCATCCACTCTTTCCTCATCGACCTCCATCATCCTCCAAGGGTAGCGAGCAAGATCTTTCAACATTTTCCCCTACTCGTCATTGGGCAATGCGCTTCACTGTAGATGACTACGACTCGGACACCAGTCCGGTAATCAATATCACCCTAACTCGACAGGTTAGGGCAATACTATATCAAGCCAGATCCGTAAGTCGCTGACACTGCAGACTGAACTTACCAAAGCTGATATATCGTGTAGCTTGGGCTTGTCGCCGATGTTTCTGAATCGAAACTCTTTATAACCCATTATGGGATCATGCACCCGGACAAGCGCCTCCATCTCGCGGGCATGACCAAGTTTTTTGACCTAGAACAAATAGCCCAGAAATGTGCACGAGCATTTGTGCGAGCTGGGGGAGACTTAGAGTCCCTGTGGATGTAAAACGTGACTTATCGCCGTATCCTTAGAGAGGGCCTTTCCTTGGTCTTTCTGGATCTAGAATATGCACTAGCGGGGCTTATTTTTAATTATATGTGGATTGATATTTGTTTGTGTACTATGCGTCTTGTGTTATGCCCGGATCTGTATCTACCATTGTAGAGGCATTCCGCCTTGCTTTTTTATGAACACTCACATTCTAATTATCTTTGTTTATACTACACGTATGTCGTTTTACCTATGAAATAAGATATTAATAAGGATCGGTTTAATTGTTTTTACAACTCGGTTAGTTTAAGTTCCCACGGCATACTGAACATAAAAGTGGTTTCCGAACTAATCTCTTTGAACCTCATACGGTCATCAATCGTTTCTTAATAACTTCTTTGTCCCTGAAATTCTTTGACCCCCTTCTCGATTCTTCTCCCATAATAATGGATTCCCTTGTTTACCATCTTAGGCGACGCGTCCTTCGGCCCAAAATGTTTGCGTACCTATTCTCACTGACATCGATGACCCAGACGCTTGTGACAAAGGGAGAAGCAAGGGCCCAGAATGGATTCTATATGCTAGAAGAGTATAGCGAGGACTCTCTCTGCATTGTACGTCATAGATCACTTTACGCCCTATGCTATGTCGAGCAGCATCGAAGCTCAAAGCCACCTCGCGGCTTAGTTCACACGCCAATCGTTACTAACCTAAAACAAACCACTTCCTTATTACAGGCAAGCAACGGGTCTCTAGTAATCGTCGATCACCATGAGCAGGAAGGCCAGTCGGACGAAGGTCAAGGGGACGAAACAAATCAGTCGAGCGAGGAACTACCGGAGGGTGTTGGCTACAATAGGAGTACTGATGAGTCAAGCACAATCAAACCAAGCGACATGAAATATGATCGAGACCCAGAGGTACAAAATCCTGCTACTGATAATACACAAGTAAATCTGATTTCCTTGTAAGTATGTACTATCCTTCTCTAATATCTTTCACTAGACTGGAACATCGTGCTCTGTAAGCCTTGAAGCAGTTGAAGGTAAGTACTTCACAGAGATCAAAACTATTATTTCAATCCTGACCGTAACCTTTATACTAGATTCTAAGCCATTTGAAAGCAAGAACTCCATCCCTTCCTCGTCTATTGATATTAAAATGGTCAACCCAATTGAAAATGATGAAGTCAAAGATGATGACGACGACGACGATGCTATAGAAATTACTCTTGAACTTGATCCGGATTGTCCTTGGAAGATTCGTATAGACCTCGTGCGTATCGGAGGCGACTTTATCTTGGAACCAGAGGCCTTGTTGGACATCCAACACTTGAGGTGTCAAATGGCGATCCGTGAGACTGGCAGCTATGATTGTGATAGGACTCGCAATTTCGAATATCGTCCATCTATGTTGTCTAACCGGCTCTATTAGTATCGATGCGATGTACGTTAATGTCTGTGCGCTATGCTTCTGGCATTGTACTCGTACTTAGGTTGGAATCACTGCTTGCTATCATGCTTTGGAATGTTGCTATCTATCTGTCATGGATGTGTCCCTACACTTTTCACCTTTCATGTTGTTTTCCTCTCACAATATCCCCTTCAGATCGTTTTCTTTCATGCTATCCTCTTTCATATTGTTTTCTTCTGTATTTATCTCGTTGCCTGGGTGTAACGTAATACCACCTTAATGTTGCATACCTCACCACTGTCTGTATGTAGATCATACAAACACTATTAATTTACAACACTTACATCATTCAGCATTCTATGAGAAGGGTTATAATGACCGAAGGGAACACCCAAAGCCATTTAACTTGTAAACCAAAAAGGAAATAAACTTTTAGCCGCTATAAGCCTACTTCTCTTGACATACGAGCTTCTGGTATGTTAAATCTACGAGTTTTATATGGTATGAATTGAACTTATTCTTTCTTACATTTTAATAATACAGTCTGGGTAACTTATAGAGGTAGCAGAAACAACAAGTGATGTAAAGCGGCATGGCGCAGTGGTCGAGCGCGCAAGGCTCATAACCTTGAGGTCACTGGATCGATACCAGTTGTCGCTAGATTTGTATTTTTACATTCATTTTTTCCGCTGCAAATCCCATTTTCTATAACTGGAAAATTAGTCCCCCTCACTCGATCCAACTCTTTGTTTGCCCAATATATATATTACACTGAAGAGTTATTTGCACAAATTGGTACATGATATAAAACTAAAATAGATTGTACGCCTTTCCTAGGGGAAGTTTTTGCGCTGGGGGACAGTCCATCAATACACCATCCGCGGTTACTTTATAGTGTTCAGGATCGACTCTCATTTTCGGTGTTATATCGTTCCATCTCATGTTTTGTTTCTTCACCATTCTACAACCTCGAACAGCTTCAACCCTCTTGCGAATGTTGTAGGACGCGATTATACCCTCGTCAATAGAGACTTGTGAGACAAACAACACGGATGTTAGCGAGGCAGCAAGTGGTTGTGATGCCCACATGGGTTGGCCATAGAAAGGCTGGACCGTAGGAATTGAAGCATTTGCATCACCCATCTATTTGTTTATAGGTATTAGTACCATTAGCTCCAATTCAAAGCAATAGGAGAATACAGACTTGGCCCCAAGCAATAAGTCCGGATTTTAAAACGAGCTCAGGTTTAATACCAAAGTTCTCAGGTTTCCAAAGCACTAAATCCGCAAGTTTACCAACTTCCACGGATCCTATTAGGTGAGCCATCCCATGCGTAATTGCCCTATATTATTTGTTAGGCTTCGCCCAATACTTAACGCAACATCCCACAGCTTACGGATTTATAGTGTATTTAGAGATGTATCTCTTAACCCTTGCATTATCCACTCCGTCTTTGTCTCCAAGGTCAGCAAGTGGTCCACGCAGATCCCTCATCTTACTTGCAGTTCTCCATGTACGACTAGCAACCTCGCCAACACGACCCATTGCCTGAGAATCGGATGAGATCATACTGATTGCCCCAATATCATGTAGAACGTCTTCTGCGGCCACTGTTTCTGCGCGAATGCGGGATTCTGCAAAGGCCAAGTCCTCTGGAATTGATTTGTCGAGATGGTGGCAAACCATAAGCATCTGCGGAATAAAGTACGTTAAAAAAGTATCGTTTGTTCTCCTTCAAAACATACATCGAGATGTTCGTCTAGAGTGTTATTTGTATATGGTCTTGTCGGATTCGTCGATGACGGTAGGACATTATCAAGTTCGCAAACAACAATAATATCGGGCGCATGTCCTCCACCTGAACATTTGTCAAAAAGGGAAAAGAAGGCCACGCCTAAATTGATAAGAAGAACAAACCTGCTCCTTCGGTATGATAAGTGTGAATGGTCCTTCCACCGAACGCAGCGATTGTGCCTAATAATTTGCTGGTCAATTTGCTAGATAAATGTATTAAAATATAACCCACTCTCTACAAAACCGCCTTCATTCAAGGTATCTGTGTGAATATTAATCTGAGGAAACCCGAGTCAAAATTACATCCCTTTACCACTTAAAAATAGACAAACCTGTACGTCATACTTATCACCAACATCTAAGGCAGTCTTAATAGCCGCAGGTGTTGATCCCCAGTCCTCGTGTAATTTCAATCCTGCTGCACCAGCTCGAACTATCTCTTCCAAAGCCTTGGGGCCCGAATCATTTCCCTTCCCAGTGAAGGCAAAGTTCATAGGCATTGAATCCGTTGCACTTATCATCATACGCATATCCCAAGGACTTGGCGTACACGTTGTGGCACAGGACCCCGCACTTGGACCAGTCCCTCCACCAATAAGCGTCGTTGTACCCGCAGCGAGTGCCTCACGTACTTGCTGAGGGCATATATAGTGGACATGAGCGTCGATGGCACCTGCTGTCACAATAAGTTTTTCACCCGCAATAACCTCCGTACATGAACCAACGATGAGTGACGGAGAGACTGAAGACATGATGTCTGGGTTCCCAGCTTTTCCTATACCGACGATACATCCGTTCTTGACACCGATATCTGCCTGATAGAGGAACGATCAATTTTAATATATTCCTTAATGAGAGAGGGGGGGTAATAACCTTGTATATTCCTGTCCAATCGATGATGAGACAATTCGAGATGAGTAAGTCGATAGCTTCGGCAGATGAGCGGTTCGTTGCTTGGCCCATGCCTTCACGAACAGTTTTTCCCCCACCAAACTTCACTTCATCTCCATACAAGGTCTACGAACTTTTATTCAGTATATTATAAATGAACGGTAGCGACATATTTACCAGGTCCTTTTCAACCTCAATCCAAAGAGATGAATCACCTAGACGGACTCTGTCTCCAGCAGTTGGGCCGAACATAGAAGCATAAGATTCACGGCTCATGGCAGTGTCAAGTAATACCTCTTGCGCCCCAGGTTCTGGCTGATGACCGAAACCTCTCTGAATAAGGGCCATAACAATCTCGTCCCTCCTTGCTAGATCTACAACACCGGTTGCGATTTCATTTCCTCCAGATATGATCTTACTACCAGCAATAGAGACAAGAGTTATCGTTTTCGTATCTCCAGGCTCAAAACGGACGGCGGTTCCTGCTGGAATATCCAATCGTTTTCCATAGGCCTTTCCGCGATCAAAAATAAGCGCAGAGTTTGTCTCTATAAAATGATAGTGGGAGCCAATCTACAAGTTTGATAATTTAGGTAAGGTGATATATTCCGTCAAGAGATACGGGAAAATTACTTGGATCGGTCTGTCTCCATTATTTGTCACACTTAATCTAATGCGTTCCCTCCCAGAATTAATATAAAGTGGTTCTTTTTTAACAATTACTGCGCCCGGCGCATTAGATGGGTCGTATTCCTCAGGGCTAACTACGGGGAACAGATCATTCGAAGGAATGGGCAGGAAGCTGCCATAAAGTGCTTCATGTAAATTACCAGACTCCGTACAAATTGGATCATGCACCGTCACTAGAAATACACTAGAAAGTTGCACTCATTAGTATTCTCATATTCACTGGTCAGTAAGACTAAAAACTACAAACCCGTCCGGGAACGTCCCTTCAACCTGGACCTCATGTAATAACGGCACAACTGAAGGAAGAACATGTCTTCTTCCCAGCATGTCCTTCCCGAGTTGCATGAGTTCTGTAACACTATGGTTCCCATCCCGTATCCTTTCTTGAAGTTGAGAAGCAATCAATGCGATTGCTTCCGTTCTATTCAACTTGACTCCTCGCGCAAGCCGTTTTTGGGCAAGGAACCCGGCCTAGTCGTCAACATTGATTATAAAATCTTATACAATAATTATGAGTAAAAGGGAGATTTTACCGACCTGATGGAGAAGCAATTTCTCCTGTTCCCTGGGTAGGATGCGCATGATGTTTGAGACTCCGAAGATAAGGGAGTATCATACCGTGAATATATATATCCATTGAAGGGTTTAATATAATTTAATTGAAGTTCCCGCGATAAGCAGTGATCGTCTCCTAATCACACGTGACAACTTTTTTTTTTTTTTGAAAATCCAGTTTCTTACTTTGTACTCACCTAATTCTGCCAAAACAAACGCCTGAGTGATTTTAATTGGGAGCATCATAACTTCTGGCAACGAGCTTTTGCTCTGCACAATAAGACTATTGGCGTCTCACAATGTCTTTAGTCCACCAAATGCCTCCCAAGATAGGATCATTCCCTCTCGTTTTACAATATTAAAGGTAAACCGTATAAAATTCTTCTATAAGAATTTCGAGTCCACGTCTCCGTAATACACATCGAGTCTTATGAGTAATTAGGTTCCTTAACTCCAAATTAACTTATTATACTTAGTATTTTTTCTCTATATTGACGCTTAGTCTCCGTCGTACTTAATAAAAGGTAATCATAATGGTGCCGGCGAGATATGGTCCTATCAGTACATGGGAAAAGTTGTGATATTACCTACTTAATCAACCAATAGAAACGGACTCGACTTTCGGGTTCTTCATGAGAAACTACACGCAATTCATCAGTATCGATACTCTGATAGCACACACCTACATCACCACTAACATCCGTGCCCACTTCATAAGAAACGAAAAGAGAAAAAAAAGCAATGAACAAAAAACCGGCATTCAAAGCAACCCGTCTCACATCCACAGTCTTCCAACTCACCGAATACTCAGACATCTACTCCGAATATCCATTCATCTACCTCAAACTCCTCCCAGAAGTGATCGTCCTCATCGACTCCGGGTGCGGTGGGAAAAGCACAGATCCGGAGGTAAACTTGACCAGTCTCCGAGAATTTATAGAAACTGTGCCTATCGAGGACAATGATGGAAAACCATTCAATGGAGACGGGCCAGAGAAACGGGAGTATATTGTTATTTGTACACATTGTCATTATGACCATATACGTGAGTAGGTTTAATATTATTTTAAGTTCTCGTCTCGATTCATCTCATACCATCTTATCTTGTATCTTGTATCTGGTAACGCTTATCATCCTCAATAACCCAATCGACGATTCAACCTTCAAATGAAATTAAAAAAATCTAAAAAAACAAAACAAAGTCGGCTTAGAACAATTCACAGAAGACTCACCAATCTACGCATCCTCTCACTCCCCTTCATTCCTCTCACCAAAAAACCTACCCCACAACTCACTATGCCAAAGACTAGGCATCCAAACACCAACCTACACCCCCACCCTCATCGACCACCTATCCCCCATCCTATTTCACCCCCCGAACCAACACCAAGCAGACCAAAACCAACCTAAAGCCTCATCTAAATCTCCCTCTATCAACACAAGCATCCAAATCCTCCACACCCCAGGCCACACACCCGACTCCCTCGCCATCTGGGACAAATCCGAACAAATGCTCTACGTAGGCGACACACTCTACGCCCACTCCCCCATCATCTTCCCCCCCGAAGGGAACCTAACACACTGGTTCCGTTCCATCGACTTACTCATTAGTGTCTGTATTGATCACACTACTACCGCAACATCCCCCACCCAAACCTCAATTCAAACCCCCGCCCCCACCCAAACCCAAACCCCAAGATTAAACGCAGGCCACTCATCTTCCCTCCGACCAGCACTCTCCATCCTCTCCCGCGCAAAGTCCTTCCTAAAAGACGTAGTATCCGGCCTCGAACCCATCCAAGATAAAATCACCGTACCCCTCTACCCAGCCATCAAACTAATTCATCAATCTCTCACAAAACGCACGGCACACGCAGTATTATCAATCAACTTTGTTTCGTTCATTTACTCTAATAAACAAAATCAATGCAAGACTGTAGTACAAAAAAAATATAAAACACAGCAAAGTGAAAAATGAGAGAAAAAAGTGAGAGAAAAAGATAGAAAATAGAGCTAGGAAAAGGGAGATAGAGAGATAGAAGATAAGAAATAGAGAGAAAAGAGAAAAGAAACGGATAGTAGAAAGAGAGAGACAGAAAAAAAAGAAAAAAAGAGAGAAACCACCGAAATTTCTTCTCAAATAAATCAAATCAGAAATTGCAACCAAGGTACGCAAAAAACAATGGAGTGAGTTATGAGAGAAAAAACTAATCAGAAGGAAATGTGTTGAGAGACGAAAAAAAATTAGAGAGATTAACAAATCGAGAAAAAAACGGAAAAAATCAAATCAGAGTGAGTATAATAACCGAAACAATGGGATATACATTCATTCTCATTCATTCAAAAAAAAAGAAAGAAAAGGCAGACAGAGAGGGAGACAAGGCGAAAAACTATAGTCAGATAAAAATAATACGAGGGCGACAATAACAGCAACATCAGCAACAGCAAAGCAAGCAAGCCATAGTTGAATAATAAGAAGACGAAGACGCTCTTTCAAGAAAAAAAATGGCAGGAGGGAAATTCAAGAACAAAAAACGCTCCACCCATAATGTACTACTAGACTAAAGAAAGGGGGAAAGCCGTGACAATAAAAAAGGGCAATTAAATGTGGAGCTGAAAAAGTCGCGGTCGAAGTTATTGAGAGGTGAGTGAGTTGCATAAGAAATTAGGAAAGAGAAAGGTGTAAACAAAGGTAGGTATATACGTATAAGCAAAGTGAATTTAAGGAATTTAAACACGGATCAGTAGTAAGCCAATATAAGATGAGAAGGAAAAGAAGAAAGAGTTGCTACATATACAATATACACCAAGTCAAGATCAACCATGAAGAAAGAGTTCCTGCGATTCTTATAAATTTCACAAAGTATAAAGAAAAGAGACATGCGAGAAAAGTATAGAGTAGAAAAAGCATTGAATGTAACAATAAAAAGAGGGCAAAGAATAATAATAATACACAAACAACTGATAAAGAAAGGAAGAACACAGGACGCGATTCGTAGAAAGGGAAATGAAAGATAGCCGAGATGGTATTCCAGAACAACGGATATCCTACCCGAATGTAGGACAAAAGAGATAAAGTAAAAGGATGCAATTCAAGCCACTTGACTATTATCGCTCACATCCTCTTCCACTCGTTGTCTCTCCCTATTCTCGTCCTCAGCTCCAAAAACATTCGCAAACTCGCTCGTCCCAGTCCCAAGTTCTCCATTCATACACCCATCAAGTCCAACGCTTACACCAACCGGAACAGACATCGGTATCCCAACCTCAAGTCCGGGAGAAGGCGCACATGGAGAACAACCCACATTCTCCAGGGTCGCAGAAGAACCATACGAATCAAACCCTCCGACACCAACACCAATTCCAAAGTCATTGGTCATCGGATTCAGCGGGGTGATAGAACCCATAGAATTCATAGAGCTAACAGGGTTAATAGGGTGAGGATGAGGCATCGAATATTGCATCCCCATTCCCACTCCCATACCAATTCCCATCCCAACACCAACACCAACATTAAATCCAAGCAATCCCCAAAACATATTATCAGCAAGAGCATGCGCTTGGTCATGATGTCCACAAGCTTGGGTCATCGGGTCAACAACCATCAACGACTGCATTTGCATATCTTGCATACCTTGTATTGGCATCGACTCAAGAGTCTGCATCTGCTGTAGTGGTTGCAATGGCTGACAAGCATGCAACGAATTCATTTCGTCTATACCAGTCATATTGCTAATTCCATGTGAATGGAGGTGTTGTTCTTGTTGCTGATGTTGAAGCTGTCCATTAATCCCCGTTGTATCTCTTGTCCTAGCGGCATCCACGGCCTCTGCAGCCTCCAACCAAGCTCGCCTCCCAGAACCACAGGAATTGTCAGGAGTGCCTAAGTCACGCATAGGTTGCATCGTATCTCTTAAGCATAATGCCGGAATTCGCGATAAATCAGACAGAGCAGAGAGTGAAGGCATCGGCGAAGCTGGCCCAGGAGAATGAGGGTTTGGAGAAGAGTGATAAAAGTCTGGATCATACATCTGAGTCGAAGGCGCGTTCGTCCCAAGAGTATATTCATCCGACGGAGACTCCAAGGAATCATGCGACATAGGTGAATTCGAAGAACCCGATTCAGACAAGAACGAAAGAGTAGGTTTGATTGCAAACGTAATCTCTGTACCACCGACATCTGCCTCAGCAGGAGTTTCAGACTCAAGTTGGAACGTTGATTCGCCTTCTTGCCTTTCGTCTTCCTTCTCAGAAGTCATAGAGTCCTCGTCGTCGTCGTCATCCGAGGAATCGTCCGACATGAGCTCGAACGCATCGACTTCGTTCATTTCTAGGGTATCCATATCGATGTCATCCCATTCGTCATCGTCGATACCTTCGATATTGTCCAAACCTCCAAACTCATCAAAGCTTGCATCATTAACCGAG
Organism: Pyrrhoderma noxium; assembly: GCA_002287475.2. Taxonomy (NCBI): domain Eukaryota; kingdom Fungi; phylum Basidiomycota; class Agaricomycetes; order Hymenochaetales; family Hymenochaetaceae; genus Pyrrhoderma; species Pyrrhoderma noxium. The sequence goes on along the minus strand of CM008258.1, from coordinate 2,282,591 downwards.
ATGTTCCTCAGGCCAGCCGCAAACTCTTCATAACCCTCGTACTCAAGATCAAGTTCATACTCTCCATCTGCGTCAGAATATGCATCATTCCCCATCCCAAAATCGTCTTCATCGCAAACCATGCTGTCATCATTAGAGCTATATGCACAATATGAAGAAGAGCCCTGTTGAGAAGAAGAAGCGACGGACGAGGATCCAGATGATTTCGAGTAAGCAGCCGCCTCGGAAGCAATAGCGGCTTTGACCGTTTCCACGCCATAAATCTGACACCTAAAACAGAAAAAAAAAGGAATGTGAGTATCATTTCCGGTATATATCAACTTTGTAAGTATACGTAAAAAAAGTGCGATACATGCTTCCGAAAAAAGGGGGGGCGAAATTGAAAGAAGAACCACTTACGATTGTTCGACCCGGCTCAAAGAAGCACATTTCCAGACCGGAAGCTCAACACGGTGGCGCGTGTGCCAACTCTGCTCATGTTGCCTCGGGAATACTGCAGTCGAACCAGGTGAGCCAGGTGTTTCGGGCGAGGTAGGGGATGTAGGAGACGTAGAAGAAGAAGTCCCTTCGGACGTCAGTGACGAATTCTCGTTTTCATCGTTCTCATGTTCATCCCCATAAGATGACAGCAAATCATCTTCATACGAAAAGGAAGAACCAAAGCTTGACGAACGAGACAAAGAAACCTGTGATTCATCACCCTCTAAGCGAGATTCTGATACAGACCCAAATGGTAAGGTAACTATTGAAATGGAATGTCTCAGCGGACTAGGGATTTTGGGACAATACTTGAACTCCTTTCGCGGATCGTCTCGCTGATTGGAAGGTATATAAGACTCCTTTAATTCAATGACCTGAGTTTCATCTTTAGTCTGCTCCTCTATAGTATCCATTACAGGCTTAGCTTCAGATTCTATACTAAACCCATTTACTTCTGTTTCGTCCTTTAAATCGAGAGATATTAGCACACTTTCAGTTCTCTCACTTTCCACTTTCGTCATAGCAGACGGAACAATGGACTCATCCTGGGAGACTCCATCCTCGCAATGTTCCATCTCCTTCTGTCTCTCTCTTCTAACTTTTCTTTGTTCTTTAAGGACTCTCTCTACCCATGCGCTAGCGACTCTTCTTTCATTCTTCCGCCACTTCCCTCTCTCCTTGTCTTTCTGCCCAAGAGAACTCCGTCGGCGAAACTTCTGAGTCCCCTCTTTCTGCTTTCTTGCAATTCTATTAACGAGTCCAGCCGCTAATAATTTCTCTAGTGCACCCGTCATCCCCATTTGAGTAGCTTCGGTGTCTAGATCCCCTCCTTGATGGGGAACACGGCTTTCGGGGGCAATGGAGGCGACACCTCTTCGAGCAAACGAACCAAAGCGATACCGCATCCTTGCAGCAGCTTGCCTCGCCTTTATTCTCCCTCCCAAGCACTTTTCAAACAATGCGATCAACACATTCACTTGATTGATACCGGTTGCGAAACCACCGGTATTCTGGGATGGAAAAAGCATTCCAACGGGCAATGCACCCCACGGCCGCCCTGCCCGTCTAGCAAGTAGACATTGGCGCTGATGTATCCGATAACCTAGGCAGTTGGGAGATAACATCAAAAGAGCCACCATGTTCGCAATTCTCTTTGATACTCCCAAAGCATTGGCATCAATGGGTGCATCCGACTCTTTCAGACAGATCTCATTGGTATAAGGGTCATCAAGATGTACTTGTTGGGCAAAAAACTTTGGGTAAGAGGGGTGAGGATAAAAGAAGATTTCTCGAAAGAATTTAGACGCCTCCGACGCTCTGTATTTCGAACCAGGCTGGGGTCCACTAACGACCACAAGCGGATTGGGGCCGATTGCGTCAGCAAGCGCGCTGAACGAAACCAGTACGGATCCCTTTTTCCTCTCCACACGATTCCTCCCAAGCCTCGAGTCCAAACCATCCGCATCCGCCGGGAATCCGCTACCCATAAGTTCGTCGCCCTCGGGAAGCGAGCTCAACTCACTTAGAGGTGACAACTGGGAAGAACGGATATCGACCCCAACTGACGCAAGAGGTAGTTTACTTTGTCCATCAACATCCACTAGAGTTTCATCCGACGCATCGCTATCCGCTTCGACAGATACACGAGGTAGTTCGTTTAATTCTTGTTCGTTGTCCTGTTGGAGAAGTTTCGGGCTGTCGTCAATAACTACTTCGATGCATGCGGGTTCAATTTTGGGGGAGGAAGACGTTCGTTGGCGTTTCCTTGCACGTGTACGAGATGTTGGGGTGGTAATCGTAGGCAATGGTGCTATTGGGGAGGAAGGTTTAGGGGATAGCTCAGATGACTGATGATTTCGGGCGACAAGAGGCTCTGAGAAGACAAAATCAAATATCAGATAAAGAACAGTGTACATTTACTAGATTACAGGACACACACCTCTATTCTGACCCTTCGGTCGTGTGTTTTTCTTCTTGTCACTAATCAAGTTCTTCCCTATATCTACAGATAGATAACGTGAGATAGGCTGGATATCAATGATAAAGGAGTAAAGAGCATACCCTTGACTTTAGTCGACGCTTGAGCCTTCGAGCGACGATTCCGCCTTTCAGTAGCGAGCGCTGCAGAGTCAATGGTGTAAGGGTCGATGTTGTCCGTTTCGAGGTCCATCTTCCTCTTGCTCCTGGTCTTGTTTTCCAAACGAGCACTGTGTCTTGGTCTCCTTCCTCTTTCCAACTCGCTACCATCAAAGTCATCAACTAAAGCGACCTTGACATCAATCTCAGAAACGTCTCCGCGCCTACGCTTACGAGGGATAGGTTGTGCGGAAGGAGTAAGCAAACGCTTCTTGAGTTGAGCAGGGGTTTGAGGAGGAATGTTAGCAGATGCAGCCGGGAAGGCGGTGGGAACAAGGGCGGTGGGTGGCTCGGTGGAGTCGCAGTCGAGCCTGCGTTTAGCGACAAGGCGAGAGCTCTTTCGAACAGGGCATGGAGTAGTCGTGTTCTTGGGAGTGAGCGCCAAGGACGAAAGATGCGCATTGAGCAAGGAGGAGGAAGGCGAGGAAGGCGAGGGCGACGCCGCTGACGTTGTTATTGGGTGTTTTGGGATGTCGGAGGGAGTTGGTTGTTTGTTTGTTGGATGAGCATTTATTGATAATCTGGATGAAGTTCTAGTGGGAAGTGACCCTGTAGTAGATTGCGCCACGGCGAGCGGGGAGGGAGGGAGCAAGGAATGCGTGGGACGACGCGACAGGGGTTTCCTTTTCTTATTGCTGTGAGTGTTCTTCCTGTCGTCGGCGTTGATGGCGGCGCCGGCGATGTTGGGCGGGACATTCTTAGGGCGGGCGGGGCTGGACCTAAAAAGAAAGAAGATGAATCACAATGAGCGAGGCAGGACAAATGAAAGAGGCGTAGCGGCCAGGATTTACATTGACATTTTGACGGAAGCAAAGGGAAAGGCGACGACCGAGAAGAGAAAGCTAATGCCAATCGATATCCGCAGCACAACAAATCAGATGACTAAGCAGCCCGGGCCACAACACAACAACAACAACATCATCAATTATATAACGTGACTCCCTCGATCGCCTTGCCTCTTTCGTCGGTGGTGGCTCCCAACAACCCACCAGCCAGTTCCCAGTGCAAATGTTCCAGCGACAGTTTCGTTGGGCATCCTCGTCAAAGCCCTCTTTGCGTCCATCCTACTCCTCTCTTACATCCACTCTCGCGGTGTGTTGTTGCTGTGAGCCGGTGCGGCAGATTCACAATGAAATGGTCCACTTCTACGGCGCCGATACCCAATTAGGCATCCTGCCCCTTCTTGTCTCCCTTCGGCCGCAATAAAATCATCCGCTACACCATTTTACCGTTCATAGCTCATGCGCTCCCTTACCCTGCCACAGCTTCCATATCTGAATACTCAATCTTAGTCTATATCTTTGGCCCTGCATTCATTTCCCTCCTCCGCTCCGATATATAAATATTTAAAATATATGCTGCAATCGCAATCATACATCAATCATACCTGCAGATCATCACACGCAACACACACACATACACACACTTTATTTTATGATCGCATCCTATCAATGCTTCTCAACCCCATCCCTTTCTTATGCTTTTTATAGCATCTACCCTTTTTCATATAAAATTTAATCACGCGAACAACTTTGACGACAACAATTCCGACCAACCGGAGTCAACCTCGGGTCAATTGAAACAATCTCCTTCACAATCTCATACATACAGAACCAGGAAATCGGTAATGTAAACACAAGAGAAATAATAGCAACAACCTTTTTTGCATTCGCATTTCTTCGTCTTCTTCTTCCTTCTTTCCGGTAGAGTCTTAATATTTCGCCAGGGGTAAATTTATACTATACATACACTCCGTAAAAATAAATCACTTTGTTTAAGGTACATACATACCTTACCTCGTGGTAGTAACTACCAGCGTACCCTATATCCAACTATTTCTTCTCATGCATATTGACTGATTTCCATACCATACCATAAAGTAGCCACAAACTCCATCTCATCTCATTTCATGACCCCAACCAGCCAACCAAGGGGCGGATCTTCTTGGCCATATGCAACCAACCAACTAGATCATGATAAAAAAAAAACCACGCAAAACTCATCTCCGATCACCTCATAAAATAAGCATGAGGAACTCGGGCTCTAACTCTCCATCGACACGTAAACAACTCAAGTCAATTTTCTCTTAAAAATATGGGGTACCGCCGAGACTACTTAGTAACAAAGGCAATCTCATAATACTCCCCGAGACGATCCGTTATTCGAGATCTATCAATCTATCTATCAAATCCTCTCCGATACCCACAGATCAAACCACCCCAAAGCTCAAGGTGAACTAGTCTACATGAATAAACTCGAACCTGAACTCGATGTATGTCTACCTATGGTAACTACCAACTAATTAACAAACGTGTCCGAACATAAAATGACTCGGTACCAATATAAATATACGATACCTCATTTACCGACGGCACCGATCATACCATGCAAATTCATCACATTACAGCATTACAACACTACATCCACCCACCATAGATTTCTTTAGTGGAAATCAGAGTTTATGGTTTATTAGTCACATCGTCCGCGAATCGACTTAGGCTTTCTTGGTTTCCATCTTATTGATCGTATCATAAGATGGTGTCATAAGGTGGTTGAAGGGCACATCCCGTACCACAGTTTCTACCACTTTCTTTCGCCCCTTCCAATGCGAAACTCCGCTTATAAATGCTAGAACATGCTAGAAACTCCCTCGTAACACGCACGATATCTTATATACCTTAGGTATTTCTCATCCTTTCTATCTTGTGTCGTGCGTGTGCACCTATCACTCTGTAGTAACACGACTCAAGATACTTCTCCGACCTCTCAATTCAGCCAGCCCAAACCCCCGATTTTGAAGTTCTTTTATTTAATACGACTCGTACGTATCTTATGCGTCTATCTCCCAAGCCTAACAAGCAAAGCCTCCAAAGTTCCTCGTCTCCGTCCCGGCCAATTATCACCTATACACACATCAAACTCAGAAGAATCCAGAGATAACTCCCACATTCATATCATTTCTCCTTATGTTCTACCCATCTCTGGAACTATGCACTATCCATGTGTATGGGGATGGGAGCGGAATGACATAAATCCACGAGAAGCCAGAAGCACAACAACAATAAATTAACTAAGTTAAGTTGATCTACCCTCCTACCCGCATAACATCAATCCTTCCCTTCATGAGATATCTAAAGGAAGGTATGTCTGATCTTGTCTAATATGAATCCATAACAAAAATCCGCATAACCGAAGGAAAGATGCATTGTATCGATTGCGACAAGAGCACCCTTTTCACAAAGTCACTCATATACGCATATATAGAGCAAACGAAGAGATCTATAAAGTATATATATATAGAAACGAAATCTCAAAATGCGACCTGTACATGTGCTAACTTCAAAGCCAGAAATATCATTATTATGATGATGATTTTACTATTATTACTACTGTTTGAAGTAGGTTTAAGCGAGACCCGAAAACGTAATTACCAATTCCCGCCCCCGGAGTTAGAATATCGCCATCTTCATTCCGAAAACGAAACAAAAATAATTTTTAAAAAAAGAGTGTGATACTCTAAGAAATAAAACAAGTGCGTAAAGGCCTAAGGAGCTTGTTACCTATTATAAGCTGGGGTTGACTGTAAACTAGCACATCTTTACTCTCAAATTTTATGGCGTGCCAGATAACTCATAATCATCTAAACGTTCTTTCCTATAAACAACTCTACTATTTCTCAAGGCTAAAACATACATCCATACCCCCATCCACCCCAACCACACCACCAACTAATCACCAGCCGTCCACTATCCACCAACCTTCCATCACACCGACCCCCGACCCCAACCCCAACCCCACACCATCCATCATCCATCCATCCATCCCACCTCACCAACCACCTCACCCCCTCGCCTTAAGCGCAACAGCAGCCTCCTCCATAATCTCATAAACACTCCCACCCGGATACACCGCATACCCATCATCCGACGAAGGCCCCGTCGACAACTCCGACCCCGCCTGCCAAATAAGATCCCCAGTCAACCCCGAAGACACCACTTCGTCCCACCATCCTGCATAGACTGTGGATTGGTTCGAGAGGAGGACGCCGAATTCCTCTTTTCAATTTGGAAGGAGGGAGGGAGGAGGAAAGGTAGGTAATGAGAGTTAGGGAGTTAGTAATGGTATATGGGATTATGTTTTTTTTTTAAAGTCATTTTTGTTGGGTGGCATACTTACCTACGAGAACGGGTTTATTAGTTGCTTTCTGAGCATTTGCATGATCTATAATCCATTGCTTCCCCCAATCAGAAACATTAGCGGCCTGTCCCCAGCTCTACCCACAATCACAATCACAGCCACCAGTCAATACAACTTCTCCCTAATCCAGAAAAGATCAAATAATAAATACCTCCGGATAACAATGGAACGTCCCAAAATCCAAAGTCTCAATCTCCAAATTCGAATCAAAGTCGATCCCAACTCCAGGTGCATACGGATAAGTCGGCGGGTTCGCCCACTGGAACCAACCCTCATCCCCAATAGCCACAAGGTGATTAGGATCAATCGACTTGATATATGCACTCATCTCAGCCGCCCAATCCCTAATCGTCGAACCCGTCACATCGCACGCCGCAGAAGCAGTTCCCGTCGAGCCGGTACTAAAAACCAAGCCAAGCCACATCATGTCAGACACGTCATAACATGACACAACACAAACATATATAAAAAAAGCGAAACGATAATAAAAAAATTCACAAACAATCCACTAACCAAACCAAAAAAAAAAGAAAAACTCACCAACGCGGCTCATTCGCCAACTCCCAAGCCATAACCCCCTCCTCATCCCAATACCTCCCCACAAACTCCCTCACATAATTCCTATACCCCTCCTTCACCCCCTCATCCGTATAAAACGTATCATGCGTCCCCCCCGGATTCAGCTGACTCACATACACGTCCATCCCCCCGAAATCCGACCAATTATTCGTCAACGCGACAATGAGCTTGATCCCGTGGGCTTTGGCGGAGGCGATGACGGCGTCGAAGCGTGAGATGCCGAAGGCTCCGGTGTTGAAGGTTGCGGTGCCGTTTTGCCAGAGTTGGTAGTAGGCGCCGTATTCCTGTGGGGTGGTTACGTCGTTGAAGCCCCTAGAAAATTAAAATAAGGAATAGAGTGTAGTGGATAGGTAGGTATGGATGGGATGGCTTGTTAGGGATTTCTGTTCTTGTTGTTGTGTTTTATGAAAGTGGAAGGGTATCTTACATTGTACGCACAGTGGTAAGACCGGCAGCGACAATATCATTAAACGCGGTATCGATATCTTCATCGCTCACTTGAGCCAGCCAGTAAGCATTAGTCCCAGCAACAACGTAGTCTTCTCCATCAAGTATAAACTTTTGACCTGATGTCTTAACGAATCCCGTACTAGTAGAAGTAGAAGTAGGCGTTGAAACCGGGATAGTGGAAGTAGAAACACCAATTGAAGTACTGGTACTCGTTGGAGTAGTAGAGGAACTCGCAACACCGGGTATACATTCTATATATTTAGTTTTTTTATTTTATCCTTCTTTGGATAGTGAAAAAAAGAAGTAAAACAAAAACATACGAGAGAAATAATCATTCAATATAGTGCACACCGTCCCCTCAACACATGTCGTTTGCCCAGTATATCCAATACCCTAAATATATGCACGCATACGTGTATCACCACCATCATCATCATCGCCACCATCATCGTTATCATCGTTATCATAGCCAGTCCCTCAGCCCAATTTCTTCCATCTTTAGAAAAATGATCTAATCAGTACTTACACCACATTGACCCCACTCAGACACCTGCGCATAAACGACCGGTACAAGAAATAGTGTGGCTAGACCTCCCACACGAAGCATTTTGAGAAGTAAGTGTTCACGACAAGATCCTCGTAAGGAATAGACACAAATATATACCCTTCCAGCTTTCTCATTTAGATTAAATCAAGTATCTCGGCGGAGGCAGGGTCAAATAGTGTGTATGTATTGTATGTGCTGTATGCATCGTGTACTTTCTTTCTTTCATCTGTACTCCCTCGAGTAGTCGATTGTATTCAACTAGGCTATTTTCCGGTCTATGTTCGGAGGGTATACATGAGTTCCAGGTTGAGCTGTCAGGCCGGTTACCCTAAATTATTATTGCTTTTATGAAAGAGATTTTATGAGAGAGATTTAATGAGCTTTACTCCTCCAAGATATCGAGGTAAGTCACTATAAATCACTAAGATCAAACAAGTCAGGAAAGAACCTAAGTAAAAAAAATAACAACATCAACGACCAAACCAAAGAACCCACCCCCACCAAAAACGAGGATTCAACCCCCATCCCGAGGCGGGCCGTCACCGCCAGAGTAGCTCATGACATCTTACAACAACTAACCACGCGAAGTTTCGTACCAATATACGTACATATGCACATACGCAGAATCTTCAATTACCGCGGATAAATACAAGCATGAAAGTACGCAGGTCTGATAGTACTTGTATGTATTCTCGGAGCTTTTATCGGAAGATCTGCAATTGATTAAAATAAGACGTCTTTACAAGATTTGTCGCAATCCGCGGCTTAACATCAGTAAGGGTAAGGGTCAGTGCTCTAAATCAGAGTCATGGTAGTGGCATCGTGTTGTTCAGACTAGAGATAGTATGGGCTATCTCCTCTTCTTATGTCGGAAAACGGATTAGAGTTATAATCTTGTGTAGTTAGATAGATATAGAGATAGATAGGTTCCTTTTGTTTTGGTAATCCTCAAGAAGATTTATAATACAACCCACATATTGTACCAGCGCTTATTCACCTTAAACACACTATAGCTTACTCACTCATAAGCTCTCCCAGATCTACCGTAAGTACACCCTACCACCCTACCACCCATTTCTCATTTCCCATCTTATCATCTATCTATCACATCCCCGGGTCCGGGGTAGGACGAATCTAACCACTCTGGGAACAGCTTACCAAAACAAAGCCCACATCTTCGTGGCATCCCTTCTGTTCCTAATAAGAACCCCCTTCCCGGATACAAAAGAATAAGTATACCGTGAGAGAACCCACTAACCAGGGGGGACATACACCTAACTAACATACGCACCCTCAATGCCCAATACCCTATACCACAACTCACTCAATTGCGTCATAAAAAAGCGCTTAAAGGAAAAGGAGCAAGAAAAAGCACACCATACACACCAGAAGTAATCAAATCCCATGCTAAATGGGAAGGATTATATTAAGGAAGAAATTCTATTAGTAGTTATAGGGGCTTGGCTGAAGTTTCGTGTATTATTTGCACATGAATATTTATATATGACGAAGTAAAGAAAGGAAAAAGAACAGAAAATAAAGGGGAAAAAACTCTCTCTTTAATTTAATCTAAATCCTCAAAAACACTGACCATTCTTAATAAACTCAAATAACCGCGAGACGCACCTTCCCTCCTCTGTCATCCTCCCACCCTCCTTGTATTAAGAAACCGATACCCTATTCCAAATTACATACCAAGAATAAAATAAGATCATCTCCGGTATAAAATGTACCGTAAAATTCATTATTATTATTACAAAGGCTACTGTAGGCAAGTCTTCATTGACCTAGACTTGCTAATGTAATAAACGCAAAGCCCCTTTATTCCAAGTTTACGAAAGCCCCCCTCTCTCCTTCCCCTAGACTCAAGGCTCTAGATCACATTGACAGGCTTCTACGACACGTTTACAAAGTCACAGTTGTATGTACAACAAACAGCTAGCAGATGCCCGGGGAAAAGCCATATGACTGCCTAGTCGACCGAGCCTAGGCCATGATACTCTTCGTTCGCTGATAGTAAAAAATACAGGGAGGCCTTCCTAACGCACGCACTCTTTTAAATCCGGGCTGTAAATTATTTTCCCCACTGGCTTCCTAAACCCAAAACCGGTTGGCCGTGTGGCCTGGTGAAAAAAAATAACGAAAGAACTTTAATAATGACCCCCACCTCCCACGTCCTACCAGGCCTAAAAATATCAGATAAAAGACGAAATGTCAGGAAGAAGCCATTAACAGGATGTTGTCTAGACGAAAAAGTGTTGTTAAAAGGGTCTAGAAAGTACTATTAGAACAACAACAGTATCGAAGACCGGAAGGAAGTCGTAGCTTCCGAAAGATCAAACTGATTAAAATCATCATTGTATCATCCATACCTTAATGTATCCGAGAGGAAGGCGATAAATGGTTTAATACGAGAGAAAAAATATGGGGTGATGACGAAGCGGGTACGGACACTATTCCTCAGAACTTGCTCATCAACGGCCTATATTGCTCACCTATTGCTCATAGCTTGTGTGTCCCGGGGGTTTATGACGCTGCATAAGAAGAAAAAGGAGCCTAGCTATAGATAAAGATGAATGAGAAAGATAGGAGTAGGGTTTATAAAGCCCCTTGAGGATAGGATGACCTGGTTTAATGTTGACAGCTCGTCTGCATGATTCACCGTCATCAGCTTCTTTCAGCGTTCTACTTCTCCCAGTTGCTTCTCTCGGGTGAACGATTAGTCAATTAGGTAGTCACCAACAAGCGGTAGATATAACACCGTCTAGTTGACATATACGTGAAATTCGTGTATATCCGGGACTAAACTTGTATTCTCGCTTCGCAATCTGGGAATAGTCGGAAGATATCGAAGTAGACCGCCAAATCGTCTTACTGGATAAGAATGCGAATAATCCATTTTTAAGAGTGACTAACAGAAAAAATGCTCACTCGCATGATTATGAAACCTTGAAGTAGAGTTAAGGTTATCGATCTTTCCCTTCTTGACAGCTTGTGCTTGGCCAGCTCACAGCCGCCAGTACCCTTTACCATATATACAAGAGTGCACATTAATTTCATAGTTCATGTGACCCCATTTATGAGATGATAACCAATAATCGTAGAGTAATCGGATTCGAGGGTACGGAAAAAGTCAAGTAGCAGTAGTCTTTCTTCCCATCTGCCGCTGGACTTCAGGTATAGTATCGGGAGCAAGCCGTTTTCCTTATTTTTCCTTACTTTCTTATGCCGATTTGCGCAGAGACATCGAGGTGTATGTGCCTAGAATATAGCTTAAGAAACAAAATCAAATTAGTTTTGTGCCTTGTTTCGTGGACCGCAGGCTTATTATAGTTGCAGAAGATAAGCTATAGGAGGATAATAATAAGACATCGGGACGCCCGGAGTTGGGGTTCACCACATATATCCAAGGTCTCAAGGCTAGAAATTCGGACTCGAATATTAAGATAACCTTTTTAGATATCGTGATCAGCCTGAAACCAGTATTCATTCCGCTCATTCAGTATTTGAGGGTACTAATATGCCATGAGAGGCGATAAGGAAGAAGTACTTCTCGTCCTCCTCGCCTTATATTTGTTAAACTTTCTTTGGGTATGGAATTGGGATGTGAATTTAAGAATCCGGGAAGATTCGAAGTCATCGGGGATTAGAAGCACCTACTTCCAGAGATCACAAAGATCGAACGATATAAAATCAAATCATTGATACGCATGTGCGGTCTATTCCAGTCGACAAGGATGTTGCCTAGGGAGTTTAGGATGGAGCCGTTGAGAGAGAGGGTTGTCGAAAGTGTGTGAGCCCTTCAAAGTCAGGAGAGAAGGTGGGATATTCCCAGAATTAGACATCCAAAAGGTGGCAAACCAGACGTGCTTGTATAAGGCCGGGAGAATGTGCGTAAAACGGCCTTTTGAATTCTGATGGGGATCGTTGGGGATGACTATTTGGTCGTAAAAAGTAATTTGAATTCGTTATTAGCTGTTCATTTGACACCTTGCCGGGACGAGTGTCCGATGTCTTGTTAATTTCAACAGGTATGAAACAAGCCGATTCACATGAACAATGAGAAGGATGAAGAGAATTACAAGAAGGGTAGGACGATACGAGGTGTGTATCTGCATGTGATCCCAGGAGAGACTACGAAGAGGGTGTGTTTGCTTCAATCAAGCCATCTGACCCTTATGAGCTTCGATGCTGAAATATGCATGAGGCTTAAGCACGTCCAAGTATCTCATTGTCCGTAGTGATGAACGCAATGTCGTACACTTGTACCTATGACATTTCCAGAACGGGATTGTGAATTCTTCAAAACAGGATTCTCAAAAAAAAGGAGAGAAAAACGGACGAGATTTTCAGAAATGGACTGAGCTATAAGGCACGTGGTCTTAGGATGATGATGTCAGAAAAAAAGCGGTTGAAATGATTATTATATTGAAAGCACGGATTTAGATTGATGGGTATCCTCGCATGTCCCCTTCCCCCGTCCTCTCTTATATTCACCCCCTCAGGGCTGGGTGTTGTGGATGAAGATTCCCCTCGTCTTCTTCAACAACATCCACGCTCTTGTTTCAACTCCTTGATAGCCATCCAAAATGCTCATATCTCTCCCACAACTAGAAACGGAGTATAGCATGTCCGATTATCAGGACCTTTTCATCTCTTCATTCGACGAGCACATCCCTACTGATGGCTGTATCGACACTGATGTACCTCGCGAAATGTCTCTGGACCCGATGGTCCTGAGCGATCCTGAATCCTACATGTATACATCTACATCCGAGAGCGATATGGATGGCATTCCAGGCAGAACACGCCCTCCAGTAGGCTCCAAAGAGGTCAGCTACATGGTCCACATAAACCCCGCCCGCTTTACTGACTTATAATTGGATGCTGATAACCCGCTGAACGGTATCAAACTACATTTATAGATATCGCATGTTCGGACTCGCTCTGTGGTATCCCTCTCTGTCTCTGAGATCCAACAAGAGCGCGAGATTGTCCTTCACTCTCCGGGTAAACTGCTCAATACTCCAAGGGATCCGTCTCGTAAATACGAGTATCCTTTCCCTCCGAATGCGATCCCTCAAGCTTACAGCTCACTCTTGGACGACATCGCAATATCAGTCGCTTCTACTCCGGGATTGATCTCTCCTGGAGAGATTTTATCAGTAAATTGGGGAGGTTCCATCCTAGGCCTATCTCAATTCGCTCAAAGCATTCACGGATCCACTCCTCCTACAGCTCTCCCGACGCCTATTTTAGACCCTCCTGTCTCGACGTTGCCACTTCCTTCAAAAGGTTCCTCTGAACCTGTATCTTTGTCAATACCTGCCACAGTGAACCAAGTCCCGATACCGGTAGTCGGCTCATTATCAAATTTAGCAATAGCCTCAGCGGCAGTAGCGACGGCTCATCCAAAATTATCTGGCTTCAAACTCTCAGATGCACCCGTCCCTCCAAAGTTACGTGCACGCTCCAAAAAGTCAGCCTCGATTTCCATCCCCCAGGCACAGGCACCACATCTTTCCTCATCCACATCGGCTCCCCCGAACTCGCTTAAAACCCCAGCTTCTTGATAGCATCCCCCGACATTGTGGACCCAAAAGCTCGTCACCCAGTTATCGGCGCGAATCACCATAATTTCTTCCTTGTCACGCTTAAGAATCTGCTCTTGTTCTGGGAGTTTATTGATCGGCTTCAGTTTACTCATTATCGACAAGAGATCTTGATTAAAAAGGATATTCTAATTATGCCCCTTGAACACACGTTTTGCGGGTTTCTTACGCTATTTCAAATATCATGACGGGGGCGTGAGATAATCGCTATGTCATCCTATATACATGGACAACAACATTATTAAACCTAAAGGACTTGCGAAGAAATCGGGGGTGTAGCATTGCGTCCGCGCACCTTTCGCTCGGACGCATTTGCTCTTTCGTTATTCATTGTCCATAAAATGAAGTTGATTCTAGAACTTGGAACGTCGTAGTGGATTGGCTGGAGTTGAAGATACTCCTGGATCATACCCATCATAACTTTATCTGCATCGCATTCATTCTGTTTTTTGGTTTATTATCATTATCAAGCATTATATCGGGGTCCCTCCTTCACAGGAGATTCTTGCGATTTCTCTCTCTCTCGCATATAGGGTTGTACGAATATCAGCGCTAAACGACATACTTATTAGACACTTATATTAGAGTAGTGGATTGTAGCAAGAGCATCTATCCGTACTAATTATTTATTTATTGGGGTAGAGCGGAGTCTATCAGTGTATTGCGTCTAGTAGAGCGCGAATATATGGTGGCTTTGCTTGCTTTGGTAATATCTCCGGCAAAACGATTTATCCTTCCTAACGCCTCGAAGCATTTATTTATTCATTTGTAGACCACTGTCTTCCTTCATTATGTGTGTCTCAGCTTTCCGATATGCTTTGTACTCCTTTATGTAGTATTTATCGGGTTCTTTGTTCTATCTGGGTTCATGCTATGATAATTATGCAAAAAACGTATGATGCCTCCGTTCTGGAAACTGGTGTGCCAAGGAGGATTATAACAGTTCAATTGAAACGGGCCAGTTAAAATCCTTCTCACCTCTGTTGCCTAGATGTCCTTTATAGATACCATCTATCTCTTTTGAATAAGAACCTCCGTTCCTAAGAATTCTTTATGCAATCTGTATTACGTAACTAACTACACATGTAGTCCATGACCCAACAGCACAAAATCAAATACTCTGGTATATTCAATTAGCTACATCGTATCTAGATATGTAATTACCAAGAAGATAAAGCATTGAAAGAGGAGAATACAGTAAAAATACAGGTTCAGGGGTAATACTAATATACTATGCTAGTATTTAAGATATAAAAATTAGCAAAACGAAAGCGGAAAACGAAATAAAGAAAACAAGGTAAATGCGCGTGTGTGAGTATGAAGTAACTCTCGATCAGTGATGTATGTACATATGTATATATGCTATATGATGTAAAAGAAAACGAGAGGAAAGACACAAAGTTAGATAGTTGAGATTGATATCATTTCATTATTATTGGTCAACTCTGTTCTTTGTTCTTTTCTTCCTGATTACCGGAACCAGTATCAGGCGTCTATCTTAATCCGTAGCACAGAAAAGGAGTTAGTCATCTTTTACATGCGTACTGCTAAATGTTGCATGGTGGAATTCATGTTTTAGATCTCTCATAATTGAGACGCGCCACCAACACAGTTGTCTCAGTTCATGTGTGTAAAGCCGCATCAGACTAATAAACTGACATAACAGTCATAAAGCTAACTATCTTCTTTTGATGAGGACTGACCTCATCTGGCACAGACAAGGAAATGGGTCAAACCTACTTAAAAGATGCTTCTAAAATTTTAGTTTCATTTCTCCAGTTACCGGCCTTTCAGATCTCACAACAGTTACCATCTTTACTACTCAAATCATGATCTCACCACTATCTTATGGGTCCTCTTGTTCTTCTCTTGATTCTAATAATGGCTGCGGAACTGTAGCTTTTAAGGGTTTACTGATATCCTAATATTACTTCCTTGTCCGACCATTTATATTGTCACTCGAAACTGGCAGATTCAATTTGAGGTCCCATCATTCGCCTTCGTATTCGCAAGCAATTCTCTCCAGCATTCCTTACCTCACCCCTCTGTGCGTCCGTGTGTGCGGTTATCCTCCTCCCCGAAGTGCATGTAACATCACGGTACCCCCTCTCCCCCCGCCGATCCTTTAGTTTCAGCATAAAAAGGGGGTCTCAGCACGATGCCGGCTTTACTTACAGAGCAGAAAATGTCTCCAGGAGAGATTGCAGGTGTAGTCATTATTGCGATTATATTCTCCGTTATCGCTATATACCTCTGTGGTTGCGGTGGTCCTCCGCTTAAGCCTACTGAGGTCAGCATGGCGGAGAGGCGGGAACGGAAAGCAAGGATGGCAGCTAGGTAGGCCCTACCATCTATCCCCCAACCTTCCTAGACCTAGCTCGACTCTTGTCTATTCTATTGTAATCATGCAAAGTAATCGACACTTTTCTGTTCTATGGAGCTATTGGATAGTGATCATAAATTATTAATTCATTTTTATATAGATTTAAAGAACGGAGGGAGCGTAGAGACGAATACAACGCGCCCATTCTGCCTACATCAAATCTAGATCCATCAGAGGCACCTCGTACGAACCGTATCGTCATGTTCGCTCTCGCTAACAACGATCCTACCTCGCAACTTGCTCAAACTCAGGGCATTTCTACTATAATTACTACTACTAATACTAATTCTACTGGTGCTACAACAACTACAGAATTGAAGCCACCTCAACTCGTACCTCCACCCCCTGCACGTATACGGTCCCCATCGCCTATAATGAACCCATCAACTCCCCCGGGTATCGATGCCCCATCTCACAACCGATCGCCATCTCTCTCCGTTCCTCATTTTGTGATAGCAATAGCAATAGTAATAGCACTAGCACTTTGGGAGACTTGGAGATTACGAAGGATCCCGAGAAGGTCGTGACTTCTTTGGGTTTAGGTGATGAGGGAAAAACTGAGGCTGAAGCTGGGGAAAAGAGAGGTACCGGTGTGGAAGTGGATGTGGCTCCGGAGGCGGATGCAGATGGGTACGAGGAAGGAAAGGAGGATGCTAAAGTTGATGTTTCGAATTCGAATCAGAGTAATGTTGCTGCTAATATTGCTTCTACCACTACCACTGTCATTGCCACTACTGCTACGACTGCTGGTTCGCCGACAGCAGTAACGACAAGTATCATTATTCATCAAGGACATGATGATGATGATGATGATGAAGCTATTAAGTGTGATGGTGCTACTGATAATGATGGTGTTGGTCGTGCCCAGTCCACTCGACGTGTTTCATCTGTTTATGTAGACGCGGAAAGGATCAAATCAAATTCTTGACATTGATATCTTTTTTGAGTTTTTGTTTTACTATTTTCATTTCTATCGTCTACTTCCATATTAATTTTTTTCAGATATTTCTTGCCTTTCGTAGCCTCTTCGTCTTCCCACTTAGTCACCAATCGTCGATCATCATCTCACCAACCAAATTCTACCACGGAATGGCGAATAGTTATCCTTTAGAGAGAGAGCGCTATTTGAATAACACACTGAGATTTTCGTATAATAACAAGGCTAGTTCTTGGTGCACAGATATTAATCTTCTCAACCCAATCGCAGCATCTCTCGATACTTTCTCTCTCTCAACCATTCCTTATCTTTCAGCCAATGACTGCCCTTTGTTCTCGTAGACCCTTCAACCGAATCGCAGATAAGAAATCAAAGTCTCTGTCACCATCTTGCTCGAAATAGGTAAAATTACTAGCATCAAGAATGAAATACGAGCCCTCGTACTCATAGCCGAAAGAGATAAGATTGTTTGAGCCTCCACGATGCAAGTACAACGCTGTCTTGGCAGTGACGAAAGATCGGCTTAGTTATGTTTTTCACACACAAGCTAAGCGAAGTTGCAGGGACCACAGCATAGATTTCCTGTTTAAATACTCTCCTCCCCATCATCATTTTCTCCAATATTTTTCTTTTCTTTTCCTCTTCTTTCACCTATAACTCTTATACCGAATTTTGACGCTGGCGTTCGTCATAACATCAATTTCTCTTAAACCAGGAAGAAAAGGCAACGAGACAGAAGTATATTGGAAACCACCATCAAGGTCCCGGTGATCACAATTGACATTCACAACCACTACGGAGAGGCGAATATGAATCATCGTGCAACTCCAGAGCTTTATTCTGGAGGCTATTCGACAAGCTCAGAATTGCCTTATTATCCTCCTCGGCATAATGGGTCGAATCCGTCTTTCTACAGGTCTCAGAACGATCTCAGCATGAACTCAAAGAACGGCAATGTATCTGTAAACGAAAGACTTGTTTCAAGAACTCCTTCTCCCACACCCTCAGAAGCTGCCTTATTAAGTAGGAAAGGTGTATTGGATACCGAGAAGCTTTTGAAATGGAGGTTCTGGATTCGCAAAGAATGGATATGTAAGTATATAGATACACGACGCGTTGCGGATTTACTGATGCGCCACTGTTACAGGGTACTACGTTATTGTTATTATTCTTTTGGCACTGGTTATTCTAATCAGTGTGTACGACCGACAAATTGTACATGCATTACAACCTACGGCAGAAAAGATCAGAGAGTATGTTAATCATTTTTTGTGTCCTTTTGAGATCTTTGTCATGTCGTCATAGTCTTGTGCCAAGTAGACTACCGGACTTGGCGACACCCGTTTGTACGTATAATCACATATACTAACCACCTTTATCCTTCAGTTTACAGTTTGGATGGGTGATTCCGATAGCTATTTTCTTCATCATTTCCTTTCCTCCAGTACGTTGTCAGTAAACGTTTCTACCTAGTGTCTTCCTAATGTTGCTTTAGCTTTTCGGCCACGAAATCCTTGCTATCCTCTGTGGTGTCGTTTGGGGGTTATGGGTAGGCTTTGCCATCACTGCAGCGGGGACATTCCTTGGGGAGATCGGGAACTTCTAGTACGTCTTCATAATTGACATTCCATCGAACTAGATTATAACTTCTTATTAGCGCATTTCGCTATTGCTGTCGTGCCCGTGGGGAAAAGCTGGAGAAAACAGATCTTCAGTATGGCTGTCTTGCAAGAATTGTTAGGGATGGAGGCTTTAAGGTTGCACTCGTTGCAAGATATAGTGCAATCCCTGGACATTGTACGTCGGCATTTTCGTGTTTTTTAGAACTCAAGGCTAATTGTTCTTTGAAGTCACAACGGCTGTGTTCTCTGCATGTGGAATGGGAATTTTCGTTTTTGCTCTGGCAGCTTTCCTATCCCTCCCCAAGCAATTTGTCACAGTATATATTGGAGTTATCATCGAACAAAGTGGCACAGGTATGACGATATTCCTCTCATCATGATTATACTAGTCAAACTCATATGATTTGATTTTTCCAGGCACGGAAAGTACAAAAGACGAAATCATTTCTAAAGTAGTTCTCGGCGTCACTGTTATTATCACGATTTGGGCGATGTACTATATATATAACAAAATGGATCAGGTCAAAAGTGATGTTGTATACAGGCGTCGAAAGAACCGGTGAGTTGAAAGTTAAAGGGTCTTCTTACCAAATGAGAGTACTTATTTATATGTTTAGTCAAGCAAAGTATGACCGTGAAGCAAATATGGGTCAATCATCTATTTCTGTGTTTAATCCCTCAGAGTCGGAATCGAACCTACCTCTTAACCCAGGTGAAAATAGTGCATTCCAGCGTTGGGATAGGCATGGGATCGCCGCTGGTATCTCGGGAGACCCAAGTTTGCCTGCCCCCAAAGCGAAGCGAGCTGAGGCTGGGGGATATAATACAAGCAGTGGCAATGTGTCTCAGTTGGAGTCAGTTGTGGACCTTCAAACAGGTTCGACGTCTACACGCCGGTCACCTACACATGCAGGTTCTAACGGACAAGAAAACATGAGTAGCGTAGATTGGGCAGCTCAGAGTAATGGTACATACCGACTACAGTCTTGGCAACCACACACTCCGTTATCGGAAAGTATTGTGAAATCATCACAGATTCCTCTTAAATCCATCCAGATTAATCAAACAGGTTCAATGAGTCAGCAACTAACGACCGAAACGCCCCTCCCACCACCTCTAGATCCCCCTCCACCATCACCAAAGACTCCAGTGTATGGTCACCCGTACCAACAGCCACAGTCTCATTATGCATTACATACTACGTCGCAGCAGGTTGCATCCCCGACTTATCAGGATCAGTTTCATGCATATTCCCCTACCAGCTACTCGGATCCATATGCACAAACTCCTCAGCAGTCGTCTGCATACCCGATGCAATATATGACAACCCATCACATTCCTCGTAATCAGCCTCTAATCTTCCAACCCTCTACCGGCCCGTCTCCACTTCCACATAATTCAAGTCAATATCCAGCTCCCGATCATGTTCTAGGTGCAAGCGGATCGACGGCTTATTACACTCCATCTCATTCTCATGCTCCTACCGAGAATGACCAACTTCCCTCACCTGCTTTCCCTACTCCTGGTACATATAAGCCTTAGATATTGTTTCCATTCATTTCAATTTTTTCTTTCTTATGTCCATTTTTTTATTATACTCTGAACATTGCAGTCCGTTGTTCTTCTCTCTTTTACTTAATCTTGTACTTACGATGTAATAGGCATTTATGTATTAACTATGGACTGCGTGAACTCATTAATGATACCATTTTCTTTCTCATTTTTATTTAATTCTTAATGACTGATATGATGCGTATGACTTACCGCGTGATTGCTTGTAATTTGACTTCTCCCGAATGTCCGTTGACCCGCTTCGGTGCAGATGGTGCTTCTCTCCGCAACAAAAAAGTGAGTTTTTCGTCATCCATATTGATGTGCATATATAGCTTATGAACCACACAAGGTCTAGAGCACCCCATCCTTTCCGAAATATGCCTGTCAACGTTAATAAACCAAATACAACACCAAAGTGCCTGACACCTCAAGACTCATATATATGTATATATATTTATATAATAACATACATCCCGACTATAAACCGGAAAATAGCCTGACCGAGGTCGCTAGCTGGCAACGTAGCTTGAAGTAATGATTCGGAAATTCCAGAAGCCTCCAACGTTTCCCGTGTTGCCGTGCTAATAACTTTGTTTAGGAGTAATATAAATGTATGTATTCTACCCCCAAGTGACAACTCGGGCAATCCATCCCTCAGGCTACTCGAAGTTAAAATCGTACTTTCGCTTTAAAAATGAATCGTGTGGGAATTTTGGCTGCTCTTTCCATTGTACCATTGGTTTCTGCACAGGCGTCGGAATGGGGCCAATGTGGTGTAGGTGGCCAATCTTTTTTTACCGAGATTGTTGGAATTATAACCTTGACGAATACATATAGGGTATCGGTTGGACTGGTCCAACGACATGTGTTACAGGGACGGTGTGTACGGTGCAAAATGATTATTACTCCCGTATGATTTTTTTTAAACCAGTCTCGCCCGGGATAGGACAATAGTAACAAACTAACTCTATTTTTATAGAATGTCTTCCCGGAGTCGCAAGCTCAGCTACAACCACGTCAACCATCGCTTCAACCACTACTACGGTTGTTTCATCCACCACAGCTCCTGCTTCAACACCGACTGTCACGGGTTTCGTCAAAACATCAGGCCAAAAATTCGTTCTTAACGGTGACGAATACATAGTTGCAGGAACCAATGCTTATTGGTTAGCTCAAGAGAGCGACGCCGATATTGACACTGCGTTCAATGACATAGCCACTGCGGGTTTAACAACCGTCCGCACATGGTAAGTCTCACTCACCGACTTTTAATTCATTTATCTAAATGCGGAATAAAAAATACTAATAAGCGCTCTTCCGTTCTTCCCCACCCCCTCATTTTCCCCTTCTCTTATATTTGCACACTCTCAGGGGTTTCAATGACGTGACCGCAGTGCAGAACTACGGTGCATATTATCAGCTTTGGCAAAACGGAGTGGCTACATTCAATACAGGAGATTATGGTATTTCGCGGTTTGATGCGGTCGTTGCTTCTGCAAAAGCTCATGGGATCAGATTAATCGTTGCTTTAACGAATAATTGGTCCGACTATGGTGGGATGGACGTCTACGTTAATCAATTAAACTCTGGAGGCACGCATGATACTTTCTATACGAACGCCAAAGTCATCGCAGCTTATAAGAATTACATTTCGAATTTCGTTGGAAGATATAAAGATGAGCCGACTATCTTGGGATGGGAACTCGCTAACGAACCTCGCTGGTAAGGTTTCTTTTCCTTCTTTTTCATTGATGAAATCTCCGAAGAACTCACTTATATCATATGGCGCAAATCATAATAATCTAGCTCGGGCTCCACAGGTTCTGCATCTTCAGCTTGTGATACAACCGGTTCAACGATCAAGACATGGGCCACAGAAATAAGTGCATATATCAAGTCAATCGATTCAAATCATCTTGTAGCAATGGGAGATGAAGGTTGGTTCCAATGGGCGAACCCTCCAACTTATCCGTATGCCCCTGGCGTTGGAATCGATTTCGAATCAAACTTGCAAATATCCACCTTGGATTTCGGAACAGTCCACTCATACCCGGAGGTACGTAAGATCCACTTTACAATTTACCGTATATAAACTTACCTTATCGTTAACATTGATAACGCATTAGAGTTGGGGACAGGCTGCTAACGAATCAGCTTGGGGGTTACAATGGATTTCAGATCATGCGGCAGCTCAGAAAACAGCTAATAAGCCTGTTATCCTAGGTAATCGATTGAAAATTTTCATCAAACTGAGGAGTAGAATATTAACTGAGTCATCGAATAGAGGAATTCGGCGTTACTACTAATCAAGCAACCATTTACACGGGCTGGTGGAATGAAATTATATCTTCCGGACTTACTGGTGATCTTATCTGGCAAGCTGGGTCTCAGCTGTCTACAGGACCTACTCCAGACGATGGTTATGCTGTGTATCCAACCGGGACAGTCTACCCAATAATGGAATCTGCCGCCGCTGCGCTCAAAAAACGAGGTTAATGTGCTCAAAAGTCCTCTGCAGCGCTTGTTTTTACCCCTGAGATGTATACGTAACAGAGATCAATGTCATTGTTTTTCTTCTTCTAAATGCTTACGTTAACATACATAGACGACGCTGATGTGTATATGTATGTGAGAATGTCAATACCCGTGCCTGGCCGAATGTGTGGTTTTTTTCTGTGGAGCGAGAGTTGCATGATCCTTCGTCGACTTGTGGAGTATCAACAATAGTCTTGTTTGAACTTTCGTTGGTGTATTCGCACAGCACCACAGTCGCTTAAATCCATGGCGATGCTGGGCTTGTACTGTGTTAAAGACCCCACTTCATATTATCATCTGCCTCTAGCCCCCATTTTCACTGAATGTTCTTCTTCTAATATTGAATGACCAAGCCCCTTACCCGTATGGAAACAAACGAGAATAAACAGGAATCTGTCATAGCTTTTTTCCCTCTCTCTTCATAGTAGGTGTTATGTAGGACGGACAAGAACTTCCGGGATGTTGACTTTAATTCGACACAGCAGACTTCATGAGCTCACCAGAAGCCAACTTAGATTATGATGTAGACTTTTACATTCCTGAGTTCTTATGGAATCTCTGGTTGGAATCATGGTGAGATGTTTATTTGTTAATGTTTGTGTCTGATCGCTGATCATTTTATTACTATTTTTAGTCCTATGGACATGTACAAACGCGCATCGGATGCATTTTCAGGTTTTCTCAGTACCGGACTACATGTATTCGACGTGAATAAGAACGAGCTTTCGACTGGATCGAATAAGCATCCATACTCTTTTGAACCCTTTGATCCCATTAGGCGGGCTGTTCCTCGTATTGTGGACAAACCTGAGTGGGTTGCGGCAAACAACGCCTTCAGTGCGCTGGAGAGAGAAGCGGAGACAGCTATCCGCTCTCTTATGCACCAGGTTGATACCAGACTGCAACCTTCCAAGTTATATGGTATAAATACTAGTAGGAAGGATTTGAGGAAACTCGGGAAATCGCAATTGTCTCTTGGGATACATGCCTTACAATCCTTACAGAAGTATTTGATCTTTCTTCGTTTTCGTAATCGTAGAGAATTTTGGACGCTCCTTAAGCTCAGTACTAAGAGTCAACACTATGGGTCTCTCTCCACATTGAAGGAGAAGAATAGGGAACACTTAGATACTAGAAAACTTCTTGAGAGTTTTACTTGTTTCCTGACCCAAGATTATATTGCACATCAGAATATCTCTTTTGTTGCTGATTGTATCCATAAGAACTATAAGAACCTAGGAGAGGCGGAACTGTGTCTTGGAGTGTCCCCTGAGCCTGATGAGTACATCCTGAGCCCAGCCTGCTTTGGAGATGTGGGAGGAGATGAAGGCAAACGTCAGTACGTGTTCTCAGTCTTTTTTATGGCATGCGGTTTATAATCTAACCTAAGACTAGAACGGAGGACGTATACAATTACTTCTTCCCGGTGTCTCCCCACTTCACCATCTATATTTTCATCGACTATCAACTTCCTTCGCTTTCAGATGAAAGAACTAACCACTTTCTTCATCCGACTGCCTACATAAAGCCCGCTATAGAACACGACACCGAATATTCCGATGATGTTTATCAAAGGAATACTCTGATTCTACAAACAGCTCCTCCTTATGTGATTTTCGTATCGTCTCGATCAATGATACGAACTCTGACATACTATAATGAAAGACGATGGCTTCCTCATCCTGAAAATCTTGATTTTAGTAAACTCCTCCGAGGGTGTCGGGAGGAGAGCGTGACTCATATGCTTCTTGTGAAAGCTTCGATTGAGGTAATAGATTTGACGGATGATGTTACACTAAGCGGAGAATATGCTGTCTGCCATGGTACGTTCGCAGACGTTTGGAAGGGAGTGTGGTCGGACCGTCTAGAAAATACGGATAAATTTGTAAGTATGCACTCGAATCTTTCATAACTCTATATCTGAATGTAATTAAGGTTGCATTGAAAGCTCTGAGGGCCAACCTTGTTGGATATGCTCAGGAAAAACTCTTACAGGTAGCTATTTTCAATAACGCCCCGTTCTTCCCCTTTCGACATCTTATGGTGCATCTTTCATTAGCGTCTAAAAGCGGAAATCAAAGCTTGGTATCGGCTAGATCATCCCAACATAGCTAAGTTTTATGGTATCATGCAATTGCCAAATACTCTAGCTATGGTCTCCCCGTGGTGCGAAAATGGCACAGTAGTAAAGTACTTGGAAGAGGTCAACCCGGGAGCCAACCGTCTCCAACTGGTGAGCGGATTGTTGTTTATCAACTAACACCTCATACCAACAATTATTGTTATCAGTGTTACGAGGTAGCTTCAGGGGTAGAGTACCTTCACAAATGCAATCCACTGGTCGTCCACGGTGACCTCAAAAGCGTACGTTCGATGATTTCGCGTCTCTTATAGAAGCTAATAAAGCTTCATCTCAGTTCAACATATTAATCGATGATGAAGGACATGCCGTGATAACAGATTTCGGATTAGCGAAGGTTAAAGAAGAGGTTTCGGGCGTCCTCCCCTCGTCATTTTTCGGTGGGTCAACACGTTGGATGGCCCCAGAGCTTCTTGTATCCCAAGTAGAAGATGAAAAGAGATCACCATTTACGACATATACCGATGTCTACGCATTTGCCTCTGTTTGTTTAGAGGTACGTAGTCAAGTTTGTCTGTCCGTAAAGGGAAATGCTTATATTTGGGTGGAAGATTCTAACGGGAGAACTCCCCTATGCTAATCGCAGGAACGACCATGGGGTCACATTTGATATCATGAGTGGGCTAAAACCAACGTCTGGCTTAAAGTTCGTCAATGATAATCCGAAGACAGTAGCCCTATGGTCCTTGCTGAATGAATGCTGGGACCAAATTGCACTTATCCGCCCGGACATGACACAAATGCGCAAGTTTTTGAATTTAATCCGCCATTAACGAATCGATAGGCTCATGACTTGGTTATGACATTATCACACGAATTCTTGTATTTTTATGCCTTATAATGTCCAAATTCATCTCAATTGCTGTCCTCATTGTTTTCAACTTTATAGAATATTATGTACAGGGAATATATCAGATCATACAAAGATAATAATACATGTATATTTAGATACAAGATACAGTTACATTTGAGCTGTTGTGCTTTACCAGGCAAGCTGACCATGCTCGTCGCCCATTTGTGAGCAAATCTTGGTAGCAGGACAAGTTGGACCTGCAGCTTCATCAGTTTGAGAGGCTGGCCGCGCCGGATAAATTTCATGGCCAACTTTCTGTTCGGCGGCAAGATGTTCCTCACAGTAATCTGATAGACCCACGATTAACGAGTTCTGAGTATGAAATGAAAGTCTAACGCCACAGAATAGAACATACCAACAACACGTTCCTGGTAGTAGTAAACGCCGTTTTCCTTCTCAGGGTGTACTTTGTATTGTGCATACATGTACGTAATGAGACAATTGAATTGATAGAAGGAATAGAAGAGAACCACACTTACAGCAGCCTTTGGAATAGACACCTGCATTAAGTCCGCGTTGCGTTGCGACACAAAGATCGTAATCCTCTTGCTCGACTTGTTCGTAGAACTACCAAAATATGCACGACAAGAAATTTTTAGAAATTCTCGAATAACAAAGCCCGACTTTCGGACTTACTTTCATGAATTCACGAAGCTCTTCATAGGGAACTATATTACGGCGGTATACCTGAGTTGATAGAATAGAGAAACAGTAAGCCGGAGTTCCGTTGGGATTAGATATATGATCCTACGTCATACTCCATCCGTGTCTTAAACAGAAAAGAGTCAGAACACTCGAAGTACTGACAGTAAAAAGAGTAATACC
Source organism: Pyrrhoderma noxium (assembly GCA_002287475.2). Lineage (NCBI taxonomy): Eukaryota > Fungi > Basidiomycota > Agaricomycetes > Hymenochaetales > Hymenochaetaceae > Pyrrhoderma > Pyrrhoderma noxium. The sequence goes on along the minus strand of CM008258.1, from coordinate 2,255,741 downwards.
TTTGTAGCGGAGATCGGTACGGTACGCATTGTATACCACATAGTGTCAGTGACTGTGACGCCAGTTCTATAAAATTACTTCTAAGTTGATTCGACTTTGATTAGCTGAGAATATATACGAACGTCGGGAAAACAAAGGTGAAGGTCTAAGAGGGATATTAAACTTAAAACTAAACTCCGATATATCAAAACATACTTACTGGCGGAGTTTCGTCGTCCATTCTATGAGTAGCATTCGGAACCTCATGACGAGCTGCATTCTGCAAAGGGGTAACTCGGTACTGGTTTAGGTCAAGGGTCTTCGATAACGTGTGAGTTTTGGAGTATTTTTTAATAAATTAATATAACTCTAACTTTCGCAAATCCAGGATGCCCAATACTATTAAGAACATAATTGTCGTTAAGATTAGACTAAGAGAGATACGAACATAAAACTCACGTGCAGTGATAGCACTCTTGATATCCATCCATCAGTGTTTTCCAATTATAACTTCCCTCTACCTGCCAGCTATACGCATATCTAATAATAGTCCTAATATAAGCTTGAAGGATATCCAATACGTAGCAGAAACAATTACGTGTAATTCTCCTTCTTGAAGTTTCTCCATTCATAAGGAAGTTGGCCGAAGTGTTCTTCGAAAGATACTGGGGTTGGAGATGCATCGAAATTGAGGAAAATGAATCCTTCAGGAGTAACATGTGTATGCACTTTAAATAGACCCTAGAATGAAGGTGCTTCTTTTTAGAGACAAGAAGAAACCGTGGGTGGTACGAAAGTTTTGAGGCTCACATTCGCCTTTTTGTCGAAGCTAGGGACCGTGTCAAACTGTGATCGAGAATTCACTGGGTTGATTGTAATCCCTATATTTTAAATGAAGATAATTTACCTTCGGTGCTTTTACTAGATCACCCTTCGCATTATAACTCCACCCATGATACTTGGTTTTATGGTCAGGGAGGTGCAATAGATAAAATTTTATGCGTACTACCTTACAGCCTACAACCAGAGAAGAACCAGTAGACTTTGTAACTACAGGATATGCCCTGTGACGACAGACGTTGTGAAAGCCTTGATAATTTCCATCCTTGTCCCTAACAATATCTATGTTAGTATTCGGCCCTAGAAGTTAATTTTATTAAACCTACATGATAATGAAGTAATCAAATACATAATTTCCTTTAGTTATGATTTTGAGTTTAGCATTTAATAAATGAAGAATTCGAATTGTATACCGCTAACATAGTCACCCGGCTTTGTGAAGCGCGAAGTGTGTGCTGTAAGTAACCAGGACTATTTTTAAATCATAGTTTTCAGAAGTAGTACTTTTATTTCCGCCTTCTTATACGCGTACCTTGGAGAAGATGGCTCTTTTTTCAAGTTGGAAGATACCCTCATCACGATTCCATCGTGCTGGAAGAGTCTTCGGACCTTCTTTGGTTACCTTTAAAGATGTGTCGGAGTCAGAGAGAAGGGGTTGCGAACGTTCTATCGCTACAGGAGCCATTGTTGGATGCTTGAGGGTCAGGGATTCGTCAATAGTACATACCAGTGCCCAATAATGATTGGTTTTATGTTTTAGCTGGAGTGATTACATGTTTCATAGGAAATGTATAGGAAAGAAGATACAGTCATGTTATCTCTACGTACTCCACTAGTACAGCTCTATCACCACTGGGGTAGCCGAGAGAATGAGTTATGATCCCCGGAATACAATCGGATCACTAATATACTCTGCACAACTCTTATCTGGGCATGTAAATTCCCAAGCCGTTCCCGATAAGAAATTAAGCCGTCTAATCTTGAGAACAGTGAAATGAAGGAAGCTGGAAAATGTAATATAGAATTTTCGATTTTAATACATTGAATTAGTCTGCCAATGCGAGCCAATTATTTAGTTTTGGACATATGCCAATTCATTCGGAGATCCGGAGGCATAAATACAAGTGTTCTCGTAGAGATATTGCATGTAGTTCCAGCATAGTTTGGTATCTTCTCGTGTGAAATTCCTCTCGGTCTCGGCTAATCCAAAAAGTTATAAAGTCTAGAACTTTGGAAAATGATAAAAGATCACATTACATAATTACTATCCTTGATATGATTTTAGGATACCTAGATGCCACTCAGAGAGCCAACAATCCGCAGAGGAGATCAAATACGAAAAAAGTATCCCCCCATTAGAAGCGAATCCAATCTGGGTCTAATCATTACTCTTCTTAATTTAATTTTTACCAACGCTTTCGGCCTGACTACGGAACTTGCAAACATGTGCATCTGTGAAATTCCCTCAAATAAGAACCGTTCTTTGTCTGCACGTAATCTGTGTTATGGAACCAAATAGTCTTCGGTATCTTTGGATATAGACTACGAAGGTTCACTGAGAAAATAATTGATCTATTTGACGGCTCTCCGACGGCAAACAACGCTTATATGAAAAACGTAGAGTTTATCTCTAGGTCATTAGCTAAATAAATCTATGTCTCAAAAAGTAACTCCTTGCCAAATTCTAGTTTAGGACGTATATTTTATTAGTAAAAATTCGCATCTGCCTTAATTCTTTCATTGAAGCCCTTTTTTAAATGTTAATGCATTTAGGTATGCATACGATAATGGTATCTGATACCCATCACAATAGCGTTTCTGGATAAATAGCCACCTTCGTTTTCTGGTACCTCTAACGTCCTCTCCTTGATCTCTGTTCTCTCAGAATGCCAGTCCCAGTTGTAATCTCAACGACTGAAAACCAAATTGAGTCTATTTCTGACCTCAAAGCGAATGCAGGTCTCCAGGACTCCTCGTCTTCCACTAATATAACACTTCCGGCTCGATGGATGTACGACGAAAAAATATTTGAGCTCGAAAAGCGTTCAATCTTCTCTAAGGTCCAGGCCCTTTTATGATTTCATAGGCCTACATGTCAAACTAATTTCCCTCTCTGCTATAGGTTTGGCTCCTTACGTCCCATATCTGTCACTTTTCTAAGCCAGGAGACTATATTAGCGGTAACCCTTACTTCTTTCATCATCATTGAATCCATCTAACATGCAGATGTAAAGGAAATTATGTATTTGACTACTTCATAATCCGGTTCGTATCTGATTTTCACCCCTATTTTGCATATGATAATCATAGGGATCAAATAGTGACCGTGACGACAAATACCAGGCCTTCCATAACGTTTGCAGGCATAGGGCCTATCCTGTTATTACGAAAACCGAAGGCTCAAGTCTAATAGTCGGTTGTAAGGTGGGAATAAGTGAATATTAGTTTAATAGCATATAGATTACCGACACAGTATCATTCCTCATTCAGTACCACGGGTGGAGTTACAATGCGAAAGGGGAGCTCACCAAGGCTCCAAAGGCAAGTCAATATCAGTTTTTATCTTATAGTTCAGTGTCTTATATCTCTTATCATAGTTTGATAACGTGGAAGGATTCAATAAGTCGGAAAACGTATGCATTCCGTAAATCTATCGTTTGCTTTTCGAGAACTAAGGATATTTTATCAGGGCCTATTCAAAATACATACACACGTCACCCTTCAGGGGTTTATATTCATAAATTTTGATTCATCCCCAACTCCGATCCCCTTTGAAGAGCACTTTGATCAGCTTCCCCGTGAGTGGAAGGATACCGATTTTACGCAGTATGAGTAAGTGTATCAACCTTAAATACTGAAACATACCAACTCACTTGTATCCTGTCTTAGACCTTACTATAAGCGTACGGCAATCGGAGAATTCAATTGGAAGACTATGATGGACGGCTATCAAGAATGTTATCACTGCACGTTAGTATCGATTTTACTATCTCGCCTACTACTTATCCTATTAATTACCCCACCCCACCCTTAGCGTCGCGCACCCAGGATTTGCTAAGGTAAAACATACGTTCTTCTGATATTGGGAGATCAAGATATGATTATTATGACGTATTTGTCAGTCCTTGGACCTAAAAAATTATCAAGTGGAACCAATGGAAAATTCTGCTCGACATTTCGCACCAAAAAAATCCGACCCATCTGATCTGCAAAGATTTACTTTCGTATTCCCGACGTGAGTAAAACTTTAGTTCGATCTTGATATTGATTCCGGGCTTATGTAAATAGAAATGGCGTCACCGTAACTCCCGACCTTTGGTATATAATGAGGACTGCACCAATAAGCGCGACTAAAGTTAGTTCTTTGATATATCTATATTTACTGTTTAGGATCTGATGATGATGAACAATATTAAATATTAGACACGCATGGAATTTGATGTCAGTACCCTTTTCTTTCTCGTCTGAGGCATCCGTCTCATCTAAGTCTAGGTATTTTCTCGCAAAGGGACATCAAAAGAAGTCCTTCAAGAAAATAAAGAGGTATTTACTTAATTAGTTTTTCGGCATTTTGAATGGAAATATAATCTCTGGCGAGATAGTTCTTCACCCAAGTTCAACAGGAAGACTTTGATCTGTGCGAGAAAACTCAGAGAGGTCTCAATGCCGGAATATACAATCAGGGCACTTGTAAGTGAACATTTGAAAGAAATCTGGTAAACATCTCAATTACGAGTGTAGTGCATCCAAAGGAAGAGCGAGGTGTACTCTACTACCAGGGCCTCGTATTACGTAAGTACGAAAGCAATCGATAACAGAACAAGTTCGAAATATTTTTCTTTTTTCTTCTTTACTTTATAGGCTATTGTCAAAAACATATGGAGGCGGAGAAACAGCTTGGCAAGCTAGTTTATCCTGCACGTCCCGCTTCTCAGGGGGAAGGGGGATCGCCACAGTGCGAGGCGAGTCGACTTTGTGCGGAAATGGACTCAGATGAAAAGGGGGCGTTGTCCTGGTAAAACATTTTATTCATCTGTAACTAGTATCGTCTGCAACTTTGCATCATCAACTTTGCAAGTTGCACTGTAAATATGTACTATTCAATGCTTATATGTGCTAAATCGAAACATGCAAAGTGTTTGCCGGCATCAACTAGCACAAATAAGGAGATACACCGGAGTCGGTTCCGAACTCGGGCATATTCTCTCTTATACCCACTTATGATAAGTTGTCGCCAATCTTACCGGAATAAGCGTCATCTCCTATTTCCCATGACCCGAAATTCTTAATTTCCGGAATGAAGCAGATAAAACCCGTTTCCTCCTGCTCTCACTCTTTTAGGTCTCAAACTCTCTGCTTGCCGCATTTCTGCCTCCAGCTTTGTTTGCTAAAATGGCATTGAACGGAAGAATTAACCTGAATATTGTTTTATTGGCTCTTCTGGGATGGCTTGCAGTGATGCCTGTATCTGTATTCTCACAAATAACGTCAATCGAGACATCGTTTGTCTCACAGACAGCGACATCTTCTAGCACTGTGTGAGTCTTGATCTCTGGAGAGCTAGGTCTGTTTGATGAAGACCACAGTACTAACGTCTGGCGTCAGATCAACATCCTCGGTAGACCCTATCACGATGTCTGTTGAATGTTGGATACCGAATGGTTCTTCTTCACTTCCTGTTGCGTACGTCGCCCTCAGATTCTCTCAATGATGATATGCTGAATTCCTATGTAGCACCTCAAGAGCTACTTTAAGTGGCGTCAGTTGTTATCAGGTATATTCTCAAAGCGGTGAACTCGTTAGCATCCCTGTGTATGCGTTGTCTTAACTATATTTGAAATTGTGTCTATAAATAACTTTTTTCTGATACAGCACCGCCGCCCCTGACTTCAGGCCCATCTCTATGAAAACTTCGTCCTCAGCTTCTGCTACTGCGACTCCCACTGCTGATAGCTCGGAAAGCTCTTCGTCTTCTTCTCATAATCTCCTGCGCATTCTTTTGCCAGCCCTCCTGGGTTCTCTTATCGGCATACTCTTACTTGTTTTTGTAAGCTTCGTTAAACTTCTAATGATTATTATTAATTTGATATCAAATACTAAAATTAACTCAAGGCAACGATATACTTCATCCGATCAAAGACTCGTCGTGAAACACAGGACTCCCGTGCTCACCGCTGGGCAGACCGTAACAGTAATTCTTGGGCTATGCGGGAGAATGTCCATGGCAAGAAATCTGGAGAAGCTGTCTAACTTGTCAGTTGATATCAATGTTAAAGTTGGCACGGATCTGATTTATTATTTTTATTCGATCAGATTAATTAAAATACCCATTCTTATTCTGTTTGGCCCAAAGTAATTGGTGTTATTTCTTTATTTGGAGAATTTGTACGATATTCTGTATTCGCAAATTTGTTGTGCTTTTGTTTTGTATTTCTGTAGTAGACCCAAATCCGTGTTATCCTTGTTTTACTTGAATTTATTAAGTATCTTCAATTTTAAAAGAAAAATATTGTCTTCTAGAGAAAACTAGTACACCGCAGACAGGTCCAAATTAGAGAGAAAGGTTAAATAAATGACTGCTAGATTTTGGAAGGATCTTCAAACCGATTGCCCAACTCGGTCTCGATACGCAGGTGGTAACTCTGCCGCATCCTCTGCATCCTCATGCTGGATAGGGGGTAGAGCTCTTCGATTCATGTCTTGAATGATAGATACTTTTTCGGGGTAATGTGAATTAGGGGTATCATTTCGAATAGATTCATTGTGTGATGAAACCGAAGGCGTTGAGACAGATGTGACAGGGGCATGACTGGTGGATATTTCGGTAGGTGGGGATGAATATACCTCAGGAAGCATTTGAGGAGATACAATAGACGCGTTAATTGACGAATTTGGATAGTTATTGTTGACCGATGAACTTGGATAATTATAATTGTGGTTGGATGGGGGCATATTCGGATTGGGGGGAGACATGATGGCCTGGGAGGCTATATTAGGGGATGTATATGACGCAGTAGAATGCATCATTGGGTGAGCTTGTGCCGAAGTGCCTTGTACATGGTTACTGAAAGGGTTAGTAACAAAAGGTTGATATTGATTCATATTATTAAGGTTGGAATTGAGATTTGTGGATGTGGCGTTCGTGGTTGAAATGTTTGTATTCCCTCTCCGTCTCAAGCAGATGAAAACAGCCCCTAGGATGGATGCGAAGAAGACAAAGCCTCCAACGATACCGCCTACTATTGCGCCGACATTGACGGCCTTCTTTTCCGAAGCTGATGATGTTGACGATGAACCGCCTACTAAAGCGGTAGAGGACGGAAAAGTTCCTGATGAGGAACCTGATATGGAACCTGATGAAGTATCTGATGAGTGTGTCCCAAAAGATTGGCTGGGGCAAGAGGATGAATTTGATCCAATAGAGTTGATATAATTTTGCCCCGTTGCCCATTGGCCATTTCTAAGGTCACGTCTGAAATCAGAAAAGTTGGTTGACGAACATGATAGCAACTTACGCATCAGAGGCAACAACTATGCGAATGGGGAAATATTAGTATCCAAAAGCTCTCTTTTTACTGACGATGACCTTACTTAAGAAAAATCCAGAGCCAATGTTATTTACGAACTTGAATATATCGTCCTCTACATTGAGCGTATAGTTAGTTACGTCTGAACCAAACGCCGTCACGCTGTATGGCTTCGTTCCACCACTTAAGTCCATTGTAAGATAGTCACAATAATTAACCTGGGACTTATCCACAGACGCCGTAAAACTAGGAGTTGAAGCACTAGGGAGACAGTCCGTTGTTCCATCTAGGTTATGTTATACCATCAGTATAGTTACTTGACAGCAGTCTCCATTGGTTACATACTATAAACACTTGTACTGAAGACCTTGCTCATGTTCTGTTCAGAATCAACCAAGTAGTAGTATATTAATGTTCCTAGAGTAGACACCAAATCAAAGTGAGTTGCTCTATAGCATTTATCTCGGTCATCTTTCTAACCTCGAGTGTGTCGAATAGTCCATACGATGTTACTTAAGTCGGAGCCAAGACTATCTAAAGATGTCGCTCCGTTTGTTTCGACTGTGATCATGTAAAGTGGGGGAACAACAGAGGGTGTAGTGACACCGTCAAGGGACACTACTTGGAATGCTACTTCTTCGCATTCAACATATCCCCCTTGATCGTTAAGAAATCCATTTAACTGAATACTTGTTAGCACATCGCACTCGGGAAAACAATAAGGATTAACAAGAGAAACTTACTGTGAAATTTACGCTAAAGGTCGGTTGAAAGAATTTTTGGCAATGGACTAGAGTTATGAGACTAAGGAAAGTAGCTGCCAGTGTGCGTGCTCCATTATGAACTCTAGTCATAATTCGCTAAGAGGGAATTCGTGAAGTATTAAAGTAGGAAAGAGGAAAGCATTATGAAGATCCGAGAGACGGAATTCTTGTACTTTCCCAACGCGCTTAGTACCTGAGCATTTACATGTAATCGGAATTGATACACGAGAACCATTGGGAACACGAGAATTCCGCGTTATTACCGTCATGAGTGATGAGATGGGCGCTGAGGACGTGGTAATAATCTTCGGAATCTCTGTGACATTCAGTCAATTCCACCTAGCAACTGATAGACGCTCGTAATCGTGTGACCCGGTAGTGTATTGGTTCATTAGGCAAAAAAAGATGGGAATGAAGAAACCGAATGGCAATAAACCTAAGAACAGAACTAAAATCGAAGTTTCATCTACTGTTAGGAACCGCTGTTATTTGATATAATTGCGGTCGGCATTTCATTGCCGAGACCATGACAGTAACATAAGCCGATCATACCTTGTCAGTTAGATAGGTCTGATATTATCAACGATATTAATAAATTGCATAGCTATTGCAGGTAGAGATGGCAAACATAGACAGTGACACCTTCCCGCGACATTCAAGGGAAAGAACTATTACTGATATTACAATGACAATACTGGTTGAATTAGGATAAATACGATGTCCATAATCATTATCAATGCAGAACTAACCAATGCAGGGGGAAATGGTATTAACAGAAATAGAAACAGAAACTTCACGAAAAGATGCTATTCCGGTCGCGATAAGCGGGAGGTAGCTCTACTGCATCCTCTGAATCTTCATGCTGGTAGATGGCTTGATCAGTGTTTCTTCTAATGCCTTGACCTTTCTCTGTAGTAGAAAATGCTGTCGCTTGTCTACTATTTAGGTCGTCTCCCCCGGATTCATCTCGTAAAAGGGGGATTTCAGCGTTATCGTCAACAGCCGGTTTTGTTGCTACTCCAGAAAGCTCGAAAGATATAGGGGTATATTGCGAATTTTTATTTGTATTCTTGCCTGTGACATACGAAGACCCATCTCTGTAGCGGTTCGTATCTGATAATTCTTGTTTCCTACGTTTAAAATGACAACCAATGATTATGGCTGCTATTAAACACAGAATTGCTACACCGCCAGCAATGCCTCCGGCGATTGCCGCTACATTGACCGAGGATGATGATGAGGTCGTTGGGCTCTTTGATGAAGGTGCTTGCGATGATTCCGAATCGGAAGAACCAGAAGAATGTGTCCCATAAGACTCTCCCAAACATGAGGAATTCGACGATCCTACGGAGTTTATAGTGTTGGGACCACTAGCCCATTGCCCAGCCCTTGTACAGGAAATTAGGTCTCATGATTATAATGTACCATTTTGGCATTCATTGACTCACGAATCAGCAACTGCCACTATAAAACTATGTCAATCAACTGTTTAGATTGTATCACTGTAATAAATCATACTTTGATAGGTATCCCCAGACCTGATATAGTTCGTGAAGAGAAATACATCGTCGCTATCCCCAAGGGTGTAATTGCTTATACGTTCTCCAATTACCATTACGGTAAATGGTTTCGTTCCTCCAGTCATATTCAACATTACAGTATCACATTCATTAACTTGTTGCTTGTTGAATGAGACAGTAAAGTTTGAGGACGTCGAGGAAATCAGACAGTCCGTTGTCCCACCTGATTCTTATCATACCAAGACCAGAGCAAAGAACGAGTACGATTATGAGTTCACAAGTAGATTAATTAATGGTATAAACTAGATATACTCACTAGAAATGTCATTACTATATGCGACGCTTGTATGACCCTCTGAATCAATAACATGAAAGAAAACTGTAGAACCTTTCGAGAGATGAATTAGTTGTTTGAAAAGTAGATTAACAACTAGTGATACCCTTGGGATGTTTAACAGGCCAATCAAGTTCGTTTGTCTTAGATCCTAAGGGAGTTGTACTGGTAGCGCCGTTCTCTTCGGTTTCGATCATGAAAAACGGAGGCACAACAGAGGGAGTCGTAGTATTGTACGAGGAGATGCGGAATGATACTTGTGAACATTGAATGTAGTCACCATTGGAGTCTTGAGGTTGGTCGTCCTGAAGACCATCAGAATATGTCTATAAGCTATGATTTAGTAATTTAAGCGCTCTTACAAGTAAGGTTAGGTTGAAAGATGGCTCTATTAGTTCTTCAGCTACTACTAGACGTGAGAGATAGTAGCTCGTTATTAGGATGCGCCAGAGTCCCAGCATTTTTTAAACGAAAGGGTCGAGGGGTTTTGCTACTTGTAGAGTGACGGTAAAAGGAGAGGACAGGGTGTTGACGGAATGTCACTAACAGATAAATGTGTTTCCTATGTTGATGTGCCTGGAAGAATGCGCCCATGCCCGCCTTTTCCAGATACAGCAAAGAAATGAGGCATAATAATCCCTTTTTGATTCACCCATCATCGCTTAGCTTCAAGATAATCGGCCTACTCCGCTTTATGCATTGGTATTAGAAACAAAATCTCGACAATGTATTTCTCGTAAAAAAAGGTAGTTTAGGAGAATAAAACCTAATCTTCCGGGCACGGTCATATATTTTCACGAGGTTTCTTGTAAATAGTGCACTTTCATCTCAATGGGTCAATATGCTTACATGTTATTTATTCCGTATCGATGTGGACCATACGTGTGAATACTTCCCTGATCTAGTTTGAACTAAGTTTCTAAGGTGCGATACTGACTGTGATTTTTGGCACAAAGTACAAATTACATTACATATTCACAAGATGTAATACATTACGTAACTTTAAATTAGTAGACCACACGTGATCGTCAATTATGTCGATCATCAATGAGTGAATTTCAAAAATTCTTTCTTTGTTAAAACAGCTATAAAAGCACATTGTGCAATCCCTCAGACCTCAGAACAAAACATGGTGGTTAATCCAGGAGACAACATCCAAGTGCTTTTCAGCACAAAAACGGAATACCCACTTCCGGAACAACGGTTTATGTTACCTGTGAACTGGAAACGTTACCATCTCTCTCAGCTAATTAACACGGCTCTAGGTCTATCCCAACCAATCCCTTTTGACTTTCTTGTTCGCTCTCAAATCTTACGAGGAAGCTTGGAAGATTGGTGCAATGAAAATGATATTGGGACTGTGTGTTAATTCTGGATTTACCAATTTGTCTGTCACTAATAGCTCTGGTTTAGGAATCAATACTGGAGATCGAATATATTTTCTCTCTTCTTCCCCCTTCAAGATTATCTGTTGTACCTCACCCTGACTGGGTATCTGGTGTATCCTATACAAATCTTAAAGGTCAAGATACATTCGTCACCTCTTCTTACGGTGGACACGTTCGCTTCTTTGACGCAGCACGGTCCTCTCTACATTCGTTCCGTGCCCATAATGCGCCAATAACAAGTCTTTGCATCTTCGCTTCTAATGGGTCCCAAGAATCAATATCTGAAGATGAAGAGACAATAATTGCGACGTCATCACACGACAACACGGCCCGATTGACAGCGTACAATTCTTCTGCACATAGCTCTCGGCCGGTTGCTTCCCTACACCTGCACACAGCCCCAATTTCTATGATATCCTCATCTTCTTCGACTTCTTCCCCGAAGAGTCTTCTTTTAACAGCGGGCTGGGATTCGTTGATAGGACTTTGGGATATTAAAATTCCTTCTTCTCACGAAGTTCCCGCCCCTCAATCCTTAGAGAATGAAGGAGCATCCCGAAAACGCCGGAGGGTCCATCAGGAGAATGAAGAGAGAGAAGTAAAAAGGAAGGCACCTATTTCCGTCCTTAAAAGCCATAAAGCTCGTGTCACAAGTGTTGTATTTGCGAATGGTGAAGGCGACGAGAAGAACGTTCATAGAGCATATAGTTGTTCTTTGGACTCGACCATTCGAAGTTGGGATGTAGAAAGTGGAGTCTGTCTGAATACCGCAGTAAGTTCTCCTTGTTAATTTATTTCCTTTTCCTCAGACCTTTCGAATATATTTTCCTACTTGTGTCTTAAATCTATACTATGAAAACGATTCCGAGTCGGGTTCACTAACTCTCCCCCGTTTTTTACTTAGTCCTTTTCCGAGAAGCCTTTCCTTTCTTTAGTCACCCTTAACTCCCCTTCGTTACTCGTGGCCTCATCAACGGACCGTACAATGTCGGTTTTGGATACGCGATCATCATCCAGTAGTAATCAAATTTCATCAGATACCATATCAAATTCAAGTCTACGGGCTAGCCTCTCCCAACAAGGTACACCAAGTGTTCTAGCTCCGTCTCCTGTAAACTCCAGTCACTTTGCGTCTGGAGGCTACGATGGTATCGTCCGAGTGTGGGATATCCGATCCACAAAGGAAGCTATCGCTTCCTTCCGCGCTGGGGAAAGCAGTAACGAAGATAAAACCAATGGGAAGGGTGGAGATAGCAAGGTCCTTGCGCTTAGCTGGGATCGTGGTGTATTGGCTGTAGGTGGGGAGGGAGGACTGGACATCTGGCGTGTTCCGGAAGGGACAACAACGTCACGATGAACATGATAACAGATTACGGGAGTAGGACAGCGTCTCTATTTAGGAGGAGATAGAGGAATCAGAATCACCTAAGGTTGAACTCTGGATCTCGTTTTCTCCCTTTATTCTCTTACTTCAGTATTCTTCTGGATGTCAGGCATTCGTCCATCCTTAAAGTACCTACTTGTTTTTTGTCTCTATACGAATAACTTACCTTGTTTATCGCTGTTGTGCAAGTACTTGTACTTTTAACAATCCAATACCAAACTATTATTCGTAAACAGTGCTTCGCATTCTTTCATTACATGCATTCATTCCTCTAGTTATACTGCTAATAGGCAAATTCGAGTTTTATATGCAAGCTACAGACACTTTTCTTACTTTCAATTTTTATCTTACAACGATTAAACGTAATGCAGTTATTACCGTCCCGCGGAGACTGCTTACATGATTTATTGTCGTTTATTGAACTGAGACATATAGTCTGGAGGAGACTCGAGGGACTTTCCAACGAATAAGCTTCGATCATCCCTTTTACTTCCATTCTCTGTTACGACAGAGCATGGCCTGGGTTGGCTCGAGCTAGCCTCACCACGGAATCTAGGTATTGTCGGATTATTGCTGTTTGTTTCCAAGGTACCAGGAAATTCACCCCTTTCCCGAACCAGTGCTTTTGGCAACTTGATAGGATAAGCAGAAATATCGGCATCTGTTGACCCACGCGTTTTAAATGGAAGTAGCGCCCCTACGCCAGTCCGGATGACGCGTTTTATTCGTCGACGTCTTAGCCTATAGCAGATGAATATTCCAGCCAATAGAATAAAAACACCAAAGGAACTAGAAATAGCAGCGATAGCGACTGTGTTTTCCCCTTTATTCGATGAATGATCACTGTTATTGATAGTTGGAAAGCCCGAAGGACTATTGGTAGGTGACAGGCTCGAGGGGCCATTAGTAGTCGTACATTCTCCAATTCCAGTCGAATTATCTAATGGTGATGAATCTGGGGATTGTGTTGTTATTGACGTGGATGAACCTCGAAGACAATTGTCGGAAGAGGATCCAATGGAATTGATTACTCTTGACTCAGCCCATTGTCCATTTCTAACGACCAATATCAGTGCTAATATATTAAAACGTAGTGTTCATGCTCACGCATCGGATGCAGTAACTTTTAAGGCCAAAAACTCGTTAAGTCCATTTGTCTGCATAGTTTTTAGGGGGAGAGAGTGAAAGACTTACCTAGGAAGATAGATCCCGTTTCTTGAACATTCACATAATTCAAAGTGGTATTACTATTTGGAATGGTAAAGTTGGTTACATCGTTTTCACCAACAATTACCATCGTATACGGTTCTGTGCCCCCGACGACATTAAGTTTCATCGTATCACATTCGGAAACTTGAAATGTACTTGGTAATAACTGAAAGTCTTGTGGTGCACTGGGTATTTGGCAATTTGTGGAGCCAGTACCTGAGTGAATAATATATAACGTGAATTAAAAAGAATGAGAAGTTTCTTTATGAATATAAACTTAAGCATACTCCTGACGAAACCGTTATATATATCACTAATATTACCTTCCGAATCGATGGCGTAGTAAAAGAGCTTGCTTTCTGAAGGTGAAACAGGAGTAAATATCAACAACAGAACGGGAGCTAGTGCATAAATACTGACTAACGTTATGACGAACGGTCCACTCAAGATCTAATGGATCCGTTCCTAGATAATCGATAGTGCTTTCTCCTCCATGGGCGAATGAAAGCATAAAGAATGGTGGGACTGCAAGGTTGGAGGTAAATTCGAACGAAGCCGACAAACATTGACCTAATGAACTGGAGTCCTTGGGATGGTAGGTCAACACAAAAAAGGGATATAACAACCACTTATTAAAATACCATTCTCAAACCAATGGAAGGCGACACAACCCCTTGAGCATATGTTATATGGATAGAGTAAAGGACGATTAAGATCCAAAGTGCTATATTTCCCATGTAAACCTCGAGTAGTGGCAAGCAAAGAGGGGAGAGGAGGGAGAAGCTATCAACTTGAAGAAACCTCCATTTATAACATACTCGAGCTTCTCCCAACCATTAAGCAATCTCGCGCTACCCAGACAATGTGCCGGATGAATGGATACGTATCAAATCATTGTTAAAAAACTTGCTGTTGAGGGAGAAACGCAATGATAGCTTAGAGGAGACTAAGGATTCAAGTTGTCATTTGAAACTTCGGAGATGATGACCAAAACTGTACTAAGATACAGAATATTGATGGTAACTAAACCTTAAGTAACCTAAGCAGTGGCTATCCTGTCTACTGAGTTCAATAATTAATACAAACAGGAGGTGATGGTTATAGCATAGCATTATTAAAACATCAAAATTACCCTCTTCAATGGCTTAGTTATTGGGAATTAAGAATTCGCCTATCACAGGATCTTCTAAATGAAGGCATTATACACAGATCGCATATAGGCAAAGCCAATACGAATAATTATGCATTTCAATTTACGAGTCGACTCTTTCTGTTTGGTCGTCAATTCAAACCGAGGCGACGAAGTAAGTTTAAACGTAGCTTCTTGGGGATGCTTCCGGGGATGTTACACGAACTATTCTTGGCATTACTTCCAGGATCAAGACACACGTCATGATGTTTTTGTTTCCACAGGCTTCAACTGCAAGTTTGTAATTCCCATAAGGCACACGAGCTAGGAGGCGATTTCCATATATGTACGAATTTCTTCCGAGAAATTTCAGAAGTTGAATCATCATCTGAGTTGAGGATTTGTGCCGCAAGTGATAGTCAATAGCTCCTTTGAGATGCGGGACAATCGCTACTTCAATGAGATTGATAAAGTCTGAACCTACTGATATTTTTCATCTATCACTTCTGTTGCTTGAGGGTGCATTAATCTATGAACAATGGCATTGATCAAGATAGTCTTTGTGGTGGAAAATCTTTAAATAGACACACTGCATAACAAAGAATGTCATTGAATTACGGATGTCATTGGGTTGCGAATGCTATTCACAAACCGATGTATTTTGAGAAGGATAGAAACGAAGTTCAAAGTTTCATCTTGGTAACCGACGATGTATATTCCTAAGAGCACTACATAAAGTTTCTTCCAAGATAGCGGAAGTAGCTAAGTCGGGATAAGGCTAGAATCAAAGTTCGGTTATGTCTAAGCAGATACAGCCTTTTTCAAACATCGCACGAAAATATAATGATGGTGATGTGTTTACTGACGAGAGGGGACCCATCAGGTGTATGACGCTCGGATTGGGTCTATGACTGTTATTTGAGGTGAACGGATACAATTCATTTAATGTAAATGAATTGATTCTCGTATTGGCAGAAGAGATCTGATTCTTGTTTGATGGCCTAATCCTCTGCTTGATGCTAAATCTAATGAAATAGGAAAGGGGTTATTAGCAGTAGCAGTAGTAACAATAATGATAATACGTTAGGATGACGCGATGTTGATCACTACAAGTAACGTGATTGATTGATTACACTCATGTAACAGATTAAAAATAAGTTTACTTTAGCCAGCTACCAGTACAATGTCTGAAAGTGTGTTAGAAGTAAATTTTTTCTCCTTTTTTCTACTATCAAACATCACAAAGTTAACACTCCAAGCTAGTCCTCATTGTCTTCAGCATTTACGCCGATCTCAATCTCGCCTACTCCGTCATCTCCGACGAACGAGTCTTCGGTAGCCGAACCTACTACCACTTCAAACCCAGTCGAAACAACTCCGTTAGTATCTCAAGAAGAGAGAGAAAAATGGGAGGAAGAGCTCGCTACAATTGACAAAGAATGGAAAAAACAATCAGCCATCGAACGCAAAAAAGCGGAGGAAACACGCGCACGTATTGCAGCTGAACGTGCCTCCACAGGCGAGACCTGGGAAAAACTGGAAGCTGGAAAACCCATGCCAGGCCCCCCAAATTACTCGACTTTTGAAGTTGGATCTTCAAAGTCTTCTGGATACCCTGGATCACCGAGTCCAGCTGATGTCCGAAGTGTAGTAACTGGGGAACCGTTAACTGACACCCGGCCAGCGGTGCGTCTCTTTCTTAGTTTTTTTTTTTCGGTTTTCAAAAAAATTGATTTTAAATATCTCTTAGTCTGAATCAACTCTGGAGCAGAGCCAACACTGGGAAGAAGTAGATGCACTGGAATCATCCTATCCATCACTCTCAATCCCTTCTCACTCCGATCATTCTGACAGCAAAGACGAAAAGCAAAACTCAGCATCTACCTTCGTCCCTTCCCCCAGAAAATCCGAAAAGACGCCTACTGCTGCTCCCGAGAGGTCGTTTAGAGATACCAAACCAGGACCGGCTCCTCTTCCACCTTCAGCAACCCTTTCGGTATTTGACAGCCGTCTATCAACACGTTCACGTGTTCTTGCTTTGCTTTCGTCACTCTCTATCAACCTACTTCTTCCCTTCGTTAATGGGGTGATGCTTGGTTTTGGTGAAATATTTGCAAGGAGCTTAGCCGGTCGATTTGGATGGAGGATTCCAGGTGGTGCCGTAACCGCCGTAGGCGTTGGCGCTGCTACTGCAGCCCAGGCAGCGAGAAAACATTAAAGAATTTAGACAAGTATCTATTGGAACATACAGTCAATTAGATCTTTAATATTGGATACTCTGGAAATTAAAGCAGTAAGTCCCTAATCCTAGGGACAAGCTGAGTAATAGGAATAAGAAAAACTCGAGTAAAAATAATAATACCCGCTATACGCTAGTTAAAGTTGAAAGTACAAAGGCTGGTATACAAAAGGGGGGAGATGTAACCGTGCTAGCTGTCCCTTGAGATGAAAGTAGATAATACATAACATATAATGCGAAGTTCTTATAGCTCTCGTAACTGATAGAATAGGCTTGTCTACTTTTGCATAGTCTAGGGGAAAAAGTTGTCAGTATTCGGAGTAGGATTTAATGCAATGAGCCCCGTACTTCAAGCTCAATATCAGTGTCTTTAAACTCCTCAGAAATATCCGTCGGATCAACCCTTGAAACAGTACTTCGAGATGACTAAGTTAATCAAAAATGCAAACTTATTAGATCTCTATATTAAACTTAGAGGAGCTTAGGACGCACCCTAGTTAACCTGGATATCCGGGTAACCTTTGCGGTGGTCCCATTCTGACTACGAATATCGTCAAGCATACTTGGAGTTACGGGAGCTATCTCCAAATCCGAAGTAAAAATGGTCCCGCCCTCTTCGGAATCCATACCTTTCCCACGAAGAGAGGAACGGGTGTTGAGCGTAGCGAGGAAGGAGTTCACGTAACCTAGGCAAAGACAGATTTAGAAATACTTGATGCCTGGATGAAAGAAAAATAGCCTACATTTTCCGATAACCTAGCGAAATAAAGTCAGCAAGTTAACATGAATTATAGGTAGGACCTTTTGAAGCTAAACGTACGAAATCAAGGGCTAGGAACCAGAATGTATGTGGACTTGAGACAAACTAACATAGTGAAGACGCATATAAGCAAAATAATATGCAGTACGATACGTAAACTCTGATACTCACAACAATAAGCTCGACCAAGGCAATTATGCTTAAGGATCGATGTGTCAGTGGGAATTCGGAAACCAGAAAACCAGACTCACGAAGTTAGTAAACATCTGTTAATTGTATATATGATAAGGTAGTTTATAAGCATATTAGTCCTATAACATTAGTCTAGTTAGTAGACATTCCTGGAGAACAAGAAGCCAACATACGACTTGAACGTTGTCCTTCTGTTCTGTAATAGGAAAATTAGGGCGCATGTTATGGCAATATCCGACACCATTGCGAAGATCGCAAATGGGAGAGCAGCTGTATTCTAATGGAACAAACTTCAGTTGAGGTTTACACTATTGAGGATATGGTTATTCTTCGTACATTGAGCTCTGGCAAACGAGAAAATTTCTTGATAACAAGGCTTGTGGGCAGGTCAGTTTGATCTCCCTTATAAGTAACTATATTCGTGCTTACAGCCTCCCCATAGTTTCTACTCTCATCATCAGTAACCATTTTCAAAAAAAACCAGGAGGCAGACTCACCAAGTCCGAATGCTAGTTTTACAAATAAAGATATTATAGCTCGGCACATGACAATCACTAAAGTCTACTTACCAAAGTGAGCAACGACAACGAGCGTCTTTTAAAGGTTCAATATGTTAGCTTGGTTCATGTTTTCTTCTTATGTCCAACACACCAAAGGAATTGTTAAAAACCAATTGCGCTCACTCACTAAAGAAACAGTTGTCAGTTCAATGCTGTGAAAAACGAATTTATCACTCACAGCCATGGATTTTTTGCGTGAAAAAACTACAATAAATTAAGATAAAGTTTATAAGTAGGAGAAATTATTATAAATCCCCAATTTACCATTTCACCACGAATGCAATGCAAACGTTTAAGCCGATAGAAACCTTTAGAATAATTAAAGAAGTGGGGGATGAAAATGTGATTGAGATTCATACAAATATCGTCCTAAATATTGGATCAATGGCAGTTAAATAAAAGCAGCTCGTCTAATGCGACTTACCAGGTGCCATCATCAAGGACAGCTGGATTGCTGAAGTTTGTAATCTTTATTGATAATTATTGAATTGAATCCGTATGAATCACTATATTTTCATTTGACGTACCAGATAATGATACATAGACTGTGCCACTGATGGGCAACAATGAGTGAGACAAATTTGAATGTGAGCGTTGAAGATTCTCACCCAAGACGACATGAAATGTGTCCAAAATCCTTGCTAAGCTGTCAGCCACAAAGAAATGCATTTCAGCTAAGGAAGACGCACCATAAAAATCCCACCTTATTACTCTATCGGTTAGAATTGAAAATATTGAAGAAGCATCATACGCTTACGAGAAATTTAGTAGTTAACAGGTCGCCTGGGTATCTCATAAAGTACAGATACGTCTAAATTCTGCTTAGCGTCGATAAAGAGACAGGATGATACATTTCGCGAACCTGGAGACAAGTTATGCCATATAAGCTAGAAAATAAAGTCAAATTGAGTTCATTGCATTTAAGACTCGAGAATTGAAACATACATCATCATGACCATGGCACCAATGTACGCAGATCCTATCCGCAATTAGTGACCGAAGAAGTCAAATTACTTTATCCCCATGCTTCTATGAATAGCCTAATGACGTACCAAACGAATCCTGAATTCCACTCATTTTTGGTTGCGAAGCCACCGCCAGTCTCAAAGACCGCCTTATGCCAAACCCTTCCGCCCGCACAAACAAGTCGCAGGACGACTTTGTTTTACAGGAACGTCGTATGACTGCCTCTGTCACTGTCTTGAATCCCTCCTAAGTCCGGTTAATTATTTCTCCAAAAAGCTCTAGACCCAGCACGTGACGAGACCTCTTTAGATCTAATCACGATTCTCGGCCACGCGCCCCGCTTATCTTTTCTTTAGTTTCGACCATGAAACGCTACGTATTTGCGACCGCAACTCTTGTGAGTCTTTTTCTTAATACATACTAATACATACTAAATACTAAACATATCCATAATCTTACTATGTCCTGAAAGGCCCTCGCAGCATGGCGTGTCTCTCATATAATAAATGCCTTGACTCCTGTAGACATGCCAGCGGAGTACTTCGCTACTTTCGACGGTCCTCAAAACGCTTCAAAACAGTGTCATATTTTACATGATGTCGACAGAAAACTTTCATACTGTGAGGATCAGACATTCTGGGACATAAAAGACCCGGAAGGCAACATTATAGATAGAAAAGTTATTGCAACCTGTGACCCAAATCGGAAAAACTGGAATACAGTAATGGGACCTCTCAAGGATCCTAATCCGAAAGGCCATTTGTTCCTAATTGACTTCACTACTTCATCGGAAAAAGCAAAGGCGATCACACTCGAAAACTATCCACAAGCCCATGACTTCCATCCTCTCGGAATACAAATATGGCCTTCTATTGACGGAGCGTTGTCAAATATGTTTGTTGTTAATCATGGAAGACATAACACAACGATAGAACAGTTCTCCATCTCTCCTCGTACACCCAACTCAGCGACTTATATACGCACAATATCATCTGATGCTCTCATCTCTCCGAATGCGCTCGCTCTTATTTCGCAAAACTCCTTCTTTGTCTCTAATGACCATTACTTCACGCGCCGTCTCCCCGGTATTTTCGGTAAAGTTCTACCCGTTTTAGAGACTTTCAGCGGACTCCCTCTAGGTTTTATCTCACATGTATCCATCTCCGAACATCTAGACGGCGTAGAAGTTTCATATGATACTCCCCAAGCCAATTATCCATTCCCGAATGGAGTCGCTCTTTCTCCCGATGGCAAAACGCTTGCTGTAGCTTCTTCCTCTTTCACCCGCGTGACTCTTTACACTCGCACCCGGGACCAAGACGGTAAAGAAAAACTTACTTCTCCCAAGAATATCCCATTTCCATTCGCCCCGGATAATATCCATTTTGAGCATGACGGCACGCTTATTGTAACTGGACATTCCCATTTCCCTTCTCTGGTAGCCGTAGCGGCTGGAAAGAAGGACCATGCCCCAAGCTGGGTCATCGCTTTGACTCCAAATGCTAACGGGACCGTGATATCTGACTCAAATACACCTTTCTCTGTTTCTCGTCGTGTTAGCGAGAAAGCAGTACATGATGCGGGATATAGCTTGTTTACCTTGTATCAAGGCGATGGCTCTAAGTTTGGCGAAAGTACGACCGGAATACGCGACTCCCGAACTGGAACTCTTTTCGTCACGGGTTTGTATCAGGAAGGTTTACTCGTCTGCAGATCGTCATATTGATGGTAATTGTTAATCTAATCCCATGCCCCATGCCCTATGTAATTGCATACTCTGAATGTTTTGTTTTGTTTGTTGCTTTATTACATGCTTTTCCTTTTGTTGTTGTTGTAATCTAGAATTTGTGTTTATACGTTTCTTATTTGAAAATTTTAGAAGTAGATGCTGTTCTCCCTCCCCCCTACTCCCTACTCTGTCACAAATTGATGTAATACATGTGAGAAATAATATTACAAGAAAGCTGAAAACAAAAACGAAATGAAGTGAAAGGAAGAAAGAAAAACGTTGTTGAGCGTCTGTGAGGTTCATCCAATACTCATATTTTGTTCCTCTTCCAAGTTTTCCCTAACTCTCCACGAAGGGTTTGGTTGTAGGATTCGAGCACTTTTGAGGGCTGAAGCCATCCTTCTTGATTTTGCCCTTTCGTTTTCACCTGCTGGATCATAGAATGCGTTATCGGATACACTGTGCTTGGTATCCTGATCAAGGTTTGCTTCAAGCGCCAAATTCAGCATCTCAATGACATGCCCGTTAGTGGGATCAACGCTTAATGCCTATTTTAACAATAATGATAAGAATAACAATAAGAATAACAATAGAGAATAGATAAGAAAAGAAAGAAAGAGGGCATCAATCAATCGATAATTAGCCGTATCATCTCGTTTGATAAAGTTCACGAGATTTCGATGATAAGAAAAGAAAAGAAAAAAAGAGCAAAAGAAGAAAAGAAAACAGTTCTTCTTTACGCACCTCATGGAATTTCAAAATCGCCGAGTCAAAATCTCCCAAAAACATGTAGTTCTTCCCCGTAAGTGCAAGTGCCGTAGCATGTCGAGGATCTATCTCGAGAACCTTGCGATACGAATCACATGCTTCTTTGTACTGACCTAATTTACTTAGAGCGGATCCTAGATTAACGTAGGTCGTTGCCCAAGTGCTATGTGAGCCCTGCGTCACTTCTGCGAGTTTGATGGCTTTTTGGAATAGAGTTACTGCTTCTTCAAAGCTAGAATGGGTGGTTTTGTAGGTTAAGATGCTAAAAGATGGGAAACACTGAAGGATGCTTACTTATCACGGTTAAATGCCATGACGCCTCGTTCATTATAGAGTAAGGGGTCCCCATCGCACATCTTGTCAGCGGCGTTCAACGATTCATCAGCCATGTCATAATTCGACAACATGATATGTTCCATTCCGACAAACATAAGTGGTAGGTGTGATCTAAACATAATAATCATAAGGTAAGTCAGCGCCAATGTTTTCTAAGTCATCATCTCACAAAACTCACCCCGAGAATAATCTTGCGCAGGTGGAATATGCGGTGACTGCATGGTCATGTTCACCCTCAAGAGCAAAAGTATGCGCGAAAGCAATCCACGCCGGAGCAAACCGAGGATCCATAAGTGAAGTTTTACTAAAGTATGTCCTTGCTTCTGCCCACTTCTTTGAGGTAAGGTACCACACACCAACAGCATACCAACTTATTGCAGACTCCGGCTCCTTCTCCACCATTTCATGTGCGAGTATGAATAACTTTGAATGTAGGTGCGGGAGATGGTGCATGCACGCAATATGTAAAGGCATCGTATGTTCATGAACATTTACTAGCTGGAGGATTCGTTGAGTGATAGTGAAACAATCAGCCCACTTGAATTGTGCATAAGCAGCATCGGCGAAGCTAAACAAGACATCAACGTTGTCTTTCAGTCCATAGTCTTCTATTAATTTTTGACGAGTTAGAGCATGCTCTTCTGCGTGTTTATACTTTCGTAGTCTTGAAGTGTATATTAGTTTAACAAATTCCGCATCTTCAGGAAGCTGTTGCTTGTAAGATAAGCTTTGGACAAACTCCCACTCTAATACAATTTAATTTCTCAAGGTACGAGATACAAGTAGATCAACAACACATACCTTCGTCAGCAGTCATCATTTCCCCACTTATTAGTTGGTTAAATGCCTCATAACACTTGACATCTAAGGCCAATGCCTCCATAAAACATTCTTTGGCAGAATCTCCACGGTTCAATTTCAGCTTAAGCATTCCTCTTAGGCAACACATAGACGCTTCAATCTAATATACGTGAGATGAATGTGTGTTCCAAGACCGTGAAACTTACTTTAATACCACCGTCGGTGTTTGCAATCCGAGGTCCAACTCCATCAGTACCTCTGAATGGATTGGCTTCTCCAAGCATTTCAGTTGCCTCTGCCCATTTCCCCTGTCGTATCTGACACAATCCCGCCAGATAGCGACAGCTAATAGATAGGTCAACAAGCATCACAGTACCTTCATTCTGGTCCGATATTAGGTCTGATGGTCCTATACCCATTGGAAGGCGATTTGAAGGTGCTATATCCATCCCTGGAGCCGTAAGGTCTGGTAACATGGATCTTCGAGGAGTTCCAAAATCTTTCGCCTTTCCTTTGTGTCTATCTCCTTCCCGGCCTATGATATCCAAGTGGTCGAACATCTCGTGTTGATCATTTCCACTCATTAATATTGAGTTTTCACTATTCTCTGGAAACGGTCGAAGAAGAAGCCTCTCAGCCCGAGAATATTGGTGCATCGAGAAATAAATTTGAGCGAGCCAGAAGGCATCAGTCTTATCGTCTAGATCGAAGCTTAGCCAATGGGTCTCATAATAATGAAAGACATATACTCACTTGTCCAACTAAGGATTTTGTCTCCCCAGAATGCGGCGGTCTCGTATAAGTGCTGCCAGATCGCATCATGCCTCCAAAGGCGCATTCGTTCCACCATACTCCAGCTTGCACGACTATCGAGCATTGATTCTTCATTATCAGTTTCTAAGAATACATCTGCAGTTGTATCCCTAGCCAAGGGATGCGTTTCTCCAGTTGCCTCCTTTCCCCTTCTTGGACGTCTCGGAGAAAAGAAGAGAGGTGATCCGGTCAAAATAGAGCGGTTTGGGTCAAGCGCGAAGTCTTTTGGGTCGATATGAAAGGAGTGTACAAGTTGTGAGGGATCGAGCGAGAAGGAAGAACTAATTGACCCTCGCGTCCTTGAACCCGAAGGGGAAGGTAGGTTTGGTATTGAAGGAATAGAAAACGTGGGTCTTGGTGGTGTAGCCATGATTAAATCTCACAACAACCCTTGGAATCTAGATCCCTACTTGCTTCCAGGCCAGAAACTTTGCTATTCGTGTGATACCTCAGGATCAGAACGTGAACGCGTTACGGGTCAGATTTAATATTCGCGTTCTAAAAGTAAACGCGTATTCCAACCTGGTTGACGCGTCTCTTAATAGGGAATGCGGATCTCACGTTCTCAATAGTGTCTTACCTTTCGTAAAAGAAGAGAAAATGGCTCATCCCGTTTTACTTAACGTTAGCACGTTTTAAAATAGACAAAAGGAAGGCACAGGACACGAAAAAATAGGCATATGATGTATGTAATGGTTCTCAGAATTATCTGTTTTTGTCCGTTTCATTCATAAAATAAGAGATTCGTATCAAAGTTGGTCTCCAGTCCGACAGGTACTTACGGAAGTTATCGTCCCCATAATGACGTATATCTAAATAGCAGATGATATTGATAAACCGAATTCTTCGATTACGGGAAGTTCCATTTTGTTCAAAAGTATATGGCGTAAAGCCGGTCAGCATGTATACGCACGTATTTGTTTGTATTTCCGTTATAGAATAAGAATCATCGGAACAGATACCGGATGTGGTGGTCCTTGTCTGCCCCACTAGAAGGAATGTTTGCGAATCTCTTGTAGCTATTTCACATCATATGCGCCTCCAGCCACCAATTTCAAGTCGCGTAAACAATTAGAAAATAAACTGAGTTTTTTATTAGTTCACAAAATAGGACTATTGAGTGTATTCAAAAAAAGAACCCGTGGACTTCGACCCATGTAAGCGCTTTCCGTCCAACTCGTGGTGCGCTCACTCGGCGACGATTCCGAGTGCCTATCTCGTGATGCGTTTTTTGCCGTCTTCTTCGCGGCAGCCACATTGTAATGACGCGCTGTTAGTGGTTGTTTCCTGATCGCCACCTGGAAGGTCCACTCAGGGTACTATAAAGTTGGCCATCTCACAGGCTCTAATCTTATACCATCCTTACCCCTTCCCAATCACTTTTTTAAGCGACTTTACTAATCTGAGAGTGCAAACTAGTACTTGTTTCTATACAACATTGTAAAATGTGTACCTACGAATGGTATATCTTGCCCTTTTTATGACTCGCGACTTTGACACTTACTTTTTTTATTTGAACATCTAAAGCTTTGGAGACTACTACCGCGGGTGTCAGGTATGCTGACATTAAAGAATGAAAAACACCCATATCCGACACGGGTTAATTTACGTTTTTAGCACTATGTTGTAAGATACTACTCGGGCTCGAGCGCTGACTGTTTGTCTCAAGACTGTAAGACAAGTTCAGAGCATAAACATAAGACCGCGCGAGATTGTTTGTGCCCAAAGGTCCTTATTTGTCGCTTTAATTTCCTGATTTCCATTACTAATTTCATAAGCTTCTTATTCCAGGTGCATAATGACGCTCGCAAGGTTGTTAACATGTTTCAATTTAAATGTGATACGTGTATGGAGAACGCACGCTCACGTTATCGATGAATTCCAATATCGGTCTTAGTCCACCTGTTTTCGGCTCCTATAGTTTTATGCTTCTCTACTTACTAGGGAACCTCCGAAGGATCTCTATTTTCTCAGCCCTGGAGGCTCGATATAATATCTTGGAAACCGAATACTCACTCTATCGATGGACCTTTTACTCTTACATTCAGCCTCGGAACGTCAACCCAGTGTAGCAATTTTTAGCAGGAGGAAATCCTATTGTACTATATAGTCTTGTGTCGTACTTGCTCTCGTCTATACCACTTTGTAACATCCATCGCAGCTCAGCAACTCTATAATTAATTACTATTTCAACTCGTACTGCATTTCTAGTCGTGGAGACGAAACATATTCTCGCTCGGAAGTAACGTAGTTCAGGAATTAACTTGTAGTTTGATTAATTTATTGAGGGGACACGTCGTCATTGACACTTAAAATATAGTAAAATTATGTTTGGTCATGTCCAAGAGCAAGTATAGAACTAGTATTAGCACCCCGGGCGAGTGAATCCCATACCAAAGGAATTTAATCACCTCCAGTACCTCGTCGATCAATGATTTGCATAGATAAATAGACGTGTAGAGTGTGACGGGTAGTTTCGGAATTGACAATTGTCTTACTGATAAGAGATGTAGGACTTAAGATTATGCAAAAATGTATTGGTCCCTAAGTCACAGTTACTTAAACAAAAAGTAGTGTGCTACCTAATATAGCCTTATGTGCGGTGAGGGCATATGGAATCGTCAAAATCTTTTGGCTCCCCTCTTAATGGGTTGCCTAACTCCACGACCTACACTTTTCCCACCTCTCGAACCTCCGGGGGGAACATAAGGATTCTTTTCCCGCTCTTCACTATCAGAGTCCGAATCTGTTGATGGTTTTACCGCCTTCGTCCTTACTCTTTTCTGAGGCGGTGAGGTCTCTGAATCAGAGTTAATGATGGAAGGTCCTGGCACGGGAGAATCAGATTTCTTGGATTTCTGTAACGAAGAAGCTTCATCTTCATCTAAGGTAGTAGGTTTATTCAAATTTTCTCTCTGTAACATCGGCGAGAAGAGGTCATCATGCTCAGGATCACCGGAGTCACTTTCGGTCACTGAGCTCTCGTCTGCGTTATTGTGGGAGGAGTCCTCATTAGGCTTAGCACTACTTGCTACCTGTGATTCAAGTGCTTCGATCTGATGTATCTCTACGGGTATAGTCTCTGTAGCTCGTGTGGATTGATCTTCGGCTTCGGAGTTAGAGTTCGAAAGCGACAGCTTCAGGGTTTTAAATTCTGTCTCTAAGTCCGGAGGGTCATGTTCAGTTTTTATTGACGCTAAATAAAGATTCAATAAGTCTTAACTCTAGAAAAGAAGAACGGTCTCTATACGTAGTTCGGACGAAAGATTGAAGAGAGCGGAGATTCGTTGTAAGGACGAGGAGATCTTAGGACGCATCATCGTTTGTTTGACATGTGTATCGAGACCTCGCCGTGCTATACGGCAGACCTTGTCAACTGTCTGAGTTTTAATGAGTACATGAAGTTATTTCAACATGTCCACAACCAGTCGTAATTAATCACCTTTTCCAAGTCAGCGCCGTCCAGTTCGCTGACAGAGTCCGCTGAGTTAAATGAAATATGTGTTAAACTGATGAACGGGAAAATGAGGTGCTTAGATATCAATTCCGCAGAAGTCTTCGGGCCAAGAAGATATGTGTCCCAACGCCACTTGAAATTTTCGAAATCAAACTCAAGTGCCAAGTCCTGTGTGAAGAGATAAAATATGATTAAAAAAGTGTGAAAAAAACGATTGAGAATCCTTACAGCATCCTTTGAATCAACTATTTCGAAGTCAGCATCGTTAAGGCCGCCCGGGGTATGGGCGCTCGAAAGAAGTTTATATAATTGTGGGACTAGGTTGTTACTGGCTGCAATAGGTAGAGTTGCGTTGCAGTTACGCCACCGGCGGAGAACTTGTTTTTCCGTAAGAACTAGGTATAATAGTATAATTAGATCGATCCCATGTTAAGGATCTCTAGAAGAGCATATGTTACCTTCGGCCCAAACTGTCTTTGTATCGGTGATAAGGACGACTTGGTAGGAGTTATCTGAGCTCGCGCCGAATTTCTTATGCACATATATAAAATTATTTAATATTTTATTTGTATGCAATTGAATAAGATATAAACCACTCACGATGAGATATGGAATAGAGTGGGAGGGGTCTACTTTGACTAACCATTCCTTCGTCAGTAGTAAGCTTGAATGTTCCTTAAATTAGAGTTTAGATTAATAAACACTATAACAGAAGTTAGATAATCACATCTGTAAAGTTTTCCATCCCAAATCGTATACAATTGAATTAATGCTATCAGATCCTAAATAATAACAATACACGTAAACCCGAATAATTCAAACTGATATGAAGTTATTGACAGAGTACATACTTAAATCAAATGATGGAATTTCGGACTTGATGATCGATAATAGTTGACTGTGGCTAGTTGCCGATTTGCGCTAGAATAAAGACAAAAAGAGAGTTGCATCAACCACAAACCATAATAACTCTCTACCGCACATCACGTGAGAATATTATGTCATTAATGTTCATGAAAACACTCCAGAAATCATAAATCAAGAGTCCATCAATGTTCAATGCGATATGATCCTTCCCTCGAATGGCCCGGAGAATACGATGAATCTGATGATAAACCAGCTCCGGCAATAAATACATGCTTCAGACTCATCGTAAAATCATCTACGGTCTTAGCCTCCAGGAGAAAGGTAGTCGTTTTGGATAGTTACGTTGAAGCTGAAATAGGACGTGATGTATCGAGTTCCGTTACTATTCCCCGAATACGGTTGAAGGATATGGAGGTATCGAAAATACACGCAACGCTGTTTTGGGAAGCTGACAAGAACTGCATGGCCATAGTTGACATGGGGTCAAAGCACGGGACCTTTATTAGATGTTCTTCTCTTGCTGAACTAAATGTAAACAATGACAAGGGCACTTCACCTTCTGAAACGAAGCACGGATTCAAGCGCCTCTCAGCACCGAGGCAAGCCAGCTTACCACATCCCTTACGCCACCTAGATGAATTGTCAGTAGGAAGTACTCTATTTATCATCCATGTGCATTCGGATGGGCAACCATGTGTTGACTGTGCATCTCAAGGCGAGCTTGATATTCCATTGTTCCATGGAAGCAAACAGACCTGCTCCAACTCTAGTAAAGCAACCGAGAATGCGCAACAAGTATCAACAAAATCAGTGGGGCACGATGCCAAAATTGCTATATCCCAACTAAAGAGAAAATTGCTTTCCCGACATTCGGAAGTATCCAACCCCCCAGAGTCTTCTCAAACTTATATCGATCGTGCTGCGAAGAGACGCGCACTCTATCCTTACTCACGCCCAAGTTCTCCCCCCGGCGTGTCATCGCACTCCGATGCAAAATCTATGCGCTCTTTTAAAGTTGAAAGGTCGCCTGACTTTTCTCGATACTGGAACGCCAATTCCCCGGGTAATACCCCAGATTCTAGCGAAGACGTGCCTTCTACTCACTCTGTAGAGCGTGCTATTTCTGCCCCTCCTGTCCCCTCCACTAGCATTGGTCATTTGCTGTTAACTAAACAAGGTTGGAAACCTGGAAACACCCTTGGAGTTGCATCTAGCAACGAAACAGATGCGGATCCCCAGGGTAGTCGTCTAGCTCTCATAGAACCTCTTCAACCGGTTGCAAACATTGGGAGGCAAGGACTTGGCTCGCGAAATACACCAAACGTATGATGAAACGTTTCACCATCCACAGTTTATGATTGGTGTATACTCGATGGATTGTTATCCATATTGAACCCAAAAAACAGATGACACTCTTGATAGACATCAATTGGAATACGGTTGGAGCTCCTTTAGGAATTTATATAGTTTCACCTTAAGGCTTCATAGAATATGGACATACCTGAAGTTGTATCAGTATGGACACAGTAACTCCGTCATCCTATTGGCAAGATTACAAATGTCGTACAATACAATGTACTTCGCTGTAGACTACGTTATTGATCATGAGCTACTGGGTCGACGTGGCCTTTTACTAACAATAAACACAATACAATAGAGGTCTTACTAAATCCCGAACAAATAGTCCCTTTTTTTGTATCCATTTACTGAATTACAATTTGATACAAGAATGCAAATAATAGAAGTAGATTAAATAAAGTGCATCTATTCATATCAAGAATCTAGTGTCGGAATGCAAAAGCCATAAGCTTGAGTTTTCCCTTCAGGACTCTTCGGGTCGATTTCGGCACGAATGCTCACATCGAGGGCAAACCTACGCGTTGTACCATTGAATGGTGCTGCAGCGGAAGGGTCTTTGATACCTCCACTTTGACTGTGGGCTACAATCATGTCTGTATCATCCTGGTTGCTATCATCGTTCAACGGCCGTTCCTCTGTAATACTCTTGGACGATTCGGAGGAGGCAGAGAGCCCACTGTGCTCAGTAATTATGCAATAGTTGCGCGAGGGAAGAGTGGTGCGGTTTATTTTATTTACTTTCCCATCTGGATTTTCGTAGAAGATGGGCATAAGATTTTCGACTGTGTTTTCGTCAAGCTTGTGTAGTTTGTTGCGCTTATCCAACATATTCGCAACCGCATTGGGCGGTGGTGCATTTGTAATAGCACTCGAAACTATATTCACCATATACCGAGCATCTTTATTCTGCAGTAGAGTTAGTCGTGGGATAAGCTCGCGACAATCTAATGATATATTTACCTGAGGAATACCTAACTGCTTTTTTGAGAAAAACCGACCCACGCAAGCAAGATGGACATCTCCGCTGAGGATTGTAATCCTAACTTGTTTTTCTTGTGCGAACCGTTGTAAACGTTGAACAAATATATTTCTCTCTAATTTGTGAGGTCGGGCACACCCTGCATCAAATTAGATTTGTGAGTTTCAGCTCATTATAAACCAACTTACAGTGATCGTTCAAATCATCCAGTAACTCTGCAGATCCATCGAACTTGTTGAAAAGACCCCCGGCTATCCCAAAGATCTTATTTAGCCACCGGATAATGGTCACAGTATGCGTAGAGAGTAAACTCTCAAGCCACACTAGACGCGGGTAAGCTATTGGAATTCCAAGAAGTAAAATAAGGTGATTCGTTTGTCCCTTAATAACCTCTTTATCAAGACGATCAAACATTGCGTTATACGTCGACTCGCGACAGACTCGTTCGAGAGTCCGATCAACTCGACAATCTAACCCATAAAAGGTCACGCGTTTCCCTAACGTCGTACATATAGAGCGAGAGTATTCTTTTATATAAGGCCCTTTTTCGCTACCTATTACCCATGATGGATCTTCGTTACTCTCCCCTTGAGGTGATGTATGATGTTGGAAAAGCATATAGAATTTCCAGGCTACTTTTCCTATCTCGAGGAATATGGGTGCATGCATCCATTTTTCAGGATATGAGCCAAATCCATCCTGTAGCCTTCTGTTCATAAGATATTCATTAGTCTAGTTTTAAAACACATACAATTATATCGTGATCATCAAAAATTTGCAGAGCTGTGTCATTTTAGTTAGATGGTTCTGGTTAAGGAAACGGAGGACTAACAAGCTATAGATGCTGCCGCTGCAGAGAACGGCTTTGTATTATACCATTTACAGTAGTTATTAAAGTACCTGATAAAGCGTTAGGCCATTTTTCTTCAAATTTCTCAATATACAGACCATTCGTCCATACTCTTTGAGAGTTCGTCTGTTAATTGAAGCTTTGCCCTTCTTCTTGGAGAAAGGTCCTGTGCCCATTCTTTTAGAGGACCTTCAGTTCTGACCGCATCAGAATAGACCTTACACGAATTATTAAATCACAGTACGAATAATGACTTCAAAAAATAATACGACGCACTTGATCTCCACCCCCGATCATCACGTGGAGTGGTCGTTCTTTATGGACTGGGTAGATGGAGTAAGATGAGTACTAGTATCTATCTAGTGTACCATGTCATTTTATTATGTTGAAAATAACTTACTTCTGAGCACGTCCTCCCATAAAACGGGACCTGCAAAAGTTCCGGATTTTACACCGAGAGAAAACCCATTACAGGAATGGAACAATATCCGCATGGTTTCCTCTTTAGAAGGTACCCAAAACTCGTATATGTCAGCCTCAGACTCTTTGTCTAGATCCTTGTCCTTCAACTCATACATCACTTTCAAATCATCATCTTGTTGTGGTACAGAAATGTTGTATCTCCAGAATGTGTGTCCATGCTCAGAAAGGATACGAAATGCTTTTGGTTCCTCGTCTAATGCAGGTTGGATATGCAAACTTAACGGTTCCGACCCTCTTGAGACTACCAATATTGAACCATTCCAGGTTGCAGAGTTGTGATCAATGAAAGTATATCTGAACAAAGTTAGAAGCTTTAATTTTGTTGAGAGGGGTACAAATACCTTAGCAAAGGCCCACACAACACGTTATCCATGGTGGTGATGGTCGTTGTTGGAAATGGGGCGCAATCATTTTTCAAACCATTTAGGTGTCACTGAGACTGTTTTAGTTCCGTTTGCGTTTAGTTTTAGATATGAGTGCTAAATGGAAGCCCCTAAATTGACGTCGGCCAAGAATTTTTTGCCGATCAGCGCTAAAGTCAATTTCCTAAAAAAATGGGAATTTCCTCTGAAGCGAATAAGTAGCATAAATTTTATTTTATTTCATTTCAGTAATGACGAAATGACCATTGGTTACATATTTATATATTTACAGCTCAACATTGGTATTCATGACCTCCTTCTTTACAGTCACTTGCTATGACAATCAAATTACCTCAGAAATCTTATTTCTCCTTAGGAATCGATTTTAACGAAATAAGCCAGCGGAGGCCCCCGTCAAGGTCTGAGCGCCACCTACGGCTTATAGCAATATCAGGAAAATAATAGACGAATCCATGAGGGACTCCCGAATATCTAAGAATACCGTAATGTGGGGAATTAGCGACTCAAGCAGATTTTCAGTTGCCACTCACACTTCAAGCTTCGTCGGGACTTTAGCGTCGCGTAGCTTTTCCTCGTAGGTAAGTCCCTCGTCGCGCAAGGGATCAGCTCCAGCTATTTGAACAAATGCAGGAGGAAGTCCAACAAATGACTCAGCAAGGAGCGGTGATGCAGTTTTGTTGGATAACGAGGGCGGTTTATAAGCCTCTTATGGGAAGTTAGTTATAGCCAGTATCATAAAACGCTAACATCTCACCAGCAAAAGCACGCCTCAGAGCTGGAGGAATTGATGGATCGTTGCTGTTTTGATCAAACGATGGGAACTTGTCCTTCAAGCTATACGCTTATACTTCAATGCATTTTATCGGTTATTTGTAAACTGGCATACTTTTCTACAAAGTCTTGTCCATGAGTCAGAACGGATGGGACCTGTAGAATCTGGCCGGTAATTTTATTCTTCAAGACCTCATCGTTTCGAGCACGCTGAGTAACCTGACAAGTTAGGTTCGCTCCGGCAGATGCTCCGCCAACGATAAATCCCGCCTCTAGATCAACTCTGATCTTGGTAGCATTTTCAGCAACCCATTTTGTCGCTTCGTAAGCGTCATCTGGGGCCGTTGGCCAGGTGAACTGCGGTGCATGGCGATAGTTCACATTAACGACAACGATCCGATGCTTGAAACATATTTCACGGCATTTCAAATCATCCGAGTCCAAAGAACCGAGGCAGAAACCACCACCTATATAATAAATGTCAATTCAAAGTAAAGAGTGCATATATGAGCTGACCATGAAAGTACACGTAAACTGGGAATGCCTCAGATGTTGTTGTAAACTCTGGAGTATATATCCTGCATTCAATTTCGCCTGGAGGGGAAGTCACAGTTATACGGTTCTCTTCAATTCTAATACCAGAAGCTATTAGGAATATAAGAGTCAGTCACTTTAATTTTTTTATATATGAGAGACTTTGCCTACGTGGACCTGCATCTTGAACTAGCTTCCTGGCATAATCATTTGCTACACTTTGACCTTTCGTCAACTGTTCTAACGATTCTATGGAAAAGGATCTTATTGGATTAGCTGTGGCCAAAGATTTCCAGAACTCCTCATCTGGAGTCGCATAATGAGCCCACTTCGACATTACGAAGACAGTTTGCTCTGGTTGAACAGGAGAAAGAGGGGTTGTTACCTTGGGTATATTTGCTTGTGAACGTGACTAGTTGGTATAAATACTAATAAGCTATTGTGTACATGTGATTGATTGTTAAGTCAACTAGTCAGTTCATTTATGTCATAAAATGAAATCTCTCTCAGGGAGGTTATCTATTTTCTCATTTTTGGTCTCCCATCATCTAATATTAGAACTGGGGGAAAACTCAGCTGATATCGACGCATGTTATAGCAATAGTAAATTTTCATCATTAGGTAATAATATAAATTATTGGCAAATTCCCTTCGTCTGAGAGAAAAGCGTATGCGTATTTTATTTTTAAAACCGCTTAAGGTAGAGTCGTTGTAAGAGCATTGACACACACTAGTTCGGCCAGAAAGATTGATATGTAGATAGACCTGTGAGAAATGATATCTATTTAGATCTTATCTGATAACGTGTAAAGCCGAAAAAAAACCGCGAAGATACTCTCATTTCGGGTTCAGTACGAGTCAGTCAGCTGGTGTTCGCCACGACACGGTTTAATTCCACACAACATCTACGATGACATTAATCACCCGCCTCTCGTTGACCGGACGTTGCTCAGCAAGTCCATTGTCTAGGTCAATTAAAAATGCCGCATTCGGAGGCCCACAATCTCGACTCCTGGCAACGGCAGCAAGTAGCAAGATCGTTGTGAAGAACCCAGTTGTTGAACTCGATGGTGATGAAATGACGAGAATAATTTGGAAGAAAATCAGAGAGGAGGTATGTGGCAGTGGTGTCGATTGCTTTTCGTATTCTCAATGTCTCCACTTTCTTCTCTATAGTTGATCTTACCTTACCTACAACTTGACATAAAATATTATGATCTTGGAATTGAGAATCGTGACGCGGTAATTCTGCGCCTTGCCAGCGTGTCAACTGGAATTAATCGTGTTAATAAATAGACAAATGACCAAGTTACTATTGATTCAGCAGAAGCAATTAAGCACTATAATGTTGGCATTAAGTGTGCAACAATTACACCAGATGAAGCTCGTGTCAAAGGTAATTGTCGCTTTATTCTCTCACTCAGTGGACCATATTCTTACCCAAGTAGAATTCAACTTGAAGCAGATGTGGCGCTCTCCGAATGGTACCATCCGCAATATCTTAGGTGGTACCGTATTCCGAGAACCCATTGTTCTATCTAAGATTCCAAAACCCGTTCCCGGATGGACAAAGCCAATTGTTATCGGACGACACGCCTTCGGGGATCAGTACAGGAGTACAGACTTTATAGCCCCAGGTGCCGGCAAGCTGCAACTTGTATATACACCAAAAGATGGCGGCGAAAAGACTGTTATGGATGTGTATGACTTTAAGGGTCCGGGTGTTGCCTTGAGTATGTACAATACTGATGAGGTGACTGCTTTACTACTATTATAGGGTAACAACTTCTGACCTATCTCCATTACTTAGTCTATTGCCGGATTTGCGCATTCGTCTTTTAAACTAGCCCTCCAAAAGAAGATGCCTCTTGTTCGTGAATATGTATGACCACTCGATCTTTCACTCACTCACCTCTTCTCTAGTTCCTCTCAACTAAAAATACCATTCTTAAGAAGTATGACGGTCGGTTTAAAGATATTTTCCAAGAACTCTACGATACGTAAGTTACACGCAATTTATAAAGAGGCACCGGTTGAGATGACCATACTAGCCAATATAAATCACAATTCGAAGCCGCGTCTATTTACTACGAACACCGTCTTATCGACGACATGGTCGCTCAAGCTATCAAATCATCCGGTGGATTCGTTTGGGCTTGTAAAAACTATGATGGTGATGTACAATCAGATATTCTTGCACAGGGATTCGGTAGTCTCGGCATGATGACCAGTGAACTCGTTACCCCTGATGGTAAGACTATCGAAGCAGAAGCTGCTCACGGAACGGTAACACGCCATTACCGTGAACATCAAAAGGGTAACGAGACTTCAACTAATCCTGTTGCTTCTATTTTCGCGTGGACAAGAGGGTTGTTGCACCGTGCCAAACTCGACAACAACGAACCATTGGCTGCGTTCTGTCGTAGCCTCGAAGAATCATGTGTTGAAGTGATTGATAAAGACAACATCATGACTAAGGATCTTGCACTTGCAATCCATGGAAAGGGGATGAAGCGCGAACACTGGGTTGTGACTGATGTGTATATGGATACAGTCAATGTATGTTTGAATTCACCCTGTATCACTGACTGGCTGAAGTCTCACAAACCTATCCAGAAAAAACTTCAGAAGAAACTTATCAGCGCGAACTGAGTTCGTGTACGAGATATTCGGTGCTAGGCGTGTTTTGAACGTGATAGATCTACCTCGTTCTTTAGATAAGATATTAGGGCTCTTTCCGGAAAGAATTTCACCTAGATATACTCAACATACAAATTACTATTATGGTTGTATACAGTTGCACTTTTCGTTATAAACAAGCTTTGTTTTTCGAAATAGGATGATTGATTCTTGATAATAGTATTCGTTATGCTTTGGTTAGGAAGACTTCTGATAAAATGCAACCTTTTATTCCTATTACTCCGTCATGAGTTCTTATAATAATCGAGTATCATAAAATCTCTCGGAGTTACTCGTATCAAACCCTGGTATTTTGTCCTGAAATATCAAGTATACTCATAAGCACTGAGTATATCCGACACTATAGCACGGAAACAATGCTTTATTCTGTAAAATATGACTATCTGGCTTTTAGTGTCGTAAATGTTGCAGGAAAAGAGCTTTTCAAGAAATCTAATGAGATCGCGAAGCTGTAACTTTGGAAAATAATGGGCTTAATCCCATACATATCTCGTTTAAGAATCAGCCGAACAAATACACCAACCCTTTAGAAAATAGACGAGAGTAGCATCACACTATTAATCGATTTCAGATACAAGCACATCGCCTCGTTGATCGTTCGAACTTTCCAGAGTCAAACTTCAGGGGGCATTCTCATGAAAAAGAACTCGCAATGTCTTCCGGTTCAGTTTATCACTTATTAAGAGGATATGTGTCAGCCATCTGGGGTAAACAAAACGATTACTTGCTTGTATAGTCAGAGACCGGGGCAAATAATCCTCGCTCGATTCTGTGTTTGTTACAAGTTAATTAATCATTCATTAACCTAAGGGCGGCGCATCCTCACAGTGGTAACATAGCTATTTTCCTTCATAATAAAACACACGATGATTGATCAAATTGATTTCCATGAAAACCTTAAGACAACAGTAACGACTGAGCTATATCTAGTCTACATTCATATTAATAGGGTATTTGTCTTAAAAAAAGCTTGGTAGTTCTAACTGATGTATATCATGGCATAAAGACAGCTAATATATATCTTGTTATTTGCTTCTTACCCGAAAGCTGCGTCAAGTCACGGATGAGTATGATAAATGGATCAATTTCATCAACTACGAGCCACAATTGTCAGATACTAAGACAAGTAATAAAGGCTTAGTATAACTTCCAATCGATGCTAATACCCAGATCTTTCTTATTAGTAAAACATATATGTTGTTCGATTACCTGTCTCACTGTTAAAGTAACGCAACATAAGAAGATCGAAAATTGAGATGACTGCTCGGCCTGACCCAAAATTTTTTGCCTAAACTTGATTTTGACGAGGTGAGGTGTGGTGCTACTGGGATCATTATTAATAACTTTCAAAATGACCCGGAGCTACTTGATAGTAGGATGGTGACGACACCTTTACTTGATAAATTGAGATCGTACTCGTAGTGCAACTATTCATTCAAAAGATATTTTTCGGAAAGGGCTCCGATATCAACCTCCGTGATAAGTAGATTTTCTGATACCTTCAGTTAAAACCTTCTTCCAGGGTCACTACAAATGCTACGGAGGTCGTACTACTAAAGCTGAGTAGTAGCATAGGGGCACTTCCAGATTCAATCTTAGGATCTCTCAATATAGTTGTTTGTGTACGGGAATACTACACAATCAGACTTATTGATTACCTTTTCGAGAGACAACTAGGTCTCAATAATTCCGTTTGATTCCTTCCAAATGGTTAGAGATTTGCATCCTGATCGAACGATGAGACAGCAAGGGTATACAAAGCAAGAATTTAAAATACCAGCCCCAATAATTTAGTGGTATCAATGTTTTTATCAGAAGCTTCCTTTTGTTTATCCGCTGAAATAAATGTAGATAAAAAGGCAATTACGTTTGGATAACGAAAATTTGAGAGAAGCTGGTGAACATATATTCTTCCAGATTTCCACTCAACTGTTACGCAATTGGTAGCCTAAGAGGCACGTGAGCAAACAACAGATCCTGACTGAGGTGGTAGGCATCAACCGCATACAGTCACCCGTTACCTCAGAAATCCCTTTTTCAATAATCTGAGATACATCCCAGATACCTGAGACGGCAGAATGAATTAGAAAAAAAGGAAAAAAAAAAGATCCCCAAGAGCTTGCAACCCCTCCTATAAAGAAAGGTATATGCTATAGTCTTATTCCCTTGTCAAGCTATTACCTGACTTCAGTCGTTGGTGTGTCTACTAGATTACTGAGTATCCTTCCCTTTCCGATTTCTTCTCCTTGCGTGTCTCCCTTCTTTAGTGCTCCACCGTAACCTACATTCAAGCTCACATTGCAATTTATGTCTTCCACAGACCAGAACATCAAACCCACAATCCTGAATAGCCACAATGACCCCGCTCCACCGACCAATGCTCCTTACATCCCTTCCGAGGTCGAGGCGAAGCATTACCTCTATGGTCTCCCTTCTAAGGCCCGTTTCATCGCTCGCTCCAGCACCGACGTCTGGATGAAACCAACAGGTCCTGAGGCGTACCTCCAACCCAAGGAATTGACACCTCTCGGTGCGCACCGGCTCAATGGGAATTGGGAGGACGCTATCGGTCCTGCCTTGGATAGCTACTTGCTTAAGATGCAGGTGCAGTGCACCTCTCTACATCCCCTCCGAATCGGTATAGCCGGTCAGCCTTCTCCCCCTGCCTTCATCCTGGTCGGAGTAAATCATGGCACACTCTCTCATAAACTTGGCATCGAGGTTGCTCTCCATTGTCGGACTATTCTTCTCCAGAATGACATCAACGATATCCATGTTATCATCTGTGAATCAAAGTTCACCCACTCCGTAGGTATGTACAAGTTTGCAATCAGCGCCAACCCCACCGCCAAGCTCCGTGAACCCTTCTCCACTACTCTTGGTATCCCTATCTGCAACGCCAATGCCACCAATCTCGAGGGTACTGGAGGATTTTTCTTCGTTGATACTGCTAAACCCGGCATACTATATCTCCTCACTGCGAGGCACATTCTTTTTCACCCTGGAAAAGAGGAAAACAAGCTATACAAGTTCCACGAAGGTAGCGATGAGACTAGTAAGAAGGTCTTATTTATGAGCGAGGCCGCTTTCAAGGCCCGTTGTAAGGATATCGAGTCTGCGATTAGTGCTAATGAGATAATCATTGGGCAGCTCAAGGAGCGCTTAGCAAATGCAGACAAGATGGAAGATGAGGACGATGCTATCGCGGAACGGAAGGTGGCCAAGTCCAAGGTAGAGGAGGCGGAAAGGGCAATCATAGCATTCAAAGAATTTCTTGCCGATGTCATTAGGGATTGGAAGGACGAAGAAAACCGTATTATTGGCCATGTCATCTTGTCTCCCCCTATCAGTTTCAACTACGATAACTACGGCTTCACTGATGATTGGGCGGTTATCCAGATATATCCTTCCATGATTTCCAAACTTAACTTCATTGGTAATGCTATTGATCTTGGCTCCGTTGAGGCCGACAAGCTTACTGCCTGGATGTGCCCTCACCCCGCTAATATGAGTTCGTTCAAATATCCTGGAGACCGACTTCTTCGATTCTCTGGGGCAGTTTCCGACCAGGAGATGTTCAGGCTTGACTTGAGGAATGAGGTCCACGATAACGACCCGGACATCATGGTCTTAAAGAACGGAAATACCTCTAACCTCACTGTCGGCCGCCTGAACACCATCCGTGCCTTTATTCGCGAATATGCAGAGGGTAGGCCTGGTCAAATGTCGAAGGAGGTGGGAGTCCTCCCTCGCAACTCGAAGTCCGGTCCATTCTCTGAGCGTGGAGACTCTGGGTCTGTGGTTCTCGATGCCTCCGGAAGGGTTTGCGGCATAATCACTGGCGGCGATGGATCCACTGATGTCTCTGACTGCACTTTTGTCACTTCCATTAATTTTCTCGTTAAGCGCTTGTCTGAGTTTGGTATCAAGGCCAACGTCTTTCCCTTACCCGTTGACATTTAGATGTTTTCCACTCCCCGAGTCCTCATGTCCACTTGTCTTTTCTCTGCGCCTCTTTTTATCCCGCTGATTTGGCTGTTTGTGCCATACTTGTACTTGATACGCTTTGTTGAAATGACGTTTCTGTTGTGTCTTTTAATTTATTATTGATGAGACAGAATGTCTC
Source organism: Pyrrhoderma noxium (assembly GCA_002287475.2). Classification (NCBI taxonomy): domain Eukaryota; kingdom Fungi; phylum Basidiomycota; class Agaricomycetes; order Hymenochaetales; family Hymenochaetaceae; genus Pyrrhoderma; species Pyrrhoderma noxium. The sequence continues at coordinate 2,214,994 of CM008258.1, read as the reverse complement.
ACTGGTAGGCATCTCTTACGATCTACTTTTCATGTCCAGAAGGATTCTTTCACTCTAACTCCTTTCCTCTCCTCTTAGAACCCGTAAACTTATTGATCCAGGGTTTGTGGGTGTATAGGGTTTGATTTTAAGTATCTGCGGATTGAAAAAGAATGAATAGACGGAGGTATCTCGTAGCCAAACTTAATAAAATAGTATTTTCTTCTTCATGACTTATCGGCTAGAAACGATACTTTATTCCGCCAAAACCCGACTTAGTGAACTTCATTGAGTCGCAAACCACCCTGAAAGGTGTTCATTTCGTTTTTATAGAGATTTGGTAAGATTGAGAATTAACAGTAACTAGGGAGGAATACAAGCTCAATCCCATATGCATCTCGTCTGAGATCTTATCAAAGTAATGAACCATCCCCTTAAACCAGAGTAATATTACACTAAATATAAATATCAATTTCGGAATTGAGCTCCGGTGGGTATATATATGAAAATAGTTTTGCACTACCATTCGTTCTACTTTATCATGAATTAAAGCAATATTCAATGATCATCATGGTTTAATAAAGCAATCATTCGCTTGTATGGTCGGTTTAAGACCAAGCCTCATTGTTCTTTCATGGTGCTGGCAGTTGTTAAAAAAGGTTACAATGGCATCCGTTGTCATTCGAGCCGGTTGTTATAAAGTCTCTAATCTGTTCGCTGGAAAATATTATGATTTGATCTTTTGACTCCTTCTGCCACAATCGTTTGGTGGGCCTATAAAGGAAGTAATTTTATCTGTAAACGAATCTGGGGATAGCTTGCCCCAGAAAGACTTTGGGAGGAAGAGGTAGGAGTGTTTGTAGACTTTGGAGAATGAGTTGTGCCAGGAGGCTCATCAGAGACATTCGAGTTGCGAGGAAGCACGTCGATCTCCCTTGACGTCTTGCCTCGTACATATTCGTGAAGAAATGCATGGAATGGATATTATTTAGATGACTGGTCTGAGGGGGTGGGGGGTGCAGAAATGTGCATGCACTGCACCTTCATCCCGAGCAGATAATTGTCCATAGTAGCCGACAACGCCCTCTCAGGTCCTGCTGATCCGATGCGTGCCGAGAGGAGTCAATTCTTTGGATTCGGGACCGATCAGCTTTACCTAGACGCCGGGAAAGAAGCGAGCGACGAAGTGGGTTTTGAGGGAAACCCGTAGAGGTAATACTTCGCCTCAACCTCGGAAGGAACGTAGGGAGCATTAGGTAGGTGCGTTCAAACCTATTGATATCCGGGCAGGGACAGTAGGAGTCAGCCTAAACATTCTATTTAAAAGCTTAAGTACTTTCTAACCGTGGCGGAGATTAGGGCTAAGGAAACAGACATTATACCCAAAGATACACTAAAGAAATATTACCAAAAGATGCTTATATTATATTACGTACGGCACAAATCAAAAGCAAGTAAAGAACAAAAGCAAAAACAATTATTCACGGGCTTCATATAGACTTAACATCTCGTCCTCATCTATTCTCTTCTCTTTTCCTTCCCCGTCATACTTTACCACATATGTGTTTCCATTTACCACACTACTCACAAAATCAACAACAAATATCTTCCGCACACGCCCATTACGATCTTTAGATTTGAACTCTGTTTGAACGAGGTCATACAATTGTGTATCCCGACGACGCTCGGTCATTCCAAAACCCATGAAAGTACCGTTTCTCTTAGCTTCATTGACACTAGTTTCATTGTAAGCATCGTTTTCATAATAGCATAGCAATGGAGAACATACAGCAACTTATTAGCTCGGTCCATGTATCCATAACCCACTGCACGGTTAATGACCTGACCTGGAATAATTTGGACCCCTCCAGCAAATCCGAATTGCATATGCATAAGTCTTGAGAGCTTTCATATTAGATAGTACGACTTTCCATAGTAAGATTGTACACATACTTTAAGTTATCCGTTGTACGATCCATTTCTTCATACCATTTATCACACAAATCAAGGAATGCTTTAATAGCATCCTTATCATGACGTTTTGGATACTGATAGGTACAACCTGGACCCCAATCACTATGGACCGTATTGTACAGACGTTGGATATCCTCTTTCGACATGTTTTGATTCCTGAGGCGGTCAGCTATCGACTGGAAGCCTCTCATATAGCGATAAATCTTTTCTCCCATAACTGCTTCCAAAGATAAATTGTGGGAGCTAGATGTGATTTGAGATGCAGTAGACATTTTCGAAGTCTTGGACTTGGGGGATGAGACTTAGTGTGTATCCTCATGGTGGTGTTTATAAGAATAGGTGCGTTCAAACCTAACATGTTCCAGTTCCAGTGGATCATGTTCCACCTGCCTATCTAAGTAGTTTGTTCCCAGATTTCTGACCCATAAAGGTAATTCTTTTGTTTGTACGAGACGCGTGTATTAGCTAAGCTGGAACATGTTCCACCTGCCTGTTTAGTAGCGACAATCCCCCCAATCGAGCAGATTTACCATACTTAAAAACTAAACGAACGATCAACACTACTGTATTAAGAAATAAAGAAGAGTGTTATGAGGATTGTCAGTGCTAAAACAGGCAGATAGAACATGTTCCAGCTTAGCTAATACACGCGTCTCGTATAGTTTTCAACATAAACAAGTACAAATAAACAAACGAACACTTGGTTCAGGGGCAATAAATTCTCCTTCTTTTTGCATCAAGTTTACTATTCTGGCCTGCATCCTGAGATATAATATAGATATTGTATCGCTAGAGAAGAGAACATATATCCTGTGCTACGTATTAAGTCACCATCAACCGATATTGCTTATATTCCTAATACCTTCTTCAGTATAAAAGGGACATACTTTTTAGAAGATTTCCTATCTCTACTTGTCTCTCCTCGCACAGTTAGAAGAGTTATGGGAGGTATGTTTGATGAATGTGTTATATCAGCAGTTCGTCCCCCAATGCAAGTTATGTTTGCTGGGGTAAGCATTTATGACACCGCGTATGATCTATATACGAGTGTAATTGACAAACGACCTCCAGGGGGTTGGAGCTTATATAGAGATATACTTATATAGTGTACCAGCTCTCATGTCTATGACATAATCATAGAATATCAACTCTGCACAACAACAAAAAATAGTTTCCTACATTGCATGGATTTTACTGAGCACGGTATTCTGTTTGGCAGAGTGAACAGCCAGCTTTCATCTGTTGGTTCCGTATGATGGAGTTTCATTGTCTTCTACCTCCTAGTGTTTTTTCATCCATCCATTGTTGGACACCTTGAAATGTTCCTTGTACCTCGGGATTTTCTTATAGTCTCGGACATTACTCTAGGTGGTCAATTCTATCCTTACCTGATTCACCGAACTCCAACGGGATTAGTTTAGCACTATAGTTATATCGATGGTCATGGTATAGAGAATGTAGGGGAGCAACATGGTGCCTGGACATATCCCGACAAAGAATTGATCTAGTTACTAAATATTTGTATGATTTCCCGTGACACTATACTAGGCTGTACAATGAGAAGGTTAGACTGCTTATTTCTTTCTTCCGTAGAGCACCCCGAGACTACTGTTGTTGCAAAGCAATATATAAATCTTGTGCGGTCGTATAGGAGAATTACGCTATCAACTCAAGGAGAGAGGTTGCTGAGCTTCGCCAGAAGCACTCAAGATATGGTGAGGTGCAATAAAGAGATTCAGGTGCTAGGAGGAATAGCCATCTAGAAGGACAAACTTGGGATATGCGTTTATACATCTTGATGTAATACGGATATAATAATAATATAAGTGCCAGTAGTCAATTTTGATAGGACGCCTCGAAGTCCGGCTATATACTCGTCTTGATAGAAATAGCTTTATATTACTCCCAAAGCCCATGATACCAAGGAGTGCTTCTTTTATTTATGGGATAGAAGGCTTTCCGGTGTGTGGACAATATAAAATTATTTCAGAGCGGAATGTATTAGGGTACGTGATGAATACACATAATGTATTAAAAAAAAGTTATTTATATAAATGTTTCGCTGAGGAACGAGTCTCCTTATCCTCCGTTTAGCTCACTTCGTGTTCAGTAGACGTCGCGAATGGTCTCACTTACTATCGTGTTAGCGTGGCCCCTGATATCAGTATGATTGTCTAGTAGATGTTTTGATTTACACCATTATTTTCAGGTACTTTTAATTATCTCGAGCCAAGCTAGTAATGGTCGTATACTAAAATCAAGGATTAACTAGAAACCTACTCATTAGAGCGCCCTCATTTATATACGAGACCGTCTTACGGCGGATTGGAGCCATTCCGGAATCAACAATTGTACCATTGGTCTTGATATCACCCTCAGAATTCTTCCCGGTGCAGATTATACAAGATTACTACTCATAGATGTAGAGCTTTTCAAAGTGTTTTAGAATCCCGATTTATAATACTAATATAAAAATCTTAATAAATTATTTACAATCTATTTCTATAATTTGTAATAATATTTTGTAATCCTCAATAATCAGTTTCTAGCAAAAACGCGGGATCAACATTTACTTGAACTACTAGGATTGTACTCTAAGTCCAGTATCTAACTCCCCCCACCCCCGCCGCCCCACGATAACAATAGGTTGTCCAGTTTTTGAGACGTGAGACAAAATTTCCATGCTTTTGCTGGCCTTCTCGGAGCTTTTACCGTCTCATCACCCTCAGACAACTCTTGTGTAAAAATCATTCCGACTCGGATCAAGTCACACTACAACGGAAGGGATAAGAGTTTCCAGCCTCTATAGATTTGAAAAATTCAAATGTATGTATATAGGAAATAAAGATATATTATCCTGTCAGCCACAATGCTTATTTTAAGTAGGTACTAAGAAGGTCGTGCCTTTCTCCCATTACACGAATTTTATATAACGGTAAGACGTCTTCAGCTACAGTGGTACTAGCATCTGCGTTATTATCATCATTAGGCTCACGCAGTGAGGCAGAGTTGATTGATTTTCGGCAAATCGGACATTTGATAGGTGAGCTCACGCGAATAGTTCAAATCCGATGCTGATACCATTTCTTTGATGTAGTGATCAGTTATCGTTGATCAAATTAGTTTTTGGTGGAGCTTAGACTCGGACTAGAAGATAGTACGATCAAGCTCTAATCTAACTCATGTTTCAGAAATCTCCGAGTCTTTCGCCATCTATCAGGGAGTACTGCACTCTGATTAATAGAACTGCACCACAGTCACCAGCACTATGCTCGTAAAGCTTAAAATTGGAGCGTAATGGCTTCAATATCTCCCCTTGCACCACACTGGCATTTCACTGGAAGTTACTTATAGGTCCCGTTTTTTGTTTTTCAACTGACTGGTATTTTGGCATCATGATAGTTGGCATACAATCTCGGATTCTATACAGCGCTATTACTTTTTTTCTCATCAAGCCCCAACTAATCATATCTACTCAAGTAAGAGACATCTCACATTTTATAGGCTCTGATGCTTCCTTTCGATGGGAACACGAAACTATACAAACTGCCACCTTTACAACAGCGTGGTGGCAAGGTCTCGCCACGACGGAGTCAACATCACAATCCATAATAACTTCATTATCAACTAGCGAGCAGTCCAATGGAGCAACTTCTACAATATCTATTTCACTTCCGGTAGCTACTAGTACTATTACTTCCACCTCCACAACTGCTAGTAGTAGTACCGGACAAGGTACAAGCGGTATCATTCCATCAGTTTCACATCATGGTGCTGCTTGGAAAGCGGGGATAGCTGTTGGCTCATTTATTGGAATCCTCGCTATTATCATATTTGCATATCTCCTGCGTCTCCGTCACAAATTCGCATTCTTTTCTTTCCCTCCTTCTGTTACGGTGGATCCATTTGTGACTCAGAATGAATCGCAAACCAGAACCGTAAATTTCGATCTCTTATCACATCTCGGAGTACGTTCTATCCGGAATTCACCCGTGGTGAACGGTACACCTTTGATATCTTCTAGAATATCAACAGATTGTGAACACTTTCACGAAGGAAGAGCTCCAGTCAAACCCCTTCCAAGAGCTTCTGTAGGAAGTAGATCGCCTCAACAATACTTCTCTTCCTACAACCTGGACCCCTCCAATCGCTCAGGTACACTACACGATGCCCTATTCTTCTTAAACATATCACCTACCTACGTCCACCAGAGTGGGATACCTCCTACCCAGAAACTTTCTGTATCATCTACCTCAATAAGCACTGGAGGAAGGTTTATTCACTCGTGAGCACGATTACCGTAGATCATATAAATAAACTCTTACTCTGTTAACCTAGTAGCTCCGAATGTGCTACAGCTGGCGCTGACAGTGTAACTTTGCCGAATGAACGGACTTCCAGAGACTCTAGTTTTTCTCTGCAAAGACTATGGTATAAAATACATTCCCCAAGAACCACTTCATCAAATCTCCTTCCAAGACAGTTAGATAGAGATGTCACCGATCTTGAAGATAGCAGAACCCATGGATGTGTACCTTCTCGTCGTGGCTCCGTCACCACTTCTTGTAGTTCTGCGACTTTATTAGACCAAGGAAGCAAGTAATACCATGACCCAGTGACCGTAATACGTTTTCGTCGCTTTCGTATACCTTTTCAAGTTTTAAACATACATTGACAATCGCATTTTGATACCTTCATGACTACTCATCACGTTCATGGACCTTAATCTATCTTTCATTGATCGGGGCTTTTTTGGACAACAGCTATCACGTTTCTAAATCAAACCTACTTTATATCCTTCATCTTCATTTCTCGTCTCTGCACCTACAATTTTTCCCCAAGAATAATACGTGTTTTTAACGAGTTATACAGTAATATCATAATTTAGACTTTGCTTTTTGATCTACCAAATAGTACATCGCCGCGTTACATACTTCATCCATCCATTCCTTCACAATTAGGGGATCATATATATTCGCATCGGAATAGGAGAAGAATTGCATTTGGCCACGCATAGTGAGAGCTCCAAGGTATAGTTCAGAGGGTCGACATCGCAAATGAATAAGGTAATCTGCAATTCTTAGCCGGATAGGGGAAGACTCTTGAGTATTCTGTAAAGGATATTCATATGAAAGAATTAAATCCCTCTGAAACAAAAAGTAGATATCAAGTTAACTTAGACAATTATGGGTTAGAGAATGAAGGTACATTTCCTAGACTTACACCTCCATTAGATGTAACAAAAGGTCTTTCTTGTGATATCTTCAAGGATTCAAGTTCATCCTGTTAAGATCTGCCCTATTTTACTCTCCATGCAAGACCTACTTCACGAGTACTTTTGATATAAGTTGACATATGAGCGGGATGCAATTTGTAAAGGGTGTTGGAATAACTGACTACCTTGAGCACGAATCATAAGAGTGTGCAGAGGAAATCTCTCTGGAGTTAATAACAAGGAAAACAGGCCTAGAAATAGTGGGCAATGTACGGCCTGACTTTATTATTGCGGTACTCAGATACTGAGGCAATACACGGAGCTTGCATTAAGTACACGACATCAGGCTAGAAGCGAGTAATCACCGGATTGATTTATGAGATCAACTAGTACACTATCCAGTAAAGATATCGTCTATATTTGGTAATCAATACTTTCAGTTAATATCAACTACCCATGGGCCACGCGTAGGTAGTTTCCTAGACCAAGTCTACTGAAGCTACCTAAAACAATGAGATCAGAGATACCATTCTTAAAACTATAAAAACAACGCACCTTTGGTCCCGGCACTTCTGTTTTAATTCCATCCAACATAATATCATCCGTTTTGTGTGAAATAGTGGTATCGACTTGAATAGCCATCAACATATCATTATTTGTTGCCTAGATGAAGATAGAAGTTTTGTATAGAAGCAGGTAGGAGGGTGTATATATACCTTCCTTATACCCGGGATACTGTTAGATACTGTTGAACGAAGAGTCTCAGTGCTATGTTCGCGCGCATTCAACCTATTTGGGAGTTAAGAACACTTAATTAAGGAGATATTCTCGAGCTTACGTCGCGAAAAGTGTGTTTGTGTAGACTATATAGGTGGATTTTCTATGTAAACCAGAGGGTTTTTGAAGAGAAAAAACAAACAGCATACCTTTACTAATAAAGAAGTAAAGCGATAACCATATCATATTTTTTGGATAAACTTCCATCTAGTAGTTTGATTGGTAAATTCGGAGATTCCTTCTAATTATCGATGAATGAGGCGGCACTGACCATAATAATAATGAGAAGAGAAAGAAGACTCGGTATTGCTCCGGTGTTAACAGTAAAAATTATCAATTGATTGATAATATTATTCGACCTCTCGAATCCTGTTCTGGAGCGATGTAATAAAACTATAAGTGTCAAGGCAATTAAGGTATCCGTAGCTGCGAAAAGTGAGAAGCAGAATTTTAAGAACAAAATATAAGGTTTCAGATCTGCGAAGGTCCGCAAGTTAAAACTATGATAATATAATATATGAGAAAACGTCGCGAATAAGGGATTTTTGTGGGACATTGACATACGTTTTAGCCAGCTCAACTAGAGGCCCAGAAGACGTGAGAATCTATGAGTTTAGCAGAAATAAAAGCATCGTACATATTGAACAAATGGTCTCCAGAGTAATAAGCAAAGCTAAAATCGAAACTAGCTTTATATTTTTCTTGCTTACTTCGTAAAAAGTCAGAAAATGGCTAGATCGACTTTCAAAATATATCTGGACTGCCTTACATATCCATATACGATATAATAGAAAGAAATGCACAATCTCTTCAACAAGTACCTATAGATTGATCAGGAAAATAGGCAATATAATGGATCGAAGATGCTTACACTGAAAATTGCCGCGTACTTTCAACTTTTTCATGAGAATATGATCAGAGTTCAAGAAAAGGGTTAGGACAAACCGAGGAAGAAAAACTGGAATTTTCCAAGAGTTGTGGGTTGCCGTAATCAGTTACGACATATGTATAACCCACTTTCAATATCAGTGCTTGGTGCACAGTATCGAATGTCCATATCAAGAATACCTAACCAATATACCTTATTGATAATACTTATTTGTACCCGGCAACTGACTTACGAGGAGTTTGATCCAAAGTGCATCCTTCAAATAGCGCTAAAGTCGGCTATTGAGGTCATGTTGAATGCCCCATCCTTTGATTATGACTTACATTATAGTAATAATACATTTGTAGTGTTGCTATCCCCCAAAGGCTAGTCGACAAGGATCAGAAAGAGTTAAATGAAATATGGATGTTTACGTACGACATAGATATCCTACACCAACACAGTAACTTAACGACTTGAAAGTAAATAATAATATCCTGACTCACGCATTTCCAAGATACATAGATCCAATCTTAAATAATAACCCGTCATTAATAGGAAAACTCAAGTTCCCAGGATAGGCTTACTGAGGCATATAAGTCTCTAGTAGATCCGCTCATTATTCTTCAGTAGAGCCTTTTCTTTACGTTGCACAGAGGGGGTGAAGCTTGAAACAAAGTACACGCCGTTCAAATGTTGGGTTTATATATATTCCAATCTCGGAGCTTGATGACGCCGCTGGCACCTATATCAGTATAATCACGGAGCAGTGTCAAAACTAATAATATTTACAAAATACCCTCATCAATCCATCAGACAGAAACCACTAGCAGAACGTAAAGCTAGACTCCTATTATATCAAGTCTCACGAATTATACAATGCAGCTAGAGCACAGAAGGAAGTTCTTTGTCTTTTGCCCGATGAGCCCAGCGATTTGATATTTTTGTATCAGAGAATTACATTCTTAGTTGCGGGAACTAGGAGGCGTTATCGGAATATGTTTGAGAAGCCGATGAACAATGTCAGAAAAAGGATATTTGGAGCCCATCCCTCAGCGATCACTATATGAGGACTGAGATACAAGTTTTCGATGGTATGGTGGGAATCTTGCCCTCGGTCTATTTGAGTGGCATAGGAGTGGTTTCAAATATATTGCTATTGAGAATTTGACTGCATCTGATCCTTATGATACAACAGTCCGTCCGTGGGAAATGACAGAGTATTGCGCGACTCTTTGTGTCCATCATGGTACTCTGTTTGCCTTACTCGTATATTTGTTCTTCTAACGGCAAATGTATTGCACCCTATTCAACGACGCAAGACGCATTTATGACATGATAGATTATATCTACAACCGTTTCTCACCATCAGCGCTCCTGCTCCCTAAATTTTTCAGATCAATTACGTGTGAAAAAGGTTGACTGACTTTGATCTTACAATCACCTTTAGTTGCACTATTCTAAGGTTGTAGATAACTTTAGCAATTGTAGGACGCTATCATTGACGAGCTTTGGTAAGACATGGGGTCTGAACCTACCCTGGTCAAGAATTAATCTAGAAAGGTTTATTTATTTTGTGTGTAATGCTCCGATCCGATGATTGCAACACATTTTCGTCATTTTCTCATACCTTTTCAAATTTGAGGCATATACATTGACGACTGCATTTTGACGACTGCTCATCACGTTGATAGACCTTCATTTATCTTTCATTAATCAGGACTTTTTTGGACAACAGCTGTCACGTTTTTTAAATCAAACCTACTTTATATCCTTCATCTTCATTTCTCGTCTCTGCACCTACAATTTTTCCCCAAGAATAATACGTATTTTAGGCGAATTATACAGTAATATCACAATTTAGACTTTGCTTTTTGATCTACCAAATAGTACATCGCCGCATTACACACTTCATCCATCCATTCCTTCACAATTAGGGGATCATATATATTCGCATCGGAATAGGAAAAGAATTGCATTTGGCCACGCATAGTGAGAGCTCCAAGATATAGTTCAGAAGGTCGACATCGCAAATGAATAAGGTAATCTGCAATTCTTAGCCGGATAGGGAGAGCCTTAGGAGTATTCTGTAACGGATATTCATATGAAAGAATTAAATCCCTCTGAAACAAAAAGTAGATATCAAGTTAGCTCAGATAATTATGGGCTAGAGAATGAAGGCACATTTCCTAGACTTGCACCTCCATTAGATGTAACAAAAGGTCTTTCTTGTAGTGTCTTTAATGGTTCAAGTTCTTCTTGTTGACACCCGCTCTGTTTCGCTCTCCATGCAAGTCCTACTTCACGAGTACTTTTGATATAAGTTGACATACGAGTAGTATGCAATTCATGTAACAAAGGGTGTCGGAATAACTGACTACTTTGAGCACGAATCATGAGGGCGCGAAGAAGAAATCTCGCCGGAGTCATTAACGAAGAAAATGAGGGTATTTCTCCTTCTCTTTTCAGGCTTGAAAGAAGCACATTATCAGGCTCTTCCACATCTGAAAGATAAGTATTCGAGTCTCGGGGACTATTGAACCATTCGGATACGGTTTGTCTCCTATTGATATCTAGGATACTTGATTCCGCCTTGTAAGTGGGCATAGAAGGGAGTGTAAAGAAGTAGAAACTGATAGCAAGACATAAATTTTTATCACCACCGTTTTCGAACCATGAACGGTTTAAATAAGGCCGGAGGTTAAGTGGTCCTGCAAAAATCATAGGCTGAACGCGTCGATTTTCCCATTCCTCATCGCTGATATGTGGGTATGCGGAATTTGTACGCGATTTAAGAAGCATTCGAGTATGGGCTAGTTGACTGAGGACCGGAAGTGCATTTCCAAATGTGATCCCCAAGGATCTACAAGACTCGATAATTTGTCGAGAGACCGAAGCAGGCAACGTAAGTGTTAGTGTTTTTGAATGTGCTGGTCTCCTTGGGTCTACCCTAGAAATAGTAGGTAGTGTATGGCCCCCCTAAATTTTCCAGATCAGTTATGTGTGAAAAAAAGCTGATTCACTTTGATCTTGCAATCACCTTTAGCTTTGCCATTCTAATATTGTAGATAACTTTAGCGATTGCAGAACGCCATCTTTGACGAGCTTTAGTGAGACCTGTTGTTGCATTAAGAGCTTCAAGTGGAAGGAGAAGACTGAGCCTTTCCGACAGAGATACTCCGTCAACTTCTTTTTTGGTAGAAAGTACGGAAAGTTCTTGACAGAACTCTTTTGTCAACGTAGCATTTCCAGTGCCGTCTGTAATGTGATGCGCCACCGGGACGAAAACATGATACCGAGTTTGTGTCGCATTCACCTGCGGGCCTATCCATAATTGTGCGAGAAGCTCATTAGTCAAGGTCGGAGTACCATTCAGTAAGCGATCAAGAAATTGACTGATTTCTTCCGAACTGGTAAATGTAACGTATTTCACCTCCTCTGGCTTAATCACAGTCAATAAGTGTTCATTAACTACAAATTCCACAACATCTGAACCCGGGAGCTCCTCCACCGACGCGCCGAGCAGCGGAAAACGTTGTTTTAGGCGAATCCACGAGCTTTCTATATTTTCCCTTGAAAATAGATCACCCGTGAATGCAGATTCCGGTTCTAGTTCGATATGTTGGATAGAAATAGCGACACCATTAAAAACGGTATCCCAGTAAAATTTCAGTTCAGTGTCACCAAGTGGTCTCCTGAAAGTGCCGCCATCGGCTTTGGTTTCGGTCCGCCTCCAGACACTCGTCATGAGTCACAGTGGGGATATCTTAGAGGGTATGTGGATCAACTATAGGGCTGCCCTCAAAGCCTGAGGTAAAGCCTTGGTGGGCAGAGTGCATATATTAGTACCGAAATATTTGGCGAATTGTTGTTTGAAAAAACGCGGACTATAACCCGATTAAGTGATGACCCAGGTCCGCATTTGATGGAAATGAAGGGATCAGGTTCTTATTAACAAAGAGACGTGAACCAAGTATGCTCAATTACATCCTTAATCATAGAAGGTGAGTGTGTTACTACATTGTATAATAGTTGACCCTGTGATTCACAGAATAGGTGTTTTGCGGCCGCAACAAACTTCTCAGTCAATAACTTTCTCACATCGTATCAGAGCCCAATTGACCCAAAAGAAGGTTATTTTGTCTAGAATGTTTATCCCGCCTTCTCCGAACGGCAGGATTGGCGCTTCCTCGGAACAGAATTTAACCGTAGGATATTTTACTATTTTTCTTGAAGCCCTTTTTGGTCTGACTAAGAAGGTATGTTCATCTTGTTTGTTATAATCTACATTTATATATATAATTACATCGACCTAGGTTCAATAAAAAAACTCATATAGAGAGTGTATTTTGAATTTTTACTGGGATTAATCTACATGTTATATCAGATTGCCCCGAGTCAATATCGCTTTCATATCGGAAGATAGACTTTTACATTTGCCTCTGATATGCATATTTTCGTCTCAATCTCGGCCTTGGCAATTAAGATATAATGCAACCAAAACATATTAAATATAAAAGCCTTCAATATACTTCTTACAGTAAACCTCAGGGCTACGATGAAGCTATCCTCCATACGTCCTCTCGTTATTCTAGCTACGCTTGCCTCTTATGCATCTGCTCATTGTCAGTAAATTCTGATTCAGTTACCTATAAAACAAATTTAAAACGAGATATCTTTTAGATACATTCCCCTCACTTATTGTAGATGGAGCTACGACATCTGAATGGGTCAATGTACGAATGACAAACAATCACTATTCTCGATCTCCTGTCACGGATGTCACCAGTGCAGACTTTCGGTGTTACGATTCAGAGGAGCCTGGAACTGCACAAACTATTTCCGTTGCTGCTGGGTCTCAGCTAGGGATTATGAGCGATGGAACGATGTACCATCCGAGTGTTGTTAACGTGTATATGGCGAAAGCTCCGAGCAGTGTTGATAGTTGGGCTGGTGATGGTGCCGTATGGTTCAAAGTATACGAGATCTCTGCTGTCACAGACGGCGGAAAAAGTATAACTTTCCCCGCTGAAAGTAAGTTTGATATATTCTATTATGCACAGATCCCACCATTCATGATTTTGTTTTGTAGATCTTCCTGGAGTCACTTTCACCGTTCCTAAATCCCTCCCTTCCGGACAGTACGTATAGAAGTAACATGCATATAGAAATTTAACATATAATCTTGTTTCAAGGTACCTTGTCCGTATGGAGAATATAGCAGTTCATGCTGCAAGTACCTACGGTGGTGCCCAGTTTTACTTATCTTGTGGGCAGGTCGAAATTACGGGTGGTGGAAATGGAACTCCAGGCCCCCTTGTTTCGATTCCAGGAGTGTATACAGGTTATGTAAGTCTACATTATATACAATTCTCAAAAGGACACATTAATTCAATTTTCGATAGGAACCTGGTATTCTTATCAATATTAACTACCCCATTCCGGCGAACTACACTCAACCTGGTCCTGTGAGTATGATTCTAATAACGCCTCCTTCTTTGGCTTATAAATTTGTGTGCAGGCCGTCTGGTCGGGATAAAGATTGCAACTACTTCGGAATTTTAATGACTTGACACGTATTACTTACTTGTATCATGCTACAATGATAGTGTATTATGTCGACTATTCCACATGAAATTAACACAACCTACTTCCCCCATGCCGTTTTTCCGACTCCCTGAAGAAGTCCGATCAAAATGCCTATTCTCTAAGAAAAATCCGGAATTTTATGTGACACTAAACCATGGTCCATATTGTGAAAATGTCACTTCAGCTCTGAGCCTCCAAAGCTAAGGGAGATTATTTTGAACATTGAGTAGTCTGAAATTATCAATATTACAAGGATATAATCAGAACTTAAGCATGTAGTATGTAAAATGATGCCAACGAAGGAATTTCGCAAACTAATCGGATTTACCCCCTCACCAAAAAACTGCGCAGTTTTTTTTTAGCACCAATTGACATCAGAAGTATATGTCTATTCTATTTTCGCCACTGCTATTTTTGATATGATTCTTTTGTCATGCCGAACGACATAAACACAAAATAGACATATAAATAGTATACCCAAACTGTCCCGTTTCTTCAGTGAAATCCAGAAAACCAGGCCTCACACAAGCATGAAGTCCTTGGCGAGTCTAGTGCTTGCTTTTGCAATTCCTATCCTACAAGTTTCTGCTCACTGTATATCCACGTTCTGCTCGTAATCTTCTGGCTTGGGCTAACCCCTACTCTCTTTTCCAATAGATACATTTCCATCACTTGTTGTAGATGGACAAACTACCCCACAGTGGGTGAATGTCCGCAAGACTAACAACTTTGAAACGCAGGCACCGGTAACAGATGTCACATCTCTTGACCTTCGGTGTTATGATACGCAAGAACCGGGTACTGCTACTACGATACAAACCGCAGCAGGATCCCAATTGGGAATTATGAGTGATGGTACTATCTATCATCCCGGTGTTGTCAACGTATACATGGCGAAAGCGCCTGACAGTGTTGATGGTTGGGCTGGAGATGGAGCTGTGTGGTTCAAGGTCTACCAGATTTCAGCAGTAACAAACGGTGGGCAAAGTATAACTTTCCCCGCTGAAGGTTCGTTATCTACCTGCTTCTTCCCTATAAGTAAACTAACTGCTATGGACTATATAGGAGTCCCTGGGGTTACTTTCACAGTCCCGAGTGCCCTCCCTTCCGGACAGTAAGACGTGACCTACGTTGTACAGGATTACATTATGTTGATTTTTTCACCTCTAGATACCTGGTCAGAATGGAGGCCATCGCTTTACACGTGGCACAGACATACGGAGGTGCCCAATTCTATATATCTTGTGGTCAGGTTGAGATCACAGGAGGCGGTAATGGTACGCCGGGTCCACTGGTCGAGATCCCTGGAGTATACACGGGATATGTGAGTAATTTAGTGCTCCACCAGATCATGATTATATGTCTAACACCTTTCTGCCTTCATAGGAGCCGGGAATCCTCATTAATATCAACTATCCTATCCCAGCTAACTACACTCAGCCTGGCCCAGTAAGTATATTCAATAACCACAACACAATTATAGTTACAAATTAATTTGTTTCTATTCGTTTATCTAGCCCGTCTGGACTGGTTGAAGCCCCCACTGAGTATCTTTTCTGTATAATTATGTACTCTCCTCTCACATGTTGTATTAAAAACGATACTTCTGAAACGAATAAGAGATTAGTTTGCTTTAAAATTTTGCCCAGTTTTTCAGTGGCTTGAGGGATAAGACGATTTACGTACACGTAATACCGCTGATAAGATTAAGGGGCTTAGACCGGTTAACTTATTTCACATGACTGCAGTCAATCCGAGCGCCTACTGTCAATCCCATTGCGACAAAAAAGAAATTTCACCGGCGACTGTATCTTACGGACTGAGCTAATATCATTGAAAATGTCTTCATCAAAATATTTGAGCGCTTCACAGCTTAATGACTCTGTTCTAGGAGTATTCTCAAAGGCGCCAACATCCGAAAAGTTAGATCATCTCATTCGATTTCTCAGTACATGGAATGGTTCTGAGTACGTTTTTGCCTGAATAATTCGACCAACGAACCGGTGTCTAATTTCATTACAGTAAATTCTTCACAGTAATTGATATTTTGTACATCTGACCTGTGCCATCTCATAAGTCTGGATATAGATCATCCAATATACCCTGAAACTTATTATACCGTTTCTTGAGCTTCGTGCAAGGTTGCAGTACAATGCGAACAAAAGGGGAAGTTCTGAAAGCTCAGCCTCAGTCGCTCTGTCAAAACTATATGGAATAATTGGAGACTCAAGGATGCTCTGGAGGTTCTGGGGTACGTTTCTTAAGCCTTCAATTTTAGTGTATTCTTACACGTTTTCTTGTTTTCCAGGTTTGCTCCCTATCTATCAGTGGCTAACTTCTTTGGAACGTGTCCCCCCTCCCACTCGTAAACTTCTCACCATTGAAAGGATACAAGGGTGGTCCATGCTGTTCTACTACCCCCTAGAGCACTTGTACTACCTTCGAGCAAATGGGCTTATGCCTGAGTCAATCTCCTTGGGTGTCCCATTCACAAAGAAGCTTTCTGTGAAACTTAATACCACGAAGCTGGCACTTTGGTCAACCCGTGCATGGGCGGCCTATGTTCTTTTACAGTTTATTCACTTACGTGAAGACGCTCGCTTACTCAAACTACGCGAAAGAGCCCTTGCAAAGGTGAAGGGAAAAAGTGATAAAGAAGCGGAAACAGAGACATTGGAACTTGGAAAGAGGTGGGATGCTCTCTGGAATGAACTTATTGGAAATCTGGGAAATTTACCGTTGTCTATTCATTGGTGCGTGGCTTAACTATAGCTTTTTTTTTCACATCCCCACCCTATACTTTAATTTTATGTTTAAAGCCTGTGATAAAATATCTTTCCATCGGACCAGGTTTGTTCAGGGATGCTACACATGCCTCAAAAGCATCCTCGGACATCAGCGTACACGCCTGATGTAGTCAATTCCCTATGTGCATTCCTTGATGCTTCCGGTATATTCGGGTCTGCCTTTAGATGCACTGTGGTGTGTTGTTGGAAGATCCGAGCTGTAGACAAGTTCAGCGAGGCGGTGTTCATCTTCGCTTCTAAGCTTACTCCTGAGATTGCGCTTTACCAAATATTCTTTCTTTTGAACTATATTTCGGTAAAAGCGGTTAAAGAAGAACTATTACCGCCGAGAGATACGAAAATTTGTTTATACCTGTGCAAGATATACTTCCTGAGTCCATACGATAATTATAGCAGGCTTTAACCCTCTATCGATTTTTATTCTTCGGAACTCCGTTTTCTCTATTTCGTAAAGTTTTACTGACCCAATTTATAATAGGTCTTTGGAGAAAGGTCTTTTCCGTAATGATGTAAGTCACTAATAAATTTTCGTATTATGGTTTGTCGACTACCCTAGGCTATTTTAATTCTCCCTTCCTCCGACGAACTCTAGGATATAGTAACTCAGTTTTTTACTCACTTCACCGGCCTGCCTCGTTTTCCGCTTTCTGTACCCATTCCCCTTCTGTTCAACTTCTTATTTAAATTGTTTTCTCTTTAACTTATTTCATTTCCTTGATGTCCTATCAATAAACTGACATGCAACATGACCTCGCAGATCTGGGTCGCTATCTTCGGACTCATTGCAGGAATTGCTTCCTTCCGCAGTGGATGGCAGGCTACCGCATTGCCCCCAATTCATTCCCCTGACCCCTCTTCCCCCACTGAAGTGGGCTTAGAGGCTCCCTTGAATAGTTCTGCCAAGGGAAAAGCGGTGGATAATGTTCCCCTGGCTCTAGAAGAAGAAAAGGGAGAAGTAAACGCGTAAACCTGCTGAAGTAGGCGATTCAAGAAGCTTAGTGTTTAGTTTATCTTCATATTATTCTATATAATCCATGTCTTTATATGTAATACTTTGCGCTCACCCCTTAAATTACAATGTTACTATATTACCTCACTTGTTTTACAGCTGTTTGTAGGACCTGATTATTTGAGTGCGTGCACTTTGGCAAGAGCCTAGGGGATCTGATCCTAACTAGGCGAACGTACGGAAAACACGTTTTGTAGAACCTTATGAATACTTTGAATCTTCATGCCACCCCCAATAACGGAGCTTATTCAGGTAATAATTAATTAATCATTTTGAATATAACTCCACTTGTAGTTTTCATCAGAGGAGAACGGGAAATTATCTTGGGTACTCCATCATGTTGTTTCAATCCGATAAAAATAGAATTTTTGTATGGGTTACGTAAGATTATACAATATCGTCACTTACCCTCGTAATTTGAAATATCCACTGAGAAACTTCCAGCAATTTACTTCACTACCAATCTCCATGGGATTGTGAGATCTCATGCTGTGCTTAATGGAATTTCTTTCACCCTATGTCTAGGTACATATTGCTCACCATCGGTCTAGCCTTCCATCTACAAAAAGTAATCTCAAACTCCAGTAGATGTGATCCGTATTCAAGTTACCAAACATCGACTTTAGCCCTTACTTATTATCAAGCCAGACTCATACTTCAATAGCTGATAACCACCCCTGCTCTTGGATACCCTAAGATATCTGTCCACGCCACTTTTATTGTTCTCCTACTAGTACGCTTGTTCAAGTGCGATAGATCCCCAGATGTAAACATGTTGACTCGCTATAACAAAGTTATTATAATTTATTTATATGCAGAAGAGAGGGACGGGGGCATATTCTATCCCGTACATACAGTTAAACTTGCAAAAGATTACGCTGATATGTCCATATAAGAAACTTATTATACACGTCTCTTTAGAACGAAGCAGGAATCAAGCATTAGAACATCTAGCAGTATTCTTCCAATGTTATTAGATCCTCGCTAGTCGCCATAGATTCATCTTCGCGAGTCGGCCATTCTTCTGGCACAGTCATCTTTGTGCAGGTGGCTTAGTATGAGTGGACAAAGCAAAATTAGAAGTGCTCACCTCTAAGCTCTCCACCCCTGGGACAGAATTAAATTCCATATTGCTATTTATCGTAGCAATCTGGTGCTCTTCCTCTAATTTTGAGTAATAAAATTTCTTCAGATTCAAGTACATATTAGGTACTATTATCCCGGATAGTCCCACTGAGAAAAGTAGATGTGTACTAGTCATTGATAACAACTAAAAAGACATGAGACTCTATTTTTGGCATTTGATATAGTTATATACCGCATAGCCATATACCCAAAGGAGGGATCCAGAAAGATAAGCCACAATCATACTATTAAGATTAGTGGGATGCCTAAATAGTTAACCTATCGCCTATTGATCTTGGACTTTCAAACTCACGCTGAAAAATAAATCAAATTGTCCCTAATAACGATATCATAGATAGATGCTATTTTTACCATTAGAAAGTTTGCCTCTTCACGGCGCTCTGACCGTCTCTCCCTGTACTTGTAGAGAACCAGGATAAGGTTGACCATGTCGCATGCTAAAAAGGGCGCCCAAAAAAGGGGAGAAAAAGTACTCTCTTTAACCCCCACAGTTGTAATGTATGCAAAAAAGTATTGTAAGGAAAACAAATTTGAATGAAAATGGATCCTGAATTCTACGTAATTGTGAACATTAGATATGAGAAAGATTAGGTATTCTTACTGTAAACAAATATGTTCATGAATATGAACAGAATCCCCATTAGAACGTCCATGATGAAGAACATCGAGAAAATACGCCAGCTTCTATTGTATAAGACATACGTTCGTATCTGAAGCACTACTAGAAAGATGTGGGTAAAAAAACGCAAGTATATGTTTTTCTACCATACCTATTGCACAGAACATAATGAATGCCGCGGGATAGTATATCGATGCGGATGGAAATACAGCTATTTTTATAAGTTGATATTTATCAACAAAAATGCTATGGAATTATACTCACTTAGTTTGTAAGAGTAATTACCCGCTTTTAAAACTTGTAAGTAATAATATAGAAACAATAAAGGGATATTTGATTACAGATATAGTATCCATAACTATGGGAATCAGCTTAACATTAGATCATCTCAAGTTCTGAGATAATTAAAATACATACACTAAAATTGCAGTAGATCCGTATCGTACCTATGCTTTTTGTCAGCTTTTTTTCTACCTTTGGTACTAATGAAAATATTTTATGAAACCGACAATTAAAAAGAGAATATTTCCTTTTTTCATTTTTCTTTTCTATAAGAGGGATATATATATGAGTTCTTTCTAGTAATGATAAGTAACTGTATGTACCCATATATAGTTCACCTAAAATCAAGAGAGGAACTTAGTAAGGGGATATAGAACTATATATAAACTCACTTCTTCAGAAAATCGTAGAGCTGAAGATTTATAAAATCATTAGCACTACCAATTGTATACTATACCTTGGCTCAATCTTACCATAGTTATAAAAGAACATAGTTAAAAGCACTACTAGTAATATCATTAATTTCATAAGTATCTCCTCATAAAAGAAGCTGAGCTACCTCTGAGATATTTTGCTACCAGAGGTGCAAGCCTAATATATGTTGGCATCCGTACATGTGGCATCCCATCACCGACCTGAACGTTCATATCGGATAGTGAACAAGTTCTTTATGATTAGAGCGTAAGCTGCAGGATAAAATCTATGGGCGTAAATAGGTTGTTTCCGATACTTATAGTACTAGAAAGCGTTACTACTACCATCAACATCTATTGAAGAACCCATCAAGCGCTCATAATACTTGACAGCCTGATAAAATCACAGCCATTTGATCTAGGTTACTTTTACGGAGTCGGTGCCCATACAATAAATACTAAGACACAAAACGATAATATAGCTGGAAATTGATTAGAAAGATAATGTACCATGATTCTGAATCATTAAATCTTGAAAGATAAGGTAAGGTAATAAAATAGCTAACACAATGGCCCCTATGTAAAGGGGGATTTGATTAGTTACCGGTCCACATATTGGGAAATTCTTAGCTAAGCCAGTGCATAATTAAGTATAGTAAACTCTGTGAAAACGGGCAAACTTGTAGTGAGGAATGCAGCCCCAAAAGAAATCGGGTAAAGTAACAAGAGGAGACTCGATTGCACATCTCGTTACCAACCGGTAATAGCCTTTTGTAAATATCATCTATCGGGCTTGATGATTTTATCACAGCCTCTTAGAGTTTCTCCGAGGGAAATATGTCTGATACATAGAATTTTACTCATGGTCACATACCTTGTGTATTTTACAGGGCAAGGCTTCATAAGCACATGAAGACGTAAGTAAGCTTCCGTAATCAAACAGCCCCTAGCCTGGAGGTCATGTATGATACCTATCAAGTAGCCTGTCCTATTTTGAAACACAGCATATTTCCTATACAATCGTATTGATGAATAACTTCTTCCTATATTTCATATTAAATTGGATATATCTAAGACAGGTGACCTGATAACAGCTAGCCTGCCTATTAGAAAATACTTTGCCCCGAAAGCATACAGATTAATAACTTATGAAATCCATAAAGACCCTATAGATGTATGAACTCCCAATCAGCAATGATGGTCTGAGTGTCGTTTTTGTACTCTTCGACTTCATTGAAAACAAATGGCGAGACTTCCAGTGAGCCACTAGGACAAGATATACACTAGTATATGTCTTTATAAGTACCGAGAGTTTACTAGCACTTGCGGCTCTGATTATATACATACCTTGTCAACGACTTGCCCTTGTCCTTGCCTCCCATTATAGTCGATTTGAACCCATTTCATACAAAATGCT
Source organism: Pyrrhoderma noxium (assembly GCA_002287475.2). Classification (NCBI taxonomy): domain Eukaryota; kingdom Fungi; phylum Basidiomycota; class Agaricomycetes; order Hymenochaetales; family Hymenochaetaceae; genus Pyrrhoderma; species Pyrrhoderma noxium. The sequence goes on along the minus strand of CM008258.1, from coordinate 2,192,899 downwards.
CCATCAACCCAGTCCTGAAAGATGTTTTATTTTTAGTCTGTGATCATGCCTTCATAGCAGCAAAGTATATACATACAGCTGCACTCAATGAAACAACCTGAAATGACCATTAAAATGGGGTTCTTGATATGATATTAACCTATAAACGAACTCACCTGACTCGAGTCGGAATTCGCGTAACCGCACGCACCGCTATTTTAAGCAATCATTTCATCAGTAAGGTTAGAGAAAGGCGTTGAGTATTGGAGGTATACGTACAGAGATGGATGATAGACCGAGACCTCTCCGTCGGTAAATTTTGTTTTTATACTAGAAGCACGTTTGTGAGACATCCCGTCGCGCGAATGTACCGTCGATGCCGACGCCGCAATAGTGCCAAGGAAGAATGCGACACTCGTAAGAGAGAAGTGAACCATGGTTGACTACGATAAATTGATAAATGTAAAGTGCAAAGGGGGTAGTAAGAAAAAGCTAAGAAAAGCCGATAATTAGGGATTGAACTCTTTGCGGCTTTATATGTGGAGCTCAAGTTTGCGGTTAAAATATTAGCTAAAAAGAGGCTAGAAACAAAGTTATTTGATCACTGATCCTTTGATCAATTGGGAGATATGTTTTTTCATCATATCCAAAAAGTCGCTTCCCGACATTTATCAACCATTAGATGCAGAGCAAACGATTAAAGAGTCGACGAAGCGGATCGACGTATAAAGCCGTTAGGAAAGTCTTTGATAGCCGGGGCTGGTGGGGGTATCGTTTGCGAAATGTCCGATCAGTAAGGTAGAATTCTAATTCCTACTGTACTCTTATATGTGAGACATCATAAACTGTATTTAGACCAATAGACGGATAATTGGTTTCAAGGAACGTGATTTAGACTTTACAGCGGTGCATTTCCTCTATAAGCCACTATATCTAGGCACATATGATTTGGTCATCGATCATAAGCGTGTTTTGGAATAATCACAATCATTTTCCCCCAGAAACTTCAAGTTAGCCTACCAGCAATTTTAAGGTGTTGTCGCAAAGCGTGCCTTATTTTCCTCTTGTTGTGGTGCAGCAAACGAATCATATAGGTAAGCTGCAAACAAAATGGGCTTGATTGATTCTAATTCGGGGAAAACATTGATTTATTACTTATATAAATAGTTGCGCGTGTGAAAAAATCTACATTTAGACCGCAAAACACGAAATACGAGATAATTTTCATGATTCAGAAAATTATTTTTCTGGTAAAGTAAGCACCAATACATGATACGGAGACTCGGGACAGCAAGGGGGTTATATATGCGTATTCTAGCTGCACATTTGATTTACGGCTTCTTGGGCGCCTGAATCTCACTAAGCTCTGACTGTTTTTGTGTGAATGCGATCGTACAGCCTTGTTAGAAGCATAACTTGTGAAAAGTGAGTCATCACCATATTGCTTCCCGGGGGATGCCACGAACGCTGCGGGAAGCTAAATTAGCAGTTAGACGCTTCATAAATACAAATCAAGCGAGAATCCCAAGGGTGCCAGTACAAATCCAGCAGAGAATTCACGCCCGGGAACTGATTTCCATGCTGGTGATATCAACTCAATTTGGAATACGTGTTATGTAGATAAGCTCGATCACAACCACTACTACAGCAGACGCTCTTATATGCAGTAGCGTAAACGTGTCATACACGGCTTTTTTTAAATGGTATCTCGCTATAACTGTTAATCAGTATAAAAGAGGAATATTACTTTAAGTAAAATCCTTCAATAGTGTCAACGGTCTATTCGTAATGATGGGTAGTGCATGATTTTGTAATTCCCGGAGGTATAGCGCTGTAAATTTAAGACAGTTTTGTGATACCATCTGAATAAGAACGCTGCTGCATCAAAGGGGGTATTTAAACTCAAATTATTTTTTGTTGTTCGCTATTTTAGATGATGTTGTACGCTCTGATACGGTCCACGATAAGTAAGCCTAAAAATTGAGAATGAATAAGCACAGCAATGGGCTTACGTAGAGATCATCCTAAACGATTTACCATGGCCCAAGGTTCTCTTGTTGTTGTAGAAGAAGAACGCGCCAAGTAAGGACAGTAGAGGGTGTTTTACTCTACCCTTTCTTTTTTAGGCAATTTTTTAACCTAAGAATTGGCGACCGAAAACCGTGACACTTTCCTTATTAATGGCCTTCATCAACTTGACGATATGCCATTACTAAGATATCATGATATCGGCGAAACATCTTTGAAGGGAAAAAAAAGAGAGATGTAATTTGGGCACTAAATGAATGAACACATTGGGCGCATCGATTATATGGGCTAGGCTGATTAGATCGCTAGTGGTTGTTGTTATACTAAAAATTAAATTCACCGATGAACTTACGGTTGGTTGACAAATTTATCTTAGTACTACTTCTGGGATGTATAGCACAAATGATAAGAAGTGTATTAGATTCTCAATAGCTGTTGTCAAGACTCAATTGGATGGAAATAAACGTGCCTATTAATTCAACTATACTAGATAAGCTTTAGATAGATAAACTCTGAGGCTATGTATCCTGAGATTGAGAGTGCGGGTCCATTTCCTCCCCTTTCGGTCTGGAACCGGAGATTTCCTTATATAGAATTTTCTAAGGAAAGTCGGACCCCACAGATTTTCTGATGTATATAAATGGATAAAGATGGTGGACACGCATAAAACATGATTGATGTTGGCGTCTACTCTTTGAAAAAACTTGCAAGTATATATCAGATAAAGGAGATCGGAGTGTTGACATATATAATCATGGGGATGGGCATATTCAGAAATTTGGATAATAAACTTTATTAACACGCACGAACGGCGTAACACAAAGTATCAAAGACCCGGGGGGCTGAACCACGATGCTGGCGGGGGGGGCTCAGGGTAAACGCGTTGGTGTAGCTCATGTCGAGTCAACGTGGAAAGTGAGAAGAAACATACCCAATCGGCTCTACTTTTTTAGGTCCGTGTGTTCATCACACTGATAGAAATCATAATTCCATCATATACTCAACCCATGACCTAGAAGATATGAAAAAATGTGACTTCACGCGTCAAAGCAAATATATGACCTTCTATTTTAAGGGTAAAAACACGATTTTTGAGAGGTAGCTCCTCCAAGGGTGTGGAAACATTTAATGGTTCAAGGCCAATGACGCACCACTGACGCATGTTTTAGGATTTTTAGAAGTGAGGATTATATTAAACTTCTTCATATCAACATCCCATTTATGGTATCCCACTGATACACGTTTACATGAATTACACGCCCTTAATATTTGTACATATGTAAAACGCAAATTCCCCGTAAGCGTCGGGTAGACAGGGAGATGACGGCTGCTGCCTGACGTGGTATTGTGGTTTAAAAGCCAAATAATGGACAACATAGTACATTTGGCAAATAGAGTCAGAAAATAAAACCGCTATTAATTAAATAATGCATCGAGGAAAATAAATGCTCTATCAATGTAGAAAGTAATAGAAAGTGATACTTTCAGTTGTTCCCTGATCTGTCACCGAATAAAGATTATTTAGTCGTTAATAGTCCATTTTAAAATTCAATCTAATACATAAATAGCGGATTGTGGCTGATGGACCACTATTTCGCCTTGCGCTATAAAGTAAAACCCTGGTTGATGGGCGGGTTGTAGATCAGTAGGCATATAACAGCCATTTTGCCTGAGGTTTTCGCACATATAGATACACCTTGAGTAGTATCATCTAGATTTAGAATTCATGTACCCTTGAATACGTCAACAATTTGCATGCTTCCATCCACAAGCAACCCCGGAACCATAAACACAAAGGGTGTATATTCGCTGCGGAGAGCGATGAAAATGGCACACCCGCTACTGTTGCGCATGATGGCCAGGGGTTGCGCGATATCGGACGAAAACAAGCAAGAATCAGTAAAAACGAGGAGTGTACAATCATCCTCTCTTGTCTTTCATCTTGGCTAATATGGAGATTTATTATGCAATTATTTTCAATGCTGTGTTAAAGAATTATCGGATGTTAGTACAATATGATACAATAACCTTGGAGTGAATAAGTTTTTTTCTCTTATTGTAGTGTTCGCTTGACATATACTTGGCGCTGTCTACAGAATTCGGTCCTGGAAGCGCATTTGGCTTTAAAGGGAGAGGCGGTGTTAATTTTTGGTGGTCCGTGAAAAAAACGCTAGCCTACAGTAAAGGGGGGTGGGACGAATTCTTTGTGTCTAGTATTGAATGTAAAATGTGTCGCAGAAAGGTAATGATCTGTGGTTGCGGATCGTGGGGATTGAATGAGACATTATTCATAGCCTGGCTACAGATCAGCCATAATCTCATCCTGTTTTAAGACACTAAATGTAGGTCCGAGTACAGCATCACTAAGAAGGTAAGAATAGAGGTGAGGTTGCGTTGCGAGAAAGGAGGATCTGCCCAGGCGCCGCCGAACTGCGGACTGAGATATTCAGTACTTTTCCGATAACATTGTTCTGGAACTTGACTTGATTAGAAAACAAGAAACTTTATTAATTTTTTCTCGAGTAATGAAGTGGCTCGAGTCGGGTTTTGTATTGTTGTGGAGTTATGATAGCAAAGTTTTATTATTTTTAGAAAGAAGCGATGAACAATAATTAATAAACAGCAACAGGTCGGAGTAGAGCCTTCGGCATTGGTGGTCTACGTGTACATGGACTAAGTAGTACTCTACTCTGGATGCAAAGAATTCGGTGTTCACTGCTCTGTGCGTCGGTGTTGTAGATTAAGCGTCGCTGTGCCGCCGACCCAGAGAAGGGGGAAGCCAAGAAGAGGCGTGACTTAGGGATGGTGTGACGTTATTAGAATTACCATTTTTTAAAAAAGAAGGCGTCCCTGAGATCCAAATTAGCCCAGCATCGCCTCGCTCAATATATCCAACTTAATGGTATTCGAAACTACTACTTGAACCCCATCTCATTTTCTTCGTTGCCCTCCTCATCCTCATAGATTCCTTCTATTCTACACCTTCCGCTAAACCGGTGGCGGTCTAATCACCTCTGACGCTTTGCTCATCGAGCTCGTCGTCAACAAGTCTCTCTTCTCAAGAGCGGGGTTCCCTCCTACTTTTTCCCCTTGACGTCAACCAAGCACAACTTACAATAGTCATGACGGTGAACGAGGAGTCTAGAAATGAATACGAAGATACTCAAAACCAACAAATCCCAACAATTGATGTAGTTGGTGCAGATGACGATGAACCACCTCTGCCCGACTCTGCTCCAGTCCTCTCCGACTACCACCACACTGCCGGTGGAGAAACGGCGCCTACTCAGTCAATACTTATTTCGCACGAAAAACCACATTCACAAGTGGAGGGTGCAAATCCTGACGGACCGGATGTTCCTGGTGTCACGATTGATACCCCATCCTCTCCTGGTGGTTTGATAATTTCGACTTCTCCCCAGTCTCAACCACAGGGGATACTGCTCGATGTTCCCTCGTCTCGGGCACGCTCAGGATCCGCTTCGGCTGGGTCGGTTACGTTCTCTGTTTCACGTCCACCGAGCCCATCGACATCGAAAGGCGATGATTCCTCCCTCCTTACAACGCCCCCTTCTCCAACCCTTTCCACCCGAAGCACGCCGTCGACGGCTGGTGGACACTATCTTACCACTCTTGCGCTCCGCGAAAACCAACCAACTGCCCAGAGTGGTGACGGCTCTCTTGCTTTATTGCATCCTCACTCAAGCCATGGGCATGGCCACATGCGGAAGGGGAGTGCTGCAACATTCGCTTCTACTCTTGCTGGATCGGATGCTGAGCCTGGAAGTCCAAGCAGTCCGACGTCACGGCTTGGAGCAGATATGAAGTATGATCATGATAACTATTCTAGGCGTACAAGCATAACTATTGCACCTTCTCAATCACCTAATCTGACGGCAACCGTTCCTAAGCCCGTGAATGGGGACAAACTTAAAGATAGTAGTGCCAAGCCAATTGACACCGAAGGTTGTGATTCGGATGGGGACCTAAAGAAGGAAAATGAAAAAGTGAAACTCCCGGATGATTCATCCGAGACACTGGATACTGGCGTTTTCCCCTCCCAGTTAACCCCTCTTGCCCTCGCGCGTTTGGTTGATCCAAAGAGTCTACAATCATTGAAGAATCTCGGTGGTGTTGATGGTGTCCTGGAAGGACTCGGTACTGACGCCCGCCGGGGTCTTTGCTTTGCTGCGCACGGAAACGACAGCAGTGGAACAAAGCCTCACAATACTGGCTTTGAAGAACGCAGGAGAGTTTATGGTGTTAGTCACTTGCCTAGCAGGAAAAGCAAGTCTCTTTTACAGTTAATGTGGGCTGCATTGAAAGATAAGGTTCTTATCCTTCTGTCAATCGCTGCCGTCGTTTCACTCGCTCTCGGTTTATTCCAAGATTTCGGTACACCACGGGAAACATTCACTTGCGGTGATAATGGTGAAGTCTGCACTGAGCCACCAGTCGACTGGGTCGAAGGTTTGTTTTATGAAGTTTACAAATATGAGAGCAAAGCACCTAACAATAATTTATTTTAGGTGTGGCTATCATAGTTGCGATTGTCATCGTAGTTGTGGTTGGATCGGTTAATGATTGGCAAAAGGAAAAACAATTTAAGGCATTAAACGAGAAAAAGGAGGACCGGACCATAAAGGTCATTCGCGACGGTGCTGAAAAGGTTGTGAACACAAAGGTAAATGCCAATGGTTATTATCCATCTAGATACTTTTACTCATGTTTAAAAAAAGGAATTGGTCGTCGGTGATATCGCCTTGCTTGAGCCTGGCGAAATTGTTCCTTGTGACGGTATCTTTCTTTCTGGTCACAATGTTAAGTGTGACGAATCGGGTATAACTGGCGAAAGTGATGCGATCAAGAAGGCGAGCTACCAGGAATGCATGAAGGCTGAATCTAATGGTGAACTTCACGAACACACGGACTGCTTCATCATTAGTGGTAGCAAGGTCCTTGAAGGTGTTGGAAGCTATGTTGTCATTGCAGTTGGTGTAAGGAGTTTCAATGGTCGTATAATGATGGGTACGTGTTATCATTTCTTTCACGAAGCACCAAGTTATTAACATTCATTGATATTGAAATTTAGCTCTTCGCACGGAGAGCGAGAACACGCCCTTGCAATCTAAGTTAAACGACCTAGCAGAACTTATCGCCAAGCTTGGTAGTGCGGCGGGTCTTATCTTGTTTGTCGCCCTCCTTATCAGATTTTTCGTTCAATTGGGTACCAACAATCCAGAGCGTACCGCGAATGAGAAAGGTTTGGCATTTGTCCAAATTCTTATCATATCTGTTACGCTCGTTGTCGTGGCAGTCCCTGAGGGTCTTCCGTTGGCCGTTACATTGGCTCTGGCATTTGCAACTAAAAGGATGACGGCAGAAAACTTACTTGTTCGAGTGCTTGGTAGCTGTGAAACGATGGCGAATGCCAACGTTGTTTGCACGGATAAAACTGGGACCCTTACCCAGAACAAGATGTCGATCGTTGCCGGCGCTATTGGAATTCAAGCTAAGTTTGTCCAAAAGCTGCAGGATAATCAAGGTCGAGCAAATGTTGGTGAGGAACCAGGGATCAAAGAGACTCCAGAACAGAAGGAAAAACGTCGCAAATATCCGGATGACTTTAGTATTGATCAAAATGATGTTAACTCCGTACTCACGCCGGCCTTGCAACGCTGCTTTAACGAAGCCATCTGTGTCAACTCAACGGCATTCGAAGATACCGACCCAACAACCGGAGAACTGGTATTTGTCGGTAGTAAGACTGAGACCGCTCTGCTCCGTTTTGCGAAGGATCTTGGCTGGGCCAACTACCTAACGACCCGTGAATCGTCAAAGATAATTCAGATGATTCCTTTCAGCAGCGAGCGCAAAGCTATGGGTGTCGTGGTTAAGCTTGATGACGATCGTTTCCGTGTGTACTTGAAAGGAGCGAGCGAGATCTTACAAAAGAAGTGTGTGAAGCATGTCGTAGTACACCGCCCCGATGAAGACGTCAAAGGCGATGAGAACGACGAAGTTGAAACAAAACTGATCGACGATACCTCAAGAGACAATATCTCAAGAACGACGATCTTCTATGCGAACCAGATGCTTAGAACAATTGCCGTGTGTTACCGTGACCTCAGTTCTTGGCCTCCTGAAGGAGCTGAACTTTCGGAGCAAAACGAGGTGTGTTTCCATTTCCGGTATGTAATATAGTAGTTTATTAACAATTAATTTCCAGGTGCCCTATGAAGATTTGGCTAAGGATTTAACTCTTCTTGCTGTTGTTGGTATTGAAGATCCCTTGCGTGACGGTGTGACGGAAGCTGTTGCGAAGTGTTTGAAGGCCGGAGTTACCGTCAAAATGTGCACTGGTGATAACGTCTTGACTGCTCGCTCGATAGCTCTACAATGTGGTATCTTCACTCCTGGAGGTATCATCATGGAAGGCCCAGCATTTAGGGAACTTAACGATCGGGAGATGCTTGAAGTGGTACCACGTTTACAAGTTCTTGCCCGCTCATCTCCGGAAGATAAGAAAATTTTGGTTGAGAAGTTGAAAGAACTTGGTGAAATCGTTGGTGTCACTGGTGACGGTACAAATGACGGACCTGCATTGAAGACAGCTCATGTTGGATTCTCCATGGGAATTGCTGGAACGGAAGTTGCCAAGGAAGCTTCGGATATTATCCTAATGGATGACAACTTTGCAAGTATTGTGAAGGCAATTATGTGGGGACGTTGTGTAAACGATGCCGTGCGCAAATTCCTTCAGTTCCAGGTGTCAGTCAACATTACTGCTGTCATCATTACGTTCGTAACTGCTGTGGCTAGTGAGGAGGAAGAAAGTGTTCTCACCGCAGTCCAGCTTCTATGGATTAACATCATTATGGATACCTTTGCCGCTCTCGCCCTTGCTACCGACCCTGCAAGCCCCGCGTTACTCGATCGAAAGCCAGACAGGAAGACTGCTCCTCTGTTTAACGTTGACATGCTTAAGCAGATCTTTGGTCAGAGCACTTATCAGACGATTATTATTCTCATCTTCCACTTTTTGGGAAACAAGATCTTTGGTTATGTTCCCGATCCGAACAATGAATCCGTGGAGCTCAATAATGACAAGAAGCTTAGCACGCTTGTTTTCAATGCCTTCGTCTTCGCTCAGATTTTTAATTCCATCAACTCACGCCGCATTGATAACAAGAAAAATGTCTTCGAAGGGATACTCAATAATTGGTACTTCATAATTATTACCCTTATAGGTATGTGCCAATAATGTGGTTAAATGCATCTGTTTACTAATTTTTCCTTATCAGAAATTGCTGTTCAAATTATTATTGTTTTCGTTGGTGGTCAGGCCTTCTCGGTGACTGAAATAGGTGGTCGTGACTGGGGTATTTCCATTGCCCTTGGTATCATGTCCTTACCAATTGGTTTCTTAATTCGTTGTATCCCGAACGAACCCGTCGAGCGTTTATTCATCAAATTACGACTCCTGAAGAACCCGGACGTGCTTCCAACTGAACGTCCCAATGCAGCTGATGGCGAGTGGAATCCTGCGATCAATCTCCTGCGTGATACCCTCAATACTTTCTCGAATGTTCGTGGTGCCCGTGCCAGAGCGAATAGCTTCGTTGTTAAGAGCCGCTCTGCACCCATGGAAGAGAGTGGCGTCAAGGGTCTGCCCAGTATCATGGCAATGGTTCCGACTATCGTTGCAACCTCTATCGGCGCGGGTTGGGCTCCAAACCGCGATGGCCTGAGTGATCCTGCTGGCACCGACCCGAGTCGCTCTAGTGCTGCACTGTGGGAGGGTAAAGTGCAGCTTCATCCGGACACGCCCAAAGACGACCCCGCATACAAGAAGTGGGGAAACAGTCTTGAAGGTGCCTCAGGAAATGCATACTCAAAGCGAACATAACCCGTCTAGTTTCATTCCTTTTAATCAGTTTCTAAATTGACTTGCATTTGTTCATAATTTTACCTTTTTCTTTTTCAACTCTTATCTACTGCCGCGGACGAGCTTGCAAGAAGTATGCATTTCTTTAGGTTCTCGTTGGTGCTGTCGGGACTTTGTGTTGTCATCGAGGAGTCTTGGTTTCGGTGTTATGGAATATGTCTTTTACAATTTTCACCTCTTAATCCGGTCACTCTTGGCTTCTTCCGGTTGTACATTAAGACATTATTTGTGCGTCTGTACAGCTGGTTTCATTCACCAGTTCCCACCGCAGGTTTAGTAGAAAATAGTTTATGAAGAATAGGTAAAAATTTTGGACCTGCGAGCGATACCTCGCCTTATTTCACTAATAGAGGCTATGTCTGTTTCTTTTCTCTCTCCCTCTTTTTTCTCTCTTTCTCTCTTTCTCTCTCTCTTTTACCTTCTTTACTTTTACTTTCCCATCCTTTTCTTACTTTTCACCCCTCTTCCTCCATCACTTCATCAAACATGTTTCCTTGTTTTATATTTTTATGGCAAATACCCTTACCTTTTTTCTCTCAATCATAGCATCTTAATTGCCTTTTTACATCTTGTTCCCTTTCGTCACTGTCTCATCGTAACTACTGTCAAATCACCTCATGTCATTTTACTTCTTCTCCACTCAGTGACGATCTCTTTATCTCTATTTCTTTTCTCATTCATTCCTTCATATCCTTTGAAAGGTGTTGCTCCCTTATTATCATCTCGCATTGTAGCATTATTAGTTCTCGCACACGTACCATGTTCTTTTGTTACGAAATTAGCATTAATGGCACATTTCTGCATCTGCAGTTCTTTCATGATGTTGAAATGTATAGATAATTATTTGCATTGTTAGTAATCCTAGTGTTGATAATGCGTTACTTATGAATTTTATAAGGTTGGACCCGTGAGAATTTGGCTCTTTATTTTTGTTTCCGATCCCTTTTAGGAAGTGATTCTAGTAGTGGGTCTATCCTATAACAAGTCTGCAAGTTTACGCGATGGCAAATAAAAACATTACTTGTGTGGCACCTCACTTGAATCGAGCGCCATCGCTGCGGAAACGATTCAATATCAGGTAGAAGAATCGGAGAAAGAAGTGAAAACGAATACGCATGTGAGTCCCGATCCCGAAGCTTTGTCATATGTGCCGATGAGACGGTAAATAAACTTCCGAACTTTCCAGTCAACTGCCCCGAAGTCTCGACGCACAAACAAGCATGGCGGCAAACATCGATGCATTAGCTTCCTATGAAAATGAAGAGTACCACAATGTGATTCCATCAGCACTACCAGTTTCAAGGCCTGGGTCGTCCTCACAATCCTCGGATGAACGGACGCCGTTATTAAGTGCTTCGGAGACTCTAGTAGGAAGGAGAAAGAAGAAACGAGAAGTAGAAAGGACGCCTTTACCGCTAGTTCAAATTGGTGTACTCTTATTCTTACAACTTTCCGAACCCGTCACATCTCAAGCAATCTACCCATTTATTAATGAAGTACGTCTAACTTGTGTCCATTCATTCGTATTAAAATACATTATTGACACCTGATATCTACTTCTTCTCCGCCGATAACATTGGACTTGCTGGTATTGCCGTATAGCTCATCAAGAATATGGATATTACGGGAGGAGATGAACGGAGAGTTGGGTACTACGCCGGTCTCGTGGTTCGTGTTTATAATTGCAATGGGTTCCAGTTACATAAAATACTCACATAAATCATTACATCTAGGAATCTATCTTCTTTGCTTCTGAAGCTTTGACCGTGCTATATTGGAGTCATTTATCAGATTTTGTTGGTAGACGCCCAATCCTTCTCCTTGGGTTTGCGGGATTATCACTATCTATGATTGGTTTCGGACTATCCAAGACATTTATGATGCTCATTATCAGGTTCGCCTAGGCACTTGCGTTCTTATCTCACTTTCCTGACATCTCTGCTTGTTGAATTCTATAGTCGGAGCTTAGCAGGACTTCTTAACGGGAATTCAGGAGTTATTAAGAGTATGATGGGAGAGATGACAGATTATACCAATATGGCTCAGGCCTTCGCCTACATGCCAGTTGTCTGGTCTGTTGGTGCTACAATAGGGTATGTGGAATGCTTCATATCAATACATACTTTAATCTTACTCGATAATATCGTAGACCATTTATTGGTGGGCAACTTTCCCGGCCGGCGGACCGTTTTCCACATCTGTTTAGTGCACATTTTTGGAAGATGTATCCTTATTTTCTCCCATGTGTGGTAGCTGCTATCTTTCCAATATCAGCGTTTATATTAGTTCTTATATACTTGAAAGAGGTGTGAAATTACAATCGCATGTGAGATAACATCGTATAGCTAATATCAGACAGACTGCATTTAACCCGAATACAAAGAATCGGGACGAATCCAGCTGTGCAACTAGCGTCAGTGAAACCGCGACTATCGCGTCTTCCCACCTAGAAGAACAAAGTTCCATCGAAGAACTTGATGCTGAAACGCCTCCACCTACGATTCGATCCATTCTTACACGACGTGTTTTGCTAGCTGTTCTCAACTATGCATTGTTATCCTTCCTTGACATTGCTTTTCTGGCGGTACAGCCTTTATTCTACGCTACTTCTATTCCATTAGGAGGGCTTGGACTTTCACCGGCTACAATTGGATTATGTTTGGGCATATACGGGATTCTCATGGGTACCTTCCAAGCATTCTTTTTCGCAAAATTTCATGATTGGCTTGGCTCGAAAAAATTACTTATGCTGGCGTTATCCTTCAACTTTCCTATTTTTGCCTTATTCCCTGTCATAAATCTCCTTGCACGGAAGTATGGAACAGGCTATGTGACATGGGCAGCGCTTGGCTTTCAATTGTGCCTTTGTGTATTCTCGGATATGAGTTGGGGTGAGTTTCCTGTGTTTCTTTGTCTATTTAGGCGAGCTCTAATCGCCATTCTTGGCCCCCTTTAGGCTGTGCATTTATTTTTTTAACCATATCCTCTCCTAATAAAAGGTCACTCGGTGCGACTAATGGTCTCGCAGCTACTGTATCTGCGGCGATGCGTTCCATCGGACCAGCGGCGACTACTTCACTTTTTGCTGCTTCAATTCAACATAATTTGTATCACGGCCTTTTAGTTTACGTAGTACTGGTGGGGACTGTAGTTGCTGCACTCCTTGCGGCATCTTTACTCCCTGCGAAAGAGGAAGAATGGGAAAATAGAGTTGAATAATTAATTGACTTTTTTTTAGTTTCTCTTTCCCCCTTAGACTTAATATAAATTATCGCCCTAGACGTAATGATATCACGAACTGCATTTTTTGCATTTATTATGCTTCATGTAACTCTTTCCGAAAATAGCTATAATCTATTGCAACAGTAGTTAACACTAATATATCATGACACCACAATATATGATTCTGTTCCTCGAAACAACGTGTGTTATCACTCAGAAATAGATTCTTGAAGTGTTAATATGATTGTTGTCCGAGGCGATATATCCCATTCATTTCAAGTATAGATATGGAGCAATCCTTCGCTCACAAACTTTATTGAGCTGACGTACAGTGAGATTCCTCCGTACGACTGGTGATGCTTGTTCAACTGGATCTTCGCTATAGTACTGTCTTAGTCATCTATTTTGCTGTATTTGTGCGAACTTCGTTCATCCTTCTCAGTCAGAGTTTCGGGTGTAATTACTCAATAGAGTCAGAGAATATAGTTTTCTAACATTTCATCATCTTGAGAATTTGTCTGATCTAGAGCAATACAGAATACGGGTCTCAAAATGTAAAGATCAGCAAGGCATGTGTGCATGCGTCTATAGCGATGTATTATGTGCTATCTATTTATGAGGTATCATTTTTAGGTACTGGATTCACACTATCGTGTACTCCATGATGGTGGTGATTATTGCTGCCATTCATGATTGTGTCACTATGAGAAAACGTGTTTATGCCCGAACCATTTTATATTAATTTACTAAAGAGACTTTTCAAATTCATATGAAAATTGAGTAATATGAAATTAAGCTTTGTGCGGAAATTTTGCTTTCGTAGTCGGTATTCCTCTATCCCGGAAGAAAAATGCATAGATATCACTTTGCTCGGAGCTTGAAGGCTTGAAAAACTTTCTCTAGTAATTGAAGTCAATGAGGAATGAAGAACATTAACATATCGTGTGAATAGTTTGAGCACTAAGGACGAATCAGTCATTGGTGTCTTTGGACCATTCCATCTTGAAATGACAAGCAACACTCTCAAAGGTGTCTTACCAGAGTACTTGTATAAAAAATGTTGAAGCAAGCTTACAGATCTGAGTCAACGCCCCTGCAAACCTGAATCCTTTATCCTCCTCATTCGCATTCTCGTATTTTTTGTACTAGAAAGCGTAGATAATGAAGGCCTAATAGCGGATGGTTATTATTGGGTTAGACTATACGATATTCCTTCCTTTTTCTTTCCCTTTCCTTTTCCCTTCTTATTAACCTTCTTGACTCTAAAAATATATATATTCGAATACATTATACAGACGGACATATCCATAATACATAATCTCAAATGTTCAGTAGCGATGCGTGCATATAAGATTAGTTAATACAGATTAATCCATACGGCCGGACTAGATAATATAATAAAATCAATCTAGATCATACGCTCGCCCCTTCCCTTTATCGTTTCGAGGAGGTGGATTAACAGAGGTCACAGAATCAGCATCTGTCTTCTCACTTACAACTGATGGATTTGTAGTGAAGAACCTGACCTGACCTGGATCTAACCTCCGTGGTGAAGCCACCGATCCTTTTTCGACCATCAAAGGCTTGGGAATTGGAAGAGGCCGAGATACCCGCCGAACCTGCGGTGGAGGTTTCGGCATCTCGAAAGGAACTGGGGTCAACTCCGAAATTGGCTCTGAGCCTAGACCAGTACGCTGTCGTATTTGTGAACGTACATAACCCGCTACGGATGCTCCCCGTGAGCTCTTCGAGCGGCGCGACGACGTGGATGAAGAGGAAGATGTAGATGGATTGGGGTTAGTTGTGAAAAACCGTCTGATAGATTGTGACCGGGTTGCCTTCCGACGTTCTGGTAGAGAATCAATTTCAAAATCGACTGCTTTCTGCTTCCCTTTCTCAATTCGTCTGCGGGCCTTCTCTTCAGGAGTTGGTTCAACGTATACAGAGCTCAGGGTAGAGCCCGGATGTAATGCATCTGTAATTTGCTCTACGTCTGCAATCGCTGTACGCACGTAGCCCGTTCTGGAGCCATGATTCTCTGAGGACCGGGACCTCTGCGACTGGCTCGAGGGATTCATAACGAAAAAGGGAGAATGATTAGGATGATTATGTCGCCGACGCCGATGCCTTTCAGGACGTGGTTTCACTGCCAAAGGAGGAGGAGGAGGAGGTAGATTGAATGGAGTTATTCTTTCATGTAAAGATTCAGGGTCTACTGCTTTTGTTGGAGTAGTTGGATTGATCTCACTCGCAATTGTCGAAGGCCAAAAAGAGGATGGCGTCTTGAAATGTGGTAAATGGGTCGAATACATTCTCCGAAATCTGGACCTATCTTGTTTTGGCCGTACAGGGGGAATCACCAACGGTTCTGGTGTGAGGAAAAGAGCTTTTTTGTGCCGACGGTACAGAAAAAGAGCACCCGTGCCGATGATGATAGTACCGGTAATTGAACTTACAGCTGCTCCCACTTTCGTACCCGTGCTGATATTGTTGGAAGTGTTGGTTGTGTTGTTACTAGAATTTGAATAAGTGGATGTGGTCGAAGGGTCATTTGGTGTTGATATTAAGTGCTCCGTATTTCTTTGTATGATACTTAGCATTGTTGGTTGCACGGTAGGTGGTATTAGTTGGCCATATATGATCCTAATAAATAGTATCATAAAAAAGCCAAAGGGGTAGAGTTTGCATACGTACAAGTTCAGAATTCCCCAATAACCCCCCAAAGAGTCCGGATCGGAAGTATTTTTTTGAATTATGATGTTATGTGTGGCAGCCCCGTCTAAATTGCTGAACAGGGGAATCCTCCTTGTATCTTTGTCCTCGTCCCCGTCCTCTCTCTGGAACCCAAAGATTGATGTAGAACTGGGGTTGTTACCATTACTAATTCGAGTCACATTCAAGCTTGCAAAATTCTTGCCAGGTACAGCAAGCATTTCAATTCTCGTACCTGGGTTAAGGGGTCAAGAATTTGCAGCTGGTGAGAAAAGTAGTTGATACAAAGGGATAATCGTTCTAGTTTATTCACCAATGAACCATACTTTAGCAGAAGCATCCGTTGAGTTCGTCACATTCATACGGTGGTGGTTCCACCATACTGGGTCTGACAATTTTGGGTCGTAGGTAATCTGTCCGTCTGTTCCATTAATCGTTGTCGTTCCTGGTACAGGCTGCGACCTAATGTTGCTTGTAACGAGTGAAAGATAAATAGCAATACGCAAAGCCGTTGACTTCCAGACGAACCACATCACAAGAGTATGATGTAAAGGTACAAAAAAGATCAGGTACCTACAAGCGAAATGGGTTGGTTATGATAGTCCACGGTGCTCTGAATAACGGGAAGCCAGCATCCAATTGAAAGAATCCTGCCTAGATAAAGTTGGAAAGACTCAAAGTAGAGCACTAGGTAGCCAACAAGTTAGGGAGAGGGAGAGGGATTGTGCTTCATCAGCATCGTTACATTTATATTGAGAGAGATCTCAGTGCATCAGCAGGATACGAACGTGATTTGATGGATTCTAAAAATTCCCGTGACCGAATTCGCGATAAAGGCGGAAAAGGAAAGTTTGCAAATTTCTCGTGAGGTGATAAATTACACAGCCATATGATGTTCATAAATAATACTTATAATGTGCCATATAATCAGCGACATTAGATGGTGGTTCATCGCCGAATCTTTCATCAAAATAAAGTTTATCGCACCAGATTTACTTCAGTACATCGCACCAGAAGATACTGTGCACTCGAGTATATGTCGCCTTACCAGTTCCTTGCTATGGATTGGAGAACAATCAGGAGCGCCGGTTTATCAGTTGATAGTTTCTATTATATTGCTTCCCTAGGTCTTGATAGATGGCATAGTTAAGGTGAGTTGCACCGCTCACATACAACATCAGACTACCATCAAGATCTTATTCCCAAACGAGCTACCACCACTTTTGTTATCGTATTGCTGTTTTTTGACTCTCAACGGGAGCCTAATTACTCACAAATGGGTTATACACGTAGAAGTCGATGTTTTATGCCCAAGCGTCCAACAAAGTTAATTGTTTCTCTGGAAATATTATATCGCTTTTTTCTTGAAAGAAGAGGGAGAAAAAGACAATTTAGTATAGAGCACCATAGGAATGAAATTGATTGGCATAGCCGTATCAGTTTCATAAAAAGAGATAATGACTAGGCTCAGTTGACCTGTGGTGAAAATACATGAGACACTAGTAAAGAACGCGGCAAGGATTAGTAAGCAGAATTTTTGCTATTGCACTATTCTCAGTTGCTCTGAAACTCTCTGGGAGTACCTATATATCTATCAAGGGTTCACCATCTTTTCAAGATTACTAATGGATAATAAAATAAAGCGAGAAAGCTTGTGTTGGGTCAAAACATACTTGTTTGATGATCTTGGCATCACAGAATATATATGGTTCATAATTCTCGAATAGTGTACAAAAGACACGCATGAATTTTGGTCAAGAAACTGATATGCGATTCGATTCGAGTTCATTCGAAGCCACGCAACGAATAGATTTGAAACGCTGACAAAAGGACTCCTTCGCTAAGAGAATATTGGATTATACAACGTTGACACGGCTCAAAACCATTAAAACCGAGTACGAATCCAAGTTAGTGGGGATCAGCCTCCTATCAGTATTCTCTTGATATAAGAAAAAACCTAGGCTTCCGATCATGATATGCATATATGCTTCTATGCATCGTAGTGCCCTTTTGGAAAGAATGCTTACGAAAGGTAACTTGTTGTTAGCCCGATGAGACTTCTAGTCAACAGGATCAATATACGTACTTCTCTTCACTTGAGGCCGCTTCTGAATGTCTACAAGGAATACTAATGAACCGAGACAACTCCGTTAGGTCCGATCGTCTGAGATGAAATACATTGTCATGTTGTCTCGAAGCATATGGAAGGTAGAACACTGCCCAAGAATTTTCAGCATTCCAAAAACGTATCCTATATTTGAAACCTAGCTCTTTTTTGATCCCCTAGATGATTTTTTTTGATTGAATCATCTAGTTTTTATATGATGATAGGATTAGTAAGATATAATTAGGTTTCCAGTGCTATAGAACCTTGGTTCATTACTCAAAATAGATTCAAGGCAGTGCATTGTAATGCCCACCGTCTGTGGTCAATAATATTGATTTGATTAAGCCTGTAGGTGTGTGCCCCCTTTAATGTGCATGACAATATTTGTTTCCTAAAATACGAAGTCGGTCAAGTTTCTTATTTGAGCTCAGGGACATATCATGTTTATCAGAGTGAGCGCAAAGATGTACATGTAGATTTATGTGTACATATGCGGATGAGGAAACGCATGCTACATAAAGAAACCATTCTTTAAATTGTCCCACACACCAATCAACATCATTCATATGATGATGACCGCCAATGCCTAGTGTACCCAATCAATGAGATTTTATCTACAAAAGGGTTACCATTCGAAGCGGTCGAGTAAAATAGAAAGAAGTGATACCGACTTTCCCTAGATAGAACTCTTTAGTGGGCTTTAAATAGGCACATGTGAATCTAGCTCAGAAGTTTAAAATCAATGATATCTATACAATCAGCGTTTTAACTTGTCAAACCCGGAAAAACAGTCGGATGGGCATCGGGAAAACTTAGAATCTTTCTTGTGTTATGACCTATGTAATGTCATTGATTTTGGGGTTAAGCGAAGGGTACATTGACCAGGCCAACAATTCGAAATCGAATGTAGTTATTCATAGACGGAGTCGATTGTTTAAAGCTTACTCCTAAGCATATGGCCAAACAGCCCGGACCGTCGGATTTATTCCCCATACTTCTGGAGTGTACTTCTGAGTGAATTAATGACTTTGCAGAGACCTGCCGTGCTAAAGAGTGGGATTGTTTTGTGGTCACGCGTTTACTGGATGTGAGAACAAAGCCAAAATTAGCAACTGCACTTCCTCCTCTTCCAACAGTAACGCAATAGCATACAAGCACACATCAATGAACGGAGTGAACGTACAGTGTAGTAATGAATGTTGTAAACATGAAAGGCTGGACAAAAACAGATATTGTATGAGCTGGCAAAGCGTGGATTCTATGAGGCTTCGGTTTTAGGAATTATTTCGGTAAACGAAGAGCAATTATTATTCTACGACGACAACAGGCACTATTTCGTTGCTGGCGGTGATCTAGGCCGAGCTACTTGGCAAGCTTTTTGCTGGCTCATTCATTATCCAAATAGCATACTAGGTTACAAGATCGCTAGCACAATATTCATGATTGGCACCAATTCTCTGGTACCTATTTTTTTACTTACACCTTAGAGTACCCACATGACTGAGAGAGAGGGGGGGTTTCCTTTCTCCTTTTCCAAGTTACCTTTTCGCAGTCGGATCTAGCGTAGGCGAAAGACGTTTCATTATCCAAGAATACTACGATATTGGACCGTGTAAAGTATTATTTCTGTCTTTAATTAGAATCTTAATTAGAATCCGAAATATAAAAGTCGAAGCAAGGGAAATGTAACAACGAAATCGTACGATTTCTTTCGGTCAGAAATGTGGACTCGTGGATTTGCTACACTCTTGGCTCTTATCCCTTTGGCTCTTGCCCAACAGTCCGAATGGGGACAATGTAAGACTAAGGCTTATATTCATCAGTTTTGGAATGAAATACTGAAATGAATTGTGAAGGTGGTGGTATTGGATGGACTGGAGCGACCACATGTGTATCAGGAACCGTCTGTACAGTTATTAACAGCTACTATTCACAATGTCTCCCTGGAACTGCTAGTACGGTTGCTCCGTCCTCAACTACATCTGCAAGTAGCCCCGGCTCAACCTCTGGCTCTGGCTCCTCTGGCTCCGGTCTGAACACTCTTGCTAAGGCTGCTGGGAAGCTTTACTTTGGTTCCGCAACGGACAACAGCGAGCTTTCAGACACTGCATACGTTGCGATTCTAAAAAATAATGCCGAGTTTGGGCAAATCACACCCGCAAACTCCATGAAATGGGTTTGTCTCACAATGTCTTACAACTGCTGAACAATTGGTTTTAACAGTGTACTTCCCCTCTAAATCATTTTAGGACGCTACTGAACCCCAACGAGGCGTATTCACCTTCTCAGGAGGTGACCAAATTGCCACATTTGCGGAAGGAAATTCACAGCTTTTGCGTGGTATGTTCCGTAAAAGTAAAGCTTGGAGTATGACCAAAAAATAAAGCTTTTAAAAATAGGTCACAACTGTGTTTGGTACAATCAGCTACCAAGCTGGGTCAGCTCTGGGGGATTTAACGCTGCCACTTTGACTTCGATTCTCCAAACGCATTGTTCGACAATTGTTGAACATTATGCTGGTAAAATGTAAGTCGGCAAAAGCCGCTGTAATCTCGGAGTTAACGAATATAGCTAATTATTCTTTTTTGATAGATGTAAGCACACTAGTATCCATCCAACTTTTTTGACGCGTATATTGATGGAAACGTGAAATAGACTCCTGGGATGTCGTAAATGAGGCAATGTAAGAATTGAAAAATCGTTGATTGTAACTGTAACTAAGTTGGAAATTCTTATGACAGTGGAGATGATGGAAACATGCGTTCGTTTGTGTTCCAAAACACCATCGGAACGAGCTATATCAATACGGCCTTCCAGGCTGCACGTGGCGCTGATCCGAACGCTAAACTATATATCAATGATTATAACATTGAACAGGCAGGCACGTATCATAGGAGTTTCATAGATAGTTATAACATATGACTTATGGATCGATATAGGAGCGAAACAAACAACGCTAATCAACTTGGTTAAGTCACTCAAAGCTGAGGGTGTACCCATCGATGGTATCGGTCTTCAGTGCCATTTTATCGTTAATGAAATCCCGAACCTTCAATCTACATTACAAACTATGACTGCGCTCGGAGTAGAGGTAAGTTGTTTATTTTTTCTAAAAAATCCACAGACACAAGTTACGATCATCTAAATCCATCATATTCTTGCATAGGTCGCAATTACAGAGTTAGATATCCGAATGACTCTTCCATCAACACAGACACTTCTTTCGCAGCAGCAGGCAAACTATCAGACGGTCGTTGCGGCTTGCAAGGCCGTTACTGGCTGCGTGGGTATCACCATCTGGGATTACACCGATAAGGTTAGTCGCGTATCTCCTAATCCACATGTTTACTTTGATGCTGATATGTTTTTGCTTTTGTCTTTTTTAAAAAGTACTCTTGGGTACCGAATACCTTTAGTGGACAAGGCGCTGCTCTTCCATGGGACCAGGTCAGTGACCCCTTGTTTTTTTTTTTTTGTTTATCCCCCAAAAAAACAAAACATCATGACTGATAATCTTGTTTCTATAGAACCTTGCCAAGAAGCCAGCTTACAGTGGAATTGTCTCTGCTTTATCGTAATTTGGATTACTTATTATCTATATACCAAAGTTTCTTAGGATTACTATGCTCCATTTCCTGTATTGAATATATATATTTTCACATATGCATGCATATCCTAAGAGTTTGTCGATCACACATCACATGTCGATCACAATAATGTACCATAATTAGAAAGTATGTCATCCGTCCTGTGTCTTGCGCTTTGTACCTCTCCTTTCCTTTACATATGAAGCCATGAAGCCCTCCTTTTCACGACTAGCAAAGTCTATCACCGACCAACCTCTCGACCTGCATAAGGCGAGTATAAGCCTACTCCCACCAATTCCGTCAGTATAATAGAAAACGTATACTTGGCTTTCCCCGGTCCCAATGGCTTATATATGTGGTATCCGGTATATAGGCTGTATCGGGGAATCCTTCGTGCTCATAGACGCCTTCCATACGAGATGCGGGCAATGGGGGACGATTATGTGAAAGCTGGTGCGTTATCCGACCCTTGACGATAACGGAGCTCTCATAAGCAATGACCTAAAAACGCTGAAACGCTGAAACGCCCTCCCCGCAGAGTTTCGGCGGCACCAGAAAATAAACAACCCAAAGCACGTTATAGGCTTTCTATCACAGTGGAAAATGTATTTGGACGCGATCCCGAAGAACAAGGATGTTGCGTCCCAGTGGACCGGGAGAAAATTAGACCCCACGGTTTTCGAAAAGGCAAGTTGTTTTTCCAATGCGGTGGTTATTTCATTTTTTTCTTTTCTTTTTTTGTTTTTTTTTGAGCTCTCGATGGAAATGGAGAGTGTGTGAAATTTGGGAAGAAGGAAGCTCATGGTGTAATTTCAGATGTCAGCAGAGCAAATCGGACAATTGTATGAACTTATGCATGCAACGAAGACTATATGGAAAACTCCTGATAGACTAGAAGCGGAAGCAATGGCAAGGGCGAAGGAATGAGTACGTCGAGTTGTCTGTTTGGTAAGAACATTACGAACGGGGGTGGGGGTAGGCATAAGGTTTTTTCGGTTTGGCTTGGGCATAGTTGTGAGTCTTACTTTAGCTCCGCAAACTCTCAGATAGTGTATAGGAGTATCATATTAGCTTTCTATATACACGTGAAACATTGGCTTATACTTTCTATCGGTCGTGCTCGGACTCTTTATGTGAAATGCCAAATGCTGAGTTATATTCAGTATCGGGATTGATAGGATTGGCTAAACGGATAAGTCATGAGAGTAATGCCTGGGTGGATAAAAAGGCTTGGTGCTTGCCATTAGTTTATTATCTTCATTCCTCGCTTTCTTTCTCTCTCACCTCTTGTCTCTTAAACTACACACACGCATATCATGGCTGAAGCTGCTGTACGACCTCCTGTTTTTTTTTCCTAATAAACTGAGCTGTTTGTCCTGAATCTTTGATCTTGAAATCTCAGCGAGTTCCTTCGACCGGTAACGCACCTTTTACGGAACTTCCGCCGATCTGTACGCAACTGGCGGAGGCAAAAGCTCGAAAGGGTTAGAGAATCAAAATAATTCATTATCATTTTTTTAAAAAGCTAATTAAGTAATGTGCCGATTGATTGTTTTCTATCTTTGTCCTTTTTTTCGGGTTCGGTTTCGGGTTCGGATTCCTTTTTTTTAGGTCTTACTTTCGAAGAACTCGGGAAGATTATTGGAAAGGACGAACTTTGGGTTGCAGCAGCGTTCTATGGACAGGCAAGGATAACCTTGATGGTTATTTCCCTTCTGAGAAAAAACGACAAAAACTAATCTATTCTATTCTCCTTTCACACGGGTACTTTTTTACTTCCTTTGTCTGCATGTGTACACATGTGGGTGGGTGTGGGTTGTGTGGGTTGCGGTTGCGGTTTGCGGGGGGCTCGTCAATTGTTCGGTTTCCGAATCTGCGCAGTCGAAGTTGGAACCCGAGCATATTGAGAAGCTCGGAGAGGTTCTTGATATCCCAGCGGTTCAAATTAGTAATGAGCTGGGTGCACATTGGTGGCCGAACAGAGGGCTCGGGTCGAGTATTCCGACAGATCCTGTCATTTACAGATTCTATGAAGTAAGATTATGTGTGGTTTAGTGTGAAAATACGAAGGGGGAATCTAAATTGCTCATCTTCTTTATTCTTGCCCTCCTCTTTCCCCTCTTTTCTCCTTTCCTCTATTCTTCATTCTTCGCTCTTCGCTCTTTGTTCTTTTTTTTGTAGGGAGTAATGATCTATGGGCACCCGATCAAGGTAAAAGTTTCACGTTCCGATTTATCACAGTTGTGTGGCTCGTTGATGCATAGCATTTCCGGGGGCTTCTTTGTAGGCAGTAATACACGAGAAGGTGTGGAATGTTCTCATAGGCAAAAAAACAAAAAAAGAGCTTCTTTTACTTACTAAAAGGAATATTCTCTTTACTAGTTTGGAGATGGGATTATGTCAATGATCAATTGTTCCGTTAAGGTTGAAAAGAAACTAGATCCCGCAGGTGACCGAGTGGTAGTCACCTTTGAGTGAGTTTATTTCGCACTTAAGCCACACACGTCCCCGTTGAGAAATTTTTTTTTTCACCCCCTTCCTTCCTTCTTTACTTCTTTAACGCTATTTATAGTGGGAAGTTTCTACCTTATTCAACGTGGTGAGGTAACTGTGGCTAGATCTCTCATGCGTAGAGGGGGGGTGGGGTTCTGTGTACGTGTAATGGAAATATAAGTTTGTATCGCATCATGAACACGATGTCTCTTCACGGGTTTATATATGATATTGAATGGACTTTAAATGGAAATAAAACGGGATTAGACTGTATGTTCAACGCGCGGAGACGGGACATATCAGCGCTGGTATGCCGGCATAGTGGTAGCAGATTGTAAACTCGTAATCACCCAAACATATCCGTCTCTCCATTTCATACTCGTCCTTCTCGCTTTGACATCCAGTAACTCTTTTTTTTTTTATAACATAACATCATTACAAAATTTTCTTCTTTACGCCCACCCCTTTTGGCTGGAGTGAATAAGACGGAAGAAGCTTTGTGAAGGGCAGGCGCAAGAGTGAGCCACCGCCCTCCGTATTGGGCACCGGGGGATAGATAAGGTTTCCCTTTTTTTTTTCCCTTATTTTTTGTTGTTTCTTTTTACGTACATGATCAACGAGTATAAAAAGGGGGGCGTGGCTTTTCTATCTGAATCTCTGTCTCGAACCACAACCACCCAACTCTGGTCTCTCCCCCGCTGCCTTTTTTTCTTTTCTTTCTTCCAGTCTTCATCCCCTCCCCCTCCTCTTTCTTTTTTTTCTCCTACCCGTCTTCCTCTCCTCCCTTTCCTCCCCCATCCTCGTTGTTCCTCTTTCGATCGCTTCTCCCGTTTCAACCACTTCCGCCTTTGTTCTTGTCCCTTTTTTTGTGTCTCTAATCAACCACTGTGGCTCCCTCTCCCACCTTTGGTTTTTAGAGCATTTTTTCCACTTCCGCGATCTTCAACTGATTTTGAGTGCGATTGTTAGTACTCAAAAAAAGTATAGCCTTGTAAAAGTTACCCCTCCCCCTGATTAGGATAAGTCCCTCACTGATTTCAAGTGCTGTATCGTTCTAAGCTGCCACGCGTACAGCTTACCTCGGCTATCGTTAAGCCACAATCTACATTCTCATCAACGATATTGTAAGTCATCACACATACACACACATAAAAAAAAAACAGAGTATAGCCTCACTCCCCCGCGGCGTCTCATGATGTCGCGTTCGCTTCTTTCCTTTATCCACTCATCTGCTTTCCGACTAATTCTTTTTTTTTCCCCTGCGCGCG
Source organism: Pyrrhoderma noxium (assembly GCA_002287475.2). Lineage (NCBI taxonomy): Eukaryota > Fungi > Basidiomycota > Agaricomycetes > Hymenochaetales > Hymenochaetaceae > Pyrrhoderma > Pyrrhoderma noxium. Next base: position 2,167,555 of record CM008258.1, on the reverse strand, counting down.
TTCCACCTTCCTTTTGTGGTTTCCCATCCATAGATAATTCATTCCCCTCTGTGGCTCATCATTACGTGTGAAATCTAAAGGGACAAAAAAAAAGACCTTTTTTTTTCTTCTTCGGATAAGCAATGTCCTCTGTGGTGGAGAGTTTAGACTCTCCGGCAGGGACTATTCCCCCCCTTTTCGTAAGCGTAAGTTTACCTTTCCTTTCCATTTTTCTTGTATTGCTTTTTTACACACACACGCACTCTTTGTTGACGCGACGCTTCCCCCCCGCACCTTACGTCGTGTCCATCTGTCTTGTCTTGTCTGCCTTGTCTTGTCTTATCTGTCTACCTGTCCATCCTAACCCGAATAACTTCTCTTTATTGGCACTTAGTTCGCAGCCTCAAAACCACTATGGATCCGCAGAAAGGTCGAATTGGCCGTCCGAACAAAACAAACCGATAGACTTCACTTCATCATCCCACAAGAAATGGAATCCTATCACGAACGGATGCGAGGCAGCAATAGCAGCAGCAGTGGCAGCGGCGGCGGCGGCGATCGCACCTCCGAATCAACTTCATCAGATGCTGGTGGTAACGTGGTTGACTCGGATTCCACAAGAGAGACAAGTTCCGTGACTTCGCCCAGCCAGACTGACGTCCAGAGTCCCTTCTCGGACCGCTATGCCGGCGAAGATCACGACCATGACATGGGTGAAGACGAACTCCGTGAGGACGATACGGATATGGGGAACTCCGATAGTGAAAAACTTATACCGGAAGAGCAAGTCCTCATTGAAGAACTACGCATCAAGGCTATTAGTCTCAAGAAGAGGCTTATGGAACGTTGGGTCAGTGCTTACTTTCTTTCTCTTTTTTGCTTATTCTCACGCGCGCATATATATCTATTATCGTCGCATTATCCACTCGTCTATTCATATAAACTAACTAACTCTCATATGCTTTTTTTTTCGACTTCCCCTCTCTCTTTCTATATATTCCATATCGGACCTTACATCATCGCCCTCCCCACACACACACATACAGAACAAAAAACTAGTAAAGGAAGAAGCTGATGACTTACTTCATTCCGACGAGCCGATTACGAAAACCCACAAGGGGCACAAGAAACTCCAGGAACAAGCAGCCAAGCAAAAGGGCACCATCCACTGCTCCTTCAGCTCCTGCGACTGGACCTTCTCCTCCCGGACCCAAACCTTCAAACGACACATCTACACACACTACCCCTTTGCGTACTTTTGCCCCGTCTGCCTCGAGATCGTCTGTCGCGAGGACTCGCTGGACAGGCACCTCCAGAACAAGACAAAGGGGCAATGTGTGGACTCTGCCGGCGCGAGACGGTTTCGGATTACACGCGCGTCTGATGGACGGGTCAGGGTCAATATGAACAAGAAGTTTTTCAACTTGTATTATTTGGGCGCGATGGAGGAGTATGATATGCCTGATGAGCATTTTGAGATTATTGCGAAACGGAAGAGGCATGCGCCTTTGTATTGATGGAATTGGATGGAATGGAATAATTAATTAATGAAGATGATGTCGTTGTTGTTCGTTTATGTTGTGCTAGGTGGGTGGTGGACATAATGGAATTATGGGGAAGACGGGACGAATTAGGAAATGAAGGAATCGAAGCTTTGGTGGGGTGGAAGGAATTGAAGAATTCGGACGAACTGAAAAGAGTATGTTTTGTAATTGTCTCCCGGATTTGGATTTTTTCAGGTGTGGGAAAGGAAGGGAAGCGAAAAGAGGGGGAAAAAAAGGGAAACGACTCTTTGTGGTAAAGTGTGGATGTGGATTGGCACTTACTGCCTTAATGTTTTGTTTTTGGTGTTGTTGCTTTTGATGGTGATTGATGATGATGATAATGGTGTTGTTTTTGTTGATGATGCTGTTGTAGCTGTTGTACTAAAGGAAAGTAACTCGTATTTCTTTTTTCATCCTTTTCTTTTCGCTTTTCTCTTTTCTTTTCTCTCTTCTTGGACGTTTATCTTCCCTCCTCGCCTCCCTTCAATTCATCTCTCTTCCATTTTTCACTCCTATTTCCTCCTTTATTTTTTCTCTCTATTCTTTTTCTCCCAACGAATCGAAACCAAACTGAACTGAACCGAGACTGTTTTATGAAACCCGCTTATGTAGACATGTAACCATGTAACTGCCCCACCCCACCCCTTCTTCCCCTCCGTGTATACTGTTTTATATGTGGTATGGTATGGTATGTGCAAAGATATCTGTTTTATCGTTTATCGATTGTCAATTTTCTTTTTTCTCTGTTTTCTTTCCTCTTTTCTTTCTTCTCTTCTCCTTTTTCTTCTCTTCTTCCCTCTCTTCAAACACCAAATTCAAACATCAAACTCAAATATCATTCTCAAACATCAAACGCCCAAACACCAAACACCAAACACCAAACACTTTTTTTTTCTTTTCCTTAATCTTTGTTCTTTGTTTCCGTCCTCTTTCTCGTCCCTGTTCTCTTTCTCATCCTCGTTTCTTGACCCTGTTCTCATTCCTGTTCTTGTTTCTTGTCAACCCCAACCCATTCTTGTCATTTTGTCATTCGTCATTTTGTCATTGACATCTTATCTGGTCATTCTGCCATTGTGTAACAAAAACTTGTCTAAAGTGTACTGTGAAAAGGAAATATATAGGATTACTATGATATACTATAGTGTGATACTACAGGCGATACATAATCACGATTGAGAGCACGGACCCAAAGTAAACTGTGGATTACATTTGTGGATTACATTTGTAATTGGATATTACAATTCACTATGATTACAATTTACGACTATGATCTATTACGATTACGACTACAATTACCACTATGATCTATTACGACCTATGACTACAACCACACAGGTTACAATACATAATACATAATATACGAATACAAGATATCGCCGAGACCAGATACAGATACAGATACAAATATGAATACAAATATAGATACAGATACAGACGTAGATGTGTACACGAAGATTCCGATAGATATAAATTCAAATTTAAATAAATATATATAGATCGAAATCGAAATCGTAGTCGGAGATATGCTAGTAACCTGATAATAAGTTGATAGTAATAGTGATATTATTAGTAACATCCACTAAATGAGAAGGGAAAATGATTTAGTAAGTGGCTGAAGCTCAACGTGGTGTAATGTAATATATAATATATAATATAATGTGGTGTGGTGTGGTGTAATGTTTCGTAGGTAGGTAAAGGGCTTACATAATGTAATGTAATGTGGTGTAGTTTAGGTGCAATGGTGTAATAGTGTACTGCGGTTTCATAGTGCTAAAACAACTTCTCTTCTTCCCTTTCCACTCAAAATCTATCTCACATTTATTTCTCATTCTCACTTCGTCTGATTTCAACACGAATCCACATCCGTATCTTATCTCATCATCTCATCTCCCCATATTCTAGATTCCTAATAATACATTATAAACTAAAACATATATTGTATCTTGTATTGTATGCATTCATGCTCATGACAGTTCAAACAAAGGAAAAGAAAGAAAGAAAGAAAAAGAGAAAGGAAAACGCGTGAGTGAGGAAGGAGAAGGGTTGTAGGTGAAGGGGTGAGGGTTGTTAAAGTGCGAAAAGTGAAAATAAAAATGAAAAAAACTGTCGATTGTATCATTGAGATTCGAGATTGCAGAGTGTTAAAAAAGTATAAGAGAGATGAGGGGGAGGGGGGGAGAGGGTGTACAGACTCTTTAAAAAATTTGTATATGTTATGACTGACCAAAAAGAAAAGAAAGAAAAGAAACGTGTATGTAAAAAGAAACAAGGTAGAAAGTAAAGAACAAGAGGGTAGGGTGTGGGGTAGGGGGTTGGTTGGTGTGGGAACAATGTAAAACGGTTACTTTATATATGAAAAGAATGGGATGAGAAAAGAAGGGGCAAAAAACCCACATAAAAAAGGAAACATATGTTTAAAAGGAAGAGAGATAACGTTGCACCAAATATAAGACAGACAAAAGAGGAAAAATGAAATTACAAAGCAAAACAAAAAAATAACAAGCGTTTTTCTTTTATATTATTAATAGTTATAGGAACGCCTCGTCGCCCAGGGTCGCCTGAATACAAGTAAAGTAAGGAACTTGAATGGCAGCAATAATATAAAAAGACAACAACGTACCTTGACCTGCTCGAAATTCGTAAAAGCACGATCAACATCCCACTCGTTATTCTGGAGACAATCAATCGCAAACTTCACATTCATTGAAGTTCGCTGACACAACGAAACGATTAAACTCCTTTGAGGATCGGGCTAAGTAAGTAAAAGAAAGATTTCCACGCATTAGCCTAATCCAGTAATTACAAAGGAAGAAGAAGGCACATACAATGGCGGCGAGCTGGGACTGCACAGCTGGATTAGCAAGCTTCTGTTCGACAATAGGTACGTGACGCGCAGGCCTTAGAGGTGTTGAAGGTACTGGCTTTGAGAAGGTCCTTGTATTATTTTGAATATTTTGAATATTTTGGGTGCTTAATGGTCCAGGTTTCCAAGCTTCCGGACTCGAGTAAGGCCTCACAGTAAGCTGATCGGAAAGAATGGACATTGGCCAGCTTGCAGCGGCAGCCCTAGGTACAAATTGCTAAGCGAGAGGATCTATAACACGAGATTATATACAAATCATCTTACCTCGAGCCAGGGACCGCAGGAGCTAATAAAAAGGATCGGTCGAATGAACGAACACCCATGGAAGGAGCTACTCAGAAGAGATATGTTTCAGTTTTATACCCTCATCTTAAATTAATTTGCAAAGTCACCTTCACTGAATTCTCCGTGCACACACAGGAAAAGCATAGCTGCTGCACCAGTGCCAACGGGCCAAGCATCAATACAAAACTTTTCAGCCGCTCCAGCAACGGCATGATTTGTCCCAGGTAGATGGGATATCGTTCGGATTATTTCCTCCGGCCCCGTGTGTAAGGAACGTAATTCGCGTTCCAAGCCAGATTTAATTGCACTGAGGTTACGGGATCCTCCAATCGGGTTCTTGATCCAGGGCCCCAATCCAGCTTTCGCTGGTTGGGCATAGCGTTGGATGTATGCCATCCCTGAAGGCGAGCACGAGGCGGAATCTGAGTATAAGCAGAATAGGAGAATGTCGCACCTGGATCGTAAACATCCGCTAGGGCGGTACGATCCGTGTCGAAAAGCGGGAAAAACCTTCCCATCCAACGTTAGCTAAAGAGTTTATTTCAACCAACTTTGAGAAAAGTTATTACACACCTAGACAAGAATCCGCTGATGACAGAGCCATCAACACCAGTAATGAAGGAAGGTGCCATCTGAAATGGGAAAAAGTCTGGTCCCGAGACTTTTTGACTATCAGAGCTAGATGAGGCTACTGGGGCATCGAAGGATATCTTCGTGATGACTTCCTGATCCAAAACCTCTAATGATGGGAATCGTCGGAGCATACCACTAAGATACCTTTCAGTCTTGATCAAAAGCAAACATCAGGTGAACAACGTACCTCTTATAGTGCTCCGGTTTGTTGGAGTTCACCTCCGACTCCCTCAGGGGATTACCGATGAAGATTAATTCTCGCAGAACAGACAGTTTCTTGGTTTTTGTCCCCGCGATATATTCAACATCTCTCCAGCTTTTGATTTTATTATCTTGCAAGGACAAATTGCGGATCTGGGGGAGGTAATGCGATAAAGGCACAAGATGTGTACCGGCACTTATATTGTTGTTCGCCAATGAGATTGTTTCAACTGGGGGTTGCAATTGTGATGCGAGTTTGAATATAACGGGAAATTCCTTGTGGTTTGCCCCCGGTTGCCCAGGAGCGACGATGTTGTTCCTTTTGAGCAACTCGTCGTCCGCGAGATTCTGTAGCAATCATAATGAAATTGTGAAGGCGAAGCATAAGACGCGAGACGTACCTCAAGGTTTAGAAACATAGATGCCGGATCATATCGCTTTCTGACCAGTTCACGCCACACTTCCAATGGCTTCACGGTTGGGCGAGTGCCACCCTTACGGGGACCAGCTTGTCTATAGGCAGCACCTCGAACAGCGAGGGGTTTGATAGAGTTCCAGTTAATCGATGTTTTGTCTAGATCATTGTGACCAAAAGATAGTGTAGATGACCCAAACAATAACATTATGCGACATAGCAAATAAATAAAAAAAAGTAATACCAGACAAAAGATATGCGTTGGGAAGACAGAGAGGATACATCGTAAGCACGTGTTACATATACTAAGAGAGTTAAAGAGAGATGACCAACGAGCAGCTGGGTTTGAAGCCGGCTGAGCTGAGTGCATAGAATGGGAAGTTTACATTTACCATTTTATTTGAGAGATCTGAGGTCCCGGAGGACTTTAGTAAGTCCATGGTTCTTTGACGGTGGCCTACTTTCTTCCCCTGCTTCCTGCGAAGAGGAGTAGACCTTGAGGCATCACGCATTGTAGCATCTTGTTCTCTGATGAGGCCGGTTGCTTTCAGAGTTCTGGTCGCGAGACCAGACGGGCGAGAGGATGTTGAAGCCATTGTTAATGGAAGTTGCTCTCACGGAAAGACGATTGTTCGTGTTTATGATGAATGAGAAATACGAAAAGGATGAGAGCACGTTAAGTAGTGCAATGAAGCGAGTGCTGTATCGCTTGCCGAGTGAGAGTAGGCGGAGAAAGACTTTTGTGAAGTGAGGATTGTTGTGGAAGGAGATGAAGATGTGGTCTTGGCCTAGTTTGCATCCAGTTCGTGACCGTCATCGGATTATGTCACGCTTTCCCACGCTGCATTTGATCGACGACTTGCAATTGTCCCGATCACAGTCAGTGACATTAGAAGAAGGAAGGAATCCCAAGCACCCGAAACTATGACTCAGCACTGGTCAACTCCCTTCTTACGGAGTCCACACAAGGAAAATATATCTCATCCGTCAGCACAAGAGGAAAGACTCGCACTTATCATTCTAAATCAACCTTTTTCTGAAGAACTGCTTTCTCGCGTTTGGAACTCGTGTCATTGGCGTGCTTGTGCAGATGGGGGTGCAAATAGACTCTACAACGTGCTCAAATCAAGTTCTGATCTAAATGAAACAACGTATGTATCATCCTCTTCGAGCATCGCCTCGGTTGCAATATTATGCTGTATTCATCCTTCTGACTGAAACAGTTATATACCGGATTTGATCAAAGGTGACTTGGATTCACTCAACCCAGCCATACGAAAACATTATGAGGAGCTCGTAAGTGCTTTTTATTGGCCTCTACACCAAAGGTCTGATATGAAAAGGGTGTACCCGTCGTCAAAGACCCAGATCAGGACTCGACTGATCTTATGAAATGTATATCAGCTCTAGAGGAGCTCGAGTCTCGCACTCCGGACAAGCCGCAGGTGAGTATATGCACAATCAAAATGCACCTATGAAACTGAAATTATGATTATTTTTGCAGTTCACAATAGTCCTTCTAGGAGGCCTCTCCGGTCGTTTCGATCAGACTATCCATACTGTATCATATCTGCATAGACTTGCCAAACGTAGACACCGGACTTTTGTTGTTACGGATGACAATATCGGTTGGTGTCTGAACTCGGTAGGTTTCCTATTTAATGACATCTTCTAGATACTCAATAAACCGCAAATTGCATCGTATTGATTTAAGGGAGAACACATAATTGAAATTGACCCAGAATTGGTTGGACCCACTTGCGGCCTTCTCCCGGTCGGAGTGGATTCATCTGTCATAACGACTCGCGGACTAAAATGGAACTTACGTGAGCCGTGCCTCTCTTCACACTGCTTATGACTACCAAGTATTGACCTGGACCGCAAACTAGGTCAATTTGAGTCGTCATTTGACGGACTTGTTTCTTCATCAAATGCGGCTGTTGAAAAAGAAATTTACGTCTCAACCTCCAGACCTATCTTCTGGAATATTGAACTCGCCTTTCTGCGTGAATAATGGATTCATGCATTTACCACTACAACATCTAGAGAAATAATAAATTCAATGCGGTTATAATAACATGTATACGGATATATGTATAGTATATCAAAATGTAAAATATAAGCACTTAGAACTACCGATGATGTAATGGACTGCAGGACGATGGAATGAAAGACAAAATCATAAGCTTCAGGGGCAAAGTGCGCGCATCTAATCACGTGTAGCGTGGATTTATCACTTTCGTCGTTTTCATGTGAAATCGAAGTAAGCAGCTGAGAGCAGATCCGGTCCCAGTTTACTCTTAAGCGTTTACTCTCCTGCTGTCATACCCCCCCTTCAATTATTACAAGACCAGGAATTCAGCATGTCATCACTATCGTTCAAAGGACATACCGTCGTCGTCACAGGCGCCGGAGGCGGTCTCGGTAAAGCGTATGTCGTCAATAACTGTGTTCTGAAACTTGTATTCCAAGGACTAATCCCCGGAGCAGTTATTCATTACTTTTCGCATCCCGGGGTGCAAACGTTGTAGTCAACGACGTCAGCAAAGATGCAGCCCAAAAGGTCGTTGACGAAATCACAAGATGTATGTCCTATGTCCTATTTCGTCAGAGACCCAGGGGCCTTAACCCATTTCTTTTCCTACAGCCGGTGGTAAAGCAGTAGTTAACACCTCATCAGTCGCAGACGGTGCAGCAGTAATCAAAACCGCAATCGACACATTCGGCAACATCACCATACTCATCAACAATGCCGGTATCCTCCGCGACCGAGCATTCAAGAACATGTCCGACACCGAATGGGACCTCGTCCAACTCGTACACCTAAAGGGCGCCTTCTCATGCTCCAAAGCCGCCTGGCCACACTTCCGTTCTCAAAAGTTCGGTCGTATCATCAACACGGCGAGCGCAGCAGGTCTATACGGAAACGTCGGCCAAGCAAACTACAGTGCAGCTAAGATGGGTCTCGTAGCGTTCACGAAAACCCTCGCGGTAGAAGGTGCGAAGTACAATATCCGTGCGAGTTGTATTGCACCTATGGCCGCAAGTGCCATGACAGAAACGATCATGCCACCTGATATGCTGGCGGGATTGAAACCCGAGTTTGTCGCACCATTCGTCGCGGCATTAGTCCACCCCGAGTCTCCTGATGCATCTGGCCGTGTGTTCGAAGTAGGCGCAGGATTCATTGCGGAAATTAGATGGGAACGTAGTAAAGGAGCTGTGTTCCGCGCGGACGCTTCATATACTCCCTCAGCTATCAAGCAACGTTGGGAAGAGATTACAGACTTTTCTAGAGTTGAACATCCCGTTCACCTCAGGGACTTTGATCCAGTTGTAAGTTCATTAAATTTGACATTTAACTTAGCTAACTCACATCGGGGATGAATGTAGTCTCTATTAAAGTCCTCTCTTTCTCTGAAGGAAGCAAATCCTCAGGCATCCCCGGAAGTCCGATTTGATGGAAAGACGGTAATAGTGACCGGTTCCGGTGCGGGTCTCGGGAGAGCATACGCCCTCATGTACTCTAGGTTAGGTGCTAATGTAGTCATTAACGACGTCAATGAGAAGAATGCAAACTCAGTCGTAGAGGAGATCCGCAAAGGTCTGTTACCTAGCTTGTAGTGGTTTATTCCGTCTATAAGGTTCTAACATTGCATTACATTAGCCGGGGGAAAGGCAACCGCAGCAGTTTGTTCTGCAGAAGACGGAGAAACAATCGTAAAAGCTGCCCTCGATGCATTCGGAGGTGTTCATGTCTTGGTTGCAAACGCAGGGATTCTCCGTGATAAATCGTTCACTGCTATGACCGAGCAGGAGTGGGACGCCGTTATTGCCGTCCATTTGAGGTTTGTTGTTTCTCATATTTACCTATTGATACTGCGGGGCTTAATAATCCATTTAATGTATGACATGTAGAGGGACATTCAAGTGCGCAAAGGCTGTTTGGCCAATCTTCCAGAAGCAGAAATATGGACGAATCGTTACGACTTGTTCTCAAGTCGGTATTTGTACGTGACTCCCGTCATTTAATTTTTCCGTGTGCTTTTCTTATTCAACTCTTATTACAGACGGAAACTTTGGACAGGCTAATGTAAGTGCTCAAAATATCGTACATGGTATATAGACAGCAATTTGAACGGGAACATATATTTAGTACTCAACCGCCAAAGCCGCTATTCTTGGCTTAACTCGCACTCTCGCTTTGGAAGGTGGAAGATATGGTATCATTGCGAACTGTCTCGCCCCACAAGCCGGTACTGCTATGACCAGTACAATCTGGTAGGTGTAAATAATTCTATCTAAGCGAACCATATACTTGACAGGTTCTATCACAGGCCTCAGGAGATGGTTGATGCATTCAAGGTTGGCATCCCGACTATTTTTTTCGGTTTTATTTAATTTGGTATTTATGCGTGTATATACCCCTAGCCTGACTACGTAGCCCCAATGGTCGGTTTCCTCACTAGCGAAGGTAAGATATGTTCTAATTATATGTAATACCGTTTAATTGCACCCATATCTAACGGGGCTTGCTTTCTCTTAGCAAATGACGAAGTCACAGGTAGCCTATTTGAAGTTTCCGGAGGTTGGGCGGCCCAGACTCGGTGGCAGCGTGCAGGGGGACATGGGTTCCCAGTTAACAAACCTCTGACTCCGGAGGCTATCCTCGGTAAATGGGACATTATTACAAACTTCGGTACGTAGTTGTCTTCTTTGATATATGATATAAGGGGAGAAGGGAGCAGGAGAGAAAATAGACGAACGGCTGATAATATTTTCTTTTTGATATTTATACATAGATGACGGCCGTTCGACGTATCCGACAACTACTCAAGAGGCTATCCAGCAGGTAAGCACTAGCCCCCTAGTCTGTCCAAGTGTTAAAACGCTAACGGGCGTACCCAGATCATCGAAAACTTCGATAACAAAGGCGCCGACGCAGATGCAGAATCAGACGAAGCCAACTTATACTCAGACCCCGAAGACTCCCCCCTCGTCGCCCAAGCGAAAAAGACGTCCATCCCGGAACCGACGACGTACGAATATACGGAACGAGATGTGATTTTGTATAATTTGGGCGTTGGGGCGGAGGCGACGGAGTTGAAGTGGGTGTATGAGGGGGATGATGCGTTTGAGGTGTTGCCGACGTTTGGGGTGATTCCGCAGTTTGAGGCGAGTTCGGGGGTGCCGTTGGATTGGTTGCCGAATTTTAATCCGGTGAGTTGGGGTTTACTGTTTGTTTTTGTTTTTTGGAGGGGAAGGGGGGGTTGGGGTTGATAAAGAGAGATGTACTGATTGGGTTTTTGATTTTGATTTTGATTCGGTTTGGTGTGGGATGGGACGGGATTGTAGGCAAAGTTGTTACATGGCGAGCAGTACCTCTCCATCAAGGGCCCGATTCCTACAAGTGGGACTATGATTAATAAACCAAGGTCTGTATCTATATCTATCTATATTGCCCAACTACATCGCTCAACTCTTAACTCTTAACTCTCAACTAGATTACTGGAAGTACTCGATAAAGGCAAGGCGGCGGCTGTGACGTCCATCGTTGAGACTATCGATCAGGCGACTGGGAAGGTCATCTTTGAGAATCAGTCGACGGTGTTTATACGTGGTAGCGGTGGCTTTGGTGGGAAGCGGACTGGATCCGGTGAGTTGTCGTTCCCTTCCCCTCTTTACTTGTTGTTTTCCTATCTTCGTCCTTGTTGTTTTCTTTGTCTTATCCTTGGCATTTCCCCTATCCTATTCTTGGATCCGTCCCATGTATTCTTTTTTCACATAAATGATTAATCTAACGTTTTGTTTGTGTGGTTTCTTTTTTTGCGGATAGATCGTGGACCCGCAACTGCTGCGAATACGCCTCCTAAACGTGCTCCTGATGCGGTGGTTGAGGAGAAGACTACACCGTTTCAGGCAGCTTTGTATAGGTACGTTTCGATATCGCTGTTATTCTCCTCTCCACCCCTCGGATTGATTAATTAATAATTTGCCTCTACTTTTAGATTAAGCGGTGACCTTAACCCTCTTCACGTAAGTCCAAGTCCAGATAAAACACTCATCTTCCTTCCTTGGGATGACTGACTGAACGACACTTCTCTTTCTTAACCCTTTATATATGTATAAATATATATTTGTTTATTTCAGATCTTACCGGAATTCGCAGCAATAGGCGGGTTCGATAAACCCATCTTGCACGGGCTGTGCTTTATGGGTATTTCGGCTAAACATGTCTTGAAGACGTTTGGGCCGTATGAGGATATTAAAGTTCGGTAAGTCCCAAACAAAAACAAAAACGAGAACGAAGAATTGGCTGCTTACGAACACCCATAATTTATGCTTTATTTACGCCTTCTGTTGTTATTTCTGTTCTTGTCGTTGTTGGTGTTTGTTATTGCTCTTAGGTTCGCGGGCGTTGTATACCCCGGAGAGACACTCGTGACTGAGATGTGGAAGGAGGGGAATAAAGTGTTGTTCAGTAAGTGGCTTTTCTTGCTATTATCGTTAGTTTTGTGTACTGTGGGACTTACTCCTTTTTTTTTAAACCTTTGTAGACACGAAAGTGAAAGAACGAGGGACGACGGTTTTAGCCGCTGCGGGTGCTACGCTCGTTTCGTCGTCGAGTGGGCAGGTCAGGGCTAAGCTATAGGAACTAGGTACTAGACACTAGGAATTAGGAACTAGGAGTGAAAATGAAGACTTACTTTGGGGTTTTACCACGCACTTTCTTTTTTTTTTTAACTGTTAAGTGTCAACTTTTCACTTTTTCACTTGTCTATTGGTTTGTTGTCTTTCTCTTTCTTCTTTATTTTATCATATCGTCGTATTGTCGTACCAATATCATATCATATCATCATGTATTCTTAGATCCAATGGATTCATATCTCTCTCTCTATCTCTCACTTGTCATCTGTTGTTAAGGAGTGACCAAACAGGAGCAAACAATGGTAGTACCCCACTTGGTAACTCACTCAAACATCACTCAAACAAACAGACAAGTAATCACTTTAACAAACAATCACTCACTCATCTGCCAATTAAACAACCAAACAATTGCACAACTAACCACCAGACGAAGTATAATAGAATAGAATAGAATAATACGCAAGTATGTATGTATTACTTTGTGGTGTTTAAGGCTACATCAACAACGTAAACACGAGTAATAAAATGAGAGGACTGGGTACGTAAAATGTATGTACATATATAGGAGGGTGTATAGAAAGAAAGAGAACCGCAGCCAGCATAAGAAAAAAAGTCATGAAGAAGGAAAAAGAAAACAGAGTTCTGCTCAGCGGAAAAATAAGAGTCTTTTTTTTATTTTACCTTCTAGATTAAAGATCCAGAATCCAAAATCCGGAATCTAGAGTCAAGATTGACATCGAGGATTAAGGGTAGAGGGTAAGAAACCTAGGAGGTAAATCTTCATAGCCTTTTTTCTGACGAGGCGGTTAAGAAAAATGAAAAAAGAAGACAGGAAAAGTGAGGAAAAATTGGGGGATTAAAATTGGGTATAGTTAGAAATCAGTGAAAAAAAAAACGAGAGAAAGAGTGGAAAAGGAAAAAAAAAAGAAAAAGAAAAAAAAGTAAACATGAACTACTCGTTAAGGGTAAGACATTAGGGATGAAGAATGAGGTGGTGTAACAGACAGAGGTACTAAAGACGAGGAATGAGAGAACGCGAGAAACAATCGATAGTGAGGGGAACTTATTTCTGTCTATGTACAATGCATAAATGTACAACATTGCAGCCAGGTTTATGCACGAGAAGAGAAAAAGGAAGAAAACGTTAAGAGGGAGAAAGGGAGAAACCGGGAAGTAAGACAGACAAAAAACACGGGTGTGATTCACTAGACCAGAAAAGAAACACCACGTTTTCTTTGCTTAAGTACATGTGGCCAAAACGTTGGCAATATCACTTCCGGGGTAGAACCAGAACGAAACGGCGATGATCAGATATAAACACATCAAAATCATTCCTTCTAACCAATTTGACTATAAAGAGAAGAAAGATCAGATAAGAAAATAGCACGGAGAAAACAAAGTCGTACCTTTCCATCTGCGACTACGTAGTTCACAGTTAGTACAGCCAAAAAGAGTGTCTGTACATATTTGTCAGTTTCGTGCTATGAGCAGAAGGATGGGATAGCGTGAGAATACGTACCACTGACTCAAAGGGATCAAAAAGTAGCAAGAGAGGTTTCCCAAGACCCCAAGCAATGACAACCATGAGGCTAAAATCAAGGGTGGGAATGTTAGTTCATCAGTCAATCAATCAGCGCTGAGCTTCTTGACTTACGGAATGACAAAAAGAGCAATTTGCTGTTAAAATCAGAACATAAAGATAAGTTAGTCTATAAATTTGGAAATTTAGTTGATAAGAAGGCTCTACTGACAATACTAGATCCGACTGCTACACCAATAGAAAGTGTAAGTTTGTCCTTCACTGATACAGTGACAGCAGTAACGTGCTCTGCCGCATTTCCAACAATAGGAAGAAGGATCAAACCGACCCATTCCTTACTGATTCCACTTCCACTGGAAGTAACACCATCGATGCTATCAACGAGCCACTCCGCTGTAACGGCGACGAGCTAGAAAATGGGGTGAGATTAAAATTATGATTTAATCAGTGTGACAGTAGAAGGTACTCACGACTGTGACAACAATAAGAAGTACTATGCACATGGGCAAGCTCATACTTGGTTTCTCCTCTTCTTCCTCCTCTTCCTTCTGCTCCTCTCTCGCGCCCAGGTCCTGAGCGCCATTTCCGTTCTCAGAGCCATTCTCCGAACCTGGTGCACTAGAGGAACCACCACCATTCTGCTTCTTAGAGCTACGGTAATTCAGCTTGCTCTTCACCTTTTCTACAACCGCACTCGTTTCGGGATCATAACGAGTAGACACGAAGTTATCCTTATGCTTGTCATCGTAAAGACTAGCATGAGACCACAGTTGGAAAACCAAGTACGAAAAGTAAACTAAAAGATATTGAGCCTTCGATGCATGCAAAGAAAGGTTGGGGACGCTTACTAAACAAAAGGATGATAGCTACACCGTGGCTAAGCTTCTTGATGTCTTCACCCTCTTGTCCATTAGTCAATGGATCTTCATCTGGATTCGTGGCATCTGGTTGAACAGCCAAGTGAAAAGCGCCTGAAAATTTGAATTGGACGTGTGAGCAACGAATGATGATGACGATAACGAAGGGTCTGTGAACGTACCAGGTAGCAGCACAGCGATGACGCTGAGCGTCAGTAAGGATGAATTTATCTGACTAGCGCCTGTGTCATAGCACGTGTTGTTTACCGGGGTATGAAGAATAGACGCCAAGAACACCGGGGTGAGCGCCAATCATCCAAGAAGCCCAGACAATGCGGAGCAAGGACGAGCCAACAAACGAAGCCACACCGACACGTTAAGTCGATCAGGGCAATGCAGGAGATACGGACACACAAAGAATAGGTTAATAGACGAAAAGGCATGTCACTTAGTTAGAAAAAGTCCGAAAATGGTATTTCAGCGAAAGTGATGAACGTACTAGCACCAAAGCCTTGCTCCTGGAAGCGAGTACCGCCCGCAAAGAAGCACATACCCAAAACGAGTACTGTCATGAAAACATCAGTGGATAAACTCCAAAAAAAGATGGCGCTGAACACATACACAAATTACTCAAAATTGACCCGATTACTGATTAGGTCCGCTATATTAGCACTATTATGGTACATGAACGTTCTCAGAACTCACATGACGATTGGACAACCTGAAGTTCGCACTTTAAGATTGCGATGATCTAGTCAATGTATTAGTACCGATAGAAGTTATAGAATGCGTGCCAATCTAAAAAAAGATACGCACTGCAACAATAAGCTCGACACTGTAGCGGGCATATCATAGATGCGGAGTTAGCCATGGGAACTAAGCTTGTAATTTAGATACAGTCGGAACAACTTACGCATTTCCCTGAGAAATGGGGGATAAGTGGTGTGATTTTGGAGATGACGAGGGAACTGGTAACTCACCAGAGTTGCATTCAACAAACCAGCCAACGTTTGACCGACACGCATTGACAATTCATCAGTCGCAAGAGACAACAACTAAAAATGAGTAAAAGAGTTGATATTTGTGGTATACAAAAATTGAGACAACGACTGGGCATACCTTCGCCAGAGGAATAATGGCAAGGAACGAGACTATGACGTATAAGATGTTGAGATGGATGTCATCAGAAAGTGGTGAACTAAAGAACTTACAAACGAAGACAAGAACATGATTGTCGTTCATCCCCCAGTTAAAGCCCCACTAGATGCGCATCATAGTAGATAGACCATAAGTTTCTTTTAACAGACTCAAGCTACGCAGTGATGTGAAACATACCGATAGAGGAATACAAATCAGCAAAATATTCAACCCTATTGGACATATACGAATTAGATGAGAACAGAAGTCGATAACGGATGTCAAACGTACAAGACCCAAATAAGATGGTTTTCATTCCTTGCCAAAAACCAGGAGCTTCACCAACGGGTTTCTCGGGTGTCAGCATACTCCTCAACGACAAAGACCGTTTCGGTTTCCTCCTGAAGCCATTGAGAAAAGGCATCTTTGAGGAGTGGGTAGGTGTACGGGACGCTTGGTCGTGTTGATGAGATGAATCTTCCTGTGAAGAATCCATTGGTGGTGGTTCCAAAAAGATCGGGTCTAATAATATACAGGAAGGGAAGGAGATGAGCAACGAGGCAACGAATAAACTTTGATCCTTAGAAACCAATATCACCTGGCGAGCTGACTAGTGTCTTGGCCATAGTTGTTGATCAATATAAATTGTGGGTCCTTGAACACTTGGACCACTTATAAGTAGTGCGCAAAAGATCAAGAGCAAATTCAGGCAGAAAAAGCGGATGAGAGAAAATAAATTTGGAGTTTGAAATGGGGTATATATACTAATATAGACAGACAGTGGTTCGCGTCGTTTCCAAACCTCTCTCGGATGAGGCTGTGCCTGCCCGCAGCCTCCGTGAATGAGCCCTCAAAAACATATCCCCCGGCTCAATGAACCACTAACCGAAGCCACTTCCATATTGTCCTTCTTTTATTCCATGAAATACTAACGAATATTCACTCTCCAATTCTCGCTATCGTCTGCAATGTTTTTTTTTCAACTTATACACTTTCTATATTCAAAACAACCGGTGATTTCGGAAATTTCTTTATATGGTTTCCCACCTTTTCAAAATTGCAACTGATGATCTCACTTATTAAGTTACCCCCCCAGCACTCACCCCTTTTGTGGGTGCTCATGTATGTAGGTGTTATCTTCATCGTGGTTTCTTACGGCAAGATATTACGAATAACCGGACTCCACGTTTTTTTTGCGTCTCCATTCTTCTGGCTTTTGTTCTTTCACTTCTTAATATTTTCTTATACCTAGTATTATTATTCTTTCCGTATTATTTCTTTCGGGAAAATAAACGTGATTTATAGACAATGAACTGGCTGCGCTTCGACCCTTATCTTCAGAATGCGCGTATACATGAGAGGGCCGGTTAGATCAGCATGAATGAATCAACATTTTGGGCGCCTCTTCTTTTTGCATAGCCTATCCAGAAATAGTTTTTCTTGTCCACATATAGTTATTTTTTCGGTTCAGAGAGGGCCACTGGGAACGTGCTTGAGTAACCTGGTTGGGGTATGGTTAGGGGAGAGTGCCCCCAGTAGTGCCTCCTAACGGCCTCAAGAGGTACCGCGGGCCTCTACTTTTGTCTTACCCTACCACCGCATTAACACACCCTGTGTTTTTCGTAGGGCAAACGAGTTACTGGTTTCACTGCCATCGTGGTTTGTTCAAACTAGTAGTCAGTGGTCCTGTTATCCTTAATCAACTGTATAGAGATTGCATTGCACTTCAGCTGTGGTTTATGCCTCACCCTATGTCAATGCGCCCTTTTCGTCATGTCTTACAAGCATCCATCGATCCAGGGCGTCATCCGTTTATAGGTCTTAGACGTACCCTATTCTAGGGACCATACATCAGTGCTGACGGGTACTGAAGTCAATAGGCAACATTACTTTCTCTCAAATTTAGTCGACACCCCGTATCACTGCACATGTAATCAAAAAAGCTTAATATATATGTGTACAAACTCCTTACACGTTTCACGGCAGAAGCTTTTATGTATTTGTCTACAATTACAAGTGGTTTGACTTCTAATCTCCACTCCATCAAATATCAGACACGATGCCTATAATTTGAGGTATACTTAACAGCACACCAACCACCATTTCTATAATAGTCATTATGCTAATTTTCGGGTGTGGATTTATATCTCCACGCGACGAAAAGGGAAAGTTTACATCTGCTTGTACCACCACGTCTCAAAGTCGTGTATCAAAAGTTTAATATCCAACCTAGAATGAGGAGTAATCGTTAAATGGGGGCATTGTGTCTTTAGATAGGGGCCTTTACGTTATATGGAATGGAGATCTGGGTTATTGAAGGTCAACGGGTGAGTGATACGTCAGATTTTAATGGTGTTAATAGTGATTTCTATTTATTTCCACTATGCATACGCGAGCACGGGCTTAACTTTTCTATTAAATCCATCTTTGATAGATGTCTTCTGTTTATTTTTGGTGTCTTACCCCGCGTTCATATCCCATGGACCACATGATACTATTCTAGACCTTGAAGTAATTCAATCCTTTCTGTTCTTCAAGACACATTCTCAAGAAACTTCTAGATCAGAATTCGACGAGCTCAATCTCTGTCACATTACCTCTTGGATCCGGAACCAACTTAAACTTCTCACTCTCAACTGTCACTTTCACTATCAGGAAACGAAATCTTAAACTTCAACATACTTTCTCGTGAATCCGACATGAGTCAGTATCCCGAATATCCAAAATAGATACTCGGAAATGAAATCACTACCGAGTATGCTCTGGGATGTAATCTTAATTCTATCTTACAGAGGTATCAGATGTCTCATAACACGTTTATGTTACTCTGACAACTCAACCACTTAATGTCATGATGTCTACTTGTAATGTTTTATGACCTCACCTTTGCAAGCAACATGTCACTTCACAGTAATCGACTACACAAAGTTAACCAGCATTGCTGCTATATGAAATACTATGAACACGCGGTATTACCAGCTAGCATCAAGTAGATATAGTTTTGTGAGTGTCAGATTCTCGGGACTATTCCATCCCAAGACCTATATATAAAAATAGCCTGGAGTGCTAGACCATCAAGACTTTGGTGGCTTACGACTCGGATATTGATGTAACCGGATCTTGACTGGGTAGGCAAGTTCCGTACTATCTGTCATCGGCGGTGTGTATATTCGGAGCGTTGATACCCATAATTAACGGAACACCCAATCAATCAGACACGTGCGTGGGAGGGGGATCAAAGAGCTTTTGCTATCTTCTATGATTGATAAGAGATGATTCTCTCTCGTGTGTAGAAATTTAAATTCTAATTTATGATGATTATCCAGAAAAGACTTGTTCCATGAAAGGAATCGTGACGCATCTGTTTATTTCAGATGGAGTTTATAATTCCGTGTCTAAGATGTTTCCCATGCCTCAAGTGATATAATCTACAGTAACACCCCGTCCAGTTCGGTTTCAAAGTTTCGCCCCATCAGTTCCTAGACGCGTCTGTTCTATCAGAGCAGTGGAGAACAAATACGGCCCTTCTAGCGTGTTGGATGGGTTTCATCAACAAAGCTCTACCTCAGCGGCTTCTACTACTATGGTAACTAACTCGACCACGATCAGCAAAAAAAGATAATAGTCACATCTTCGTTGATCTAGAAGCGAATACCCAATTATATTCTCTTATCTCTAACAATGTCCTGTGTCCTGATTTGTTTTAGACTTTCCAATTCGAAATACGAAATACAAAATCACTCAAACAAAACTCGGGTTCACGTATCTCAACGTCGTTGAGACCGTTAAGTCCTTTTTGTAGCGCCGAAATCCCTCGAAACCTCGTTCCTGGCTTAGGTGGGGGGTACAGAAGACTCTATTGAGGAAGCAACGCGCGAAGCTAAACATATAGATGCCAGCCACACAACCCTCTTTGATGACCATCATCACCAACTCCTCTAGACTCGCGCAACATCAGTACGGTTAACATGTCCCCAACAGATGGACTCCCTGTACATGTACATTTCCAGTACGAGGAATTTCCAGAACGTATGAGATTGATACCGCATCTTGATGGATTTGAACCTCCGAATAGAAACAGGGCGCAATAGGTGTCCATTTACAAAATAGGAGAAGAGGGGGAGCACGGCAGCGAATAGGAGGAGAGAGAGTAAAATTAGCTTACATTCTGTTCTTCCTTCCGTGTAAATGAAAAGTTACCGGGATGTTTGTTATTCTTTATAGAGTGGTCATTTGTGGTGTGAGTATACTCTGCTCTCTCCCCCTTCTCCTTTTTCGAATCTCCTATCGTTTTCATTCATTCGCACTTGGATCTCCTCTGGAGGAGAACAAAAGACGATATAAGGCACGACGATAATGTCCGGTAACTCGACTCTGCCTTCCCTAGGAGACCTTTTACAAGAGGCAGAAAACTTGAGGGAGTTTGTATCGATAATTCAATTGGTTAAATATACGAACTGTGGGTGTTTGGTTTCACCAAGCTGCTCGAGGCGAGGGATATCTGCTGACTGAGAGTGATTTCGAAAAATAAGTGTCGGCATTGACTTTATACCTTTACAACTATGGTTGGTATTGTATCTAAGCCAGGTCGGGCTAATAATTAATTCATATCGATCAGTCATTACTCTAGAAAGCGAGTATTCGGTGATGTGGGTATGTTCAATTCGTAACTCGCAGAATTATCGACCTATATTTATCACAAGTACTTTCTTCTAGAGTACGAGTCGTGGTTTAGGAAAGACATTATATTATTTTGTGAGTACGAGGTTGTAAAATTAATTTATTGTCCCAGTTCATGTTAGCCACTTTAGGTACGATACTTGACTTTGGTCAGCACAATGTGAGCACCCCAGAACATTCCGAAAACTTTTGATTGACGGTCTCGATCGAGCTAGTTTTATAAATACTGGTTAGCATATATTTCCAATGGCTGAGTTGGAGTCTCTATTGACGAATAACAGGTTTATTTATCTCAAACCAAAGCGATCAAGTACGTATCGAGATTTAGTTTGTTTTTTGGTCTATGATGGAATGGAAACTGATGCTTAACGTAGATGTGAGATATATCGAGGTTTAATCTATTAGAAGATGAGGATCTAATCTGGTTTAATGTCGGAAAAAAGGTGTGATGGACGAGATACATTCTATTGGGTCTCTTCGGTGGCTATCGCCTTATTGATAGATTGTGAGATTTTATTCGTTTTGGACCATTTTGATTTTCAAATTAATTGGTTTCTTAGTCGTACTGCAGCTGAGAGTTTATGCACTCTATCAAGGGAGTAGACGGATTATGGCATTCTTCATTACTACATCAATTATAATGACTGCATATTTTACTACCATTCTAGTCATAATCCTCAGAAAACAAAGAGGTGAGTTTTCTTACATATGGGGGAAAGCTACGGCCTAATTTCTTGGTTATACAGAGACTATGGTTATATTTGGACCAGGAGAGAATATGTTTATTTGTAATGGCGGAACGATTCCCCCGATCTACGATAAAATATGGATTGCGAAACTTATAAATGAAGGCATTATGTTTATACTCGCACTTCGTAAAGGGATTATAAATATGAGAGAGTACAATGGCAGGTGGTCGGGGAGCAAGCTCACTGCCCTTCTCGTTAAGGATTCCGCACTATACTTCTTAGTGTAAGTCCCTCCCTCCTCGTATCCTTCATACTCTCAAGACAAAAGGTCTGATAGTATTCATGTATAGCGTGTGTGCATTCTGTTTATTAAGTCAACTGGTTTGGGCAATAGCTGGAGTAAATATTTCTTTTCCTTATCTCTTCTCTTTGAAAAAATTAATAATAATACGAATTGATATTTTTAGTCGAGATACATCGAAGTACCTGTTGGGATCTCGTTAACTGTGGGAAGCATCATGAGCCAGCACTTACTCATCAACATCAGGAAACATGCTTCCAAGAAAATGGGATCTGTTATTGACGAATCGTGGGTGACTGAGACGACATTTGAAATTGGAGGAACTCAACTTTACGCAAATAACACTACTCTTGGTACTGATGGAGGCGTATATGACCGGTCATTCGGTGGTTTCAACCCAAGGACAACAACTTCTGTTTGAAGGAATCATACATAGGTTACAAGGTTGTAGTGTCTCTTGTGGCGTTTTGATCGCGGGACGGTAGAACATCTGGATATTTTATCGTACCCGATTTAGGCGGAGGGGATTGTGCAATCCCCTATTGAGGTATGTGTAGATGTACTTTAATTTGTACTATATAAAAGGGATAGCGGAGAGTAGGACTACCGTGTATAAACCAAACCTTCTTTTCATAATCTGACATTGGCCATCGCGTGAAGTTATTCTGTTGATAACTCTAAAGCAGACATTACGAGAAAATACCAGCTCGGTCTTACTCCCCGCGGCACTAAACTATTTGTTTTCTCTGAACGGTTATGGTAGGAAACCCGATTGCCTTATACTTCGTAGTAAGAGTGTCTATCTTCATTCCTCATCCATTACCCTTTTACAAAATCAATACTTTGCCACCGGCTCTAAGCACTCCCGAAGCTTAGATGGAATAGTTGAAGGCATTTATGGAAGTAAACAAGACATCTGGCTAATTTACTATTTCATAACGAAGCGCCGTCGTCACATCCCTTGTCCTACGGGCCCTGGTCCTGGGAGAAATAATAATATTATTATTTTTATCTGGATAAGATGAAAAATGCTGACTAATGATGTTATTTGGAAACATACTAAGTATATGCCTTGAGTATATTAGTTATCGCTCATTTTAAAAAGTGAATTTAGTTCGAAGTGATAGTAACTGTCATATTATCCATCAAATCATTGTGTGTTAGTATCATTTTGATTGATTCGAACGAAGTGATGAGAATCCCTTTTCTCCCTGTGATATAAGAACAGTCCCCCTACCTCTATTTCCCCCTTTCCCCACCCTCACAACATGGCATTTTCTTCAAGCTATCCCACTTCTGAAAAGATTATAAGCGACATATATTTACTCCGATTGGAGAATTGCGCTAATTGTGAGTTTATAACAAGACATTTATTGTTTAACCTTTTTAAGTTCTGTGACCGTAGTATCGTCCGTGGTACTCTATATGTACTATTATGGTATGCCTATGCTCAAATATATTTGTCACATACTTATATATACACTCGAGCAGCTACAACGCTTGACAGCGAGTTCTCAGTGATGTGGGTATGTAATGACATCGAATCGACTAGGCTTACCTGACCGTTTGGGGTATAGGATGCAAAATTTGGGATAGGAAAATTGTTGTTTTATCTTGTAAGTAAGAAAGTAATAGGACCACAAGTTATAAATGTCTTATAACGCACAATAGCTTAGATATTTCACTCTGTTCTACGTCATGTGAGTACTTTAGGACCTATCAATGACGTTAATCTCATGGACTCTGGGTTTAGTATTACATTTATTAGTTAGTAGATACCTAAGATACTTATTGCCTGTTATATATTGACCAATAATAGGCTTCTATTCCACAGAACGGTCATCAGAAGTAAGCATATTGTCCGAATACAGGATTCACCATCCCTATCATAAGCTAATCTTAAATGCAGACGTTGGGTTTCTCGTACTCTCCCTCCTTATATATTACTGAGCCTCAGCACTGCTAGAGATTCTATATTATTTATTATCTCGTATATATCTGGATTTGTCATTATTCTATTAGCAGATTGTGAGTTACAGCCTCGTAATCCGCTTTTATATAAGCTCCTTACGATGAACAAGTCGCGTTACAGTCAAAATTATATGCACTTTATAAAAAGAGTCAACGAATTCTGACACTCTTGATTATATTGTCTATAAGTATGGTTATATACTATGCTACGTTCTCGGCAATAATTATAAAAAACTGGGGTACGTTTTTATTATGCCGGCTATAACGATCCTACTTAATAATTTAAATTAGCAATTATCCTACTTACTGACTCAGAAATCAATCTGAGGGCACGTTTTGTGAAATATCCTTTGTACTATAACATGACGTTGATTCCTAAGCTAATAACTGAAGGTATCATGCTTATGCTTGCATTACGTGTAGGGTTCAAGAATTTGAGACAAAATAGGGGTATAGAGACACCTAATTCTCTGATGAATCTTCTTGTGAAAGATTCCATATTATATTTCGTCGTGTATGTTCTGAGTTCCCGGCTCTGATACTTTATGGTCTAATGCGATTTGTACATAGCATACTCTCATTATGTTTGTTTAACCAGTTATTTTGGTTTCTAGCTGGTGTAAGTACCTCTATTTTCTAACCTTCCCAAGAGATAATATATTTTATTTTACTAGCCCGAGTTTTTTGGAGTGCCTGGTCCCGTCTCATTGACCATAGGAAGCGCTTTGAGCCAGTATCTACTTGTTAATATTAGAGTACAAGCTTTAAAAAAGGAGAGGATGGAGAACAGATTTTCTCTCGAAGGGATTCAATTTCAGTCGGCACCTAGGTTGAATGTAGATGTATACGATCTATCTATATTTAGGTAGTACCCGTTCCATAACGGCTACTGCCAGTTGAAAGGGGTGTGCTGATTAAGTTGACCCCTGTCTGAACTCCACGTAAACGTCGAGGTTTTAAGGAGTGATGTGCTGCTCGGGACTGTATATTTGATTGAAAAGGACAAATCGGTTTTATATCTTACCCTGTATATGTACACGTATTTCATTATTATGTTAAAATTTGTATCTCACGTCCCAAAAACTGGACAACCTGTTGTTATCATAGGGGGGGGGTAAGATGTTATACTAAGAGTATAATCCTAATAGTTTGTCGTTCTACTGGTTCAGGCTTTAAATGTAGGTCATTGTTTTTACTAGAAACTGATTATTGAGGATTACAAAACATTACACGTTTTAGAAGTCCATTTTAAATAAATAAGTAAGATTATTATCGATATTAACATTATAAATTGGGATTCGGAGATACTAAAAACCCTACACCTAATTATAGTAATCTCGTATAATCTGCACAAAGGATTCTGGGGGTGAAATCGTGGCCGATGATACATTTGTTAATTCTGGAATAGCTCCAATATATCATAAGAAGGTCTCATATATAAATGAGGGCTCTCCGGAGTGTACCTTTCTAGTTAATCCTTGATTTTAGTATATGACCATTACTAGCTTGGCTCGAGATAGTGTAAAGTATCTGAAAAGAATTTCTATGTGCACTCATTGTGTGCCCCAGTATGTAAATTCGTACTATCTAGAATGAAAACTCTCAAGATTTATGCATATGCAATTTGGATTTGCCGGAGGAGTCCAAGTTATTCCAAGTCAGGTCATAGACCGTTCAGTAGGTTTGCGATTTATAGACCGAGCTAATAGGTTGCTGTATGTTCTCCATTGCTATGATATTATAAAAACGATGCTTATTGCGAGACTAGTGTCAATGAAGCTAAGAGAAACGGTACTTTAATTGGTCCTGGAATGACTGAGCGCCGTCGGGAGACACAATTGCATGACGTCGTTCAAACAGAGTTTAAATCTAAAGATCGTAATGGGCGTGTGCGGAAGATATTTGTTGTTGATTTCGTGAGTAGTGCAGTAAATGGAAACATATACGTGGTAAAGTATGATGGGGAAGAGAAAGAGGAGAGAATAGGCGAGTATGAGATGTTAAATCTATATGAAGCCCGTGTTTAGTTTTTTTTCTTTTTTTTTTGCTTTTGTTCTTTACTTACTTGATCTGCGTACGTAATATACTGTGTATTTACCTTTATTAATAAGACCTACATGTATAAGCAGCCTCTGGTAACATATTTCTTTGATGTATCTTAGATATAGTGGGAGATGAGAGCATGCTTGGAATGCTTTCATTTGTTGTTTCGAGGGTGGGCTGGGCGGGCTTTTCTTGATGTCTTAGAGTTGAGGGTGAGTAATGAAAACTTTTAGGGGGGGGTGTTATTGGTCTTCTGGTGGCAGAGAGAGACAGGGTTAGGAGATCATTGACCCGCCCCTCCTCTGCCACAGACCTATTTCTTCAGTCACGTGTGACTGTAGATTTGCCACTTAGATGTATAAGCAGCATCTGGTAACATATTTCTTTAATGTATCTTAGATATAATGTTTATTTCTGATGGCCCCACTCTCTGCTACGATTTGGAAGTACTCAAATTATTACATATAGAATGTTCAGATGACATTTTGTGTGCAAGGAAATGAGATTTAAAAAGTGAGTCATTTTGCTTGTATATTAGGGGCTTTGTATTCTGTCTCGGCTACAAATGAGATGCTTCGTTGCCTCCTCGTATTAATTAACAGTAGAGTGTTATATATAGAATATTTGGGGCCTTGACATACATTCAAATGCGGACTAATATCTTCCACAGAACACGACATCAGGCCAACTATTATCGTCCCTGTCTCTCCCTATCCGGCTTCGAATTGCCGATTACCTTATTCATTTGTGATGTCGGCCCTCTGAATAATACCTTGGTGCTCTCACTATGCGTGGCAAAATGCAATTCTTTTCCTATTCCGATGCGAATGTATATGGTCCCTTAATTGTGAAGGAATGGATGGATGAAATGTGTAATGTGACGGCGTACTATCTGGTAGATCAGAAGGCAAAGACTAAATTGTGATATTACTGTGTATAACCCGTCCAAAATACGTAATATACTTAGGAGGAAAATTGTAAGTGTAAAAACGAAAAATGAATATGAAGGATATAAAGTAGGTTTGATTCAAAAAATGTGACAGCTATTGTCCAAAAAAGTCCCGATTAATGAAAGATGAACGAAGGTCTATCAATGTGATGAGCAGTCATCAAACTACAGTTGTTAATGTATATGTCTTAAATTTGAAAAGGTATGCGAAAATGATGAAAATGTGTTGCAATCATTGGTTCGGAGCATTACTCATAAATAAATAGACCTTTCTAGATTAATTCTTGATTAGGGTAGGTTCAGACCCCGTGTCTTACCAAAGCTCGTCAAAGATAACGTCCTACAATTACTAAAGTTATCTACGGCCTTAGAATAGCAAAACCAAAGGTGATTGTAAGATCAAAGTCAGTCAATTTTTTTCACATATAATTGATCTGGAAAATCTAGGGAGCGCTGATGGTGAGAAGAGTATGTAGATATATTCTATAATTTCACAAGGCATCTTGCATCATTTCAACGGGATGCGATCAATTCGTTATTAGAAGAAAAAGTATATGAATAAGGCAAGCTGAGGACCATGATGGACACGAAGAGTCGCGCAATACTCTGTCATTTCCCACGGACGGACTGTTGTATCATAAGGATCAGATGCAATCGATTTCTCGATGGGGAAGAAAGCAACGGACTATACCACTCAAATGGACTAAGTGCAGGAATCCTACTATACGATTGAAAACTGGTATTTTAGCCCTCATATAGTGATTAAACTTAGACGACGATCGCTGAAGGGTGGGTTCTAAATCTCCTTTTTCAAACATTGTTCATCAGCTTCTCAAAGGCATTCCGATAACACCTCCTAGTTCCCGCAACTGAGAATATAATTTTCTGATACACAAATATCAAATCGCTAGGCTCATCGAGAAATAGACAAATAATTTCCTTCTATGCCCCAGTTGCATTGTATAACTCATAAACTTAACATGATAGAAGTCTATTTTTACATTCTGTTAGTGGTTTCTATCTGATAGATTGATGAGAGGTATCTCGTCAACATTATCAATTTTGATACTGCTCCTTGATTATACTGATATAGGTTCCAACGGCGTTATCAAACTCTGACATCTGTAATATATATAGATCCAACATTCGATGGTATGTACTTTGTTTCAAGCTTTACCCCCTCTGAGCAACGTAAAGTCTAGAGTCTCCTGAAGAATAATGAGCGGATCTGCTAAAGACTTATATGACTCAGTAAGCCTATCCTAGGAACTTGAATTTTCTTATTAATGATGGGTTATTGTTTTAGATTGGATCCTTGTATCTTGGAAATGCGTGAGTCAGGATATCATTATTTACTTTCATGTCGTTCAAGCTAGTGTGTTGGTGTAGGATAACTATGTCGTACGTAAACATTCATATTCATTTAACTCTTTCTGATCCTTGTCGACTAGCCTTTGGGGGATAGCAACACTACAAATGTATTATTACTATAATGTAAGTCATAATCAAAGGATGGGGCATTCAATATGACCTCAATAGCCGACTTTAGCGCTATTTGAAGGATGCACTTTGGATCAAACTCCTCGTAAGTCAGTTGCCGGGTACAAATAAGTATTATCAATAAGGTATATTGGTTAGGTTTTCTTGATATGGACACTCGACACTGTGCACCAAGCACTGATATTGAAAGTGGGCTATACATATGTCGTGACTGATTATGATAACCCAAAACTCTTGGGAAATACCGGAGTTGCTGTCCCAGTTTGTCCTAACCTTTTTACTTGAACTCTGATCATATACTTATAAAAGGTTGAAGTACGCGGCAATTTTCAGTGTATGTATCTTCGGTTCATTATATCGCCCATTTCCTAATCAATCTATAGAAACTTGTTGAAGAGATTGTGCATTTATTTCTATTATATCGTATATGGATATGTAAGTCGGTCCGAATATAATCTAAAAGTTAATCTAGCCATTTTCTGACTTTTTACGAAGTAAGCAAGAAAAATATAAAGCTAGTTTCAATTTTAGCTTTGCTTATTACTTTAGAGATCATTTATTCAATATGTACGCTGCTTTTATTTCTGCTAAATTTATAGATTCTCACGTCTTCTGGGCCTCTAGTTGAGTTAGCTAAAACGTAAGTCAATCTTCTGCGAAAATCCTCTAATTTTTATTTGTGATGTTTTCTCATTATTATACTATCATAGTTTTAACTTGCGGACCTTCGCAGAGCTGAAGCCTTATATTTGGATTGTAAAACTCTGCATCTCACTTATCGCAGTTACAGATACCTCAATCGCTGTAACACTTATAGTTTTATTACATCGCTCCAAAACAGGATTCGAGAAGTCGGATAATATAATCAATCGATTGATAGTTTTTACTGTTAACACCGGAGCAATACCGAGTTTTCTTTCTCTTCTCATTATTGTCATAGTCAGTACCGCCTCATTCACTAAAAATCGGAAGGAAACTCTAAATTTACCAACCAAACTACTAGATGGAAATTTATCCAAATAACCTGATATGGTTAGCGTTTTACTTCTTTATTAGTAAAGGTGCATTGTTTTCTTTTCCTCTTCAATAACCCTCTAGTTTACATAGGAAATCCACCTATATAGTCTACACAAACACACTTTTCGCGACGTAAGCTCGAGACTATCTCCTTAAACAAGTGTTCTTAATACCCAAATAGGTTAAATGCACGCGATTATGGCGCTGAGATGCTTCACTCAACAGTACCCAACAATATTCTGGGTATAAGAAAGGTATATAATACACCCTCCTACCCGCTTCTGTACACGCACGTGGAAAACTTATGTTTTCATCTAGGCAACAAATAATGATATGTTGATGGCTATTCAAGTCGATACCACTATTTCACATAAAACGGATGATATTAGGTTGGATGGGTTGAAAACAGAAGTATCAGAACCTAAGGTGTGTTGTTTTTATAGTCTTAAGAATAGTAGCTCTGATGTTATCGCTTCAGGCTGCTTCAGTAGACTTAGTTTAGGAAACTACCCTGCGTAGCCCATGAATACTTAATATTAACTAGAAGTAATAACTTACTGAATGTAGACGATAACTTTTATGGATAGTGTACTAGTTGGTCTCATAAAACAATCCAGGGATTACTCGCTTCTGGTCTAACGTTGTGTATTTAATGCAAGCTCTGTATATTGTCTCAGTATCCCCGAGTACCGCAAAAATAAAGTCAGGCCATACAGTACCCACTATTTTTAGACTCATTTTCTTCGTTATTGACCCCGGCGAAATATCTTCTTCGCACTCTCACGATTCGCTCTCAGAGTAGCCAATCATTCCGACATCCTTTACGAATTACATGCCGTTCGTATGACCAATTATATCAAAAGTATTCGTGAAGTAGGTCTTGTATAGAGAGTAAAACATAGCAGATATTAACAGGATGAACTTGAATCCTTGAAGGCATAATGAGAAAGATCTTTTGTTACCTCTAATTAAGGTGCAAGTCTAGGAAATATGACTTCACCCTCAAACCATAATTGTCTGAGCTCACTTGACATCTACGTTTTGTCTCAGAGGGATTTAATTCTTTCGTATGAATATCCTGCTTTACCTAGACGCCGGACTGGGGTAAGCGACGGAACGGGCTCTTGAGGGAAAATAATAGAGGTAATGCTTCGCCTCGACCTCGGAAGTAATGAAAGAATGTAGGAAGTATTGGTATCCAGGACTTAGGAGTATTCTATAACGATCGGTCCTGGGGCATACCTCGAACCCAAGAAATTAACTCCTCTCGGAACGCATCGTCTCAGCGGGATCTGGAAAGACATTGTCGGCTGCTATGAACAATTATTTGCTCGGGATGAAGGTGCAATGCATGCACAATTCTGCACCCCTTCAAATCAGCCGTCTAAACAATATCCAATATTTCTTCACGAATATATATAAGACAAGCCTGGTAAGATGTCGAGGGAGGTCGACGCGCTTGCTCGCTCTCGAATGTCTTTGATCTACCCCTTTTAGAAATGTCTTTCTGGAAGCTCAACAAAAAGCAAAAAAAAAAGCCAAATGACCCGAGATGAGCCTCCTAGCACAAATTAAAATTATTCTTCAAAGCCTACAAACACTTCTACCTCTTCCTTCCGAATTCTTTCCGAGGGCAAGCTATCCCCGGATTTATTTACAGATATAAGTTGCTTCAAGTTCAAGGTATGTTCATAATAATTTCTTTAGTTATCACAAACTTACTCTCTCAAAATAAAGCTTCAATGTCGGCTAACGGCCTATTACTACTTGACTCTTCTTGGACACTGTGAGAGTGGGGATACTCCATTTTACTTTTAATATAGCGAGCGTGGGACACTTAATATAGGATTTTTTTATTAATTTTTATAACATTTATTACGTATTGATACCAGAAACAAAGGTGGAACACGAAACTGACCTACTTTCAATCCAATCAACTCTCCCGATGTATACCTTCGTAAATTCTATATAATTCTTTTTTAGAGGTATAGGTGAGGGTCGGAAAATTTATAGGGACACCCTCACTTGGAAAGTCGATCTATTTGACATACTTTGTCGATCGCAAATTTTGTGGGTGTGGGTGGGTGATTATCTAACAACTTACATTTGTATTTTTGAATGCAGATCTAATCAGTATATTTTATAGATGCTAATACTCTATAGATATAACTGCTCATATTCCGACTCATCTCGTTGCCAGAAATTGAAAATCACTTAAAACCCGAGAAATCTATCATTCTCTCAACCGTCACTTTCGAAATCTCTACTAGAAGAATCAGAGCAACAAGAAGGAGATCAGATACCCGAAGCTGATACTAAACAACTAGCGGTGATACCTCTGCATATAGATCGTCAAAAATGTACTACCCCTCAAACCACGAGAGCATATATATCATAAAGGATTGCGAAATTGTGAAGCTAAAAATAAACAAGCGCAGGAGCATGTCCTGTTTTCTACAAGCCCTAGTCCCGTGAGAGGTAATGATATATGGTTTTTCTAAAAAAACATAATCTATGTCTTAAGTACAACGATCTTTCCATTTTGAAGATTTTTTTGCCTCACTAAATAGATGCGAAGTAATAACAACTATCAGATTATTTATAAAGCTACTGGATATTAGTATCATTTTGATTGATTCGAACGGAATGATATAACTCCCTTTTCTCTCTAATATATAACGATGATAGTCCCTCTTCTTCCCCTTCTTCCACCTCTCTCCATTCCCTCACTCTCCCAAGATGACATCTTCCTTAAGCAACCCCTCTTCGGAACAGTTTATAAATGAGATATATCTAATT
This sequence comes from Pyrrhoderma noxium, assembly GCA_002287475.2. Lineage (NCBI taxonomy): Eukaryota > Fungi > Basidiomycota > Agaricomycetes > Hymenochaetales > Hymenochaetaceae > Pyrrhoderma > Pyrrhoderma noxium. The sequence goes on along the minus strand of CM008258.1, from coordinate 2,135,504 downwards.
CTATTGGAGGATTACACTAGCTGTAGGTTTTCTAATTAAGGTCTCTATTAATTAACCTTCTTAATCACCGTAACTATAGCTTCTTCCATGGTGCTCTATCTGTACTACTATAGTAAGCCTATACTCAGATATATTCGTCACACCCTTATTTATACACTTGGCCAGTTACAACACTTGATACTGAGATCTCAGTAATGTGGGTATGTAATAGAGTTGAATCGGCTTACTAGGCTTACCTGATTGTTTTAATATAGAATACAAGATTTGGGATAGGAAAATTCTTATTTTATTCTGTAAGTGAATGGCTAATGAGATTATAAGTTACAAACGCCTCATATTGCACGATAGCTTAGATATCTCACTCTACTTGTTGTCATGTGAGTATTTTAGACTTCTCAACGACACCGACCTTATATACCCTTGGTTTAGCATTATGTTTATTAGTTAGTAGACACCCGAGAGACTGATCCTATAATTTATTAACGAAAAATAGTTTCATCTCTTACAAGCCTATCACAAGAAGTAAGCATACCATCCCAGGATAAGAATTACTATTCATATTATAAACTAACCTTGGGTGCAGACGTTAGCTTTCTCGTATCTCCCCTTCGCATATAACACTGAACTTCAGTACTTTTAGGTATAATAGATTACATATCATCTCTTATATATCTACATTTGCTATTATTCTATTGGCAGACTGTGAGTTATGATTTCGTTATACGCCTTTATATAAACCACTTACAAGGAACAAGTCGCATTGCAGTTAAAACTTTATGCACTTTATCAGAAGAGCAAACGAGTTTTGACATTCCTAGGTATATTATCCGTAAGTATGGTTATATACTATACTATATTTGCAACGATGGTCATAAAAAATTACAGTATGTTTTTATTACATTAAAAAACAATCCTAGTTAATGTTATAATTTAGAAGTTATCCTCGTTACTGACTCTGAAGTCAATATGAGTATACTCTCCGTGATATATCCTTTGTATTATAACAAGATATTGATTCCCAAGTTAATAACCGAAGGTATCATGCTTGTGCTTGCTCTGCATGTAGGGGTCAAGAATATGAGACAAAATAGGGGTATAGAGATGTCCAATTCTCTCTCGAATATTCTTGTGAAAGATTCTATTTTTTATTTCGTTGTGTACGTCCTTGTGTATTGGTCATGACACTATATAGGCTAATACAGTTGGTACATAGTATATTCTCGCTGTGTTTGTCCAATCAGTTACTGTGGTCTCTGGCTGACGTAAGTAGTTCTATTTAGTAACCTTTCTGAAAGACAACGTATTTTATTTTACTAGCAAGAGTATAGTGATCTGCCTGTCCCCATCTCACTAGTCATAGGAAGTACCTTGAGCCAGTATTTACTTGTTAATATTCGAATACAAGCTTCGAAGAGGGAGAGACCGCAAACTGATTTTTCTCTCGAGGGGATCCAGTTTCAGTCGGGATCTGGGTTTGATGAGGGGGTACATGATAGATCATTCGGTAGTATCCGTTCCATGACAGCTACGTCCCATTGAAATGGTCAAGCTAATCATCTGTGGTCTTTGCGTAAACGTCGAAATCTCAAGGAGTGTTGCGCTGCTCAGGATTGCATTTCTGACTGAAAGAGATAGATCAGTTTATTTTACCTATGTCTATATATGTTTTTTGTTGTTTACGTAAGATGTGTAACTTCAGATCCATAAAATCTTGTGGGAAATACATTCCTTTAAAGTCTGTTTCATTATGACTACTTTTTTTCGCAACTTTATTGTAATTTTCATACGTCACGGAACTGGATTTAATAAGTCTCTTCCAATGACTTATTTCTTTATTTATTCATTCCATTTTTTTCTCATTATCAGGCCTTTAAGATGTCAAGAATATATAAGATGAAAATAGCTGAATATTACCTTACTTATTTTCAAAACTACCTGGGATTCGCTTTGCGCATGCCTACGTGGAATCCGAATCCAGCCTCACTATATTCTCTAGAGCATACTCAGGATACTCTGAAAAGATTATTATCATGGAAACAATGAAGAGAGCATCTCACATTCTTCGTGTTGGGCTCTAAAGTGTGAGGGAATACAACGCTAATGGCCCCAGTAGGCATAGGAGACTCTAACTTCTGTGTAACCCTCAGTTTTAGAGAAGCAAAAGGAGTTTTGCAGTTATCTCCGGGGGCATGCTATGTGGATGCGTACGGATAGACAATAGAACCTAACGATAAAAGGTATATTTCTTCGTATAACAGAAATCTTTTATCTTTACATACATCTAGGATTCACCATACTTAAGTAGACTGAATTGCTATTCTGAGTTACTCGCCTATATATATGGCAACTCATTTTATATCGGGTTATAATTAAAAAACCATGCGTGTAGAATCAACTAGGTTTTATGAGGGAAGATTTATCATTGTTACTACGGTTGGGGCATCATATAATCGAATACAACTTCTTTTATATAGGAAGCTGCGTGGACAAGATAGTACATGCCCGTCCCTTGAGAAAGTTGCGTGAATAAATTAATTTGATTAATTCCTCGACCACGGGGCACTAGCAAGCGATACCTAGCTAGTGTCCACGATCTTCAGTCCTCCGGGAAACACCAATTCGCTGACTGAATTATACTGAGTACATTCCGGATGTGCTATGTACTACTCGTTATGGGGATCAAAGAGTTTTTATTATCTTCTATTATTGATAAGAGATAATTATCTCTTGTGTGTAGAAATTTAAAATTGGCCACAAAATACTCGTCCTAGAAAGGGATCGTGACGTATTTGCTTATGTCAGATGACGTCTATAATTCCTAGTTTAAGATATTTACCATGCCTCAAGTGATATAACAGTGACATCCTGTCTGGTTTCAGTTTCAAAGTTTCGCCCGTCAGTTCCAGGACGCGCTTTGTTCTATCACAGCAGTGGAGAATAGATCCAGCCCTTCTAGCGTGTTGGGTGGGTTTCATCAACAAAGCTCTACCTCAGTGGCTTCTACTACTATGGTAACTAACCCTACCACGATCAGAAAAAAAAGGATAATAATTACATCTTCGTTGACTTAGAAGCGACTATTCAATTATTTATCTCTTACCTCTTACAATATCCTCTGTCCTGTGTTGTTTTAGGCATTTCATTTGAAATACAAAATACAAAATTACATAAAACCAAACGAGCTCACGTATCTCTGCGTTACCGAGACCGATCAGTCCTTTCCGCGGTGCCGAGTTTCCTCTAAACCTCGTTCCTAGCTTAGGTGACGGAGGTAGGAGGTAGAGACGACGCTATCGAGGGAGCAACGCGCGAAGCAGAACATATAGATACCGGTCACACAGCCTCTCTGACGACTATCATTACCAACTCCTCTAGATTCACGCAGTATCAACACGGTCAATATGTCCACAACAGATGGATTTCCTGTACACGTACTATGCAAGGAATCTCCAGAACGTCGTAGATTGATACCGCATCTTGATGGATTTGAACCTCCGAAAAGAAACAGTGCAACAAGCGACATCTGCAAAATAGGGGGCACGGCAGCAAATAAGAGTAAGAGCAAAATTAGCTTACGTCCTGTCCTTCTGAGTAATGAAAACCTACCGGGATGTTTATTATTCTTTGTAGAGTGGTTCACCCGGGGAGTGGGTATGCTTTGCTATCTCCGGTTCTCCTTTTTCGAAATTTCCTGTCGATTCATTCACTCGCACTTGACTCTCCGCTGGAGGGAAAAAAAGACGACATAAGGGCATAACGATAATGTCTAGTAACTCGAATCTGTCACACCTAAGAGACCTTACTACAGGAGGTAGAGAGCTTGGAGGAGTTTTTGTCGATAATTCAGTTGGTTAAATATACGAATCGTGGGTGTTTGGTTTACCGAACTTCTCGAGACTAAGGTTGTCTGCTTATCAAGTTTTACTTCGGGGAAAAAGTGTCTTCTTTGATCATATACCTTTATAACTATGGTTGGTGTGTGCCTCAGCTATGTTGAACCAATAATTAACTAATATAAATTGGATATTACGCTAGAAGGAGAATTTTCGGTGATGTTCGACTCGTACCGTACTGAGTTATTGAGCTACACTAATCACAAGTACTCTTCTTTCGAAAATACGAAGAGTGGTTTAGGAAAGATATCATATTACTTTGTGAACATAGGGCTGAGCCAAGTTCTTATCCCAAATTACGATATCCACTTTACGATACTTGACGTTGGTTAGCTCAATGTGAGTACCCCTAAATAATCCGAAAACTTTTGATTTACGGTCTCAAACGAGCCAGTTTTATAAATACTGGTTAGCATATGTTTCCAACGGCTGAGTTGGTGTCTCTATTGACGAGCAACATGTTTTTTTATCCCAAACCAAAACATTCAAGTACGTATCACGATCTAGTATGTATATAAGTTTATGATGGAATGGAAACTGATACTTAATGTAGATGTAAGATAGATCAGAGCTTTGATCTATTAGAGGGTGTGGATCTAATCTTGTATATTGTCTGAAAAAAGGCGTGATAGACGAGATGGGATGTCTTCGGTGGCTATCACAGAATTAACAGTCTGTGAGATTCTCTTATTGGCACGTTTTGTTTTTCAAATTAATTAGTTTGGTTCCTTAGTCTAGAGTATATGCACATTTCAAGGGAGTAGGCGGATTATGGTCTCCTGCATCACAAAACCGATGTAATGACTACATATTCTGCTACTATTCTCATTATAATTCTCCTAAAATAAAGAGGTGAGACTTCTTACATACGAGGAAAAGCTACAGTCCACAGTCTAACTTTACTCTACTGTACGGAGACTATGGTTATATTTGGATCAGGAAAAGATACGTTCATTTATAATGGTAGAGCTTTAATTCTGATCTACGAAAAAATACGGATTGTAAAGCTTATTAATGAAGGCATTATGTCTATGCTCACGCTTTGTAAAGGAATAATAAATACGAGGAAGTAAACTTACCACTCTTCTTGTTAAGGAATCTGAATTATACTTTTTTGTGTGGGTTCCTTGTATCTCTTGCGTCTTGAGAAAAACGTTCTGATAGTTTTCTTATGTAGTGTGTATACATTCTCTTTATTAAATCAGTTAGTTTGGGCAATCGCTGGAGTAAATAATTCTTATCCCTTCCTTTTCGCGGAAATAATAATAACACGAATTAATCTTTTAGCCGAAGTATATCGAAGTATCTGTTGGGATCTCGTTAACTGTGGGAAGCATCAAGAGTCGGTACCTACTGACCAATATCAGGAAACATGCTTCCAAGAAAATGGGATCCGTTATTGACAAATCATGGGAATGATACGACATTTGAAATTGGAGGAACTCAACTTTATGCAAATAACACTAGTCTTGGTACTGATGGAGGCGTATATGATCGGAAATTCGATGGTTTCAACCCAAGGGCAACAACTTCTGTTTGAAGGAGTTATATATAGAATACATGATTGTAATGTTACTTGTGGCGTTTTGATCGCGAGATGGTAGAACATCTGGATATTATATCGTTGATTTAGGCGGAGGGGATCGTGCAGTCCCCTATTGAGGTATGTGTAGATGTACTTTAATTTGTACTATATAAAAGGGATAGTGGAGAGTAGGACTACCGTGTATAAACCAAACCTTCTTTTCATAATCTGACATTGGCCATCGCGTGAAGTTATTCTGTTGATAACTCTAAAGCAGACATTACGAGAAAATACCAGCTCGGTCTTACTCCCCGCGGCACTAAACTATTTGTTTTCTCTGAACGGTTATGGTAGGAAACCTGATTGCCTCATACTTCGTAGTAAGAGTGTTTATCTTCATTCCTCATCCATTACCCTTTTACAAAATCAATACTTTGCCACCGGCTCTAAGCACTCCCGAAGCTTAGATGGAATAGTTGAAGGCATTTATGGGAGTAAACAAGACATCTGGCTAACTTACTATTTCATAACGAAGCGCCGTCGTCACACCCCGTGTCCTACGAGCCCTGGTCCTGGGAGAAATAATATTATTATTTTCTTTATCTGGATAAGATGCAAAATACTGACTAATGATGTATATGCCTTGAGTATATTAGTTATCGCTCATTTTAAAAAGTGAATTTAGTTCGAAGTGATAGCAACTGTCATATTATCCATCAAATCATTGTGTGTTAGTATCATTTTGATTGATTCGAACGAAGTGATGAGAATCCCTTTTCTCCCTGTAATATAAGAACAGTCACCCTACCCCTACTTCCCCCTTTCACCCCCCCTCACAATATGGCATTTTCTTTAAGCCATCCCACTTCTGAAGATATTATAAGCATATTATATTTACTCCGGTTAGAGAATTGCGTCAATTGTGAGTTTATAACAAGACATTTATTGTTTAACCTTTTTAAGTTCTGTGACTGCAGTATCGTCCATGGTACTCTATATGTACTATTATGGTATGCCTATACTCAAATGTACTTGTCAAATACTTATATATACATTCGTCCAGTTACAACGCTTGACAGCGAGTTCTCAGTGATGTGGGTATGTAATGACATCGAATCGACTAGGCTTACCTGACCGTTTGGGTATAGGATGCAAGATTTGGGATAGGAAAATTGTTGTTTTATCTTGTAAGAAACTAATAGGACCATGAGTTATAAGTACCTTATAGTGCGCAATAGATTAGATATTTTACTCTGTTCTACGTCACGTAAGTACTTTTAGACTTCTCAACGCCGTTGATCTCATGACCTCTTGGTTTAGTATTACATTTATTGGTTAGTAGATACCTAAGAGACCTATTACCCATTAAATATTATAAATTGACGAGCAACAGGCTTCTATACGGACCTATCATCAGAAGTAAGTGTATTGTCCGAGTATGGAGATCACCGTTTATATTATAAGCTAATTTTGAATTTAGACGTTGGCCTTCTCTTAGTCTCCCTCCTTATATACCACTGAGCCTCAGCACTATTAGGTATCTTTTCTTAATTAACATCACCTATATATCTGGGTTTGTTATTATCATATTAGCAGATTGTGAGTTACAGTCTCGTAATCCACTTTTATATAAGCCCCTTACAACGAAAAAGTCGCAATGCAGTTGAAACTATATGCACTTTATCAAAAGAGTAAACGAATTCTGACACTCTTGATAATATTGTCTATAAGTATGGTTATATACTATACTACTTTTATAACATTGATCATAAAAAACTGGTGTAAGTTTTTATTATACCAGCTATAACGATCCTACTTAATAATTTAATTTAGCAATTATCCTAGTTACTGACCCTGAAATCAATCTGAATACACACTCCGTAATATATCCTCCGTACTATAACAAGGCATTGCTTCCCAAGTTAATAACTGAAGGTATCATGCTCGTGCTTGCGCTGCGTGTAGGTATCAAGAATATGAGACAAAAAAAGAGTATAGAGACACCTAATTCTCTTTTGAGTCTTCTTGTAAAAGACTCCATACTTTATTTCGTCGTGTAGGCTCTGATCTCTTGGTTCTGATACTTTATGGTCTAATACGATTGGTACATAGTGTATTCTCATTATGTTTATTTAACCAGTTATTTTGGTTTCTGGCTGATGTGAGTACACTACTTTACTTTCCAGATGTTCCGAAAGATAATGTATTTTATTATACTAGCCCGGGCTTGTTGAAATACCTGGTTCCGTCTCATTGGCCATAGGAAGCGCCCTGAGCCAGTATCTACTTGTTAACATCAGAGTACAAGCTTTAAAGAGGGAGAGGATGGAGACCGAATTTTCTTTCGAAGGGATCCAATTTTAGTCAGGACCTGGGTTTGCTTCAGATGTACCCGATATATCATTCGGCAGTATCTATTCCATAGTGGCTACAACCAATTGAAAGAAGTGCGACAATCGATTAGTCCCCTGTCTGAGGTCCGTTAAAGTGTCAAACTTCAAAGGTTAATGCATTTCTTGGGACTGTATCTCTGGTTGAAGGAGACAGATCGATTCTATACTTTACCTTATATATGTTTTTCGTTGTTTACATAAGACGTGTAACTTCAGAACCAAGTTTGCGTGAGAAATACATTCTTTAAAAGTCGGCTTGATTATGACTACTTCTTTTTCGCACTTTGATGTAATTTTCATACCTCACGACCTCTCACGGAACTAGATTTAGTGAATCTTTTCTAATGACTTATTTCTTTATTTACTCACCCTGTTCTTTCTCATTCTCAGGCCTAAAAGATTTTAAGAATATATGAGATGAAAATGGTTGAATGTTACCTTACTTTTAAAACATCCCGAGTTTCGCTATGGACATGCCTACGTAGAATCCGAATCCAGCCTTATTATGTTCTCTAGAGCATACCGAAATAATCTGAAAGAATCATAGCTGTAGAAACGATTAAGAAGAGATTACTCACATTTTTCGCGTTGGATTCTTGAATGCGAGAGAATACAACGGGTGTAAGGATGCACTAATATGTTGATGCTCTCAGGGCGCCAATAATAGATATCTTATCTCTGATATCGATAAACCATATAAGGTGGACCTCTCACCCTTTCATAACCTCGAGTCGCGGAAACTCACGAAGTATTGGGTGATTCATTACAGATAATTACATGAGACTATAACGTCTTGATTATCCTACTGACCAAGCACAATCGCTATGCTACTTTAATGTACTATATGAAAAGGAGATACTAGAGAATAGGAGTGCTGTATGTATTAAGCTTGACGTAATTTGATAAATTGATAACAGCCTTCGACAGGCTCCAATCAATTGTACTAAGGTCACATGATGATATCCGCCTAACTTATTCTCCCTTTTCAGCCTTACCCTCTGGAAGAAATTAGCAAATTGTTTGTTTTCTCTAGGTAGCTGCAGAAGGGCTTCTGATAGCCTCATACCTTGTATTGTAAGAAGGTTCGTCTCCATCCCTCACTCGTTACTCTTTTATAAAATTATCAATTCGTCACCATCTCACGAGATGTTAATTGTATTTGAAATAGGCACTTATAGAAGTACGAAAGACATCTGCCATGTGATTTGTTTACTATTCCATAACGAAGTACCACCACTATATCCTGTGTCCTACGAGCCCTGTTCCTGTGAGAAATATTGGTATTATATCTTTTATCCATCCAAGGTTCATAATTATTGACTATTGTAGTTACTCCGAGAACATTTTAAATCTCCTAAGTATACTAAGTACTGTCTATCCTAAAGGTCGTTTTGATTCTCACCAAACCGGTGCGAGGTGATAACATCTGTCAATTTATCCATCAAGTCTCCATATACTAATTTTATTTTGATTGATTCGAACAAACTGATAAGAATCCTATTCCTCCCTTCCTTACCATATAACGAAAGATCCCCTACTCCCATTTCTCCCGACCTTACCCTCTCAAGATGACACCTTCTTTAGACCACCCTACTTCTGAAGAGATTATAAAAGAAATATACCTTATCCAATTAGGGAGTTACATTAGTTGTGGGTTTCCATTTAGGATCTCTATTAATTAACATTCATAGGTCCTCTAACTACAGTGTCATCCTTGGTACTCTATCTGTATTACTATGGTATACCTATACTCGCATTTACTCGTCATAAACTTATCAATACATTCGGACAGTCACAACACTTGACAGCGAGTTCTCAGTGATGTGGGTAAGTAACGGCATCAAACTACTCTTATATGCTTACCCGATTGTTTGAGTATAGGTTGCAAGATTTGGGATAGGAAAATTCTTGTTTTATTCTGTAAGTGGGAAAATTAAGGGACTAAGAATTACTAGTGCCTTATAGTAGAGAATAGATTAGATACTTCATCTTGCTCTACGTTATGTGAGTACTTTTAGGTCCCTCAGCGACAAAGATCTTATAGGCTCTTGGTTTAGGTTCATAAATACTGGTTAGTAGATACCCGGGAGATTTACTGCTTATAACCTACTGACAAGGATCAGTTCTGTTTCGAGCTCATACAGGACTATCCATGGAAGTAAGTATACAGTTCAAGTACAAAACTACCATTCAAACCGTAAGCTAATCTTTAATATAGATGTCAGTTCTTTTACTTCCCCTTGTAACATTATGCCGAGCCTTAGCATTACTAGGTGTGATATACTCTACAGCATTTCTTGGATAGTTTCAGTCATAGTCATGCTATTAGGAGATTGTGAGCCTGTGATATCATTCTTTTCCTTTAAATATGCTCACAAAGATTAAGGTGCATTACTCTTGAAACTATACGTGATTTATGAAAAAAACAAGCAAATTCTGACGTTTCTAGTTACATCGTTTATAAGTATGACTATATACTATACCATATTTGTGGCAATGATTATAAAAGACTGGAGTATGTTTTTATCACACTGACGGCGACGATGTAGTTAACGGTATTCTTCAGCAATTGTCCCTGTTTATGTTCCTGAGGTCAATATATTCGTGTGCTCTAAGACTTATCCAATATACTTCAACAAGCTCTTTGTACCAAGGCTAATAGTCGAGGCTATTACAATTGTGCTTGCACTTCACGTGGGAATCCAGAATATAAGAAAAGGTGGAGGTTCAGGGCGAACTAATCATCTTCTTCATATCCTCGTGAAAAACTCTATATTTCAATTTGTCGTGTAAGTCTTTACCTTATATTCATAGAAAATATTATTGTTCAATACGGTTTATATATAGCATATTCTCTCTGAGCTTGGTTTGTCAATTAGTTTGGTCGCTGGCTGACGTAAATAACTTCTTTCTAATTTTTCTGGATAACAATTTATTTTACTTTACTAGCAAGAGTATAGTGATTTGCCTGCTGCATTATCATTGTCGATAGGAAGCGCCTTGAACCAACATCTACTTATTGATATCAGAGTACAAGCTTCAAAAGAGAGGAGAATAAAGACTGATTTTTCTCTTGAGCGGATCCGATCTCACTCGGGATCCAGATTTGATGAGGGGGTACACAATAGATCGTTTAGTGGTACCTATCCCACAACAGCTACGGTGGATTGAGGGGGACGCATTCATTATACATTTTCGATGAGGCCCCTGTCTGAGGTCTCCACATAAATATCCAATTTTAAGAAGTAACCTGCCGCTCAAGGCTATATCTCTGATTGAAAAGGATGTATCGATCTTATATTTTACCTTATATATATTCTCTGTTGTTGACTTAACATGTATAACTTCATATCAATAGGTTTCTTTAAAGTCTGTTTACATATAACTACCTTCTTTCACAATAGAATCGTGATTTTGATACTGAAAACCCCTCCCCCCTCCACAGAACTGATTTTAATAAGTCTTCAACTGACTAATCTCGTATTTTTTTGGTTGTATGGTAGCAAAAGAAGCTATTGCAATTGTCTCCGGGCTATGTTATCTCTAGGGACTATACTATGCAGACCCGTATAGATAGGCAATAGAATCTGACGATAGAAAATCGTATTCCTTCTCATAACAGAAATCTTTGATCTTTAAATCTAGGAGTCACCACACTTAAATAGACCAGATTGCCATTTCAAGCTACTCGCCTATACATATATGGCAACTCGTTTTATATCGGATCATAATAAAAAGCTATGCATGTAAGGCTACGCATGTAGAAGTAAGTAGGTTATATGAGGAGAGATTTACCATTGTTACTACAATTGGGGCATCACATAATTGAATACAAATTTTTTCAAAACAGCACATGCCTATCCTTTGAGAAAATCACGTGAGCAAATTCATTTGATTAACTCTTCGACTACGAGGCACTAGCAGTATACCTAGCTAGTGTCCCATGACGTTAATCTCTCTGAGAAACACTAGTTCACTAGCTAAATTATACTGGGCTCAAGGGTATATCTTAAGAGTGCTCTGATCTATCCTCTGAAAGGTATGTTTTCATTTCTTAAATCCGGTGTAGAGTCACGGCAACCGTTAACGTAATCATCAGACCGCTCTATTTTTTCTTGATATTTTGATTGATTCGAAAAAGATGATAAGAGCTCCCCTTCTTCCTTTAATGTAGTGGCAGTTCCTCTACCGCCTTTCCCCCCGTCCCCACTCTCACATGATGATATCTCCCTCGAGCCAACCCGTTTCTGAAGAGATTATAAAAGACGTGTATTTTACTCAATTAGTGATTCACACTAATTGTAGGTCCTCATCTAGAATTTTTGTAAATTGCCCCTTACTAAGCTCTATAATCAGTGTCGTCTTTGGTACTCTATCTATACTACTATGGTATACCTATACTTAGATATACTCGTCACCCACTTATTTGTGCATTTGTACAGTTACAACACTTGATAGCGAGATCTCAGTGATGTGGGTATGTGACGGCATCAAATTACTCTTGTATTCTTACCTGATCTTTTGAGTATAGACTGCAAGATTTGGGATAGGAAAATTTTTGTTTTATTCTGTAAGTAAAAACCCAGCGGGACCACGAATTACAAGTGACTCATGATAGACAATAGCTTAGATATCTTACTCTGCTCATCGTCACATTCTTAATCTTCGTGCTAAGGCACAATGACTGTCTTTCTTTTATTCTCTGCTCCACTGTCTTTTCTTTATACCTATGTAGTTACTATGTAATTAGATAGGACGTGATCGCTCTAGTCCGAGCGGGTCCTTGGTATGCTGCATTATGTTCAGTTGCAGGACCTTAATATATTTAAAAAAAAAACTCATCGTCACGTGAGTACTTTTGGACCTCTCAGTGACATTGATCTTATGTATTCTTGGTTTAGTTGTTTGAATGGCGGTTAGTAGATATTTCTAAGATTTATGTACAGTCCACTGACGAGTGACAGGACTATTTCATAGAAGCTTATCTCGAGAAGTAAGTAAATGGTTCAGGCACCGAAGCTACTATTCATATTACATGTATAAGCTAATCTTGAGCACAGAAGTTGGATTTCTTGTACTTCCCCTTATAATGTGATCTTGAGCCTTAACAATTCTAGGTGCAGCATTTTTGGAGGCTTCCCTTGGATATTTATTACTGTTGCTATCCTCCTACAAGACTGTAGGTTCATAGAATCAATATATTCCTTTCAATATACTCACGACGACGATCAAGTTGCATTGCAGTTGAAACTATATGCACTTTACCAAAAAAGTAAAGGCATTCTGACGTTCCTAGTTATATCATTTATAAGTATGATTATATACTATAGTACATTCATAGTCATGATTATAAAAGGCTGGAGTATGTTTTTATTACACTAACTAAAGCTATCTTAGTTGATAACTTTTTTTAGAGATTATTCTCATTTCTGTCCCTGAAGTCGATCTACCTTATTTCTCTGTGATACTCCCTCCGTATTACAACAAGATTTTGATATTTAAGTTAGTAAATGAAGGTATTATGCTCACACTTGCACTTTGTGTAGGGACCAAGAATATGAGAAAAAATGGGGGTATAAAAATATCTGATTCTCTCGTTAATCTCCTCGTGAGGGATGCTATTTATCACTTCGTCGTGTAAGTCCTGAATCCATAATCTCGAAATTTTATGAACTGATGTATTTGATATATAGCATATTCTCGTTGTTGTTATCTGTTCTGTTTGTTTGGTCACTGGCTGAAGTAAGTGAGTAATTTTTCTGTGAGATAGCGTATCTAACTTAAGTAGTGGGGGTATGCCGAACTGCCTGTAGCCATAACATTATCGATAACAAGCGCATTGAGCCAGCATATACTCGTTAGCATTAGGATACAAGCTTTCAAGGAGGGGAGAATGGAGACTGATCTTTCTCTCGAAGGGATCCAATTTCACTCGAGACTTAGGTCTGATGAGCGTGTACATGATAGATCATCCGATAGTGTCCAATCCATGGCAGTTACAGCCGATTGAAAGAGATCGATCCCATCTGTCTTCGATTGGGGCCCCGTCGGAGATTTAGATGTGAATGACGAAAGTTCAAGGAGTGATGTGCTACTCAAGACTCTATCTTTGGTCGAAAGAGACAGATAAATTTCTATTTTTAGTTTATTACTTATAGAGAATGTGTAACGTTAATACCGATGAACTCATGCGAGACAGCACTCTATTTCTATTTAGACGTCTATTTATATATGTCTCTCGCCAAAACGGCGCGGGGTCAGCATTGTGCGCTGTCACAATCGAACACCTCACGTCAAGAAATTTCATACTTCAGGTGTCGATAGTTTAAAAGAGTGGAGAGGATGACACAAATGACAAGAACGTAAATTTTTTTTTTACTCTGGTCTCTGTTCCTAACTTTTCTCCCATCTTCTCCCCTACGAGATGCATTTATTTTAACCTGTTTCTGAAGAGATGAGGGCGATTAAAGAACTCACACACTAGACTCACCTGTTCAATAAACGGAACACTCGGTCACTTGAAAATCACCAATCAGACACGCGCGTGGGGGGGGGGGGGGATAAAGAGCTTCTTTGAAGGATAAGAGATGATTCTCTCTTGTGTGTGGAAATTTATATTTAAATTTATGACGACTAGCCGGAAAAGACTTGTTATATGGAAGGAAACAAGCAGATTTGCTTATTTCGGATGATATCTATAATCTACGGTGACACCTTGTCCGGTTTCGGTTTCAGAGCTTCCCCTAATCAGTTCCTAGGCGCGTCAGTTCTATCAGAGCAGTGGAGAATAGATACAGCCCTTCTACCATATTGGTTGGGTTTCATCAACAAAGCTCTACCTTAGTGGCTTCAACTACTATGGTAACTAACTCAACCGCGATCAGCAAAAATAGATAATAATCGAATATTCATTGATTTAGAAACAAGTATACAATTATACTCTCTTATCCCTAACAATGTCTTGTGTCCTGTGTTGTTTTAGGCTTTTCATTTGAAATACAGAATCACTCAAACGAATCCAGGCTCACATATCTCGTCGGGACCGATAATTCCCCTCCGTGATGCCGATATCCCTCGTAACCTCATTTATAATTTAGGACGAGGTGAGTCTATTGAGCAAGCAACAAGCGAAGCAGAATATATAAATATCAGACATACAACCTTCTCTAATCACAATCATTACCAGCTCCTCCATATGCGGGAAACATCGGCAAGGTTAGCATGCCCACAACAGATAGACTCCCTGTGCAGAGCATGTACAAGGAATCTCAAGAACCTAGTAGATTGATACCGCATCTTGATGGATTTGAACCTCCGAATGGAAACAGGGCGCAATAATAAATACCTGCAAAATAGGGGGTCCGCAGCGAACAAGAAGAAAAGTAAAATTAGTCCACATCTCGTCCTTCCCGTGTAAAAAAGAAGTTAATGGAATGTTTGTTATTCTTTGTAGAGTGTATCACCAGGGGTATATGTATAATTTGTTTCCCCTTCTTTCTGTTCGAATCTCCTATCGTTTCATTCATTCGCAACTGACCCTCTACTGGAGGGAAACAACGACAACATAAGGGTACGACGATAATGTCTAATAACTTGACTCTGCCTTCCCTAGGAAAGCTTTTACAAGAGGCAGAAAGCTTGATGGAGTTTGTGTCTATCTATCTATAATTCGATTGGTTAATTATACGGATTGTGGGTGTTTGGTTCTACAGAACTGCTCGAGACGAGAGATGCCTGCTGACTGAGAATTATTTCGAAAAAGGAAGTGTCGGCCTTGAATTTATACCTTTATAACTATGCCTGGTTTTGTATCTAAACCAGGTCGGGCTAATAATTAATTAGTATCGATTATAATGACTGCATATTTTGCTACAATTCTCTCTATAATTCTCAGGAAATAAAGAGGTCAGACTCTTACATACGGGAGAAAACCACAATCTGCAGTCCAATTTTATAATACCATACAGAGACCATGGTTATATTTAGATCAGGAGAAGATACGTTCATCTGTAATGGAGGTACTATACCTCCGATCTACGATAAAATATGAATTGCAAAACTTATAAATGAAGGTATTATGTTTATACTAGCACTTCTTAAAGGGATAATAACTACGAGGGAGTACAGTGGTAGGTGGACGGGAAGCAAACTAATAGCTCTTCTTGTTAAGGGTTCTACACGATATTTCTTGGCGTAAGCCTCCCCCCCCCTCTCGTATCCTTCATACTCTCAAGACAAAAGGTCTGATAGTATTCATATATAGCGTGCGTGCATTTTGTTTATTAAGTCAATTAGTTTTAGCAATAGCTGGAGTAAATATTTCTTTTCCTTATCTTTTCTCTTGGAAAAAATTAACAATAATACGAATTGATATTTTTAGTCGAGATACATCGAAGTACCTGTTGGGATCTCGTTAACTGTGGGAAGCATCATGAGCCAGCACTTACTCATCAATATCAGGAAACACGCCTCAAAGAAAATGGGATCTGTGAATGACGAATCGTGGGTGACTGAGACGACATTTGAAATTGGAGGAACTCAACTTTACGCAAATAACACTGCTCTTGGTATTGATGGGAATGTATATGATCGGTCAGTTGGTGGTTTCAACCCGAGGACAACAACTTCCATTTGAAAAAAGTTATATGTGGACCACAGAATCGGAATGTTCCTTGTGGTATTTTGTTTGCGGGGAAGAAGAGCATCCAGATGTTATGTCGCATCCGCTTTAGGCGGAAGGAACCCCATGATCTCTTATTTAAATATGCGTAGATGTACTTTAATTTGTTATATATAAATGATATAGCGGAGAGTAGAACTACCGTGTATAATAAGCTTAGCCTCCTTTTCATAAATTGATAATGACCAGCGACAAACTCTAAAGCGAACGTAACAAAGCTATAAGATGATATCCAATTAATTTATCTTCTCAGCTCGGTCTTGCTTTCTGGAAGTAAATAAGAAACCATCTGGTTTTTCTAATAAGCCATAGTAGGGCTTCTGATGGTTCCATAACTCGTATATAGGGTCCATCTTCTTTCTTCACCCATTACCCTCTTATAAAATTAGTATTTTGACACCGGCACCCGAGCTGTCAAATGTATTCGCTATAGGTATTTTAGGCATTTATAGAAGTACATGTACGTAAGGAATTTTCGCGGGTATATGATGAAATATCAGTGTCATAGCCGAGTTTCAGTCTTAACAGCAATATGAAGTCATTGATATTGACCAATGTGGCTACTCCGATAAAGACAGTTCACACACAAAGGCTGAATATACTAGGCACTGCCTTTTTCAAGAGGGAGCTCTGGCTCTCGCTAAACTGGTGCAAGGTTGTGAAAACTATCGGTTCATCCATGCATGTTTCTACTATATTGATCGATTCGAATAAAACGATAAGAACCCCCTCCCCTTCCTCCTCCTCCTTATAGCTTCGCAACAGAGCCTCACCCATTCTCCTCATCCACACTCTCTCAAGATGGCATCCCATTTAAGCCGGTCAACTCCTGAAGATATTATAAAAGACATGCAATCTCTCCAATTGAGTAATTGCGTTGATCGTAAGTTAATAACTCAGGATCTTTATTACTTAACCTTTGTAAGTTCTGTAACTACAGTGTCGGCCATGGTACTCTATATGTACTATTATGGTATGCCTATGCTCAAATATACTTGTCACATACTTATATATACATTCGAGCAGTAACAACGCTTGATAGCGAGTTCTCAGTGATGAGGGTATGTAGTGGCATCGAATCGACTTATTAGGCTTACCTGACAATTTGAGCATAGGGCGCAAGATTTGGGATGGGAAATTCCTTGTTTTATCTTGTAAGTGAGGGACTAACGAGACCATGAGTTATAAATACCTCATAGTGCACAATAGATTAGATATCTCACTCTGTTCTACGTCACGTAAGTATTCTTAGACCTTCCAATGATATTGATCTCATGGACTCTTGGTTTAGTATTACATTTATTGGTTAGTAGATACTACAGAGACTTATTGTCTATCATATATTGACCAATAATAGGCTTCTATTTCACCGACCTATCATCAGACGTAAGCATATTGTCGAGTATAGAATTCACCGTTTATATTATGAGCTAATCTCGAATACAGACGTTGGTTTTCTCTTACTCTCCCTCCTTATATACTACTGAGGCTCAGCACTGCTAGTAACATTATATTAAACAGTATCTACTATATATCTATGTTTGTTATTATTCTATTAGGAGATTGTGAGTTACAGCCTCGTAATCCCCTTTTCTATAAGCCCCTTACGAGGAACAAGTCGCATTACAGTTGAAACTATATGCACTTTATCAGAAAAGTAAACGAATTCTGACATTCCTGATTATATTATCTATAAGTATGGTTATATACTATACTACATATGCAACATTAATCATAAAAAACTTGGGTATGTTTTTATTATATCAACCATAATGGTCCTATTTAATGATTTAATTTAGCAGTTATCTCAACTAATAACTCTGAAGTCAATCTGAGTGCACGCTCTGTGAACGACCCTTCGTTTTATGTCGAGCCTCTAATCCCCAAGTTAATAACCGAAGGTATCATGTTCGTGCTTGCATTACGTGTAGGGTTCAAGAATATGAGACAAAATAGGGGTATAGAGATGTCCAATTCTCTCTTCAGTCTTCTTGTGAAAGATTCCATACTTTATTTTGTCGTGTAAGCTCTGATCTCTTAGTTATGTTACTTTATGGTCTAATACAATTGGTGCATAGCATATTCTCACTGTGTTTGTTTAACCAGTTATTTTATTTTCTGGCTGATGTAAGTACCTTTATTTTCTGGCCTTTCCGAAATATAATGTACTTTATTTTACTAGCCTGATTTTTTCGGATTGCCTTCTTCCATTTCATTAGTCATAGGGAGTGCCTTGAGCCAGTATCTACTTATCAACATTCGATTACAAGCTTCAAAACGGGAAATAATGGAAACTGATTTTTCTTTCGGAGGGATCCAATTTCAGTCAGGACCTGGGTTTGATGAAAATGTGCCCGATATATCATCCGGTAGCATTCACCCTATATCGGCTACGGTAGATTGAAAGGAGCGCGCTAATTGATTAGGCCCCCGTCTGAGTTTTCTGTAAAGACGTCGGAAATTCAAGGAATAATTCATTTCTCGGGTCTGTATCTCTAATTGAAAGGGACAGAATGATTCCATATTTTACCTTATATATATACTTCGTTATTAGCTTGAGATGTATAAATTTAGATTGATAAAACCGGTAAAAATATATTTAAAGTCTGCTTGTTTATTACTTTCTTTTCACAGCTTTATCATAATTTTCACGCCCCACAACCCCCCACAGAGATAGACTTAGAGAGTCTTTTTTAATGGCTGATTTCTTTAATTATTCTGTTTTTTTTCTCATTCTCAGGATTTAAAGATTCTATGAAATAAATAAGATGAGAATAGCTGAACATTACCTTGCTTTTAAAGCCTCCTGGGTTTCGCTATGTACACGCCTACGTGGAATCTGAATCTAGCCTCACTATACTCTCTAGAGTGTATCCAGGATACATAGCCGTAGAAACGATAAAGAGAACATTACTCACATTTTTCGCGTCGGATTCTTAAATGCAAGAGAATAGGACGGGTATAAGGGTAGACTAATACTCACGTGTTAATACTCTCAAGACGCCAATAATAGATATCTCGTCTCCGATAAACCATATAAGGGGACCTCTCACTCTTTCATAGCCTTAAGTCCCGGATACTCTCAAAGTACTGAGTGATTCATTACAAAAAACTACAGGAGCCTGTGACATCTCGATTATTCCGCCAACCAATTATAGTTACTACGCTATTTTAATACGTGCTATATAAAACAGAAACCGGAGAATAGAAGCTCCGTGTGTAATAAGCTTTATTTCTTTTAATAAATTGATAACAACCACTGGTAGACTCTAAAGCGAATGTACCGAGGCTGTACGATGATATCCGACTAACTTGTCCTCCCTGTCCGGCCTTACCCTCTGAAAGTAAATGGTAAATCATTTGTGTTCTCTAATTGGCTGCAGAGAGACTTCCGACAGCTTCATACCTCATATCGTAAGATGGTCCGTCTTCATTCCTCACTCATTACTTTTATAAATCAGTAATTTGATACCAGCTATAAACACCCACGAGTTGTCGAATGGATTTGAAATAGGTATTTTTGTAAGTACGCACGACATCCGCTATTTAGTTAATTTACTGTTTCATGACGAAGCACCGTCACATTCTATGCCCTAGATCCCTGGTCTTGAGAGAAATAATGATATTATTTCTTATCTGTTTGTCCATATTTCGTAATTATTGGCTAATGTATTTATTCTCAAAACATAGTGTATATCTTACGTACAATAGCTACCGGCCATTTCAAACAGTGATTTTGTCTCTCACCAAGTCGGTGCGGGATATTAATATCCCTCAGGCTATCTGTCAAGCCACATCATACTAGTATTACTTGATTGATTCGAACAAAACGATGCGAATCCCTTCAATCCTATTATATAACGACAGTCCCCTACCCCCACTTCTCTTCGTCCCTACTCTCTCAAGATGACATCTTCCTTAAACCATCCTACTTCTGAAGAGCTTATTAAGGAGATATACTTTATCCAACTAAGGGGCTACGTTAATTGTAGGTTTTCACCCATAATCTCCATTAATTAACCTTTTTAAGCTTTGTAATCACAGTGTCGTCCTTGGCATTCTATATGTACTATTATGGTATGTCTATACTTGCATATACTCGAGGCACGACTTATATATATTGACAGTTACAACACTTGATAAGGAATTCTCAGTAATGTGGGTATGTAACGGTGTCTAATCTACTTTTTAGGCTTATCTGATCATTTGACTTTAGAACGCAAGATTTGGGATAGGAAAACTCTTGTTTTATTCTGTAAGCAAGAGACTAATTGGACCGCGAATTACAAGTGCCTTATAGTAGACAATAGATTAGATATTTCAATTTGCTCTACCTTACGTGAGTAACTTTAGACTCTCTAAACGACATTAACCTTATATGCTCTTGGTTTAGTTTTATAAGTATTAGTTAGTGGATACCCGAAATATTTACTCGCCGTAACCTACTAACGAGAAATAGTGCTTTTTAAAGCTTATACAGGCCTGTCCTTAGGAGTAGGTATACGGTTCAGATACAAAAATTTACATTTGAGTTATAATCTAATCTTCACTATAGATGTTAGTTCTCGTACTTCCCCTTGTAGTATTATGCTGAGCTTTAGCACTGCTAGGTGTAATACACTCTATAGTCTTCTTTGGATAGTTTCGGTTATTATTATGCTCCTAGGAGATTGTAAGTCGATAAGATCATTCTTTTCCTTTAAATATACTCACAAAGTTTAAGTTGCTTTACTCTTGAAAATATACGTGATTTATGAAAAAAGCAAGCGGATTCTGACGTTTCTGGTAATTTCGTTAACAAGTATGGTCGTTTACCAAGCTACATTTGTAATAATGATTATAAAAAACTGGAGTACGTTTTTACTATACTAACTACGAGGATGTAGTTAACGGTATTTTTTTTAGCAATTGTCCCCATTTTTGTCCCTGGGGTCAATCTGTTCATATGCTCTAAGAGTTATCCTCCGTACTTTAACAAGTTCTTTATACCGAAGTTGATAATTGAAGCTATCATGCTCATACTCGCACTCCGTGCAGGAATCAAGAATATGAGAAAGAATGAAGGTATAGAGCTATCTATTTCTCTCCTTCATATCCTCGTGAAAAACTCTATATTACAATTTATCGTGTAAGTATTTACCTTATATCCTTAGAAGTATATTGGTTTAATACGATTTATGTATAGCGTATTCTCTCTGAATCTGGTTTGTCAGTTAATTTGGTTGCTAGCGGACGTAAGTACTCGCTTTTTAGCCTTTTCGGATTTTAACCTATTTTATTTTTCCAGCAAGAGTATAGCGATTTGCCCGCTACCATATCATTGTCAATAGGAAGCGCTTTGAGCCAACATTTACTCATTGACATCAGAATACAGGCTTCAAAGAAGGGAAGAATAGAAAATTGATTTCTCTCTCGAAGGGATCCGATCTCACTCGGGACCTAGGTCTGATGAGCGTGTACATGATAGATCATTCGGCAGTGTTCAATCCATGGCAGTTATAGCCGACTGAAGGAGATCGAATTTATCTGCCTTTGATGGGGCCCCTGTCGAGGACTTGAATGTGAACGACGAAACTCTAAAAAGTGATGTGCTACTCAAGACTCTATCTCTGCTTGAAACGAGACAGATAGATTTCCGTTTTAACCTTGTATGTGTAGTGTATTATCTGTAGAGAATGTGTAACGTCATACCGATGAACTCATGTGAGACAGCATCCTATTTCTATTTAGAGGTCTGTTTGCATATGTATATGTCTCTCTCGCCAAAACGACACGGGGTCAGCATTGTGCGCTGTCACAATCGAACACCTCACGTCAAGAAATTTCATACTTCAGGCTTCGACAGTTTAAAAAAACCAACAGGATGACACAAATGACAGGATCGTAAGAAAAGTTTTTTTTTATTCTGGGCTCCTATTCCCCTACCTTCCTAGCTTAACACATCTTCCCCTATACAATATACATTTATTCAACCTATTTTTGTGAATGAGACTAAAGGGCTCACACCCTTGACTCATCTATTAAATTAACGGAACACTCAATCATTTGACAATCAATGATCAGGCACGCGCGTGGAGAGATAAATAACTTTTTTTTATCTTCTTCTTTGATGTATAGGAGATGATTCTCTCTCGTGTGCGGAAGTTTAAATCTAAACTTATGACGATTACCCATAAAAGACTTGTTTAATGGGAGGAATCACGACAGATTTGCTAATTTCAGATGACGTCTAAGATATTTCCCATGCCTCAAGTGATATAATCTACAGTGACATCTTGTCCGGTTACGGTTTCAATGTTTCACCTATCAGTTCCTAGGCGCGTCTATCAGTGGAGAGAGATACAGACCTTCTAGCATATCGGGTTTCATCAACAAAGCTCTACCTAAGTTGCTTCTACTACTATGACAACTCAACCAAATCAACAAAAAAGATAATAATCGCATCTCCGTTGAAAGCGACTGTCCAACGATACTCTCGTTGTCCGGGCTTTGTGTTGCTTCAAGTTTTTCGTTTGATTTACTAAATACGAAATCACTCAAACGAACTCGGGTTCACGTACACCAATGTCGGTGAGTCCGATGACTCCTGTCTGTAGTGCCGAAATCCCTCTCAACCTCGTCCCTGGTTTAGGTGTCGGGGGTAGGGGCGAATTTATCGAGAGAGCAACGCTCGGAGCGGATCAAAAATTACCAGCTACACAACCCTCGTTGATGACCGTCATTACCACCTCCTCTAGATTCGGGCAACATCACCGTGGTCAACATGTACACAGCAGATAAATTCCCTGTACATGTGCATTTACAGTTCAAGGAATTTCTAGGGCGTAGTGGGTCGATACCGCATCTTGATGGATTTGAACCTCCGAATAGAAACAGGGCGCAATAGGCAACATTTGCAAATAGGGGGCGGCAGTGAACAAGAAGAAAAGTAAAATTAGTCCACATCTCGTTCTTTCCATGTAGATGAAAAGTTAACGGTTGTTTGTGATTCTCTATAGAGTAGCTCACCAGAGGTATATGTATAATTTGTTTCCCCTTCTTTCTGTTCGATTATGCTATCGTTTCATTCATTCGCAACTGACTCTCTACTGGAGGGAAACAACAACAACATAAGGGTACAACAATGATATCCAGTAACTCGATTTTGCCTTCCCTAGGGTTGCTACAAGAGGCAGAAAGCTTGATGGAGTTTATATCGATAATTCAATTGGTTAATTATACGGATTGTGGATGATCGGTTCTACCGAACTGCTCGAGGCGAGAGATGTCTGCTGACTGAGAATTACTTCGAAAAATGAAGTGTCGGCCTTGAATTTATACCTTTATAACTATGGTTGGTTTTGTATCTAAGCCAGGTCGGGCTAATAATTAATTAGTATCGATTATAATGACTGCATATTTTGCTACTATTCCTGTCATAATTCTCAGGAAACAAAGAGGTCAGCTTTCTTACATAAGAGAGAAAGTTACAATCTGCAATCTATGTTTACGATATCATAAAGAGACTATGGTCGTATTTGGGCCAGGAGAAGATATGTTCATTTATAATGGTGGAACATTTCCTCCGGTATATGATAAAATATGGATTGCGAAGCTTATAAACGAGGGCATTGCGTTTATACCCGCACTTCGTAAAGGAATAATAAACATAAGAGAATACAGAGGCAGACGGGCGGGAACAGCTCACCGACCTTATTGCTAAGGACTCTGTACTATACTTCTTAGTATAAGCTCCCTCCCCCTCGTATCCTTCATACATACTTTTAAGATAAAAAGACAAAAGTTCTGATAGTATTCAATTATAGTGTATGTACATTTTGTATTTTAAGTCGGTTAGTTTGGGCAATTGTCGGAGTAATTATTAATTTGCCTTATCTCTTTTCACGGAAATAATTATAATAGTAATACGAATTAATTTTTTAGTCGAGATATATCGAAGTACATATTGGGATCTCGCTAACCGCGGGAAGCATCATGAGTCAGCATTTACTGACCAACATCAGGAAACATGCTTCGAAGAAAATGGAATCTGTGAATGATGAATCATGGAAGACTGAAACGACATTTGAAATTGAAGGAACCCAACTTTATGCGAATAAAACTGCTCTTAGTATTGATGAAAGCGTATTTGATCTGCCATTTGGTGATTTCAACTCGAGGACAACAACCTCCATTTGGAAAAGTTATATGTGGACTATGGAATTGGAATGTTCCTTCTGGGATGGTAGAACATCTGGATATTAGATCGTACCTGATTTATATGGAGGAGATTGTGTAGTCTCCTATTGAGATATGTGTAGATGTACTTTGATTGGTACTAAAAAAAATAGCAGTGAATAGGGCAACCATGTGTAATAAGCTTAACCTCTTTTTCATAAATTGATAATGACCACCGACAGACCCCAAAGCAAATGTATCCAGGCCATACGATGATATCCGATTAATTTATCCTCTCAGCTTGATCTTGCTCTCTGACAGTAGATACTAAATCGTCTGTTTTCTCTAATTGGTCCCAGTAGGGATTCTGATAGTTATATACATGTAATCCATATATAGGATTCATCTTCATTCCTTACCCGTTACCCTTTTATAAAATTAGTACTTTGATACCGGCATTAAATACTTCCGAGATGTCAAATGGATTCGTTCTAAGTATTTTAGGTATTTATAGAAGTACATAAGGCATTTTTACGGGTATATGATGAAGCATCAGTGTCACAGTCGAGTTTCAGCCCAAACATCGATATGAGGTCACCGATCAATATCAGTGTAGCTACTCCAATAAAGGCCATCCACATACAAAGGAAGAATATATCAGACATTGCCTTTTTTTCAAGAGGTAAGTCTAGTTCTTACTAAACTGGCGAAGTTATGAAGACTATCGGCTCATTCATACATGTTTCTACCATATCAATTAATTCGAATAAAACTATAAGAACCTCCCCTCTCCTTCTTATAGCCTAGCAACAGAACCTCATCCTTTCCCTTCATCCACACTCTTTCAGGATGGTATCTCACTTAAGCCAACCCACTTCTGAAGAGATTATAAAAGACATATATCTTCTACAATTGAGGAATTACATTTATCGTAAGTTAATAACTTAGAATCTCTATTAATTAACCTTTGTAAGCTCTATCACTATAGTGTCGTCCATGGTACTTTATATGTACTACTACGGTATGCCTACATTCAGATATATTCATTACATACTTACTTATCCGGGCAGTTACAACACTTGATAGCGAGATCTCATTGATGTGGGTATGTAATGGAGTTAAATCGAGTTATTAGGCTTACCTGACTGTTTTAGCATAGGGTGCAAGATTTGGGATATTTTATTCTGTAAGTGAGAAGCTAGCGAGACCATGAGTTATGCCTTATATTTCGCAATAGATTAGATATCTCACTCTGGTTATCACCATGTGAGTACTTTAGACCTCTAAACGACGAGGACCTTACGTATTCTCGGTATAGATTTATAAATATCGGTTAGTAAATGCCCGAGAGATTTATTGCTTGTAACCTACTAATGAAAAACATTCTCGTTTCCAGCTTATGGAGGCCTATCCATAGAAGTAAGCATACAGTTTAAATATAAATATTCCCATCTAAGTCATAAACTAATTTTTATGCAGATGTTAGCTTCCTCATACTTACCCTTATAGTAACCTGCTGAGATTTAACACTGGTAGATGTGATATATTCTACGGTTTTCCTCAGATAGTTTCAATCATTATTATGCTACTAGGAGACTGTAAGTCGATAAGATCATTCTTTTCCTTTAAATATGCTCACAAAGATTAAGTTGCATTACTCTTGAAACTATACGTGATTTATGAAAAAGGCAAGCGGATTCTGGCTTTTTTGGTCATATTGTTTATAACTATGGCCATATACTATACTATAAATACAATAATAATAATAAAGGACTGGAGTGTGTTTTTATTACTCTAACTATAATGATGTAATTAACGATTTTTTTCAGATATCGACTTTGTTTATACTCCTGTGTTCGATCAATCCGTGTGCTCTAGGACTTATCTTCCGTACCCTAGCAAATTCTTTATACCAAGGCTAATAACTGAAGCTATTGGAATCGCACTTGTACTCCGTGTAGGGATAAAGAATATGAGAAGAAATGGACGTATAGAGATATCTAATTCACTTCTTTATGTTCTCGTGAAAAACTCTATATTTCACTTTTTCGTGTAAGTCTTTACCCTATACCCCTAGAGATTATATTGGAATAACATGGTTTGTATGTATAGCATATTCTCTCTGAGCTTGGTTTGCCAATTAATTTGGTCGCTAGCCGACGCAAGTAACTGCTTTTTAACCTTTTCGGATTCTAATCTATTTTATTCTGCCAGCAAGAGTATAGTGATTTACCTGCTGCATTATCATTGTCGATAGGAAGCGCTTTCAACCAGTACCTACTTGTTGACATCAAAGTACAAGCTTCAAAAGAGGAGATAACGGAGACTGATTTTGCTCTCGGAGGGATTCGATCTCACTCGGAACCCAGGTTTGATGAAGACGTACACGATAGATCATTCGGTAGCGCTTGTTCTATAACGGCTACTGCCAGTTGAAAGGGGTGCACTGATTTTGTAGACCTTTGTTGGAGGTCTCCACGGAAATGTTGAGGTTTGAAGGAGTGATGTGCTGCTCGGGACTGTACGTCTGATTGGAAGAGACGGACCAAGTTTATATTTTTCCCTGTATATGTACTTCATTGTTAACTTAACATATGTAGAAATTACCTTTCTTATAAGTTCCCTTGTATATGGCTACCTTCTTTCCACAAATTTATTGTGATTTTCATACCGCACGACCCCCACAGAACTAGAATCAACAAGTTTGATGTGGCTAACTTCTTCATTTATTTATTTTTTCATTCTCTGGATTTAAAGAATTTATGTAGTACATAAGATGAGAATAACTAAAAATGATTTTACTTTCAAAACTACATGGGTTTTGCTATGCGCATGCCTGCGTGGAATCCGAATCCAGACTTACTATGTCCCCTAGAGAATATTCGGGATACTATGAAAGGAAAATTACTGCAGAATTGATGAAGAGGGTATTACTCACATTTTTCACGTTGGACTTTAATATGCGAGGGAATATATTACTATCGGCCCCAGTAAACACAGGAGACTCTAACTTCCGTGTAACTCTCGGTTGTATGGTAGCAAAAGGAGCTATTTCAGTTATCTCCGGGGCTATGATGTCTCCTGGGGATATGCTATGCGGATACGTACGGATAAGAAATAGAACCTAGCAATAAGAGTTGTATTTCTCCATATAATAGAGATATTTAATCTTTGCATACATCTAGGAGTCATCATACCTCGCCTATATATACGGCAACTCATTTTATATCAGATTATAACAAAAAAACCACGCATGCAGAATTAACTAGGTCATATTAAGGGCGATTTATCATTGTTATTACAATTGGGGCACCATATAGTCGAATACAACTTCTTTCTTATGAGGACTCGCGCCGACAGAATATCACACGCTTGTCTTGTTCGAGAGAATTGCGTGAATAAATTCATTCGATTAATTAAATCATCGACTACGAGGCATCCGTAATACCCAGTTAGCGTCCCACAATAACCCTCTAGAAAACACTGATTTACTAGCTGAACTATATCGGGTCCATGAGTATATTTCGGATGTGCTA
The DNA here is from genome assembly GCA_002287475.2 of Pyrrhoderma noxium. NCBI lineage: Eukaryota > Fungi > Basidiomycota > Agaricomycetes > Hymenochaetales > Hymenochaetaceae > Pyrrhoderma > Pyrrhoderma noxium. The sequence goes on along the minus strand of CM008258.1, from coordinate 2,107,320 downwards.
TGTACTATTCATTGGGAAGATTAAAGATCGTATGCTACCTTCTATGATTGATAAGAGACGATTCTCTCTTGTGAGTGGAAATTTAAATTTTATGACGACCATCCAGGGAGGAATCGTGACGTAATTGCTTATGTCAGATGACGTCTATAATTCTTAGTCTAAGGTATTTACCATATGCTTCAAGTGATATAGTCTACAGTGGGACCTTGCCCAGTTTCAGTTTCAAAAAAGTTTCACTCATTAATTCCTAAGCACGTCTGTCCTATCAGAGCGGTGGAGAATAAATATAGTCCTTCTAGTGAGTATAGCGGGTTTCATCAATAAAGCTCTATCTCGGTGGCTTCTACGAACCCGGACTCTCATATCTCAACGTCGCCGAGACCGATAAGTCCCCTCCGTGATGCCGATATCTCTCGTAACCTCGTTTATGGTTTAGGATGGGGTGACTCTATTGAGCAAACAACGCGCGAAGCAGGGTATATAAATATCAACCAAACAACCTTCTCTAATCACCATTATTACCAGATCCTCTAGATTCGGGAGACATCAGCACAGTTAACATGCCTACAACAGACAGACTCCCTGTGCAGAGTATGTACAAGGAATTTCCGGAACGTAGTAGCTTGATACCGCATCTTGATGGATTTGGACTTCCGAACGGAAACAGGGCGCAATAGTATATACCTGCAAAATAAGGAGACCGCAGCGGATAAGAAGAAAAGTAAAATTAGTCCACATCTCGTCCTTCCCGTGTAAAAAAGAAGTTAACGGGATGTTTGTTATTCTTTATAGAGTGGCTCACCCGGGGTATGAGTATACTTTGTTCTCTCCCCTTCTTTCTTTTCGATTATGCTATCGTTTCATTCATTCGCAACTGACTCTCTGCTGGAGGGAAACAACAACAACATAAAGGTACAACGATAATATCCAGTAACTCAATTCTGCCTTCCCTAGGAGAGCTTTTACAAGAGGCGGAGAGCTTGAGGGAGTTTGTATCGATAATTCAATTGGTTAATTATACGGATTGTGGATGATCGGTTCTACCGAACTGCTCGAGGCGAGAGATGTCTGCTGACTGAGAATTATTTCGAAAAAAGAAGTGTCGGCCTTGAATTTATACCTTTATAACTATGGTTAGTTTTGTATCTAAACCGGGTCGGGCTAATAACTAATTAGTATCGATTAGGTATTACTCTAGAAAGCGACTTTTCAGTGATGTGGGTATGTTCGATCCGTAACTTATTGAATTATTGAGCTATATTTACCCACAAGTAAACTTCTTTCTAGAATACGAGTCGTAGTTAGGAAAGACATTATATTACTTTGTTACGCACGAGCTTGGAAAACGAGTTTATTGTCCCGACTCATGATATCTATTTTAGGTACTATACTTGAACTTGGTCAGCACAATGTGAGTATCCAAGAACAGTCCGAAAACCTTTGATTTATGGTCTCGAACGAGCTAGATTTATAAACACTAGCCAGCATATGTTTCCAATGGCTGAGTTGGAATTTCTATTGACGAGTAACAGGTTTATTTATCTCAAACCAAAGCGATCAAGTACGTACCTAGATCTAGTCTGTATATGAGCTTACGATGGGATGGAAACTGATGCTTAATGTAGATGTGAAATATACCGAGGTTTAATCTATTAGAATATGTGGATCCTATCTGGTATAATGTCGGAAAAAGGTGTGACGGATGAGATGCATTTTATAAGGTGTCTTCGGCGGCCATCACAATCGCCTTATTAACGGATTATGAAATACCATGCATATTAGAACACATTTTTTGATTTTCAAATCTAATTGGTTTCTTAGTCGTACTACAGCTGAGAGTCTATGTACCTTTCAATGCAGTAGACGGATTACGGTCTTCTTCGTTACGACACCGATTATAATGACTGCATATTTTGCAACCATTCTAGTCATTATCCTCAGAAAACGAAGAGGCGAGTTTTTTTTACATGCGAGGGAAAGCTACGGCCTAACTTTATGGTCTTATACAGAGACTATGGTTATATTTGGACCAGGAGAGAATATGTTTATTTGTAATGGCGGAACAATTCCTCCGATATATTATAAAATATGGATTGCAAAGCTTATTAACGAGGGCATCATGTTTATAATCGCACTTCATAAAGGGATTATAAACATGAGAGAGTACAGTGGCAGGTGGACAGGGAATAAGCCCATAGTCCCCATTGTTAAAGGATTCCGCACGATATTTTTGGTGCAGCCCCCCCCCCCCCTCGTATCCTTCGTACTCTTAAGACAAAAGGTCTGATAGTATTCATATGTAGTGTACGTGCATTTTGTTTATTAAGTCAGCTAGTTTGGGCAATAGCTGGAGTAATTATTAATTTTCTTTCTCTCTTTTCACGGATGCTATAATAACGTTAACATGAATTGATATTTTAATCGAGATACATCAAAGTACTTGTTGGGATCTCGTTAACTGTGGGAAGCATCACGAGTCAGCACTTACTGATCAGTATCAGAAAACATGCTTCAAAGAAAATGTGATCTGTAAATGACGAATCACCGGTCACCGGGACGACTTTTGAAATTGAAGGAACTCAGCTTTAAGCAAACAATACTGCTCATGGTACCGATGGAGGTTTTTATGACTGGTCATTCGGTGATTTCGGGACAACTTCTATTTGAAGGAATTACACGTGGACTACACGATTCGAATATTTCTTGTGGCGATTTTGATTGCAGGATCTGCAGAGTGGTAGAACATCTGGATGTTATATCATACCCGATTTAGAGAGAGGGAACTCTGTAGTCTCTTATTTGAATATGTATGGATGTGCTTTAATTTGTACTATATAAAAGAGATAGCGGTGAATAGGACTACCGTGTATAATAAGCTTAACCTTCTTTTCATAAATTGATAATAGCCATCGACTAACCCCAAAGTTAGTGTCCCACGACATTCATCCCCCTGAGAAACACTAATTCATCAGCTAAGTTATACTAGACTCAAGAGTATATTTCGGGTGTGTTATGTACTACCGTTCAAAAGGCGACCGTATTTCTCATCAAACCCGGTGTAGAGTAATGGCAACCATTAGCGTGATCATCAGACCACCCTATATTTTTGATATTTTGACTGATCCAAACAAAATGATAAGAACTATCTTGCTTCCTATAATACAGCGATGTTCCCTCTACCATCTTCCCCTTGTCCCCGTTCACATATGATGATATACGCCTTAAGCCAGCCCATCTCTGAAGATATTATAGAATATATACATTTTAACCAATTGGCGACTTACGTTTATTGTAAGTTTTTCATTTAGAATATTTATAAATTAAACCTCCTAATCTCTATAATCACAGTATCATCCTTGGTAATCTACCTACACTTCTACGGTAAGCCTATACCTACATATACTTGTCACATTCTTATTTATACATGCGGATAGTTTCAACACTTGATAACGAGATCTCATTGATGTGGGTACGTAATGATGTCAAAACGACCCATTAGGCTTACCTGATCATTTGAGTATAGAAAGCAAGATTTGGGATGGGAAAATTCTTGTTTTATTCTGTAAGTAAGATGAGAACGAACACAGGTTACAAGTGCCTCATAGCAAGCAATAGCTACGATATCTCACTCTGCTCGTCATCGTGTGAGTGCTTTTGGATGTCTTGACAATGTTGATCTTATGTACTCTTGGTTTAGCTTTATGAATATTGGTTTGTAGATGTTCAAAAGATTTTCTACTCGTAGCCTACTGACACGCAACAGGCCCACCTCTAGCTTACGCAAATCTATCCATGGAAGTAAGCATATAGTTCAAATATAAAGACTACCATTCAAGTCATAAGCTAATCCTTAATATAGATGTTAGTTTTCTCGTATTTACGCTTGTAATATTGTGCTAAGCTTTGGCTCTGTTAGGTGCAATACAATCTACAGACTTTCTTGGATATTTACAGTTGTTATTATCCTTCTAGAAGATCGTGAGTCCAAGAGACCGTTCTTCCCTTTAAGTATGCTCACAGGGATTAAGTTGCATTACAATTAAAACTATACGCGATCTGTCAAAAAAGCAAGCGGATTCTAACGTTCTTGGTTATATCATTAACAAGTATGGTTATATACTATACTATATATGTGACAATGATTATCAAATACTGGAGTATGTTCTTATTATACTTTCTATCACTTTCTATAAGGGTAAAGTTAACAATACCCTTTAGCAATTACCCTTGTTTCCATCCCTGAGGTCGACCTGTTCATGTGTTATAAGAGCTATCCTCCGTACTTTAACAAGTTCTTCGTACCAAAGTTAATAATTGAAGCTATCATGCTCGTACTTGCACTTCATGCAGGAATCAAGGATATGAGAAAAGATGGAGGCATAGGGATATCTAATTCCCTCCTTCATATCCTCGTGAAGGACTCTATATTCAGATTTATTGTGTAAATCTTTACCTTATATCCTTTAAACTGACATAAGTTAATGTGGCTTTTATATAGCATATTCTCTCTGAGCTTGACTTGCCTATTAATTTGGTCTCTAGCCAGCGTAAGTGGCTACTTTCTGCCCTTTCTTGATAGTGACCTCTTTTATTTTACTAGCAAGAGTATAGTAATTTTCCTTCTGCCATGTCATTATCAATAGGAAGCGCCTTGAGTCAGCATCTACTTGTTAATATCAGAATACAGGCTTATAAAGAGGAGAGAATGGAAACTGATTTTTCTCTCGAAGGGATCCAATTTCGCTCACGACCCGCGCTCGATGAGAGTATACCCGATAGGTCATTTGAAAATATTCGGCCCGTAACGATCACGGAAGATTGAAAGGGACTCAGTCACTTCATCTGCGTCTGGTGAGACTCCCGTTGGAGGACTTCGTATAAAGATCGTGTTTCAATGGGTAGTATGCGGCCCAAAATTTAATGATAATGACGGTCCGAATGACTCACTCAATCACTTTATGCCGACTGGTTACATAGTTTTCTGTATATATCCGAGACCTTCAAGACTCCTTGTCTTATGTCTGATACCTATGTTATAACTCAAAACATCCAGAACTTATATGTACGCTAGAGTGAATATGAAAATATAGAATTGATCTACTTCGTAGAGATACGTTTCGGGTCACTATGATGATCATTTTCCTAACTACGGTGATATCTATATCAATCCGAGCTTTCATCTCGCCCTTTATCGATACAATATCGCGTTAGGATGCAAGCAAGCTGTACATATCGATTTGCGGTGGTAACCTTGTTACCAACACTGCAACATTATTCTTAACTTCATCTCACCGATTTACACATTCCCATTCTCTTTAAGTTCTAAAGCTTTCGTAAAATAGATCAGTTTATCATTCTATGATGAAATCATGATCTAAGTCTCCAAAAACACACTAGCTATCCAGTTGTCCAAGTGCATTGATGGGATGAACAACGGGTTGCTAACATCAAGCAGTTTCCGTGATTTTCATGTCACTTTTAATAGGAAGTAGCTTATCTCCGCTATACGGATACCTCGAATGAACCTTTCCGTGGAATTCTTCCTCTGAAGGAGTTTGAATAGGAAGCCTCTAGGCTGCTAAAAAACACCTGATTTTCAAATTTATACGGGACATAGACGAGATTCTGAACTTTTAAGGGAGTTATTGCTAACGAGCTTGGAGCACTAATTAGATGTTGCCCTAACTATAACACAATCTTTAAAATAGGATTTCTTGTTTTACGCTGAATTATGACTCTCTTCGTGCGTAAGCTATATCAACCAATAGCACTAAGTTTTGCCGCAAGTGTCGTCGTTTCATTGTTTCCTACTTTTTTTCTTCAAAAGGACAAATTCTCGAGAAGAAATCTCACGAAGTGAAAGAGGCGAGTCTTCACCTCGAGTCAACAGAGATATATCAACCCTCTAGACCGTCTGACACTCTGACACGTTTGACTTGTAGGGTACGTTGTTATCTAGAATATGACTTTTTTTAAAAATATCAGATCCGCCTAGATAGTATATAAACTACCTGGTCGCAGTTCTACGTGTCTCATCAAATTTTCCTCCGATTTTCCAAAATACTCGTATTCTGCTGGACTGCATAACAATGTCGCTCTCTGAAGAGCTTACAAGGGGGGAAACTCGATTCGTATCAACAATTCAGTTAATAAAGTACTTCAGTCGTATGCTCAACTATTATTTTGTTCCTTCCGATGAACAAGTTTCGCTGACTTAAGTGCATTAAACTAGTGTCATCCCTAGTTATGAACCTTTATTATTATGGTATGCTTATATTTATGCGATTTAACGACCTATAAACTAATATAAATATGCCAGCAACTACATTGGATAGAGAATTTTTAATAATGTGGGTAGGTATTACCCTGTCTCGATTCAAGATGTGAAGGGTATATAATGCTCCGAATAGAATTCGAGCTGGTCAATAGGGAAAATATTTTTTTATTTGGTAAGTGGGACATTATTATACATACATAAACCGTACATAGCGTTAATTACATACATTAGATACGGTATTTAAACCTATTGAACTCGATGTGAGCCTTTAAGACTCCTAGTTTACACTTATCTTACGAGTTTGATTGGGATAGCTTTGCGAACATCGGTAGGCAACATCACTTAGTATTCGTTTGCTAGGCTTTATTCACGAAAAAAAGTTTTATTCCATCCACATCCAACTGGAAGGGTAAGTACCTATGTCACTGACCTCATGTTCTGTATGTCAGCCAATGAATGCCTACTCTTGTTTTCAGATGTCAGTGCTATATCTTTTTATTCCTAATGATCAAATATCAATAAAACGTCTGCATGTAGGTGTGCTGCCCAAGTATTGTGGTATTGGATATCCAGCGTCATCGTTGCTTTGATAACATGCTGTTAGGATCTAAATTAATGCTTTTGGAATTGGCTAACTCTTACTAATAATTCTTCAAGTTGGGTTACAACTCAGAATATATGCACTCTACCAAGGGAATAAACGAATTCTTGCCCTCTTCATTACAACCTCGGTGATATTAACAGCTAATTTTGCCTACTTTTTGGCCGTTATACTGAGTAAAGAAGAAGGTAGGTCAAGTCTATATTAACAAAATAAATTACAATGAATTACAATGTCCTTTTCCAGTGGTCCCGGGAAATTTGGGGTCTGCCGCAGATGAGTTTATGTGCTACACCATCAATCTTCCTCCAATATACACAAAGGTTTGGATTGCGGAGATAGCTAACGACTTCCTACTGCTCGTGCTTACACTGGCGAAGGGCTATTCAACTATGAGAAAATGTAACGACAAAAAAAATGGGATAGTCAATAGGCTGACTGTTCTTCTTGTGAAGGATTCTGCGCTTTATTTCTTCGTGTAGTTCTCTATTTCTCTCCTTTTCTCCAGAAGAATGGTTCTTAATCTATTGACTTTCAGGGTGCTAGTACTTTATCTAATATCCCAGTTGGTCTGGATAATAGCTGGGGTAATCGTTTTACTACATCCTCTTTTGTGATTCTAGAAATGACCAAAAACATATATATATATATATATATATATATTCAGGAATTTTATTTGGAGTTACCCATAGGAATCTCACTAGGGATGGGGAGTATCTTGAGTCAACATTTGCTCGTAAATATCAGGATACAGGCTTCAGAGAGGCCAGAATCCGTCATCATTTTCTAGGTGGCAGTTACAAGTACATATGTTTTCGAATGTAAATAGCGAACTACCACTTTTGCTACCTCAATATAAACTCTATTACCATATGCCAATCGATTTATTATACCAAGAAAATTATCACGCAATGTTGACAACAATTAATTTCACCAATTAGTAAACACCCATACCATACACTATCTCGATACTGACCAAAGTTATATGTAGTACTCTGGAAGGGTGATACATCGGGAAATTATAACTGTCAGCCTCTATTGTCTTTATTTATGTGTCAAACACCAGACTCTAGCATCTTCCAGCCCCAAAGAGCATCTTTAACAACGGACCTTCAGAATCCGTTTACCATCCTCTGGTCTTCCATCCATCACGCCAAGAGAATCAAAACCCCGACGAACTCTGCCTTTGTACCTGGACCAAACTATATCCACCCCCTCATACGATGTCTTACTCTCAGATGTGGGCCAGTGCAGAATCGCTTCCAGAACTCTGCTCATCAGTGTCAACATTCTCCGGTACGCCTACAGATCTAGATGGTACCGAAACCCCACCTTCCTCACCACGGTGTATTCTGGTGGATTCAATTAGTGGGGCGAAAGAGATAGATGACGACACTAATGTTTCATTGCCACAATCAAAGCTCTTGACCCTGGGAAGTAGATCTATGGCTGAAATGATGAATTACCGAGTAGAAGAGTGCACGAGAGAAGTAGATTCAAGGGAGAAGCTCGAGACTATCCACGGAAAGAAGAAGCTCCTGTACCGGCCTGCTGTGAAATTAGAAGGCGTAAAGAGAAGTTTTGCAGTGGCGAGGGCTAACAGTGACATCAGTACACACAGATGGAAGGGACCTGACCTCGAAGAGGAAAAAACTAAAGTTGAACCGAGATCCCTTCAGGAAAGGCGTGCATTTTCATGTGGAGAATTGAACAATGGGAAACATCTTCATTTAGAGCTTCCGCCTCTGGATGTTGCAGCCTTTTTGACGTCAAGATCAAAGAAACGGCATAGTTTGATAACGCGTAGATCCAAGCTTCGTACATCATGGAGTGTCTCGCCCTCTCCGGTAATCCCCACAGAAACCACAGAATCAAGATTCACTATTGATGATGAACCTCAGGAGCAGACTTTGATATCGAATGGTTTATTGAAGTTCGACAGTCCCCATTGCCAGATTCCCGCTGTTCAGAAGCCGATTATCAGACCTACAAATGCTGCGGAGTTAGAAACCCCATCCCCTATTGATGCTCTCCCATTGGCTTATTACTATTAGACTCTAGACCAGATGCTTGCCGACTCTCCTCTGTTTGAGACAATTGGAGGGTTTGCTAATTTGCAAGGACAAAAAGATAGGCATCTGAAAATTTCATGTATTTAACTTATGTATATTGAGGAACCAAAATCAGACATTTTCTCTAAATGAATGTGGAAATAACAATTTCGCGTCGGTAAAGTTCGTGAGAAAATTAGCGGATTAGCAGACGGATGATAGCTTCGATCCAGTTTTGAGTGGTGAAAGACGCGGGCTCTGTCTTACTTACACTTTCACCTCTTCATCTCGTTCTTGTCTTTGCATATTTTAGTACAATGGTGCGAGAAATAATAAACATTCAAGTCGGCCAGGTTGGTTTCACTCTATCAGTGTAGAATTACATCGACCGCGTTCCGCTCAGGGTCTAATTACCGTGTTTTTTCGAATTAACTAGGCGGGAAACCAAATTGGAGAACGTTTTTACAGGGCATTACTGGCGGAACATGGTCTAAATTTAGAAGGGGTGAGGCTTACATGAAGGCTTTCTTAAATGTAATTCATAATACGATCTACAATTTGTATCCGTGTCAGAACTACGAAGGATCGGACCCTCTGCAGCTTGAGCGTGTGAGCAATGAGAATCCTATCTATTTGTACAAATATACATTGGCTGACATATACGAACGCTTCATAAACATAAAGCTAAATGTCTATTTTACTGAAGTAGATTCCCCTGGCAATTCGCTCAAGTATGTTCCGAGAAGCATGCAGGTAGACTTGGAACCTGGAGTCTGTAATCGCGTATGGACGACTTCCTAAGGCTTGTTGCTCTAGTACATTATCTAATGACCTCTCTGATTTTCTAGATTCGCTCTGGTGATCTTGGAAAGCTTTTCCGACCCGATACGTTTATTTGTGGTGAGACCGGCGCAGGGAATAACTGGGCCAAAGGATGTGAGTGAAGAAGTGCGTGGATTGTATCTTTGTTACTTACTAATCTCTACGAACAGACTATACGGAAGGTTAGTGTGGCCGTAATCTTACGCAGTTGTGAATCTGACACCTTATAGGTGCTGAACTTGTTGATAATATAATGGTATTACTATCCTCAACTACCATAAATTTCTGTCTGTCTAAACCACTTTCGTGCAGGATGGGATACGAAGACAAACGGAAGCTTGCGATTCTATTCAAGGGTTCCAAATCTCTCATTCACTTGGGGGAGGAACAGGGGCTGGGTTGGGAACATTGCTTTTATCAAAAGTCAGAGAAGTAAGCTCATATACGTATGTTTAATGCTTCGTGAACTCATGTAGTGTTAAAAGGAATATCCAGACCGCATGCTTGCTACTTTCTCCATTCTTCCTTCTCCAAAGGTGAGCATGTAACATACGCACTAGCCTTCATAGACCTGATTCTACCGTGTATCAAGGTTTCTGAGACGATAGTCGAACCATATAATGCTATGTTGTCGATGCATCAACTAGTAGATAACAGCGATTTGAGTATTTGCATTGATAATGAGGCGTTGTGAGTAGAACTTATTTAAACTTACAAGCGTTACTGAGTTGTGCCTAGGTACGACATAAACTTCCGCCTTTTGAAAAACAAAGACCCAGACTTTAATGCTCTTAATACGGTAAGACCGATATACTACATTCTTTATGACATGAAAACCGACTTTTGATTGGAACTTGATAGCTCGTTGCACAAGTTATGTGTGGTGTAAGCACGAGTCTTCGTTTCCCTGGCCAATTAAACGGGTGAGACGGAACCAACTGCAGATGTGGAGTTGCATGTTTACCTTTATCTAGTGATTTCCGCAAGATGGGAATGAATCTCGTACCCTTTCCTCGTGTGAGTACATTATATAAAATGATCAAATTTTCGACGTAACTGAAATACGAAACCATGTCAGCTTCATTTCCTGATGCCAAGTTATGCTCCTTTCTTTGATCCCAAAGCAAAAATTTTCCAAAATGAAAACGTCAGTGAATTGACGCAATCGTGAGTTACTATACATAGTCCCGGCGTTGGCTTTCTCAAATGCGATATCAGACTCTTCGATCGTAAGAACCTGTTGGTGGCTTGCGATCCACGATTCGGGTAGGTTGACACTATTGTATAAGTGCCGGAAGAGACTGAAACCTTGGTTGTTTAGGCGTTACATGACTGCCACAGTGATTTATCGCGGCGCCATTAAATCACAAGAGGTTGGTATTTTTTTCATGGATTTCGTATTTGTCTCATCAATATAATCCCTAGGCCGAGTCGAACGTTGGCCAAATTCAAACCAGAAACGCTAGTATGTTTGTTGAGTACGTATAAAAGCTATATAAACCTTGAATTATTTTCTGATTCGCTATGAAGCTGGATTCCGGACAACATTTCTCTATCACTCTGTTCCGTTCCTCCGGTGGGACAAAAGAAGGTAGGTTTCTTGCGAATTTGATCTAAGGTAGACCCTAAATAAAACATTTTTCCTTAGTCGGCAACCTGCCTTGCCAATTCTACGGCAATTCAAGAAGCTTTCAAGCGTACTCACTCACAGTTTGCTGCTATGTTTAAACGAGGGGCATTCTTGCACTGGTATATCGGAGAGGGTATGGACGAGATGGAATTCACCGAAGCAGAAAGCAATACACAAGACTTGATGTGCGTTTTTTTCTATTAATTACTATGAAACTTATCAATATTTACCTTTCCCTTCCCTATTTTTTAGTGCGGAGTACCAACAGGTTTGTATTTTAAGTTCTCCAAAGTTACAGATATTAACTACGTTTATAAATCTAGTACCAAGAAGCTTCTGGGGAGGATGAATACTACGAGGAAGAAGTCGAAGAAGAGTACCCTGGTGACGAGTCACTAGAACAATGAGAGTATTTAGGTTTATCAACCCCTTCCCACTAATTTATTTTGGATCCTACTAAACTATAACTACATACACCTCTTGATTAGTTTCAATAATTAGTATCTGAATAGTTGGATCTCATCTACATGTCAATCTTATTTATAAAGATCTTTTAATTAATGCGAATCTGCAATATTCCTAGGAGGAATCTACTTTGTTAGCGTGTCATTGAAGAATCAACAGATAATATAAAGCCTCCCCATCCGAGATTCGGAAAGGCCAATCATTCAAACGGTAGATGACGTAATAACTAAATTACCATGTAGAGTATTACCGCAATGTTCCTTACTCAATAAGCCAAACTACCTATAGTCTTCCAAATGGCACCACCAAACAAAGCGAAGGCTGCAGGTGTATCAGCGAGCTCGTTCCTTGATCTAAAGGCAGAATTAGCAAAAAAGGAATCTGAGTTTACCAAGAAAGGTGCAGCGCGTTCCAGTGGCGGGGACAAGGTATGTATACTCGCTTTAGAACTCTTAATATACGTCACTTTCGTATTCCTTATTTCATCTTTAAATATATATGAAGTAATCTCACAACTATTAGAAAGGTAAAGGGACAATATGGGCTCGGACGAATAAGGGTGTTGCAGCGCGTAATGCACGGGACATTGAAGCACTCGCGGCCGATAGGAAGACTTCGGAAAGTGCTCGTATAGCTCTCGAAAGAAAAGCAGCGATATATGAAAAGCTGAAGAGAGGGAAAACTGGTGGCCTGTCTGATGCTCAATACGATGCATTACTCGTTGATGTATGTGTTTCCAAAGTAACTCAATATAAACGTAGACTATTCAAGATGCTAACTTTCAGAGGATAGTTCGATTCGAAACCCATGAATGATGGGTTTAGTAGTGATAGTGATGATGTTGACGAATCTTTAACTGTGCCTAAAGCCCCAGATGATCAAGTACGTGTAGATCGGAAAGAAGTACTCATATGTCACCTTCTCAACCATTTCTCTCCAGAATGATCCTATTATTGAATACGAAGATGAATTTGGTAGAGTAAGGACGGCCAGGAAAAGTGAGGTACCTCGACACCTCATGCCTCAAAGCGAGAAGGAGGACGACGACGAGTGAGTACTTAAACGTTTTGGTTTGTTAACTCAAAATTAAACTAATTAACTACCTACATCACAAGTCCCTATGTTATCCGTGAGTAGATACATAAATTCTTAACTAAGAAGATAATCACATCTAATGCGCTGTTTACTATACAGGCAACCCTGTGAACTACTTTCCCGTGTTTGAACCTTCTGAGGAACGGATTGCGGCGATTCAACAAGCGGCATCAGAAGAAGCCAACCCTCTTGCTGCACACTATGATGCTTCTCGCGACAATCGTGCGAAAGGTGCAGCGTTTTATACCTTTTCCAACGATGAGGAAACACGTATGCGAGAGATGGAAGAGCTACGAAAGGCCCGGGAAGATACTCAGGCCGCACGTCGGGCAACGGGAGCTGTTGACATCTTACCCGGCGAAGGTGAGGGACTTGCAGGAGAGGTAGAAGTGGACACAACGAAAAATGAAGCCGATAGCACCAAGAGTCGAGCAATGGAAAAGCGGAAAAGGGAGATAGAGGAGAGGAGAGCGCTGATTGAGGCAAAGAGGCGAAAGATGAAGGGGATTAGTGAACCGACTACTAGCGTGCCTAAAGAGGGTTCTCCTCAGAGCCTTCCAGAGACGAATGACCCCTTCGCTGCCTTGGAAACTCAGCTAAAGGGTACTGCTACTAACGAGAAATCGAAAGGGAGTGGAAAATCAAGATGGGATAAAGGTCCTAACAAAAAGACTGGTATGGTGGAGGCGGACAATTTCCTTGCTCAGTTAGAACGAGACTTAATATCCAGAGGAAAATAAACTATGTTTGATGTATGGCCCCTCTACTGAAACTTCTGAGGGACTTATTATGGACTATTCATTCGTACATATATGCATCTAACCACCAGACACCGGGGGGATGACGGCAACCTCCTCACCACCTCTTAACGTCACAGACTCAGGGCTCTCAACCATCTCGGCATCTACACTCCATTGACTATTACGGAGAACCTGTTCTAGATTTGTTCCTGCGTACTTTTCTACAAGAAACGCTGATAATGCTGAAAGCGGGAACCCTCCGTTGATTGTAACGTTGCCCTCGGGACCGTCGGGTGAAATTTTTACAGGGAGTTTAAGGGTCTCGGATGGAGTGCGCGTCGCGGTTAGTGCCCCTGCGAAGTAAAGAATTGTGATAGTTATTGAGGAAGATGCTGCTGCTTCGTTAGTGTTAAGCATCCTAATCAGATGGATGGCAGAGTCAGGTTGGTATGATGAATAAACTCCTATTCTCAGGTATAAGTGACGTGGTTGTATTACATGGACTTACATATATGTAATAAAACATACAAATGAGAAAAAGATGGTAACAGACACTCGCGTTTGATAGCCTGGCTTGAACGTAACGCCTGTTTCTGTTTTGTGGAAACCTTAAATGTAAGCAGTTATGTCACGTTTTCTTACTAGGAAAGAGATTATAGATTATCATATTCATGGTTTGTAATACAGCAAAATCCTTGCCTTGCAGGTGGGCTATTTTAATGTGTTTTTTTTTCTCTTTCCTCCTTAAATTTGCCATATAAAGATGTCATTTGAATCATTCAGATGGTCTACATCAACGTATTCCTGAAATAATATACACATATACTTAGCCCAAGGACAGGCAGAACTCTATTACAAGGAGAGATTAGTTCCGCTTTCGCCAATCTATAAACGAATATCACCCGTAAATAAATCTCAGTTCAGGTCTAATTCAATATCCCAAGGCGGGCTAAATTCCCGCATCCTGTCTGGATTTGTTTCATGGCTAGAATTTGTAGGTAGATCTATATCTGTGGCAGAACCAAAGTCATGTATATTTGAGGTGGCCATTGGCAATGTGGTTGCAGTATTCGATGAGCTCATTTCGTTGGACGCTTCTAGGAGATTTTTTTCTTTCAAAGCGAGGTCACTTGATTTATTGTTCGTACTTTGAGTGGCGTTATGTCCGAATCGCTCATTAAGAACACCATCAGCACCACCACCATCACGACTTTCAAGATTTGCTTCCTCCGAGTCCGCAGTTGAGGTAACCAAAGGAGCACTGGTTGCCTTGTTACGAAAAGGCTTTTCGAACGCGTCGACAATGCGGCGTACTTTTACTTGACCGAATCCAGGAAGACGGCGAAGCTGTTCAGGACTTGCATGTGCAATTTTCGCAAAAGACTGTAAGGGAAGAAAAGAAGAAAGATATGTCATAACTTTGAGGTGAAATTCGAAATCGGAAAAAAGTAAGAATAAAAATATGTACGCCAAATGAGGTCCTTAGGGATTCGACATCGGTTTTGTTGACTTTGTTAATACTTGTTAAAGCGGAACGAAGTACGGCATTGTATTCTTTGTCGACACGTTCTTTGATAATATCTGGTGATTTATGCTCAAATGCCTTGTATGTTGCTAGGTACGTTCCCGCTTCCTCATTACTAGATGCAAGATTTATGAGCGGGCCATAATACGGACGAATTAAAATATTCTGGCTTACGACCAACAAACGATTATGGTTATGTTATTCACTAAGCAGATCTTGGTTAGCTCTCGTATTGGATCTTGATGTTCACTCTTTGGAAGTAGTGTATAAATATACATGCAGATTGTCAAAATATTTGACGAGATGAACGCACGACGTCACACATTAAAAGAAGGATTCTGAGAGTGAATGAGGTGCCGAGTTTCTGTATTCTTTGATGAATATATTCAGGATGCAATCGGTGGTACTTTAGACTAAAAAAATAGAGTTTGAGGTTATAATATCGCTTTTTAGGGTAGTTAGGGCAGTAATGATTACCTTAGGAAAAGCGCACATGTCGTTAGTCCAAGCCTAAAGTCAGGTACTATATCACCAAACTCCTTTGTTACATTCCGTATATGTTCCAAGACTGGATTCAATCGCTGTGCTTCGGGGACAAACCGGGTGAAACCGTGGTTAATTAGGAAATTCAAACACAATAATACGCACTTGGCAAGGATTGATTATTATTGCGTTACTTGATCTGGGTTGTACAACCGGTGGGTTATTCAAAGAGTTGCTAGGTCCTGCTCGAGTATTTTTGGGATTTTTGGTTGTCATGGTTTGGTTAAAAGTTAGGAGTATGTGAGCACATGACATAACAATCAAGGATTTGAGGTGTCTCCAACACGTGCCTTGGTTTCATTCCCTACCGTTCATGTTCCTACTTCTTTTCATCAAAAAATTTTGGAAGGATGTCATGATACGTCAGGCTCAAGAAGTTCAAAATGATACCTAATTAGCGCATACGTGCCATGATAGTAAACCCAAGAAAAAAGGGCCAGACGATCTAACTACGATTAATGTCGATTAAATTGAAAGCCTTTTTGCACTAGTATATGCACCTCGGAAAATCTGGAATGTCACAAGCCTTTATCAACCACTTCTGTCGGTCTGACTACCTCAAGGAGCAATGATTGAATTTTGATCTTAATCAGCAATGATATTTCGCTCACCAGAAATTCGTTAATACAAATGTTACTATGCCCTTCTGCATCCGTGGCCAACTGTATATTTAACATCCCGACCGATCACGGTCGTCGGGAAGTTGCGATTATTCCTTCATCTGGCGCTCAAACTTCCAGGAAGTAGAACGCATCAGTATCAGTATGTTTAGAAGGCCTTCTTCTTGATAGAATGCGGGGTGGCCATCACCTTCTCCCGATTTCCCGAGGCAAGGACGACGATTGCTTTGACCTTGTCAGTGGAAGGGCCACACGCTTCCGTAGATCTCAATAGTGTTCTTACCGAACATCTAAACTCGGCTTTGCCTTGAACCCCTAAATTCTTAATTCTTCCAAATTCTGATAAATGTTTTAACTTTCCTGGTTCCCGCGTTAGGGTGTCGCTTACGACTTTCCACCCATATCCCTCGGTGTTGTCTGTTGTTGTCTACACACGGAAATACACGACTGTAAACGGAAACAATTTTTTCATCTAAATTAGGGACACACGAGAAGAAATTACTTTTTTCTCTCTCCTTCTCAACTTCCTTCCACAACGTGCATCAGGTGTTGAAAAATCCATTATTCTATATCAAAAAAGTACATTACCAGAAGCTCGCGGTTCACGAACTTGCCTCACAACCGGAACCTTCACAGGCGATATTACAACTAGACCAGACCCTGATCGACGCATCTGCGGAGGACCGCGTTTCTTTTAACCCCCTCTCTCCCTCTCAAGGACGCCGAGACCTAAGGAGTTTTAACGAAATCAAAACAAGTCTAGACGACATAAAACGAAACCAGTATATGTTTCTGGTGGATTTTTTTCTTCCCCTTCTCTTTCCTCCTGTTCAATCATGGACAATCCCCAATTGCTGCTTGATGCTTGCATTAGAGGTGACGAAGAGACTGCATGCCGGCTGGTACGGTTTCTTGACGGGTCGGACGCGCACGCAGTCTTAAGTTCTTTACTTCTAGGCGCTGAGAGGTATGCGCTCACGTTGATTTCATTTTTATCTCTGAAATGTTTTTTTAAAAATATGTTTAATGTGCTTATTCCCCTTCCCACCTCATTAGCTTTGATGAAATTGACGTGCAGCGTGTTCAAGCTAGCGCTCCGGGACGTTTAGCCATCCTCTCTTTCTTCCTCGTCAAGCGCACGTTCACTTTGTACACTCTAAACTCCCCACATGCCCTCCTACGGGGTCTAACACCGCTAGGGATGGCGGTCTACCTTAACCGGCTTGATTTTGTGAAAGTTCTACTCGAAAAGGGAGAAGGGACTGTGATTCTTGATGGCATTGATAGTCATCGAGCTACTCCAATCATGTGTATGTTCTCTTCCAATTCATTCGCTCATTCGGTTTTTTTTGGTATCCATATGCTAAATGTTTGTGTAAACAAATGTTATAAAACAGATGCGGCTCGAGACGGAAACTTGGAAATACTAAAGTTTTTAGTATGTGTTTCATTTACAAATCCAAATTGAACCTAGTAATAATTATGATGAATCAATTTTCCCTTTGCCTTTCCTAATAATAGATCCGGCAAGGCAGCCGGCCGAATGCAGTTGACTGTCAATACCGTTCTGTCTTGTTTTATGCACTCTCCTCATCTCAATGTCTTTGGAACTGTGAAGTCGCTCTTCGGCTCCGGAGAGCGGAAGCTCTATTGGTAAGTATACCCTTTATATTATCACAACCAAACTCCGGGTAATTGTGTGTGAAGTGACTTACTGAAATTTTGCTTGGTTTTTTACTTTCTTTCTCGATAGTCGCATAATCAAAGAAAGCACCTGAAACTATCACTCAAATTAGATGCTACTGAATACATCTCTTTAGCTTCTCTGTACCAGAAGCACGACGTGTACCCATTCTCCGATTCAGACGTATCACTCCTTGTAGAAAAACTTGTAAACGCAACATCTTCCTCCGATCTCTTCCTCGTCCACTCCTTACTCTTCCCAACTCCTGATCCTCAAACTTCCTCTTCTTCTTCAACTTCCACCCCGATCCCCCTTCTCGTAAACACCCCAGACGAAAATGGCTGGTCCCCAATACACTATTGCGTAACCGCCCGATCCCCAAGCTCCAAAGTCCTCGATGCTCTCTACCTAGCGGGCGCCGATCTATCTCTCTACACCAAAAATAGCGAATTCACACCCCTTCACGCTTTAGCTCGTTATGGTGGTACCGGGGCCGCAGGAGGTGCTTCTTTCAGATTATATTCATTTATCGTTCACCTTGTCCGGGATCTCGGGGCACCATTGTCGGCGGTGGACGTGAATGGGGAGACTTGCTTACATGTGGCTGCTAGATATGCGCACTGTGCAGATGTGTTGATGGCGTTTTTGGAATGTGATGAGGATGGATCAATTAGAAAAATTAGGAATAACGAAGGGTGAGTAATGTTTTAATGATTATTCTACTATTTTTAGAGTCAATACTTTGATGTATGCCAATACTAAATTATCTTGTGCATGTAGGTTAATAGCTCAGCAAGTAGCCAAACCCGACTTCAGACCTTTATTCGAACCAGAAGATGGTATGGCTCGTCCCGAATCGGCTGCATCGACACGAACTGTAAAACCAGCATTCTCTTCTTCGTCTTTCGGTTCATCTTCTTCCTCAGGTTCATCGTCCTCCGGCTCTTCTTCTAGTTTAGAAACGTCGATTCAAGGAGAAGACCAATTCCCTCCACTCCTCTCTCCTGAAAAAGAAATACTTCGTACCTCCCTCTCGACCACATCTACCCCGCCTCATGAGGCTTCGCGGCTCCTTCTGGATCTCGAACAACTTACCGAACAGCTCAAGATCACTCAGTCTCAAGATAGTCCTGACATGGACGCTCGCGTTCTCGAGGGCGTTGAATCCAAAATTCAAGTTATAAAGAAGGATGGAACAGAGTACTTAGAGAGCGTGAGGAGACTCGTAGACAGCGAAGTGGAAGACCTAAAAGCAGCTAGAGAAGTGCACACCTCTTTAGATCGAGTGATCAGGAGGTTGGAGGGCAAGTTAAGGAATAAGATGGAACAAGAAGAGTTGACGATATCTAAATTAAACGCTGGGCTGAAAGGATCTCGAACAGGTCGAGGACGGGCGTCGGCGTCGGCATCATCATCACCGTCGTCGGTTTTACCCTCTTTACGGCCAATCTCCTCCGTACCATCTCTGATTGCTTCGGGATCGGCGTCTTCTCATTCCTCGTTCGCCTCGTTTGCGACGTTAGTGGACTTGACGGCTCTTACTACCCCTGCCAACTCTCCCTGCGTAGGCCCCGGGGAAGGGAAGCAGCATATCGCGAACATCACGGAGAATGAAGTTGACTTTGCGTGTGCTCTAGCGGCTGGGAGTGTGACGAGGCGGAGACGGTCGTCTGCATTGGGTGCGATATTTGATTTTGATGCGACGTTGCCTCCGGAACCGCTCTCCCCGCTTGAGGAAGGTGTGAACCTTGTGAGCGTCCCGCCTGAGCATGTTGGTGCTGCGATTTTGCAACAGCGGCAACAGGAGAAGCACTTGCAGATGCGGTTGGAGATGGAGATTCAGGCACAAGCCGGGAGCGGTGATGGAAACGGAAATGGGAATGGAAGAAAGAGGATGAGTGGGAAGAGGGAGTCGTGGTTGAACCCGTATGTGAGAAAAGCGAATACGGACACGTTGAAGACCCATTTAGCGAATCTATTGGAGATTGAGAGGACGCTGTTTGGTGCTGAGGATGATGAGAGGGAGGTGTTGCCTAGTCCGAGTCTTGAGAGGTCTGAAGAGGATTGTACGAGTTGGAGGATGGGGGTGGAGAGTGTTGAGGAAGTTGCCGCTGTTCATGGGGATAGTGTGGCTGAGGCGGGGTTGGATGAGGTTGGTAATTTCTTGGATATGATGGCCGAGGAGCATGAATTGGGAGTAAGGCACGAGGAAAGACCCGAAGAAGAGCAAGAGGAGGAAGAAGAGTATGCGGGGGCGGATATTTCTCAGTATTTGGATTTGTATATCACGCCAAGTGATGATAATGATGAGTCCGATGAGAGGTATACGTTGGAGTCGGAGCAACGGACTGTTGTTGAGGTCCAAGTTCCTCCTGCTTTGGTCACTTTGGAAAAAGTACGGAATGAGGCCTCGGTGTTTGAGGAGGCTTTGGGTATTGTAAGTTCTGGATCGTTCGTACTTTCTACCCCTTATTCGTTCTAACGATTATTTTTATACAGGCTGAAAAAGCTATCGAGCACGCTCGATACTACCTCTGCCAAGCTGAGCGTCTCATGGACAAAATATTCAGAGATAAAGAGAACTCCATCCAAGCTGCCCGGCTCTCGTTCGCGCTTCACAGGATCTATATGGACTCTTCTTCCTCATCTTCATCCTCCTCTTCTGGATATGACGATGGAGATACCGACTCGTTATTCTACAGGCCCAAACCCAAGTTCAGCCGGAGTCCAGGAAGGAAAAGTGGAAGGGGAAGTGTGAGTGGAGCCAGGACACCAGAGAGCGCAGGATTCACGACTCCAAGTTCTACACCTGTGTTTTCTAGCTTGGGGGGATTAGGAGGGTTTGCATCGAGGTTCCAGGGGAAGGTCGGGGAAGCGTTACGGCATAAGATGTCGTTACAGTCTATTGGAGTTGGTTCTTCGAAAGCGGGGAACCGAGGGTTGCAGCAGAGCAGGAGGACGGATTCATTTGCTTATGGGTCTGTTTCTGGGTCCGTTGGCAGCTTGACTGCTATTGGTGTTAGTAGCGGTGCTGGTGGTGTGGATGCGGATGCGAGTGCGCAGGATGATTTGAGGATGCTACACCGGTTGTTGATAAGGAAGGTACCGAAGTGGTTAGAAGCCAGTGCAGATGAGGTAGATAAGTCATGTGGGTGGATTGGTATTCTTCAGGCTGTTGTTAGGGATTTACAGAGGACTGTTTAAGTGATATGGGTTTGGTGCTTTGGTTTTTTTCTTTATTCTTTATTCTTTTTCTAGTTTTTTTTCTTTGGTTGACAAACCTCTCCCCCTTTTTTGTCATAAGCTTTGATTGATTAGACCTTTTTTTATCCCTTTGATTTGATTGCTATGTACTCGCACTCATTTACACGTTCTGTCTTTCTTACTCCCTCGTTCGTTTTTCCGTTGTTTACTACTTAATCGCCTTTCTTCTTTCTATCTCCTCGATCTCTCTCTCCCGATTTCCTCCTCTTTCCTGCCTTTTATATTATATAGCTTTGGGTTTGCACAAATGTAATCTACGGAATCACATACATACACATAACATATTATACATACGCATACATACGTACTACCCACACTCCTCGGTCCCTCCTCTCTCTCTCTCTCTCTCTCTCTCTCTCTCTCTTCTATGACTTATTCGCTCGTTTATGCCCTATTCCTCTCGCACTCCTTTACTCTTTTTGTTTTCAGTCTATCTACCAGCTAGTCGTTCGTTCATTTTAACTCGCTCTTTTCTTTCTTATCTCTTTTCTTTCCGTACTTACTGTCGTTTACTGTTAGTAATAGCAAAGCCGGTTGCGCCTCTATTCTAGTCTTAGTTTACTTTTGTCTATATGTAGATACCCCCCTCAGTAGCTCAGTAGGTACCACCCTGTCGTCATTCATTATGCGTCCTAAGAACTTTGTACTCTCCTTACTTTCCTATTCTCTAGTCGCTTTTCTTTACTTATTACTTATACTTATAATTATAATAACCGATGGTGTATTAAACATTGTATATGTTTCCGTGCGTGTGTGTGCCTGCTACGTCATCACCATCACCCCCGCAATGATGAATACCAATTATTACTCCGGGATTAATAATAACAATGTCTTATGTTTTCCGGGTGACTCGGATGAGTTACATTTTCTCTGCTTTGCACAAGGTCAAGTTGGGCGCGTTTTGGCTTTGGCGGGGACATAACATAACATAATATAATCACATGCCAAAAAGTTGCTGTGACTGTAGGGTCCGTGATTTCTGGGTTCGGGCCAATTGGAGAGGAGATATATCTGGATCATATCCGCCGTCCGCAACCCCGACCTCTTGCCCTTCAATTACCCATTTGCCCATTTGTTGGACTGTATCCCCCTCCCCTCGTCATACAACAATCGACAAACACTGCAAAGCCTTTTGTTCGTGAAATAGCTAAATAGCTAAGGAGTTTATCTATTAGACTTTTTATCTATTCTACACGACACAGTGAAACAAGAGACGGAACTTGAAACCTTGCGGGCTTTGAGACTTTTGAGACTCTTTTGAGAATTAAGAATTAGAGAGATGGCTACACCAGAGATTAAGACTTTCACGAGGGAGGAGGTTGAGAAGCATAACAAGCCTGATGATTTGGTACGTTTTCGTTTTTGCTCTTCCGGTGTGGTCCAGTAAATGACTGACGGGGAATTTATTGTTTCTAGTGGGTTATTATCGATTCGAAGGTTTACAACCTTTCGCGGTTCAAGGACCTTCATCCCGGCGGTCTTTCTGTCTTGTTGGACGAAGAGATTGGTAAGTAACTTTCTTCCTGCGTGGTTTATACGGCAACTTCACCTATCACCTCTGACACCTTCACCCTCCCCTAATACAGCCGGACAAGATGCAACAGAAGCGTTCTTCGGGTTACATCGTCACGAAGTGCTCTTACGACCTCAATACAAGCGTCTACAGGTCGGTGTGATTAAGGATGAGGTGGAGCAAGTGAAGGCTCCTGTCCCGGGTTCACTTAGTAAAGTGCCTTATGCCGAGCCTACGTGGCTTAGTGAAGGATTCCATAGTCCTTATTACAAGCAGGTACGTTCGGAATTTCTGCCCCTTTGGCGTGTTGGTACTCGTAACTGATGTGCTCTTTGTGTGTGTGTGCTTTGTGTAGAGCCATCGGGAGTTGCAAAAGGCGATGCGTGTGTTTGTGGATGAGACTATCTATCCGGATGGTCAGGTATGTCTTGATTTTTTCCTTGGGAGTGGACTGGGAGATGCTAATTATGTGTATTTAGGCCCGTGAAGCGGATGGAAAGAAACCTAGTCAGGATGTTATCGACAAGATGGCGTACGTATAACTGTCCTCAATCTACAAGCACCTATGCTGAGTTTGTCCAACAGAGAAAAGGAGCTTCATGCGATGAGATTAGGCCCCGGAAAGCATTTGAAAGGACGCAAACTTTTCGACGGAATTGTATCCCCCGAAGAGGTCCGTGCTTTTCTTCCTCTATATTAAGTGTTTACATGCTAACAATTATTTCGACTTAGTTTGACTATTTCCACGAGCTTATTATCACTCAGGAGTTATGTCGGATCGGAGCACGTGGATACGGTGACGGTATGTTTTTTTTGTCATAATTATATCATCATCATCCATCATTCACATCACATTCCATATATTTTTTCTCGATTTACTCACACTAAATTCTATTTGATGAATCAGGTCTTCTTGGAGGAAAGGTCATCGGACTTCCGCCAGTATTGAACTTTGGTCGCCCTGAATTGAAAGCGAAGGTCGTGCCTGAAGTCTTATCGGGAAAGAAATTCATATGTCTAGCGATCTCCGAAGCTCACGCGGGGAGTGATGTCTTTGGGTTGCAAACGACGGCTACGAAGACTGAAGATGGAAAGTTCTGGATCGTAAATGGGACTAAGAAGTGGATTACGAATGGAGTGTGAGTATATGTTTTTTTTTTTCTTTCTTCTTTATATCTTGGCGCGTGAGGATGTGTTTGAGCTAATGATGTTTCTTTATGGTAGTTTCTCAGATTAGTAAGTTTAAGCGAATGTTTTTTTCTGGTTATGTGCTTTGACCTAAATGCGATCTATCTAGCTTTACTACAGGATGTAAAACTGAGGTGAGTAAAACATGATATCTCTAATCTGATAATGTGGCTTATAAAAATCAATAATTTTAGAATGGATTCACTGTCTTGTTAATCCCGAGAGGAGAGGGCGTTGAGACCAAGTCTATCAAGACGAGTTACTCTCCTACAGCAGGCACGGCATATATCACGTTTGATAATGTCAAGGTACCTGTGGAGAATACATTGGGAGAAGAGGGTGCGGGTATCTACGTCATGTTGAGTAACTTCAACCATGAGCGTTGGGTTATGTGTTGCTCCTCGGCCCGGAGTCAGAGACTTATCGTTGAAGAGTGTTTGAAGTGCGTATTTGGGTTATCAGTCTAGTTCCAAATTCTCAATGTGATGTATGTGATTTGAGAAGAGGTGGCTGACATTTACTTTGTTTGTTCGTTTGTTTGGTTTTGATTAGATGGGCGACTCAGCGCAAGGTGTTCGGAAAGCCGTTGATTAGTCAGGCTGTGATAAGGCATAAACTCGCTGGTATGATTTCGCGCGCGGAGAGTGTTCAGGCGTGGTTGGAGAATGTGACATATCAGATGTGTAACATGGCATATAAGGAGCAGGCACAGAAACTTGCTGGGTATGTAGTCGTGTTCCTTTCTCATTAATTTTTCTTTAATTCGCATGGGGTACTCATAACTCGTTTTTTTAGACAAATTGCGTTCTTGAAGATGTATTCTACGCAATCGGCTCAGCAGACTGCACAGGATGCGGTACAGATCTTTGGTGGACGTGGTATCACCCAGAGCGGGATGGGCAAGTTCATCGAACATGTACGTTGCATTTTTTTTTCTCTTTCTTTGTGTTTTGTGTTCTTTTGTGAAAAGGTTGCTGATGTTATTTGTATTTCTTTTGATAGTACCACCGCACTGTACCCTTCGACTCATTACTTGGAGGAGCTGAGGACGTACTTGGCGATCTTGGTGTACGCCAAGCTATGCGCGTTATGCCTAAGGATGCCAAGTTGTAGTGGGACGAGCTCTTTCGTTCTTGAAGACTTTTTCTCCCTTGCATTCTACTTTCTTCTCCTTGTTTGTCTCGTCGGTTTCGTTTTTTTATTGGAGTCGGAATTTCCTATCTTTCCTTTCTTTCTCGTTTTTTTGCTATGTTGCATCTTTATTTTGCATGTCGCATTTTTATGATTATGATCGAGCTTCCCTTCCCTTTTTTTTACATTATTTTTTTTTGTCTTTTTGTAGAAGTCAGTTCTGTGTATCGAGCCGGGATAGACTTACATTACAAAACGAATCGTACAAAACAATATAAATTTTATATGCAAACCAACATGTGTGTACACATGTGAACATACATGCAGACTTTCAATTATACGTGCAAACAGACGAACAAACAAACATACAAACAAGCGTGTCTCTTATTTCCTCTCCAATTGATTCGAGTTGATTAATGTGGGTAGAATCGAGGATGAACGTTTAAGGAGACGAGTATCTGGAAATGAGAGAGAAAGAGCAAAGCTAACAGGCAAATAAGCAAACAAGCAGTACAGGTTCAGGACAGGACAGGACAGGACAGGACAGGACAGATCAGAAAAACGAAACAAATTGAAGTACAAAAAACGAGTAAAGTGATAAGTAAACACAAGCAAAAACACAGAACAAAAGAAAGGCAAAAAAAAGAAAGAAAGAAAGAAAAAAGTGTTGATAGTGGACAGACAGTTCGGGTTAAGTCCATTTACGGGCTATTTATGAAAACACCGAAAAAAAAGAAAAAGGAAGATTATTTCAGACTCGTCAAAAGTCAGATAAGAAAAGTATGGAAAAGATTGCATATTTCCTATGCATTGTTCTCCTCCCTCCCCCACCACAGAGACCAGAGATAGGAGATAGGAGACATCAAGACGTATACAACCTGTTACCATATACCGCTCTCAGTGGTAACCCCGCACCCATCTTAGGGAGCTGCCTATTCGTAAGAGGAGAGGTAGAAACAGGAACAGGGGCAGGGATGGGAGTGGGAGTATGACTCCGACTCCGACTCTGATTCCGACTCTTTGGGGTAGGGGTTGAATACGCAGCTGCTGTTGCGGCACCGTCATCCTTAAAGTAGGCATCACCAAAAGAATAAGCTGCATCAAAGTTGTGTATATGTGTATTGTCCCGTACACCACCACCGCTATCGTTTATACCTCCCCTCCTCTGTACTGGTGCTTGTACCTGCGTATGCTGAGGAGATTGTGCTCGTATCTGTGACTGTAGCTGTAACTGAAGATTCAAATGTGGGAAAACAACCCCTAGCAACTCCAGAAATCTATTTTCTTGCGTGTTTGCTACGCGATAGAACGCCGCCAGGTCTAAGTCTTTGTCCTTATCTAAGTTTTGAAGATTAGGATTTGTAAACGGATTTCTATTTGTCGGGGTCTGGGTCTGAGATGGAGTGCGTTTGTGTGTATGCGTATGGGGTTGGGATAGAAAACGAGCGCATGCGTGTGACGGGACGATGATTTGGCCTGTTCCCGCCCCCTCCCCCGCCCCCGGATCAGCCCCGTCTTGACACTGACCCACCCCGGCTCTATAAACAACATACTCCATCAAATGATTATACACCGTCCCAATAATCGTATCAGTCGATTCCCACTTTTTGATCTTTACGCTCTTAAACAGCACGACGTCTCCGACCTGTAGAGGCGGTAAGGAGCCCACTCCAGCCCCGGGGACTACGGAAGAAGCTACTATCGTTGTCCCTGTTGCTGTCGTCGTGGCTATTGTTGGTACCGCTGCTGTTGAAGTAGAAGGCGGTATGGTTCTGGGTTTTGCTGGGGACGTGGCTGGGGAGGGGATTGGGGAGGAGGTGGAGCCGTTGCTGGGTTGGAAGCAGGTGAGTTTGAAACGCCCGGATGAGTCTGAGAGGGTCATATTTAGGTAGGTACCTATGAGTCGTTATTGAGGGTTACAATTGGCGTTTGGTGTATGCGGGCCGATGCAGATTCAGATACGAATCCACGCAAGCATATGGGAAAGATGAATACGTGCGCGTGTATCAAGCAAATAGGAAAGTAGCACGATCAAAGGAAAGAGAGTGAAAGGGGTGAGAGAGAAAGCAAGGGCGGTTAGTTGTATTAGGACTACGTAAAGGGTTCATGTTCACTTACTTCCTGTACTTGACGACCCTGGGGGTTTGATAGATACCACAACTCCAAATATTGGGACAAATTTCCCGACGTGATCATATAAAGTATTCAAAGGCGGACAAGAGCTTATCTGATAACATTCATACAATGGAGGAAGGTTCTCTGTTAAGTAGTAGTTCCTTCTTCCCCCAAAAGAAGGGGTGGGTGAGAGAGAAGAGAGGACTTACGTCGAATACATTACAATCACAGCCATCTGGGACCTTCACATCTTCTAGATCCGGGGCCAACACCTCCTGTTTTGGCCCCGGTGTACTTGGATGAGAAGTCGAGTCGGCTCTAGGTGTAGACGCCCCCCCTATATTCACCTCAGCCATTGACAGTATTTCAAAGTCGTTTTCAGGAGGCGGCGGGACGTAGTACGCCTCTTCGAGTTTATCCTCAACTATGAGCGCATATATTTATGTACACGCACAGGTTCGTGATGATGGATAATGATATTTTGACGATTATGAAAGAAGATTGAAATTAAAAAGATGGCGGGACGTTCAGGGATAGATACAACATACCCCTAAATAGATCAATAATCGCCCTATCTTCCATGAGAACACCTCTCTTGATGGATTGAACTGCAGCTCCAGAGACATAAATAAGTGAGAGTGAGAATACTGTGTTGTCCTTCCTAGGGAGATCTTTAGCAATTCTTGCACTCCGTAATGAGAGTTTGATAACTTGATTGATAGCTAGTGTGAATAGACAATAATTAGGACAGGAGATGAATATACGAAGAATATCTGGTTCTGCTCTTGATTCTGATTCTGATGACGACGACGACGTTTCAACTTCGGTATCAGTATAAGAGGAAGAAGAAGGAACGAGGAAGAATTCGATCTCTTTTTGAGTAACGTGTATCTCGTGTACTTGGCCCTCAATCCATCCAACTTCGTCTTGAAAATTCTTGGAAAATGAGACAGCGTGTTCGATGTCCTTCCATTGTCTCTTTAATGACGTATCATCGAAGATTATTGCTTGGTAATTAGCAGATCTTCCTCCATGAGACTCAGGAGACCTATGGCCGTATGCGTGTTTCGGCGCAGTCATAGTGGAAAGCGAAAGGAGGAGGATAGAATAAGGGGGGAGGGTGCTTGGTGGGGTTTTATAGAGTTTCGAAGTAACCCATTTGATAACTTGTATAGCCGTCCTCGAGAAGCAGGTCAACTGCCTCAATCGATTGCTGTGTCCCACGTGTTATGATTCGTATATTAATTATACTCACATCTAATTGATTCACTGGATATTCTTAGAATTAAAAATATGGCACGGCATAGCTGTTCATATAAAGTAGGGATTAGTATCTACCGATAACGAGTAAGTAATTGTAGTAGGAGATGACTGTAGTAAGAGATGACGTATGCAAAAAAAAAAGAAATTAAGTCCTATCGATAAAAACAAAAACCAAAAACGTGAATCTAGAAAATTGAGTTTATAATACCACTGCCTATAGCAGCACCTATTAAAAATTAGTTAGAAATCGTCAATTAGGAAATAGTAGTTAATCCAAACTGACCTGCACCAAAACCAACACCTCCAGCAGCTGAATTTGCCATCTACAACATCCAATGAGTAAAGAAGTTATAGATTAGTTTCTGGCAACTTACTGTCGTCCCGAGTCCACCGAATTTGCTCTTCTTTTTCTCCGGTTCGGGGGGTGCTTGTACTGGTGCCGGGGGAGGGGCATACACCTGCTGTTGTTTTTCATTGTACGAGTTATATGGTTGTGGAGGACCATTCCAAGACGGAGGAGGAGCACTGTATGAGCTAGGTCCGGAAGGGAAGGGTGGAGGGGCTCGGTAGTCGTTTAAGGGCGAAGGATGGTTATAAGGCGTGCCCATGGGCGCTGGCACTGGAATAGGCGATTGGCCTGGTGAAGTGGGTGCATCGCGAACGTCAGGAAGCCTTTCGACATAGTTGGAGGGGAAAAGGCCTTGACGTCCTTTAAGTTTGCCTGTCCACCAATCCGGGTTTGTCTCTGAAATGATTTCGATGACATCTCCTGAGTGGAAGGACAAATCGTTAGGATCCTGTAAAAGCATCGAGTTAGATATTTTATGTTATCATTTATCTGTAAGAGGAATTACATACCGATCCATCTACATTGTAGTCCCAAAGAGCCTTCGCTTGAGGCAATCGTGTGGCTGGTGCTGGGGGAGGGGGAGCAATCCTACGAATAGGCATTACAGCTTTTGGAGGTGAAGGTGCACGTTCTGGAATACGATTCTCCCTATCCAATAACGACATCTGACGTGTACGCTCTGATACAGGCAATATAGGACTGGGTGGTGAGTGATCGCTGTCGGCTTGAATAGAAGACAGCTGAGAGAGAATGCCAGCAACGTCTGATGCCATGAGGTAGTTCTGAGAGACGAGCATGTCGAGGTTTGCTTTTGTCTGAGAAACAAGGAGTAGCAGCATAGCTGAGGCCTGAGGATTAGTCGGCATTGAGTTCTGTAAGTTGTATAGGGTGCCTGATGAGTGTTTGAGTCGAGGTGGTGGTCGATGTTCAAGTTGCAACTTGGACAGACTGGCTACTTGATCAAGCAAGAAATGATGTTCTAATGCCGATGCTCGCCTAATGACTGTGCCTCATCTCGCTTTACACAAACAGCTTCATCATCGTTGTGGTGTCATCCGTTCACTTTTTAGCGGCTCCTGAGAAGTTTCTTCTTCATTTATAATTATAGTCATACCCTACGTCTCGTAATTTTGCATGAGAAACTGGGTGCCGCAGTCACCCCGTAATGTAAATAAAGACTTGGTTCTTCCCACGATTAAACCTAAGCCACATATCTGCTCAGTGCTGGTAACTTGTCGGTGGGGACCATCGATTCCTTTACTTTCCTTTGACGATTAACATTATGACGTGGAGATGTAAACAACACCGGCAATAGATCTGATTAGATCACAATGCCTCAATAATGAATTTAGATCTAAATGCTATAGTCTACTTGTATAACTATCGGTCCTGAAAATTATATCCATCAGATTAAAGTACTAACACGCCCTGGGATAGTCGCTTCTGCCCTTCTGCGATAACTGCTTTTTTATCATTTATTATGAGCAACGACCTGCCATGCTGCGTCATTGCATCATCCGCTATTTTCTTATAATCTTCACTGTCCACCTTATCTTCAGGGAAACCACGCATTTGGTTCTTCGCAGCCTCCAACATACTTATTGTCTCAGAATAGAGGGCAGACTTACACTTCTGTAATAGAAGGTCGTCCTTCAAAGATTTCCTTATTTCTCCATTCATGGACAACTCAAGTTTCATTTCGTTTGTCCGGACGCTTTCATCAGCTTCACGTTTTTTTTCTCTGCAGCTCCACAATAGCTTCAGCACTCTCTCACATGTGCTTGTCGAAGTAGTGGATACAATTTGTTTGGCAAATTTAGCTGTTCTTTTAGGACAATCAGGTTTGGGCATGGGATGGCTACTGGAAACACCTTTTTTATTTTCTACTATTTCGACTTTGTCCTGTTCCTTGTTCTTCTTCTTGAGAATCCCTTCTGCTGGGCAGGGGCGAGTACTTCTCGAAGGTTGCCTGCGACCGAGAGTGACGGTGGCAGTAGAATGTTTAGTTGTTACACTCACAGTAGCAGATGCTTTGACTGACATGGCGCACACACAATATCAGATTCAAGTTTTGACACTTTATATACGTTTGTAAAATATGTGTGTATAATTGGGGTCTAGATTTCCTTGAATTTCGGATGCAAAGTCAGCTTTTATTCTGCTTCAGTCAGACGAAGAAAAATAGATACTAGCAATGCAAAAAACATAAAGACGAGAAAGGCAAATTGCTCCTTCCCATTCCTACTACCAACTGATAAGATCGTAATTTATCTCGCGCTAAGTACTTGTATGAGGCCTCAATAATTACTTCATTAAAGGGTCTATCAAGACTATCTCTATCCTCTATAGTAATACTCAATTTTATGTATTCATTACGTAATCAAATACTCAAATCTGCATATGGTTATTGAATGTAATAAAGTAGTTTCCTCTACGTTCACTTAAAACCATAACCGATAAATCAATACAAGATTATTCGGGAAGAATACTCATCTCATGTCTTCTATACCTAAATCTTTGAATCCGCATAAGCTCTTGGCCGACTGTGAGCCATCATCTCGTGCAAAAATATTCGACTTCTCCACTTCGGATGGAGAATATACAGACTCTGAACCGGAGCAAGTATCGACGTCAGCCCTTCCGTCAGAAAATATTTCATCTTCTGCGAAGCTTGGCAAAAGGAAAAGGAGAAAACACCCGGAGCAACTCAACTGGCTAGAGGAGCATCTACGTTCCTCTCTTTTGTTCAAAACACCGGGGACAAAGAATGTGAATGTGGTAGCTTCCAGTTCCTTTGAGAATGGGGGGTCGGAGGAACGAACGCGAAAAAATAAAGGCAAAGAAACTAGTGGTTGTGGAGACGTAGATGAGGGAGGCATTGGTGAGGCTGGGTCTACTGGCTCCTCGGTATATGGTATGTCCCATTTTCCTGCGTACGCTTCTTGCTTGAACATGCATGCTAATGAATTAAGGAAATAGAATTTCGTTTACTTTCATCATCATCCAGAGCTACACTACAACGTATAAACATCCTTCCCAAACCTCCTAAACCGACTCGGTAAGTCTTTTGTTTTTCTTTCCCTTTTCGTGCATAACGCCCGGCTCTTGCAGTCTTGCTTTCTTTAACTTGTTTGATATGAACCGATGTACTAAGCCCAATCTTTTATTTTATCATCTCTAGTGCTGTTGAGCGCGAATATGAAGACAATCCCGAATCTGCCTCCATTCGTCTTTCTCGCGCACATCAGGTAGCTGTCGACTTCTCTTGGGTTATTGCCCAATCCAAAATCTGTTATCCCGTACGTGATTCTCTTCCTTTCTTCGACTGTCCCTATTCTTATGGGGCTCAGACCTTGAATCACCCACTACTTTATTCTTCTCCTGCTTGCTTCTTCTTTTTCGTCATTTTTTATAACTCACATCCCCGGATGACTACATCAACATTTTAACTAATTCCAATTCTCTTAATCCACGCATACAGGCTTGGCCAAAAGCCAGGACGGAGGAGAATGTCTATACGATTGATACCTCTTCCCTATCTGGATCATCTGAGTCATCATTATCGTCAGCCTCCATACTCCCAACACTTCTCATAACAGAAAGTCGACCCCGTCCCCGACATAAAAACCCCACAACATCGACGACAAACTTGAAAAATATTACTCTCCCAAGCCCGCACGAGCTCAAGGGAAAGGTATGCTGCCCCATCTTCCCAACTCGCCTCATCTCTAGTGTACCAATCCGTACCAATGAAGGAAGGAAAGTTAGCGGGGGGAGTCCGGGAGAAGGGGAGAAGTGCGGAGAAAAAGGAGATTACGTGCACCTCGTAAAAAGCCTCATACTGTCTCAATTACTACTTGCACATAGTAATCAAGACCAAATTGCTGTTCACTCACAGCCTTGTCGAGGGCATGACAGATTTAACGAAGCTATGTCCTATTCGCGACGTAAGTAGAGTCATAATTGTTCATGTTCTGTTAACTACAATCTTTAATTATTTGCCCGCGTTTGATTAGTAGAAACCTCATTTTCAAGCTGCAAGTTGTTCATCTGATTCTGTTGACTTATTGGTCTATAGCTTGAAGTCTGTTTATGAATACGATGTTCACGCATATCATTTTTAGACACTAGGAAGGACCGAATCGTCAGGTTGCCACTATATCTGTCTACTTCCCGCTTGTTGAATACTTGTTTCATGTCAATGCTTGAACGTATACCAGTGCCAGTACTGGAGGGCATGTTTGCTATAATAAACATTTATTTTTTGCAATTACAGTCTATTAGCTACCCCTATCACAAGAAGTTGACAGTCCAAATACTCTGTCCGGTCAATATCAAATACCAGTCTCATGAGTACTTGCACTACTTTCAAATCCATCAAAGATGCTCCCCACGGCTTTTGTACATAAAAGGCGTAAGATGTCTCTCCAATCATTACTAATAATCAAAAGCATATGATTTCGGTCCCTAGATGATCTTATCTACTATAAACGGAAAGTCGAATATAGGAAAATGATCTTATAATTCCACTGGGAACTAGTCTAGAAGGATCAGCACGTCTCCGGTTTGTTGGTATTATGGCGTTTTATCTTGTTCTTGCTTCTTGTAGCTCGGAAGCATTGTGCTATGGGATAGGAATGGGATGGGATTCTCACCTTTCCCTTGCTCGTCTATAAAAGCCCGTTTGCTCTTCTGACGTGCCTTAGGTCTTGTTCTGAGCCCTCCTCTCCTCTCATTCCACTCCCTTGCTCTTGTGAAGATGAGGTCGACACTCGGTACTCAAGCTATTGCTGTACTCATGTTTAGTACATTTGGTGCTAGTAAGTTTTCATTTGTTATCGTATTTTTTGTATAGACTAAAATCTCTTACAATTACTTTTTGCCTTATTTGTTTGACTCTGACTCCATAACAATTTTTTTTAAAAGTTGTAAAAGCCGAAACCGTTACACTATTTCCTTCGCCTTTTGATCCTGCGAACAACTTACACGGAGAAACTGGGGGCGTTGGATCGGTCGGTACGACTTACATACTCGAAGGAGAAACTGCTGGGATCCCGTTCACAGGTACGTTCTTCTCCTTCAGCTAATAATACCTTAATGAAGAAGTGGAAATAATGTCCCCAAAACTCGAGTTTTAATTTCATCTACTAACTCCTTTTCTTTCGTTTTCTCCCTCTTATCTACTTAAAACAATCCAACTTCGGTATTAATAACTTATGAAACATGGATTCACCTTCGACCCGAATAACTACATGGCCTTCATTACATGCATACAACAGCAACACTCGTAGAAGGCGCTTCTCTGATAGCTGAGACCGTGAACATCCCAACACTCTCAATCGAGCTCGCCATAGGATGTATAGTCGAACCTTCTGGCGGGGACGCAATTTGCCAGAGT
Organism: Pyrrhoderma noxium; assembly: GCA_002287475.2. Taxonomy (NCBI): domain Eukaryota; kingdom Fungi; phylum Basidiomycota; class Agaricomycetes; order Hymenochaetales; family Hymenochaetaceae; genus Pyrrhoderma; species Pyrrhoderma noxium. The sequence goes on along the minus strand of CM008258.1, from coordinate 2,073,046 downwards.
GTGATAGGGAGTGGGACGGCGAAGGTGACGGATTTCCAGACGGTTGAATTCCAACCGTTCCCTGTTGCAATTGGGACTGATCAACCCATCACGAGTACCGCTTCTGGTAAGTCTGATCCTGATTTCATATTATATAATCATTTCTCCTGCCCCCTACACTACTTGTCCTATCCTTTTTCTTTACATGGATAGAGTTATATGAACTAATGGAGGGTTTTGTTGATGATGACATTATTTTCTTCGTCGTCTTCTTGCTCTCGTCTCCGTTGCTTTGTTTATCGAATTATAAATATGATATGATTCAAATAGCAACAATAACTTCATTCAACTCTCTCCCCTTTTCCACCCAACCTTTAATCTCTGGTTCTGGACGTAGCTCCAGGTCTGGCTCTGGAATATCGTCAGGACCATCCTCACAAACATTTTCTTCAACAGCATCAGGATCGGTATCATTATCATTGTCGTTCTCTACGATAATATCAGGATCATCGACCACACCGTCCGGATCGGTGGCAACCTCAGCAGCATCGTCTAGTTCTAACAGTACGTCATCCGCAACTATTCCGAGCACCGCGTCAGCCATCGTTTTATCTACATTACCTCCAGTTTCTACGTTAGGTCCTACTGTTACGACCCCTGCTTCTGGCTCGGGGTCAGCAACTAGTACGGCTACAGTCGTGGTTCCGAGTAATACGGTTGGAGGAGCTGGTTCGTCTGGAGCGATAAGATCTGCTGGTGGTGGTTATAGTGTTGTATACGGTTTGGTAGTTGGGGTGATGCTACCCTTGTTACTTGGGACTGTGATTGTGTGATTGGTCATATGATATAGGGGTGAATGGAAAATAGTGTGGGTATGTTATGCAAGATTGGTGGCTGGATCGTTTTTATTTGATATTGACAGTTATAGGAATTGTGCCGTGTAACAATATGTTGCTTGTGGGGGTGGGGCTATGATCCTTGTTTATTCTTCACATACGGATACTCTTCTTGAACTTTTTTTTTATAGTTTGTAGTCACTTTTGTAGAGCGTGGTGTAATTCACGAAAAAGCAAGCACCTGACTCGGCTCATCCTCAAAAAATTCCTCTTTCTTCTTTTTGTTTTTGTAGTGTATGATTTGTTGTCTATACATGCATGCCCATCAGATCCAGAAAACGTGTGGGGTCCTGATAAATTATTAATCCATAGATGTGTTTACCTTATACGCACCTTTAAGCTAAAAAATGAGAACTTTGTAGATTTGTATCTGTAGTTTTGTATCTAAAAAACTGTGTGGCTAATCTTTATTAACTTAAAAAATACGATGATAAAATGTCACAAGGTTTTCAAACAACTAGTAATATTCATCAATGGAGATTTGACTTAGAATTTGTGACCTTTTTTATGTCAGAAGTATTAAAAAAAGCCTAAAAACATCGATATTGGAAAAGATAATGCAAAAGTAAGAGTACAGGTACACAAGGTATAAAAGACAACACAATAAACCCTAAACAGATAAGTGGAACAAAGCAAATAAAAATACATTCGTCAAGACGGTACTAGACCATCAGTATATTATTCATTCAATCATTCAGACACAGTCTGAACAAACTGGGGGCATATCGGAAATACTCTTCTCATCAGCCACGCTCGTTGTCATACTGCATTCGTCCTTTTCAGACTTCAATTCCGGAAGTGACTCCGATTCCTGAATCTTTCCCTCTTCTAAATCCACCTCCTTTGAACGTCGACGATACAAAATAATAGATACGAGTCCTTTGAATGCATTGACTACCATCTTCTCTACCCAACAGATCAAGCTGGAAAGAGCGACGTGCACGCGAAACTTAAGCAAGAGTCCGAAGAGAAATACACTCGCTACGATGCATAATACGATCTTTGTTGCCGGACTGGTCCATTCTGATAACCCGACGGCGGCGAGGGTGTAAAGGACAGTAAGAGCTGGAAGCCTAGTGATGCATGCTAAAGCTATTCGGCTGCATGGAAATTCGTTTATGCATTCCTGTTTAATGAGAATAAATAAAGAGTTGTTTTTTTATTGAAGGGTAAGCTCTGCGTACGTGAAGTGATTCACCGGTCAAGGTTTCTAAGCAAACATATATTATAAGGTTAAAGAGCAGGCAAGCGACTGTTGATGATATAAGGAAGGAAGTTCTTGCAGCCCTGAGTAGGAAGGTATTATATAAGAAATTGTCTGTTAAAAACCTTGATTTGATTCACTTACAATAGAATCATGACCAACTAAAAAGCCAAAGTAAGCAAGCGACAAAAAAAAGCAGGAAGAAGAAGGACTAACTATTTCACTGTAAAATTTAACCTCCCGGACAGTACGTCTCAAGATCAATTCATAGTCTTCGGGTCCGGAGGCAAGAGCGAGCCGGGCGTGACAAGTAAGGGAAAGGACCTGCTTTCCGAAAGATTGGGGTATTGAAGAAAAGGTTTTGATAAACGAAGACATTTCGTAAATAGGAAGGGGGGAAGGGTGGTTGAAAAGGCTCTGCCTTCACGGGGAGGAAACCGGACAAGAAAGGAAAGGTGCGAGCGAGGAAAAATATTGAGTTGAAAGTGCCTTCCAAAAGGTTGAAGGTGTAGCTTTTTATAATTTGAGAAGCGATACCGTCATGCCGAAGTTGAGCTGAACATAAGGGAAGACCCACCGTTTTCACCGAGCACCGAGTAAGCATCGGCATGATCATCGTGGAGTACCCTTCCTTAGGGGAAACGGAAGCAAAAACAAAAGATAGTATGAACGAATTAATTGACCCGTCATTAACCGTAGTATGATTGATCGAGGGTAGAGAGAGAAAGTGCATATTGTTCAGATAATTTAGTGACGTATATTTTTGTTTCGCTACGGCATTTCCCAAGGCTTGAGAGAGGAGTAAGAAAATCGACCCGCGGAATTGAAATCTAGAATGTATCAAAGCCGCCATTTTGTTTCTTTAGTGTATAGACGTTGTAGTGCCAAATAGTTCAGGGACCCGCTTCGAAGACAGAGTACCTCCGGAGGTTGATCGAGTAGCCACCAATCCCTTCCCTTCCGGGATACAAAGTTCAAAATGTTCCGGACGGGGGGTATTGAAAAGAGACAAATTGACTAACAATTAGCCAATGAAAAATCTATCTTTTTTGAGATAAACTCTTTTTTAGTGCCACATAGTCTGATCCGTTTGAATACCTATTTTCATGCCGATATAGATTAAGCCTCTAACCTTTGGCTAGACTAACAACTGTTAATCACAATATTTAAAATCGGCCTCAACTACCAAATGTTGGTTAGATAACTCCTATCCACTGGCGATAGCACGTGTGGTAAAGACACAATCGTTCCAGACCAACGTTTGCACAGCTTCATGTCTCAATATCGAAGAAGACGACTCGGAGAGTCCATGAGAAAGTGGCGGGTAGTGATTAGCAAATCCATTACTTGAATAGTATTCAATCTAATTACATGCCACTTTACATTTTTGAATATGGAAACAACGTGCGTACTAATATCTGTTTACAGCAACAATCCCAGGCTGTGTGAGAAGCTTGTCACAGACTATCCCAATTAAGCATCTTAGTCAGCATCCCGTGTTCGCTCTGATGTATTGTTGCCGCATTCTGAGCCCCCCATCCCAGTCTCACTATTACCGTAACTATCCTCATCTCGGCGTATTCGTCGTCCTTTGTATCTGTTGCCACTGTGCGGAATAGGGGGACAACTTTTGGTTTCGGGTAACAAGGAAAGCATCATGAAGTATATCGAGTTTCCCGAGCTGGCGCGACTCGCGCAGGCATTGACACACGAAGGCCCCGAGTGCTCTGTCCACACTCGCATAGAGGCTTATAGTTGCAAGAATGTTAATCGTGATAAGAAACTATTTAGAACTCTCGAGCACGCATATACGGAAGAGGTCGCACATTCCCCACCCTCTTTCTCAGCGCTCGACCGGGAAGCTGAAAACACGCCTTTTGGACCGATGGACAAGCATGCATCTCGAAAGACTCTTTATCTTTTGATAGCTACTCTCAATATTGCCTTTCCCGACCATGAATTTGCTGGTGTAAGACCCGCTCACTTTTGTAAGGAGGCGAGTGGGGCCGGAGTACTGAATGCGTTGAGCACCACCTTGGTGACGGCTGGTAGCCCGACACAAAGGCCTGGAATGCCCGCACCTCGAACGTACTCTGCTTACCCACCCGTCTCCTCAGACTTTTTCCCTAGCTCAGTCCCTACATCCTCATCTCCTGTTAATACTATGGCTACCAGTCCTCATGCTCCACCACCTATAATTACAGGCACACATCCGACCCTTTATCGGATACTCGACGAAGCGATCGGCCTTGCCGACTGTGAAGTTTATTCTTATGTTCCAGACATCGCATCGGACCCCCATGCTGTAGATTATTCAGATGATGAAGACGAACCAATACCAGGTGACGATGAAGAACCCTTGTCCGAATCTGACGAAGAGGCGTTTGCTTTTGACGATTACGATGTTGACGAGATGCGTTCTTCTCGCGCTTCTACTCGGGTGACATTGGGCATTGAAATCCCAAGTCGGAAGTCTTCTGATACAGATTCGGATGGGTCACCCTTGCGTGTCCGTCTTCGTCGTAGAGGCGCCTTATTATGGAGTTCGCACTGGTTTTTCTTAAACCGGAAGTTGAAGAGAATTCTCTTTATTTCTGTGTGCGCCCGAACGAAAGGGGGTCATCAATGGACGAGCGATGAAGAGCTTATATATGGCTCGCCCCTGAAATTAAAGAATGAACGCTTTGTTGGCTGGGAAGGTGCCGAAGGAACTGGAGCAAGGGCTCTAGGATTGAGAAATAGTATTTGAATACCTATAATTGATACGTGAGTATACCCATTATCACTGGTATAATAGGGTGCTGGTCACTCACCTATCTCTTACTGAAGTCTGGAACTTCTATGGACCCAACACCTATCTTGTTATTCTCCTCCGTCTTGTTCCGGTTTGTTTGTATGTCTTTCGAACACCTTTTGACACGTTTTATACAATGTGTCTATAGCTCTAGTCATCTTTTTCTTTTCATATGGGTTTTTTCTTCTTCTTCTCTTATGTATTATTACATTACCCTTTCGTCTTCGATTTGTGTATATGTATTATTCTTAGTCTGGTGTCTAAGAACGATTTAGTTATGAACCTGTACGAACATTATGTTAGTGATAATAATAACTCTGCATAGTCACGGATTACACACTTGATTTTTAATGTTCTAATATGGAACGAATAAACAACTTGGGGTCTAGCCTCTTGACTCTTGGATAGCGCATTATTTTTGTGATGGTTGTGTGTTGACAACTGAGCGCTTGATGTATTGTTTTGTTAGTACAAATGAATTTTAAGTTCGTTGAGTAAAAACACACACTTCAGAGGCAGGCGTATGCATCAGTAGTCTCAGGCTGGCAAAGCGAAAGCTTAAATGGGAGAATAAGTGGAAGCCGTAAGGAGAAAAGTTATAGGTGGGCATTCATATGTTCCGCGTTCTCTATGTCCCATGTAATCTATATATACCGTCGCCTACGCCGATATTAATAGTCATATTTATTTATTATGACTCGATATTTGGGGAAATGGTAATGATGCGACCGCGCCGAACACAGGTTTCGGTAAGGCATGGGTTTGGTAGATTTGGCCCAACTTTTTCTTGAAGATCAAATTACAGCAACTAAGCTGTATGCGTTCTCCGTCCCGATTTACCGTCTTTGGGTTCCTTAGCTCGATTTGAAACCGGTTAAATAGGAACATAAAATTTGGAGGAAAAAAATGGAGAAGAAGGCAGGCATGGTGGAGGTTGATAGTAAGGTAAAAAGAGAAAAATGTGAAAGAGGTTTTTTCTAAACAAAAAAAAAGTGAAAAAGTGTGAAGAGGGATGGGGTTCAATCGACCATCGATGTGTGTACCCGCCGTCCGAAATTTCTGCCATTCGCTGATCGAAAAATACCATTTATGGCAATTGAGTGATCATTAAGTATTACGTAATATGACACTTACCACATGAATTACATTACATTATCAATCAATATCAACGTCAAACCAAATGGATTCGTTTTAGATATAGAAATACATAAGGTATCTTTCATTTGGTTAATTTATCGCTTCGTAATGAAGGGCCGGGATCCTAAGAGCTCGGTCCTGCGAAAAATGATGGTAATAAGGAGATTATCTGTCTAAAGTTCATAAGTATCTCGAATAACGTAGTAAATCTGAAAACATAGTATATGCCTTAGGTACACTATTGTCCATTTTAAAGGGCTATTTAAGCTCTCACCAAGCTGATGAGCTATTATTGACAGTGCCTATCAGCTTATTAATCAAGCTACTACATACTGACATATTCTGATTCGTACAAAACCGTAAGAATCCTTTTTCTTCTTCTTATATAGCAACAATCACCCTACCCTCACTTCTCCTCATTACTGATCTCACAAGATGACATCCGACCTGAACCATCCGACTCCTGAAGAGCTTATAAAAGACGTATATTTAACCCGCATGAATAATTACGTACAACGTAAGTTTTTCTCTTAGGATCTTTAAAAAGCAATCTTTTTAACCGCTGTGACCCTAGTGTCGTCCTTCTCCCTCTATCTATACTACTATGGTGTGTTTATACTCTTGTGTACAGGTCACAGACTTTTTTATACGTTTGGATAGTTACAACGCTTAATAACGAGATCTCATTGATGTGGGTACGTAATGGCATCAAAACAATTTATTAGGCTTACCTAAATCATTTGGGTATAGAATACGAAATTTGGGATAGGAAAATTCTTATTTTACTCCGTAAGTGAGAGAATAATGGGATCGTAGGCTACAGATGCCTCGTAGTTGATAGTTATCATAATAGCTTAGATATTTCACTCTGCTTATCGTCACGTGAGTACTTTTAGACTATAAATAACATTGATCTCATGGACTCTCGTTTTAGCATTATATTTATTGGTTGGTAGACACCTGAGATACATGTCCCCTATGATATATTGACCAATAGCAGGCTCCCAGAATATGGACGTATCTGTAGAAGTAAGTATACCGTCCGAATACAGAAACAACCACAACCACTTATATTATAAACTAATCTTGAATGCAGACGTTGGCTTTTTCGTGCCTTCCCTTTTCATATAATACTAATCTTCAGCATTAATAGGTATAATATACTTGACTATATCTCTTATATACCTACATATGTTATTATTCTATTAGCAGAATGTGAGTTACAGTCTCATCCTCTGCCTTCCTATAAGTCCCTTATAGCGATTAAGTCTCATTACAGTTGAAATTATATGCGCTTTATCAAAGGAGTAAACGAATTTTGACATTCTGCATTATATTATCCATAATTACGATTGTATATTATACTATATTTTTAGCGGTGGTTATAAAAAATCGGAGTAAGCTTTTATTATATTAACTAAAAAAACCCTTATCTAATAAACTAATTTAGCAATTATCCTCATTACTGGCCCTGAAGTCAATCCGATTGCACGCTCCGTAAAGTTTCCCTCGTACTATAACAAGACATTAATCCTCAAGTCAGTAACTGAGGGTATCATGCTCGCGCTTGCACTACGTGTGGGGATCAAGAATATGAGACAAAATGGAGGTATAGAAATGTCCGATTCTCTATTTAATCTCCTTGTAAGGGACTGCATATCTCATTTCGTCGTGTATGTGGTCAAGTCTTAGTCCTGATACTTAACGGTCTAATAAGTTTGTAACATAGTATATTCTCGTTATGTTTGCTTAATCAATTACTTTGGTTCCTGGCTGGTGTAAGTACCCTTTCTAAACCTTTCTGGAAGATATTAACTTTATTTTACTAGCCCGAGTTTTTTGAATTGCCTAGTTCCATGTCCATGGCCACAGGAAGCGCTTTGAGCCAACATTTACTTATTAACATTCGAATACAAGCTTCAAAAAGGGAGAGAATGGAAACTGAATTTTCTTTCGGAGGAATCCAATTTCAGTCAGGACCTGGATTTGATGAAGATGTACACGATAGATCATTCGATGATATCCACTCCGTGACAGCGACCGCCGACTGAAAGGGGTACACTTACCACTCGTTTCTTATGGGGTTCCTGTCCGAGATCTCCGTTTAAACGTCGAAATTCCAAGAGGTGATGTATCGCTCGGACTGTATCTCTGATTGGAATACCTATAACTGATACGTGAGTATACCTATTATCATTAGTATAATATGGTATTAGTCGCTCATCTTCTCTTCAATGAAGTCTGGAACTTCTATCGATACAACAGCCATCATGGTATTCTCCTTGTTTCCATTTCTGTCTTGCCCCGGTTTGTTTGTTTGTCTCAGTCTCAGATATCCCCCGACAAATTTTTTTGCAATTTGTCTATAGCTTTAGTCACTTTTCTTTTCATAGAGGTTTATTCCTCCCCCTCTTATGTACTATTATATTACATTTTCGTCTTCAATTCGTGTATATGTAGTCTGACACCCAAGATCGATCTGTATAAACATTATGTTAGTGAATATAACTACTTTATATAGCCATAGATTACACACTGCACTTATAATGTTCTTATGTGGCAGGAATAACGGGCTTGAAGTACTGGTCCCTTGATTCTTGAATAGTGTATAATTTTTGTGATGGCTGTATGTTGACAAATGGGCACTTGGTGTTTTGCTAGCGCATGTTTAATCTTAAGTTCGTTGAGCAAAAGCACGTACTTAAGATACGGATGTATGTATTGGTAATCCCATCTTAACCTAACAAAGCAAAAATACGAATTTATGAATGATCAGAAATAGAACGGGAAGGGTCGTAGGTGGGCATTCGTGTGTTCCATGCCCTCTAGGTCCCATGTAATATATACACACCATTACCTCAGCGGACATCAATGATCATATTTATTAATTATTACTTGAAATTTGGAGAAATGGTAATAATGGGACCATGCCACACAGATTTCGGTAAGGTATGAGTTTGGCTAATTTAGTCCTACTTTTTTTTAAGAGAAATAAATTTATAATGCACAAATTATATGCATTTTATCCGTCCCAATTTACTGTTTTGGGTCTCTTTCGACTTTAGCTCATTTTGAGACTAGATAAATAGGAACATTAAACTTGAAGAAAAAAATTAGGAAAAAAAGCAGGCAACTGGAAGTCAATAGTAGAGTAAACAAAGTAAAATGTGAAAAAGTGTGAGAAGGGACGGGGACTATCGATGTGTGTCCCCACCGCCGTCCCGCCAAAATTTCTGCCTGCTCAAAACGTGCCATTCATAGCAATTGATCGAGGAGATCATGTATATTATATAATTCTAGTATGTACCACTAGGATTACAATAACGATGTTGATTTTATAGAGGCACGCAAAGCGTCTACCATTTGATCAATTTACTGTTCCATAAATAACCATCAAAATCACATCCTGTGTCATAAGAGCCCCATTCCTACGAGAAATACTAACAATATATATTCTCTGTCCGAAATTCATAAATATTGACTAATATAGTTATTCTCAAGACAAGACATAGTATGTGTCTTAAGTACACTGGGTACCGTCCTTTTTAAAGGTTTATTTTAGCTCTCACCAAATTGGTGCGATACAATAGCAGCTATCAGCTTATCTGTCAGGCCGCTGGATATTTATACTAACTTGATTGATTTGAACAGAATAATAAGAATCCCTTTTCTCCCTATTATATAGTGACAGTCCTCCTACTCCCACTTCTCCCCATACCCACTCTCTCAGATGACGTCCTACTTAGAGCATCCCACCTTTGAAGAATTTAAACAAGGCGTTTATCTGACCCGATTGGAGAATTACGTCGAATGTAAGTTTTCCTCTTAGGACATTTAAAAATCGGCCTTTGTAGACTCTAAAGCTATAGTGTCGTCCTTGATGCTCTACATATATTATTATGGTATACCTATACTTATATGTAGACCTTCTACATACTTATTTGTACATTTGGATAGTTACAACACTTGACAATGAGGTCTCAGTGATGTGGGTACGTAATAGTGAAAAATCGATATATTAGGCTTTCCTGATCGTTTAAGTATAGGATACAAGACTCGGAATAGGAAAATTGCTATTTTATTCTGTAAGCGAGAGACTAATGGGACGAATTACACATGCCTCATAGTGCGCAATAGATTAGATATTTCACTTTGCTCGTCGTCATGTGAGTATCTTAGAAATCCAAGCACTATTGATCTTATGTGCTCCCGATTCAGCATCATATTTATTGGTTAGTAGACACCCGAGATACTCTATATTATATTGACCAATAGTAGGCTCCCAAAGTACAGATGTACCTATAGAAGTAAGTATACTATCCGAGTATAGAAATCATCATTTGTAATACAAACTAATCTGGATCTGAAATGCAGACGTATGCGTTCTCGTGCCTCTCCTTTTATAATACCACTAAATTTCAGCATTAATAGGTATAATACACTTGATTATATCTCTTTCATACCTTCATATATCATTATTCTTTTAGCAGACTGTGAGTTACAGCCGAGTTGTCTACTTTTCTATAAGCCCCTTACAAGAAATAAGTCGCATCACAGCTGAAACTATATGCGCTTTATCAAAAGAGCAAACGAATTATGACATTCTGTATTATATTGTCCATAAGTATGGTTATATACTATACTGCATTTTTAGTGATAGTTATAAAAAATCGGAGTAAGCTTTTATTATATCAACCAAAACAATCTTATTTAATAAATTAATTAATAGCAATTATCCTCATTACTGACCCTGAGTTCAATAAAAGTACACGTTCTGTGACATATCCCCCATACTATAACAAGGTCTTGATTCCCAAGTCAATAATTGAAGGTATCATGCTCGTGCTCGCGCTGCGTGTAGGGATAAAAAATATGAGACAAAATAGAGGTATAGAGATGTCTAATTCTCTATTTAATCTTCTTATAAGAGATTCCATAATCTATTTCGTCGTGTACGTACTTAAGTCTTCATCATAGCACCTTATGTTCTAATTTGATCGGCACTTAGTGTATTCTCATTATGTTTGTTTACCCAGTTATTCTGGTTTTTGGCTGGCGTAAGTACCTTTATTTTCTAACTTTTCTGAGAGATAATGTATTTTATTTTACTAGCCTGAGCTTTTCCTATTACCCACTCTCTTCTCATTAGCCTTGGGAAGCGCCTTGAGCCAGTATCTACTTATTAATATTCGAATACAAGCTTTACAAAGGGAGAGAATGGAAGCTGGGCTATCTTTAGAAGGGATCCAATTTCGGTCGGGATCTGTGTTTGATGAAGATGCATACGATAGATCAATCAGTGGTATCCGCTCCATGACGGCTACCGCCGAGGTCTCAGTATAGATGCAGAAGTTTCAAGAAGTGATGTGCTGCTCGAAGTTGGATTTCTGGTTCAAAGTGATAAATCAGTTCCACATTTTATCGTATTACATACTCTTTGTTAACTAAATATGTGTAAATTCAAATCTTTAAACTTATATGGCGAGTATCTTTCTTTAAAGTCTGCCTGTTTACGACTAGTTTCCTTGCACAATAAGGTTGTGAATTTACGAGCCCCACAGAACTGGCTTTAACAAGTTTCTTTATGACCGACTTATTTATTTACTCGGTTTCTCCTCACTCTCAGACTCTAAAGATTTTGCGGAGTACATTAGATTAAAATACCTGAATATTATATTATCTCACTTTCTAAAACTACCTAGGGTTCACGTGACCATGCCTGGTTGAAACCCAAATCCCGCCCCAGTATGTTCTCCAAAGCATACCCGGGATATTCCGAAAGGATCATTATTTCAGGAACATCGAGGAGAAAATTACTCAGATTTTTTACATTACACTCTTAAATGCGAGAGAATATAATGGTATAATGCTCTCGCTTTGGTACTCTCAGGATGCATATGATAAATATCTTGCCTCCGATAAACTGTATACAGTGAACCTTTCACCCTTCCATAGAATCTGGGACTCTGTCTTTAGCCCCAGATACTCGCAATATATACTCTCGATATATCAGGTGATTTATTACGGATAATTATAGGAAGCTGTGATATCTCGATTGTCCTACAGATTAAATGCAATTACTTCGCTACTTTTGTTAGTATCTACCATATTAGGAGATACCAGAGAATAGGACTACTGTGTATAATAAGCTAAATCTTCATTTCATAAATCGATGATTACCATTGATAGAATCTAAAGTGAGTGTACCAAGGTCATACGATTATATCATACTAACATGTCCTCCCACCTCGACCTTACTCTCTGAAAGTAAATAATATTTTTTGGTTTTGTCTAATTGGCTATAGTAGGACTTCCAAAAGCTTCACACCCCATAGTATAAGAGGGTTCTTTTTTATCCCTCGACGATTTCCCTTATATAAAATAAGTACTCTGACACCGGCCCTAAGCGCTCCAAGATGTCAAATAGATTCGTTTTAGGTATTTATAGAAGTACATAAAGCACCTGCCATGTGGTTAGCCTTCCCTTCCATAACGAAGCTCCGGCATCACATCCAGTGACCTGGTCTTAAGAGAAATAATGATTTGATATTTTTTATCTGTCAAAAATCATATATATCAACTAATGTAGTTATTCTAAAAATAATATATGTCTTAAGTACAATATGTAATATCCATTTCAAAATGTGGTTTTGTCTCTTGACAAGCTGGCGAGGGGTAACAGCAACTGTCATTTTATGCATCAAGCTATTGGACACTTGTATCATTTTGATTGTTCTAAACAAAATGATAAGAATCCCTTTTCTCTCTATTATATAGCGACGACCCCTCTGTCCTCACATCCTCACCTCCCCACCCTCACAAAATGGCCCCCGACTTAAGCCATCCTACTTCTGAAGAGTTTATAAAAAAACTATATTTAACTCTATTGAATGATTACATTGCTTGTGGGTTTTTCTACTTATGATCTTTCTTAAACAACTTTTATAATCTCCGCAACTGTAGTATCGACCTTCGCACTCTATCTATACTACTATGGTATGTATGTAACCATAAGTATTGGTAACATATCTATTTATACGTTTGGATAGTTACAACACTTGATAACGAGATCTTATTGATGCGGGTACGAAAAAGCATCAAATTGACTTTCTGGACTTATCTGACCGTTTGATTACAGAGTACAAGACTTGGGATAGGGAAACTCTTATTTTACTCTGTAAGTGATAGAATAACAGGACTAGGGGATACAGGTGCCTCATAGCAGACAATAGCTTAGATATTTCACTCTGCTCTACGCCACGTGAGTACTTTCAGACCTCTAAACAACATTGATCTCATATGGAGTCTCGGATTAGCATCACATTTATCGGTTAGTAGATACCTATGAGATTTATTTCCTATTCTATATTGATCAATATCAGGTTTCCACAATACAGACGTATATACAGAAGTAAGTATACCGATCAACTATAGAAATCCTCGTTGAATATTACAAGCTGATCTCGAAAGCAGATGTTCGATTTTCCATTCTTTCCCTATTAATGATATAATACTAAGTTTCAGCGCTACTAGGTATAATAAACTAAGCTATATCTCTTACTTATCTGCATTTGCTACTATTCTATCAGGAGATTGTGAGTTCAAGACCTCTTCATCCGCATTTCTATAAGTTCCTCATAACGAACAAGTCACATTACAGTTGAAACTATATGCACTTTATCGGAAGAGTAAACGAATTCTGATTTTCTTGATTATTTTATCAATAAGTATGGTTATATACTATACTGTATTTACAATAATGATTATAAAAAATTGGAGTATGTTTTATTACACTAACTAAAACAATCCTATTTAATTATTTAATTTAGCGTTTGTCCTCATTACAGACTCTGAAGCGAATCTGAGTATACGCTCTGTGATATATCCCTCGTACTATAACAAGATCTTGATCCCCAAGCTATTAGTTGAAGGTATCATGCTCGTGCTCGCGTTGCGTGTAGGGATAAAAAATATGAGACAAAATAGGGGTATAGAGATGTCCAATTCTCTATTTAATCTCCTTGTAAAGGACTGCATATTTTATTTTGTCGTGTACGTTATTAACTCTTGATCCTGATACTCTAAGGTCTAATATGATTGATACATAGGATATTCTCATTATGTTTATTTATCCAGTTATTTTGGTCTCTAACTGGCGTGAGTAGCCTTATTTTCATATTCTTCTGAAGGATAATATATATAACTTTACTAGCCCGAGTTTTTTGAATTGCCTGCTCCCATTTCACTGGCCATAGGAAGTGCCTTGAGCCAGTATCTACTTATTAATATTCGAATACAAGCTTCAAGACAGGAGAGAACGGAGACCGATTTTTCTCTCGAAGGGATCCAATTTACATCAGGAAATGGATTTGATGAAGATATACATGATGAATTATTCGGTAGTATCCATTCTATGAAAGCTACGGATAATTGAAGGGTGTGCACTGTTTGAGTGGACCCCTAACCAAGGTCTCCGCGAAAGTATCGAAATTTTAAGGAGCGATGTGCTACTCGGGACTGTATCTCTGATTGAAACACCTACAATTGATACGTGAGCGTACTTACTATATTGATATTACGGGATGCTGGTCACTCACCTTTTTCTTATTCGAATCTGGAACTTCTGTCAATGTAACATCCATCTTGATATTCTCCTCGTTTCCATCCGCTTTGTGCCTACTCATCACTCTCCGAAGCTCTTTATACAATGTCTCTATAACTCTATTCACTTTTCTTTTCATATGGGTTTTTTCTTTCTCTTCTATATATTATTATATTACCCTTTCGTCTTCGATTTGTGTATATGTATTATTCTTAGTCCGGTGTCTAAGAACGATTTAGTTATGAACCTGTATGAACATTATGTTAGTAATAATAATAGCTCTGCATAGTCACGGATTACGCATTTGATTCCTTTTGTCCTAATATGGATCGAATAAGCAACTCGGGTACTGGGACTTTGACCCTTGGACAGAGCATAATTTTTGTTATGGCTGTATGTTGACAACTGGGCGCTTGATGTCTTGTTCGCGTATATTTAGTCTTAAGTTCGTTGAGCAAAATTACACACCTAAGAGACGGATGTGAATTGATAATTCCAGCCTAGCAAAGCGAAAAGTTGTAGGTGGGCACTTATGTGTTCCGTGTTCTCCCTACTCCAGTATACCATCACCTACGCCGATAGCTATTTATTAAAACGAGTTAATTGAGCAATGGAATGACAGGATCGTATTGGGCACGGGCTTCTGTGAAAAATGAGTTTGTTTGGTTAAGCCCAACCTTTTTTTGAAGATCAAATTATAGCAAGCAAACTGTATGCATTCTCCGTTTCAATTTGCCGTTTTGGAGTCCCTTAGCTCATTTTGAGGCCAGAAAAAGGGGTCATTAAACTTGTAGAGAATATAGAGAAGAAGGTAGGCACGTTGGAGGTTGATGGTAGTCGCAGACAGAGAAAAACCTGAAAGAGGTCCTTCTAAACAAGAGAGGTGAAAGAGTGTGGAGGGGGATGGGAATCGATCGACCATTGACGTGTGTCTCGTTGAAATTTCTGATGTCATTCTCTATTCAAAAAATACCACTTATAGCAATTGATTGAGGAGACTATACATATTACATAATAAACAACCACTAGGATTATATTTTAGTATTTGTAGAAATGGGCAAGATATCCGCCGTTTAATCAATTTACCGTTCCGTAACGGGCGCACCTCATTGTCTTACGAGATCTAGTCTTAAGAGATATAATGGTGTTGTATTTTTATTGTCTGTCCAGGGTTCATAAATATCGACCAATGTAATTATTCTGAAAAATAGCCTATGTCTTAAGTATATCAGATACTATCTCTTTCAAGAGAAAGATGATTTTGTCCCTCACAAAGCTGAGTAACAGCAACTGACAGTTTATCCATCAATCTACTACGTATTTATATCGTTTGATCGATTCAAACAGAATGAATGATGAGAATCCCTCCTTTTCCTAGTATATAGAAACAGTCCGTCCCCCTGCTCCCACTTCTCCTCATCCCCACTCTCACAAAATGGTACGCTCCTTAAGCCATCTAACTATTGAAGAAGTTTTAAAAAATATGTATTTAATCCGATTGGAGAAATACGTGATTTGTGTGTTTTCCTCTTAGGAATATTATCAATCAACCTTCTAAACTCTAAAATCACAGTGTCTTCCTTCATACTCTATCTATACTACTATGGCACGCTCATAATCAGACATACTCGGCATATACCCATTTATACAATCGGATAGTTATAACACTTGACAATGAGATTTCAGTAATGTGGGTAGGTAGCGGTGTTAAATCGGCATATTAGGCTTACTTGATCATTTAAGCAAAGGGTACAAGATTCGGGATGGGGAAACTCCTGTTTTATTCTGTAAGTGAAAGAATATCGGGACCACGATTTACGAGTGTCTTATAGTAGATAATAGCTTAGATATTTCACTCTACTTGCTATCACGTGAGTACTTTTAAACTTCTCGTGAATACTGATCTTATATATATGTACCTCCGGGTTAATCTTGTGGACATCGGTTAGTAGCTATCTAAGAGACTCATAACTTATGATACATATTTACCAACAATAGAGCTCCATCTTACAAACCTATCTCCAGAAGTAAGCATACCGTCCGATTATAGAAAGCACCATTCATATTATAAGCTAACCTTGAATGCAGATCTTGAATTTCTCGTACTCTCCCTTCTAATATAATTCTAATTTTCAATTCTACTAGGTAGGGTAAATCAAGTTACATCTTCTACTTCTCTGCATTCACCATCCTTATATCAGGAGGTTGTGAGTTACGATTTCGTTTTCCGCTTTTCTACAAGACCCTCACAACGAACAAGTCGTGTTTCAGTTGAAACCATATGCAATTTATCAAAAGAACAAACGAATTCTAACACTTCTAGTGATATTATCCATAAGTATGATAATATACTATATTGCATTTGCATCAGTGGTTACTATAAATAGGAGTAAGCTCTTATTATACTAACTAACTCGATCGTGTTTAATAACGTAATTTAGCAATTATCCTTGTTACTGACTCTGAAGACGATTTGGGTACAGTATTTAGGGTCTGTACCCCATACTTTGACAAGACTTTGATTCCCAAGCTAATAACCGAGGGTATTATGCTCGTGCTTGCGCTGCATGTAGGGGTCAAGAGTATAAGACAAAATAGGGATATAGAGATGTCCAATTTTCTTTTTAATCTTCTTATAAAAGATTGCATATTTTACTTCGTCACGTATGTCATTAAATCTCAGTCTTAATACTTTGCCGTCTAACACAACTAGTATATAATGTATTCTCATTATATTTGTTTACCCGGTTATTTTGGTCTCTGGCTAACGTAAGTATCTATATTATCCTACCTTTCCGAAAGATAATGTATTTCAATTTACTAGCCTAAGCTTATCTCATTACCCGCTCCTATATCACTGGCCTTGACGAGTGACTTAATCCAGTATCTACTCATTAACATTCGAATACAGGCTTCAAAATGGGAGAGAGTGGAAACTGATGTTTCTCTCGAAGCGATCCAAACTCAATAAGGACCTAGGTTTGATGACGTTATACACATTAGATCATCCAGTAGTATCCGGCCCATAACCGCCACGGACAATTAAAAGGGGTACGCTAATTGAATGGACCTTTGTCTGAAGATCTCTGCTTAAATGTCGAATTTTCAAGGAGTGATTTACTGCTTGGGACTGTATCTCTAATTGAAAGAGACAATTCGGTTCTGTATTTTGTTCTATATACGTGTATGTACTTCGTTGTTACTTGTATAAAATGATTTCGGATCAATAAGCTTATGTGGGAAATACCTTTCTTAAAAATCTGCTCGTATATGACTACATTCTTTTCGCAGCTTTATCGTGATTTTACTGTTGCACAGCCCTCCACAGAACTAGAATTAACAAGTATCTGTACGACTGACTTCCTAATTTATTCAGGTTTTTTTCCCTCATTCTCAGACTTTGAGGATTTTATAAATAAGAAGACATAAACGGTTTGTTTTCTCTATTTAGCCACAACGGATCTTCCGAAAGCTTCACACCTCATAGTGTAAGGAGGTTTGTCTTCGTCCCCCACCAAGTGCCCTTTTGGAAAGTTAGTACTCCGACACTGGTTTTAAACACCTCCGAGATTTTAGACAGATTCGTTAGATGCATTTATAGAAGTACGCAGGATATGTGCCATGTGATTTTTGTTCACTTTTTGTTATCACTTCTATACCGAAGCATCGGCATCATACAACCCGTGTCCCTGAGAGCCCTAGTCCTGAGAGAAATAATGATATTATGTTCTTTATCTATCCAAGGCTCATAAATATTGTTTATTCTAGTTATTCTGATAATATAGTGTATGCCTTAAGTACAACGGGTACTGTCCATTTTAAAGGGTAATTTTGTTTCTCACCAAGTCGGCGCAGAGTAATGGAATCCATCAGTTGATCCATCAGGTCACTAAATACCAGTCTCACCTTGATTGTTTCAAACTAAAGGATAAAAATCTCTTTTCTTCCTATTATATGGCAACAGTCCCACTACTCCCACCTCTCATCCCCACTCTCTCAGAATGACATCCTACTTAAGCTATTCCAACTTTGAAGAATTCAAAAGAGACATATATCTAACCCGATTGGAGAATTACGTCGAACGTAAGTTTTCCTCTTGAGACATTCAAAAATCGACTTTGGTAAATTCTGATACTACAGTGTCGTCCTTCATTCTCTATCTATACTACTATGGTATAACTATATTCATAGATATTTATTAAATACTAATTTATGCGTTCGGATAGTTACAACACTTGATAGCGAGATCTCATTGATGTGGGCAAGTAACAATGTCAAGTAGACTTTCCGGACTTACTCAATCGTTTGATATAGAGTACAAAGTTTGGGATAGGAAAATTCATATTTTTTTCTGTAAGTAAGAGACTACCCGGATCACACATTACACATTACAAGTGTCTCATAGTAGACAATCACCACAACAGCTTAGATATTTCACACTGCTCGTCATCACGTGAGTACTTTTTGACCTCTTAGCGACGTTGATCTCATGGACTATTGGTTTAGGATCATTTTCATCAGTTAGTAGATACCTGGGGGATTTATTTCTATGATATACTGACCAGTGACAGGTTTCTTTCTTACATACGCATCTGCAGAAGTACGTACACCGTTCAAGTATAGGAATCACCATTCACGTTATAGGCTAATCTTGAACGCAGACGTTAGCTTTCTCGTTTCCCTTCTAATGTAGTACTAAGTCTCAGTACTACTAGGTATAATATACTATATCATACCTCCTATATATCTGCATACATTATTATTCTATTGGCGGATTGTGAGTTACAGTCTCGTTATCTGCTCTTTATAAGCTCCTTACAATGATCAAGTTGCTTTACAGTTGAAACTATATGCACTTTACCAAAAGAGCAAACGAGTTCTAATATTCTTGATTACATTGTCCATAAGTATGGTTATATACTATACTACATTTACAACAATGATTATAAAAAATTGGAGTATGTTTTATTACACTAACTAAAATGATCTTATTTAATACTTTTATTAAGCAATTATTCTCATTACGGACTCTGAAGAAAAATTTGCCACACGTTCCGCTATCTACCCCCCGTACTATGACAAGATTTTGATTCCTAAGCTAATAGAAGAAGGTATTATGCTTGTGCTTGCGCTACATGTAGGGATCAAGAACATGAGACAAAATAGAGAGATATCCAACTCTCTATTTAATCTTCTTGTGAAAGACTCCATATCGTATTTCGTCGTGTATGTCCTTTTGTCTTGACCCTGATACTTAGTGACCTGATATGACTGGTACATAGGGTATTCTCCTTATGTTTGTCTACCCAGTTACTTTGTTCTCTAGCTGACGTAGGTACTTATGTTTTCTTACTTTTCTGAGAGATAATGTATTGTATTTTGTTTCACTAGCCCGTTTTTTTCCAAATTACTGGACCGATCTCGTTGGCCATAGGAAGTACCTTGAGCCAGTATCTACTTATTAATATTCGAATACAAGCTTCAAAAAAGGAGAGAATTGAGAGTGAAGTTTCTCTCGAAGGGATCCAATTTCAATCGAGACCTGAATTTAATGAAGATATACACGGTGCATCATTCGATAGTATACATTTAACGATGGATACGGCCGATTGAAAGGAGCGCGCTGTTCGATTAGGCCCCTGTTTTTTGTCTCCGCACAAATGACGAAATTTCGAGGAGTAGTGTGCTGTTCGGGGCTGTATCTCTGATTGAAAGAGAGATCAGTTTTATGTTTTATCCTATACATATGCTTCATTGTTAACTTAATATATGTAAAATCAGGTCAGCTTGTATAGAAAGTGCCTTTTGTAAAAGTTTGCTTTCATAAAACTACGTCCTTTTCATAACTTTATTACGATCCTGCTACTACACAACTCCCCCCTCCCCCAATGGAGGTAGAATCAACAAATATTCCTACAACTAATTTCTTTATTTATTTAGTTTTCTCTCATTCCCGGACTTTAAATACCTTATGAAGTAAATAAGATGAAAATAACTGAATATTACCTTACTTTCAAAACAGGTTTCACGTGCCCATGCCTAAGTGGAATCCAAACCCAGTCCTACTATGTTCTCCAGACCATAGTCGGGATACTCTATGAGAATAGTAATTGCAGAAGCGATAAAACGAGCATTACTCCGATTTTTCGCGCTGGTCTCTTAAACAATAGAAAATACAACGGGGGCAAGAATGGTCTAATACTCTTGCGTCGATCTCTCAAGATGCAAATGGTAAGTATCCTACATCCAATAAACAATATAAGGCGGACCTTTCACCCTCCCACGGAGTCCAGGGCTCTACCTTGAACCTCAGATACTCTCAGGCTATCAGATGATATTTAAAGATAATCGCTGGAGACTGTGACAACTCAATTATCTTACCGACTAAATACCATCACTATTTTACCTCAATACGCACTATAAGGAAAAGATACAAAAAATAGGGCTACCATGTATTACAATCTTAACCTCCTTTTCAGAAATCATTGGTACCGACATTGCGTGAAGTTACTCTGTTGACAGATCCCAAATTAATGTACCAAGGACACATAATACTATCCGACTAACTTATCCCCCATCTCGATCTTACTCTCTGAAAGTAAATACTAAATTGTTTGGTTTTTCTCATTGAGAGGGGGGAGAGGTCTATCTTCGTCCTTTACTCATGAAACTAGTACTCTAGCATTGGCCCTAAACATCCCGAGAAATAGACGCGTTATGGATATTTATATATGGAAGTACCCTCGGCATCCGGCATTTGGTTGATTCACCGTTCCATAATGAAGCACTGGCTTCACACTCGTTCCTGCGAGTCTTGATCTTGTGAGAAATTGATGATATTTTATTATTTAACTGTCCAAGATTTATAAATATTGACTAATTCAAGTATTCTGAGAACACAGCCTGTGTCTTAGGTACACTAGGTACTTTCAATTACTTTTGCTCTCACCAAATTGATGCGATACAATCGCAACTATCAGCTTATCAAGCCATTGCACACTAGAATCTTTCTGATTGATTCGAACAAAACGATGAGAATCCCTTTTCTTCCCATTATATGGCAACAGTTCCCCCATCTCCACTTCCCCTCACCCCTACTCTCACAAGATGACATCTTCCTTAGGCCATCCTACTCTTGAAGAGACAATAAAAAATGTATATCTTACCCGAATAGAGAATTACATCATTTGTAAGTTTTCCTCTTAAGATCTTTAAAAATGAACCTTCGTAAGCTCTATAATCACAGTGTCGTCTATGGTACTCTATCTATACTACTATGGTATGTCCACGCTCGCGTGTACTTGTAACAGGCTACATATATAAATGAATAGTAACAACGCTTGATAACGAGATCTCATTGATGTGGGTAAGTAACGATGTCAAATCGATCTTTTATGATTACCTGATCGTTCGTATATAGAATGCAAGATTTGGGGTAGGAAAACTGTTGTTTTACTCTGTATGTGAGAAAATAGCGGAACCACAAGCTACAAGTGCCTTACAGTCGACAATAGCTTAGATACTTCACTCTACTCTACGTCACGTGAGTACTTTTAGACTTCTCATGAACGTTGATATCTTATAATATATGTACTCCTGATTTAGTTTTGTGAATATCGGTTAGTAAATATCCGGGAGACTTATTGCTTATAGTATATATTTACCAGTAGCAGAGTTCTATTCTACAAACATATCTGCAGAAGTAAGCATACCGTCCGAATATAGAAATCACAATTTATATTATAAGCTAATCTTGAATGTAGATGTTGGCCTTCTCATACCTTCCCTTCTAATATAGTACTAATCTTCAGTAATTATAGGTTCAAAATGGTTAACTATACCTCTTATACATCTGGATTTGTTATTATTCTCTTAGCAGACTGTAAGTTACAGTCTCGTTGTCTGCATTCCTATAAGTCCCTTATAATGAATAAGTTACATTACAATTGAAATTATATGCACTTTATCAAAAGAGTAAAAAGGTTCTGACATTCTTGATTATAATATTCATAAGTATGGTTATATACTATACTACATTCGCTGCAATAATGGTTAAAAACCGGGGTAAATTTTTATCGCACTAACTATGATGATTGTATTAAACAATTTAATTCAGCAATTATCCTCGATACTAACTCTGAAGGCGATATACCTACACACTCTATTATATCTCCTCCGTATTATACCAAGATCTTAGTCCCTAAGTCAATAACTGAGGGTATTATGCTTGTGCTCGCGCTACGTGTGGGTATCAAGAATATGAGACAAAATAGGGGTATAGAGATATCTAATTCTCTATTTAATCTTCTTGTAAGGGACTGCATATTTTATTTCGTCGTGTACGTTATTAACTCTTGATCCTGATACTTTATGGTCTAATATGATTGATACACAGCATATTCTCATTATGTTTGTTTACACAGCTATTTTGGTCTCTAACTGGCGTGAGTAGCCTTATTTTCATATTCTTCTGAAGAATAATATATTTAACTTTACTAGCCCGAGTTTTTTGAATTGCCTACTCCCATTTCACTGGCCATAGGAAGTGCCTTGAGCCAGTATCTACTTGTTAACATTCGAATACAAGCTTCAAAAAAGGAGAGAATGGAGACCGATTTTTCCCTCGAAGGGATCCAATTTCAACCAGGACCTGGGTTTGATGAGAATGTACATGATGAATCATTCGGTAGTATCCGTTCCATGATGACTACTGCCGATTGAAAGGGGATCATTTACCATCCGTTTCGATGAGGCCCCTGTCTGAGATCTCCGCGTAAACGTCGAAATTTCAAGAGGTGATGAGCTACTCGGGACTGTATCTCTGATTAAAACATCCATAATTGATACGTGAGTATACATATTATAAATTTTAGTATAACATGCTCGTCACTCACCTTTTTTTACTGAAGCCCGGAACTTCTATGGATCCAATACAGATCCCGATATTTTCCTCGTTTTCATTATTTTGGTTTGTTTATTTATTTGTCTCGAACACCTTCTGACACATTTTTACAATGTGTCCATAGCTTTAATTTCTTTTTTTCAATGGATTTTTTTCTTCGTTTCTTATGTATTCTTTCGTCTTCAATTTGTGTATATGCATGCCTTTTATTCCGATGCCTGGGGGCGATTTAGTTGTGATTCTGTATGAAGATTATATTAGTGATAATAATACCTCTGCATAGCCACAGATTACACACTTAATTTTTAATGATCTAATACGGCATGAATAATTAGGTTAAAAGACTGGTTCCATGACTCTTGGTTTAGTGCATTATTTTGTGATGATTGTATGTCGGCAACTGGGCACTTGGTGCATTTTTTTTATTAGCACATATGAATTTGAAATTCGTTAGATAAAAACACATACTTAAGATGTAGATGTATACTGTCAGCCTAACAAAGAGAAAATTTGAATTTAAGGACGAGTAGAGGTAGTAAAGAGAAAAGTCGCAGGTAGGCATCTGTATGTTTCGGTCACCTACACCGATATTTACAGTCATATTTATTTATTATGACTCGATACTCTGGGAAATATAAATGATGGGTCCATGTAGAACGCAGGTTTCGGTAAGGTATGAGTTTGGTAGATTTGGCCCAACTTTTTCTTGAAGACAAATTATAGCAAGCAAATTATATGCGTTCTCTGTCCCGATTTGCTGTCTTGGATCCCTTAGCTCATTTTGAAACTGGTAAATAGGAATATTAAACTTGGAGGAAAAAATTAGGGAAGAAGGAAGAGGTATTGGAAGCCGATGGTAGTCGTAGACAGAGAAAAATCTGAAAGAGGTCTTTCTAAACAAGAAAAGTGAAAGAGTGTGAAGGGGGATGGGAATCGATCAACTATTGATGTGTGTCTCGCTGAAATTTCTGCCATTCGTTACTCAAAAAAAAAAAGCAATTGATTAAAGAGATTATATTTATTACGGAATACATCACTAGGATCGCTTTGACAATGATAATGGATTCGTTTTAGGTATTTATAAAAGTACCAAAGGCATCCGCCATTTGGTTAATTTACCGCTCCATGACGAAGCGCCGAAGTCACATCCCGTGTCCTAAGAACGCTGGCCCCGCGAGAAATACCGTTATCCGTCCTAGAGTCATATATATCGACTAATGTAGTTGTTCTTAAAACATAGTATTTGTCTCAAGTACACTTATGTCTCAAGTACACTAGGTACTGACCATTTTAAAGGGTTATTTTGGTCCTCACCGAATGGACGCGATATAATAGCAGCTATCAGATTATCTGTCAAGCTACCTTTACCATCTTGATTGATTCGAACAAAATAATAGGAATCCCTCTTCTCTCTATTCTATAGCGATAGTTCCCCTACTCCCACTTCTCCTCATCCCCACTCCCACAAAATGGCATACGACTCAAGCCATCTCACCGCTGAGGAGACTACAAAAGGGCTGTATTTAACCCGATTGGGGAATTACATTAATTGTAGGTTTTCCACTTAAGATCTTTAATAATCAACCTCTCTAATTGCTGTAGCTACAGTATCGTCTATGGTATTATATCTATACTACTATGGTATACTTATAATCAGTGTATTCGACACATACTTATTTATATATTTGGCTAGTTACAACACTTGATAGTGAGTTCTCATTGATGTGGGTACGTATTGGTGTCAAGTCGAAATATTAGGCTTACCTAATCATTTGAGTACAGAGTACAAGACTCGGGATAGGAAAATTGTCGTTTTATTCTGTAAGTGAGAGGTTAATTGGACCACGGGTTACAAGCGCCTCACAGGAAATAATTATCACAATGGCTTAAATATTTCACTCTGCTCGTCATCACGTGAGTACTTTTAGACCTCAACTACATTGATCCCATGTATTCCTGGTTTAGTATTATATTTATTGGTTAGTAAATACTCGGGACACTTATTTCTATAAATATTGACCAATAGCAGGTTTCCACCTTACACGTACGGACGTATCTACAGAAGTAAGCATATTATTCGCGTATATAAATCACCACTCACATTATAGGCTAATCTTGAATTCAGACGTTAGCGTCCTTGCATTCTTCCTTCTAATATATAATATTGAGCTTCGGCACTACCAGATATAATGCAGTAGCTGATATTTACTATATATTGGCGCTTGTTACTATTCTACTAGGAGATTGTAAGTTACGATCTCGTTATCCACCTTTCCATAAGCTCCTTACAATGAACAAGTCACATTACAATTGAAACTATATGCACTCTATCAAAAGAGTAAACGGATTTTGGCATTTTGTATTATACTACCCATAAGTATGGTTATATACTATACTATATTTGCGACGATGGTTATAAAAAATCGGAGTATGTTTTATTACACTAACTAAAACGATATTATCTAATAAACTAATTTGGTAAGTATACTCATCACCGACTCTGAAGTCAATCTACATATACGCTCTGTAATTCTTCCCCCATACTATAACAAGGTCTCGATTCCCAAGTCAATAGCCGAAGGTATCACGTTCGTGCTTGCGTTAAATGTAGGGATCAAGAATATGAGACAAAACAGGGATACAAAGATGTCCAATTCTTTCTTGAATCTTCTTGTAAAGGATTCCATATATTATTTTATCCTGTAAGCTCCTAACTCTCGGACCTAGTACCACCAGCTCTAAACACTCCAGAGATGTCAAATAGATTGGTTATAGATATTTATAGAAGTAGGCGAGACATACGCTATTTGATTAACTTACCGTTCCATAATGACGCACTGCCATCACATCCCGTGTCCCTGAGAGAAATAATAACCTTATATTTTTATTTGTTCAAGGTTCATAAGTATTGACTAATGTAAATACTCTGAAAAGATAGTATACGTCTTAGGTACACTAGGTGTCGTCTATTCTAAAGGATAATTTTGTCTCTTTCCAAACCAGTGCAAGAAGAAAACGTCCATCAGCTTATCCATCAAGTCACCGTAGTTTTGTGTTGTTTTGATTGTTTCAAGTAAAACGATATAAACCCTTCGTCAGATCCTTTACCCCCACCTCTCCTCATTCCCACTCTCACAGGATGTCATATGCCTTAAGCCAGCCCGTTTTCGAAGAGATCAAGAAAGACATATATTTAAACCGATTGGTAACTTACACTAATTGTAAGATCTTCACTTAGGATCTTTATGAGTTGATCTTTGTAAACTTTATAATCACAGTGTCGTCCTTGGTCCTCTATCTATACTACTATCGTATGTCTTCGCTAGCATATACTCGCGACAGGATATGTATATATATAGACAGTTACAACACTTGATGACGAGTTCTCAGTGATGTGGGTACGTAATGGCATCTAATCGACTTATTAGGCTTACCTGATCGTCTGGGTATAGGGTGCAAGATTTGGGATAGGAAAACTCTTATTTCATTTTGTAAGTGAGAGACTAATGAGAACAATAACACATGTCTCATATCATTCAATAGCTTAGATATTTCACTCTATTCGTCGTCGCGTGAGTGTTTTTAAATCTCTCAACGATATTGATCTTATATTCTTGGCTTAGTTTTGTGAATACTGGTTAGTAGATACCCGGCTGACACAATAGCTTTAATCTCCTGATGTGAAATAGAATTATCTCATAGAAGTATATCCAGAGAAGTAAGTACGTGTACATAGTTTGGGTACAGAAACTATCATCCATATCGTAAGCTGATCTTGAGTGCAGAAGTTGGCTTTCTCCTTCTTCTTGTCATATAATCTTGAGTCTTAGCTCTACTAGGTGTAGCACATTCAATGGTCTCCGTTGGGCATTACTAACTGTTGTAATTCTATTACAAGATTGTGAGTTCACAATATTAAGACGTTCCTTCACTATGCTCACAACGATCAAGTCGCGTTGCAATTGAAATTATATGCGCTTTATCAAAAAAGTAAACGAATTCTGACATTTCTGGTTATATCATTTATAACTATGGTTATATACTATGCTATATTTATCACCATGGTTATAAAAGGCTGGAGTATGTCTTTAACACACACACTAAAGAGACCCTAGTTGATGATCTCTTTCAGCAATTGTTCTCATTTTTGTACCTGGAGTCCACCCACTTTATTGTTCTGTTATATTTCCTTCGTATTTTGACAAAATGCTTATAGCAAAGCTATTAATTGAATTTACTATGCTTATGCTTGCGTTACGTGTAGGGGTCAAGAACATGAGAGAAGACGGAGGAATACATATGTCCGAATCTCTCTTTAATCTTCTCGTAAGGGATGCTGTCTATTATTTCGTCGTGTAAGCCCTTGTCCCATAATCTTGAAAGTTTATGACCTAAAGTATTTGATATATAGCATATTCTCGTTGCTATTGTGTATTCAATTGGTTTGGTCACTGGCCGAAGTAAGTGATAAATTTTTTTGAGAGATGGGGTATCTTATTTGAATAGCGAGGGTATACTGAACTGCCTGTTGCAATATTGATATCGATAACAAGCGCCTTGAGCCAGCATTTACTTGTTAACATTAGAATTCAAGCTTTAAAAAAAGAGATAATGGAAACCAACTTCACTCTCGAAGAGATTCAATTTCAGTCAAGACCTGGATTTAATGAAAATGTACACGATAGATCATTTGGTAGAATCCATTCCATGACAGCTATAGCCGATTGAATGGGCCCCTGTCTTCGGTCTCCGCTAAACGTCAAAATTTCAAGAAATGATGTGCCGCTCGGGACTGAATCTCCGATTGAAACGCCCATAATTGAAATGTGAGTACACATATTATCTTTGGCATCATAGAGTGCTGGTTACTCACCTTCTCTATAATGAAGTCTGGAACTCTTCTCGACTCAACATCCGCCTTGGTATTCTCCCCGTTTATATCTCTGCCTTATCCTGGATTGTTTTCCTACATGTCTCGGACACCCTTCAGGCGTTTTTACTACGCCTCTCTAGCTCTGGTCGTCTTTTCTTTCATACGGGTCTTTCTCTTCTTCTCCTATATAGTATTACACTATCCATTTGTCTTCGATTTGTGTGTATGTACTCTTCTTAGTCCGATACCCAAGAACAATTTTGTTATGAACTCGTATGAACATTATGATATATCCCTCGTACTATAACGAGGTCTTGATTTCCAAGTCAATAATTGAAGGTATCGTGCTCGTGCTTGCGCTACGTGTAGGGATCAAGAATATGAGACAAAATAGGGGTATAGAGATGTCTAATTCTCTATTTAATCTTCTTGTGAAAGATTCCATAATTTATTTCATCGTGTGGGTCCAAAGCCTTTACCTTGATACTTTATGCTCATAGGCGGTCAATACACAGCGTATTCTCATTATGTCTGTTTAACCAGGTATATTGGTTTCTGGTTGACGCAAATATCTTTATTCCATAGTTTTTCTGAGAGATAATTTATTTTATCAAACTAGCCCGAGTTTTTCGAATTGCCTACTCCTTTCTCATTGGTCTTGGCGACTACTTTGAGTCGGCATCTACTCGTTAACATTCGAATACAAGCTTCAAGACAGGAGAAAATGGAAACCGAATTTTCTCTCGAAGCGATCCAATTTCAATCAGGACCCGGATTTGGTGAAGGTGCACACGATAGATCATTAGGTAGTACCCATACCATGGCGACTACTATCGATTGAATGGGGCACACTTACTATCCCTTTTTTACGAGATTCTTGTTTGAGGTCTCCGTTTTTAAGGAGAAACAACAAACAGTGATGTGCTGCTCGGGACTGTATCTCTGATTAAAAGAGACGGATTGGTCCTATATTTACTTATATGTGTACTTCAAAATAACCTGGATTTCACCCTTCTCATGCCTAGGTAAATTCCAAATCCAAACCCATTATACTCTCTGGAGCGTACCCTAGTTACTCTGGGAGAATCTTTATTGCAGAAATAATGAAGAGAATGTCAATGGAGTTCTTCGGGTTGGACTCTTAAATACGATGAATACAATGGGAGTAAGAATTGTCCAATGCCCATGTGTCGATACTCTTGAGATGTAGAAGATAAATATGCTGCCTTCGATAAACTATATAAGGCAGACCTCTCAGTCTTCAATAAAATCCTTGGACTCTGCCCCGAGATCCACATACCCCCGAAATATCAGGTGATCCAGCGCAGGTAATTAATGCAACTATGGCATCTCAATTATCTTACCGACCAAGTATAGTTGTTATGTTCCTGTAGTAAGTATACATTAAATGAAACAGTTACTAGAGTAGAGCATCCACGAATAATAATCTTAGTCTTCTTTTCATAAATTGATATTTACCATTGATGAGCTCTAAAGCTAATGTACCAAAGTAATAAGATGACAATCGGTTAACTTATCCTCCCGGTTCGGCCTTGCTCCGCAAAGGTAAAAATCGAGATATTTGTTTTCTCTACCTTGCCATAGTAGGACTTCCGAAATCTCCATACCTCATAGTGTAAAGGGGTCCATCTTCACCCTTCACTTACTAACTTTATAAAGTTAGTAATTCGCTACCGGCTCTAAACACCCCCGAAATGTTGAACAGGTTCGTTACAAGTATTTATGTAAAAACGTAAGACATCCCCCCATTTGATTAAATTACCCTTCCGTAACCAATGTGAGCCACTAGCACCACATCTAGTGACTTACGAGTCCCGGTGCTGAGAGAGCTATCGAGCCACTTCATGCTTGTGTCATGTTTATTGCTTTTAAGAGACGATAAAATCCCTTTTCCTTCCAAGTCATAATGGCAGACCCCCTAACCTTCTCTTCCTCTCTCTCTCACAACATGGCACTCGACTTAAGTCATCCCACTACTGAAGAGTTTATAAGAGACATATATACTATCCGATTGAAAAATTACCTCAATTGTAAGTTTTTCACTTAGGAATTTTATTAATTGTCCTTTATAAGTTCTATAATTACAGTATCGTCTATGGTACTCTATCTATACTACTATGGTATGTATACATCTGCATATAAAGAACGGGATATATATACATTTAGATAGTTACGACACTCGATAACGAGATCACGTTGATGTGGGTACGTAATGGCACCAAAACGACTTCTTAGGCTTACCTGATCGTTTGAGAATAGGGTGCAAGATTTGGGATAGGAAAATTCTTATTTTACTCTGTAAGTAAGAGACCGTCAAGACCATGGAAGTACCTCATAGTAGGCGATAGACTAGATATCTCACTCTGTTCTATGTCATGTGAGTACTTTTAAATGTCTAAATCGTTGGTAACTGACATTGGTCTTATTTACCCTCGGTCCAGCTTTATGAATATTGGTCAGAAGATATCTGTTAGACTTATTTATTATGACATATTGACCAATAATAGGTTCATCTCTTACAAGCATACCCACAAAAGTAAGCATATAGTCCAAATATAAAATTCACTATTTATATTATAAGCTAACCTTGAATGTAGATGTTGGCTTTCTCGTACTTTCCCTTCTAATATAATACTGACCCTCAGTGCTATTAGGAGCAGTATATTAAATAGTATCTGTTATTTGTCTATATTTGCCCTTATTCTATCAGCAGATTGTGAGTTACGATTTCGTTGTCTGCTTTTTTATAAGTCCCTTACAACGATTAAGTCACATTACAGTTGAAACTATATGCACTTTATCAAAGGAGTAAACGAATTTTAACATTCTGTATTATATTATCTATAAGCATGGTTATAAACTATACTACATTTACAATAATTGTTGTAAAAAGCCGGTGTAAGTTTTAATCACATTAACTGAACCAATCTTGTTCATTGATTTAATTTAGCGTCTATCCTCGTCAATGCCTCTCGAGGCAACCTGAGAGCACTCTTTATGATATATCCTTCGTACTTTAATAATATATTAATTCTGAAGTCAATAAGTGAAGGTATCATGCTCGTGCTCGCGCTACGTGTAGGGATCAGGAATATGAGACAAAATAGGGGTATAGAGATGCCTAATTATCTATTCGATCTCCTTGTGAAGGATTCCATATTTTACTTCGTTGTGTAAGTCCTCATATCTTCGCCCTGATACTATTGCTGACGCAGATGATATTTAGCGTATTCTCATTATGTTTGTTCACCCAGTTACTTTGGTTTCTGGCTAGTGTGAGTACCTTTACATTCTAACTCTTCCGAAAGATAATATATTTTATTTTACTAGCCCGAGTTTTTCGAATTGCCTACTGCCATTTCGTTGGCCATAGGAAGCACTTTAAGCCAGTATCTGCTTATTAATATTAGAATACAAGCTTCAAAAAGGGAAAGAATGGAATCTGATTTTTCTCTCGAAGGGATTCAGTTTCAATCAGGACCTAGACTCAATGAAGATATACGTGATAGATTGGGTAGTACCCATTCCGTGTTAGCTGCTGCCCTTTGAAAGGGGCACACTTACCATCCATTTTGATGAGGCCTCTGTTCGAAGTCTCTACGTAAACATCGAAATGTCATGGAGTGACGTACTGCTCGGGACTGCACGTCCTACTGAAAAAGATGGATTGGCTTTATATTTTACCCTATATATGTACCATGTCATTAACTTAGGATGTGTAGCTTCAGGTCTTTAAACCTGTGTGGGAAATATATTTCTTAAAAGTCTGCTTGCATACAACTACTTCCTTTCCACAACGTTATTATACTTTCAACACCTCACAATACCCACAAAACTAGATTTAACAAGCTTTTTTGTGATCTATCTCTTTATTCTTCAATTTCTCCCTTATTCCCAAGCTTTTAAGATTTGATGAAGTTTATAAGGTGGGAATTGATGAATATTACCTTACTTTCAAAACTACCTGGGTACCACTGTGCCCGAAACCTGGATTAAATCTAAATCCGGTTCCACTATGTTCTCTGGAGCACACATAAGGTGCTCTGGGGGATCATTGAAGAGAATATAACTACAGGAGACTGTGACACCTCGATTATTCTACCAGCCAAATATAATTACTGTACTACTTTGATGCGTAGTTTATAAAAATGATACTAGAGAAAAGGACTGTCACAATTAATTATGACCATCGACGAGCTCTATAGCTAGTGTACTGAGCTCAGACGATGTATCAGACTAACTCATCCCCTCTGTTTGATCGTGCTCTCTGAAAGTAAATACTGAATTATTTGTTTTCCCTAATTGGCCACAGCAGGACCTCCTTAAGCTTCATACCTCATAAAATAAA
Source organism: Pyrrhoderma noxium (assembly GCA_002287475.2). Taxonomy (NCBI): domain Eukaryota; kingdom Fungi; phylum Basidiomycota; class Agaricomycetes; order Hymenochaetales; family Hymenochaetaceae; genus Pyrrhoderma; species Pyrrhoderma noxium. The sequence continues at coordinate 2,040,290 of CM008258.1, read as the reverse complement.
GAGACCTATCTCCATTCCTCTCCCATTACCTTTGATCCTACTCGTCCTTGTTCTCAGTCATCCGACCTCTTTGAAAGCTTTCAGAAATTTTCGGGCTATCTTCTTGCTAGGCACGAGCTCGGGCTCTCAAGGTTCTCGAAATATTAATTTTTGAATTGTGGGATCTCGGGTCCTAGTGCCTTGCCTTCAAGTTTACCCACTTGATAGAAAAAACGAACCTCGGGAGTAGGAACCGATATGAAACACCCGAATATACTTGCACTAGACTTTACTACTTTTGTATTTCTACTTCGTACTAAGAATAGCAAGGCACCCACACCACACCTCCCCACAAAGCACCACAAGACACGGGTATACACAACGTTATACTCTCCCCCGAGTCTCTCTCCCCTTTTTTCTTTCTTCCCTTTTCCCTTATTCTATCCCACTCTTCTAATCTTCCAGCCTAACGTTATCCTGACGGACGCCACACCCTTCATCCCCGAGCCCAGCTACAGTAAGCACATATCCAAAAAAATCATTCCTTCCCTCCTTCCAGGACACATAAATATATACACTACTTACACGTGTCCCCCTGATCCCCTTGATCCTCCTTGCTGTCAATCACACCTCTCCTTGTTCTCTTCATTCTTCGTCTCTCCAGCCTATCACATTGCACACAGTATTTACCTCACTCTCCTCCCCCCTTTTTCTTTTCTTTTTCATACTCGTTTTTCCACTTTTTTCCACTTTTTCTCTCATCCCCTTTGTCCCTTCCTTGCTTCCATACTACTACCTAAATTTCTCTTTTATTCCATTCATGGCTACGTGTGTATGAAAAGTGAGGTCCATGTGTCTTTCTCCGTTCCTTCCTTCAATCATCTTTATTCTATTTTAACTTATTTTCCCAAGGATAATACTTCACACTTTATCTACCTTGCTTACTTAATACTTATTTCGTTTCTCACCCAATGAAATTCAAAATGCTTAGATAAGACGTGATAACATTTTTTTTTAAATTTTCCCATATTGAGCACCATAATCATTATCAATAAAAAAACCAAATGAAAATACAATGAAGACAAAGAATTATTGAGGATTGAAGTTAACAAAACGGATATATTACATACATGTATGTACACACAACACATATCGGCAAAAAACAAACGATAAAAAGCAAAAAATACTGAATTAAGACGGCTCTTCTCCCCACAAAAAAACCCAAAGAAAAACAAAACAGTGAAAAAAGGAATTGGTGAGTTACAGGTTACATAGAAGGGAAGAAGGGGGAAAGAGGGTGAAGAAGTAAAGAAGTAAAGAAGGGAGAGAAGAGAAAAAAATATATAAAAATACAGGTATGAATTAAAAAAGGGAAAAAAAGAATGGATGAAATGAATAGTTCTTTTCGCTATTAACTTGCTTACTTTGATTTTTTGTATTTACATATTTACACCGCTTAAGACGATAAGATGAGGATAAAATGATGATGAAGATGAGGACGGAAATGATAACTTGGTGAATGAAATAAAGAAAACGATAAAGACGTTGAAATTTGTACAATTTTGATGGATATTAAGTACGTGGGGTGGGTAAATGATGGCAGAGATGAGAAGTAAGAAGATTGGGGGTTGGGGGGAGGTGAAAAAAGCGAATGTATCACTCCACTGCTCCTTCGTACTTCTCTCCATTGATTCCGGGGAAGCAAGTGGAGGTGCTAGAAAGGGGTCCGGGAGATACGGCTACGATAATATGATAAAGAATAGAAAATAAGGAAGGATATGGGACGGCGATAGAGGACCGAAGGTAGTAGTTACAGAGGAGGAGAGCAGTAAGTTCTTAAAATACGTAAATCACAAAAAATGCGTTAGCAAAAGAAAAGAGAAAAAGATCACCAAGAAGAAGTATCGAAATACTAGTTACTAAGTAAACCGTCTTGAGAATTGAAAGTCTCGATCATTTCACCGTAAAATATATGGAACACTGGGAAAAAGGAGCGGAGGGAGGGGAGAGAGCAAGTAGTGAGATTAGATTTCGAGGTATATCAAGCAAAGTATGAGAATGGAAAAGGATTGAGGGTAATTAATCGACTAATTGACTGAGCCCAAGAGAGAGAGAGGAAGAAGCAAAATAAAGAGAGAAGGAACCAAGTCGACCAAGAGCAACTCGATCCATACCAATGAAAGGAAAAAAGAAGAGTAAAAAGATAAGAGTCTGTCAACCCCCACACCCTTCTTTTTCATACGTCCATACTACTCTCTCCCGTAACAATATCGGTAATGGGACTAGTGACGCCTCTCCTCCTCGCATTCCCTCCCAAGCTCCTAAACTTCCATTCCCCGTTCCCTCCATTCACCTCAAACCCAGGACTAAGCGCAGGACCAGAGACCCTAATGTCCACCTCCTTCTCAACAACAATTTCGACAGGCCTAGCTCCCAATCCGCCCATGCCCAGACTCACACTTCCGTTCTTTCCCCGACTATGTGTCTGTGTCTGCATTTGAATTTGCGTCTGTGGCTGAGCTTGAGCCTGTGTTTGGATCAAGCCACTATCCCCAGTTCCCGGCCTTGACCCCGAGCCCGATACGGGACTCAGCACATTCATAGGTACAAGTGACGAATTCGAGTCTAAGCTTGATACTTTCACTCTCATCGTCCTCCCTGCTCCAAATGATGTTGAAGTGACGCCCAAAGAAGACGTTCGTATTCTCTCTCCTAGACCACTGGTAGTAGTATAGCTACTATGCCCACCGAAATGACCTATAGAAGGTGATAGAGGCTGAGTAGGAGAAGGTAGAATGATGTTCGTAGGAGTGGTTACAGCGACGGGTACGGGTACGGGTACAGATAAAGAAACATATGCGCCTTCTCCCTCTCTATACCTGTTCTCATCACGGTCTTCCTGATCGAGTCTACCATTACCCCTCCGAACAATATCCATCGCCTTCCAACCCCCATATCCACATCCATATCCCCTCCTTCCTTAGTCGCAGAAGTGTTATTATTATCCGTAGTAGTCACTGGCTTATTATTAGCTGAAGGGATATGGGAGGAGGAGAAGACAGTATTTGTAGCGTTAGGAGTATTCGCAGCACTACTCGTCGTACGAGCAATCGTTACAATCGCAGAACTAATATCAGCAGTATTATTCGTATTCCCATTCGAGTTGATAACTCCAATCCTCTCTTCTCCCTTCTCCCTCACCCTCCCAACATCACCTTCTCTCACTCTCTTAACTACACCTCCGCCTCCACCCTTACCATCCTCCATTTCAATTCCCATCTCCTCAGCTTTCAAGTCCAAAACTGAGGATATAAACGAGGACTGAACACTAAATGTACTAAATGTCGTATCCAGTTGTCCCGCCCCTCCTTTCGTCATTCGATTATGAAGACTAGACAAAGAAGCAGTTCTCTTTATCCTTCCAAATCCCCACCTCTTTCCCCTCCCTCTTCCCACACTACCTGCCCTACCCCCAGCAGCTGCCCCATCTCCATCTCCATCACTAACACCCGTACTAGTCCCTGTCCCTACCCCCGTTCCCGTACCAGTCCCCGTACCAGTCCCAGTTCCAAGCCCATAACTCACACTCCGTCTCCACGAAATCTTACTAGGGCTCATATCACTTTCACTCGTTAACATCGCCTCCCTACAGATCGCTTGCCCCCTCGCGACCCTCCACATAATCAACAATGGACTGATAGCTTGTACCTGCCCCAGAACCGGAAGCACCAAATTCTGTACTCCCAAGCTCCTAATCATCGTTCCTCCAGTCGAGCCTGACCCCGACCCCAAAGCATAACTAACAATAAACATTAACGCGGTCGCACTATACAAAAACGCACTTTCAACGAGCATAGCGGCCACACCCGTATACGTTCTTGAGTGCGATCGACTTAGGACTGCGCGAGTACGCTTTCGGATTAACATGAGCTTGCCGACGATGAGTGACGTCACGACGATGTTTAGAGAGGCTGAGATGGACCAATATGGAATACCAAAGTTTAAAGTCGTTTTGGTCCAGAGATTCGCAGAAGGTTGGGTTAATTGGAAGAGGAGGATGACGCCCATGCCTAGATTTCGTAGATATAATTTGTTATTGCGTTATTGTGGGTGCGAGATCGTGGGTGGGATAATATGTGTGAGTAAATGCGTAAAGTGAGTATATGCGCATTTAACGTAAAGTTTCGTTTCCAACCGTGTGACGGAACGAGAAAAAAGTGGTGATAAGGACAGAGCGTTAGTCAGACAGTGAAACAGCGGACAAGAGGGCAAAAGCGCGAGATGAGACGTACAGAACGAGCCTAAAAGCATCAAACAAGGAAAAAGAGCGATCCAATAATTAAAGTCGTAAATCAGCCAGAATCGATAGATCTATATATTATCCGAACAAAAATTAAGTACTCGGTCAGTTAAACGATCGATCAACAAAGCCACAAAAATGCAATCATGGGATAGTAAATCTCATAGTACTGTATGGAGAAGGAGGGACAAATGAACAAGCACATAAGAATTGTCATACTAACCACGAGAGCATCGGCCGACCACTGCAGCACAACATACGCAACAGTCCCAAAGATGTTCGCAAAATCCCCGTATTGGTCAATGACGAACTGATTGGGCCCCCCGGGATAATTCCTATCATCAACGAACGTTAATTGATTGAACTTGGATTCCCCGACGATCCCGAATGTTCCGAGAGTGAAATTCCAAGTGATATACGCTACAAGCGGCCACGAGATACTCCTTTTTGAAAACGAAGAAAAGAAATGAGGTCTCCGCCTGTATTGGTTCGCATGGGCGTGGCCATAGTGATTGTAGTGCGGAGGGGAACGTGAAGAAGGGTGGAGGAGAAGATGGTGGAGGACGAAGAGGAAGAGTGTGAGGTGAACACCGTAGGCTATTGAGGAAAGTACAACTCCGACAAAGTTTGAACGTTCTAGCCAGAGATCCTGTTCGGTTTCTCCTGGAGGGGCCCAAGTGGATGGATCTGAAATATTGCCCGACATTGGTTGGGAGCAGAGAGACGCAAGAAGGGAATAAGGAAAGGAAGAACGGAAGAAAAGAAAAAGGTTGGAGTAAATAAGTAAGAGAGGGAACAAGAAAGGAAAGAGGAAGGGAAGAAGGAGTAAGCTCTTAAGTAACCTTTTTTGGTGAAGGAGGGATGGATGGATAACTTGATGGATTGATTGATTTAGTTTTCCTTCCGGGTAAGGGATACGAAAGGGTTAATAAGAGGGAGTCAGAGAGGGAGTAAGTGCTCGGCAAAGGGGAGAGAGAGCGGAACGTCCTTGTGTGGTGTGTGTGTGTGTAAATGCGTGTACGTCTATGTATGTGTGATGCGTGTGGGAGAACCCTCAGAGTAATACTTGCGGAGGAAGAGAAGGAGAGAGCGAGAAAAAGGGAGGGGCGTTTAGAGGGGGGAAAAATCCATCTTCAAGCCAGCATTTAGTCCCTTGTTCAACTTATAATTAAGGCATCTATCCCCCTTCGGAATTTCTGAAGGTGTTCAATCTGAAGACCTTTCTTTGGGGTCTTTCCCTCTGATTTCTTTTCCCAAAGATCGGCGGTTGTCTACTTGAATTAGACAGGGGAGAGGGAGGAAGATAGGAAGGAAGAGAAGGAGTAGAGTGAGCGTGTGGGCGTGTGGCGAACGAGAAGAAGCGATGGGCAGTTACGAGGATTCTACAGGACAGGATAGACATGTAGACGTGGACATATGGAACGAATTAGATCTGCTACTACTAATACACCGCGTCGTTTATCCCCCTTCTTCCACACGCTCACCCTCCTCGCGCGCGCGACTCCGTGTTCTGTCTCCTATCGCCAGCAGCAGATGAAACTGGAACAAGGTTTCCAGCCACCATGGACGCGCTAGTATAGTACACCGTGCTCGATCTAAGCACATCTAGCTGTCGACCGCTCACTGTCTGTCTGTCTATCTATGTATCGTCTTGTCGCTCCCACCTCGGATCAATCTAGGTTTAAAAATAGAAGAAAGTAAAAAAGCGGTCAATTTCCAAATCAAGTGACACATAACCCATTAATCATAAGTAATACTCACAATTACAAATATTCAGCTATTCAAATATACTTATATATACATATATATCGACCCAGACTCCCCTTCTCTTCGTAGCATATGAACTAAAGCCGGAGGGAAGAAAGTGACTCCTTTAGTATGTGCAATTGAATTTGGTACTCTGGCGATCCGAAGGTGTTAGACTAGACTAGGGGGCCTGGTGAAACAGTAAACCGTAAATTGTAACCATAACCGTAACCGTATCTAACTACTACTCGGAATCAAATCTGAGAGGATGAGAGCTGAAAGGGAACCAGAGTTGCCGAAGCCGAGGTGTGAGGAGGGGTTAGAAAGAAGAAGGTGTTGTATTGAGATTGTATTGAGAGATACGAGAAATGAGCGAAGCCATATTACCGTGGTGCCTTAGAAATGATACCGTTGGGCAACTCAAATAAATTATTCAGGTAATATGGGGAGATGGATAGGGGTTGGTGGGGTGGTAGGATGCGGACGCGGACGCGGATGTAGACATTAACAGTAACAGTAACGGGCAGATTGCCATCATGACTACGAGAACAAGACGAGGACTAAGGACGGGTGTGGCAGAAGCAAGAAGCACAACTTCGGACGAAATCAAAATCTCCTTAAGTGGAAGATTATTCCCTTTCGTTTTATTAATTTAATGTTGTTCTTATTAATATTGCACCGGTCCTCCCGGGTAAAGTCTTTAAGCCGTCGGGAAGAAAGTGTAGCGTGCTAGTTGAATAGAATCAACAGGTACAGAGACAAGCAGTCAAGCAACAGGCAGAGAAGAAGGATGACAAGGGATGACATAACAAACTTAGTTTACGTCTGTCTACTACCCGGGTCATATGACATCACATCAACCACGATGACCATCCCAAGTATCCAAGCCAAGCCCACACTCGTTAGTCGGCGTTGCTTCGCTGTCTTTCACCTTTTTTTCCTCGGAGGAATAAAACAGAAACTAAAGTGACTTTTCTGAACTCGTCTTCTGAAAAATAAAAATCAACCGAAAATTTCTTATAAACGCCTCGGCTGCCGAGTATTCATTCATACGTGCTCATATGCTGCCATACATCGGGAGTTTTTTCTTTCTTCCTTTCCATCTTTTCTCCCTCGAAAAGTCAATAGTCTCTCTTCCTTCTTTTTTATCCTCTCTCTGTCCAATTGCTCTCAACGTTCGAATCGAAATATAATCGCGGTTGTTTTATTTCCTTTCGGGATCTATTTCTATGTCGCCTAACTAGCTTTGAATCCATACCATTCAAAAACATCCATACCAAGACTTACACGTATATTTTTATCTACGCACCTCCACATATATCCCCACATAAATTCTCGACATACTACGTACATATTTACTATAATATACAATATATTCGCACCCCATAGAAGAATACCTCGCATCTATATGATCTTTAAAACCTATCATTCACTCACGTTCATAATCACGACTTCTTCATAGCCTTCCATATGTATTCGTCATATCTCATCAAATCGAGAAGTGTCTCACATCTTATCTTTTGTATATGAAGTCTATCATGACCGTGTATTCAGTAGTATAAATAAGATAACAAGTTAGAATAGGATCTTTTAATCACCCGTACTCCATCATGCGTTGTATATAAGACTTCTAGGACCTCTAAAAGTGGCTAGGGTCTAAGACGGTATCAAACCGTCTGTTTTTGTTTTTATACCGCAACCCCATATCCTATATGCCCCTGAGTATATATAAATATGATATAGGACTCAGTAGGCTAGACATTGACACCATATCACGAAAACGTCCACCGCCACTATTACCAAACCCCCGAACTACCAGTCGGAACTAAAAGTCAGAGAACGCAAACCCAGATGCAGTCTCACATTACAAATCCATACACCGCATAGCCACAAGTCACGATAGTCAATCCACCTGAGTTACGATATAGACGCATTCAGTACTAATCATATTTTAACTTGGCTTTGCGAGAATGAGAGAATGAGAGAATGAGAGAGGGGAAAGGTAGATACATCCTCCTCGGTAGTAATATGTGTACCTCCTTACAAATGCAATCAAATTAAAGGCAAAGATTGAACCCAGTCTTGAACAGGTCATACCAAACTATGCCCTTTTAGGTATCGACTCTTACACAAATCGAATACGAGTATGAGAAGTTACATGTATTAATATAAATGTCGGCCTACTCGAGTAGTATGAAGGGTAGGAGAGCCGAAACGGAAGATATAGAAGAGCTATGGGAATAAAGTGTTTAAAGGGAAAGGGGAGATAGTTATACAAGCGTTTGTCCAAATGATAGTATGGCATAATGGTAATAGTGATGGGGGAAGCGAAAGGAAAGTTGGTCATTCGTAAAATTATACATGGTTTCACTAGTTCATCGACCAACGAAAGCACAATCTTATTTCTCAAAACTTCTTCACAAACCTAGATATCAAAGCCGAGTCGAGGCAAAAAAAAGAAGGGAAGAAGAATACGTGTGTTCAGTATCCATGCAACCTTATCACAAACTAAAAAAAGAGTACAAAGCAACTCTCATACTCACGTAGCATCAATCTGCTTGACTTGTGGCAGCTCCAACCCAATCTTTCGCCTATACGCACTCCCCTCTGCCCTCTGAACAGGGTTGTTCTCTAGGTAGATCGTCTCTAGATCTTGCTTGTCGCCTAACTGCGACTTTAAGTCCGTTAGCGCCGTTATTTGATTCCCAGACGCCTATTTAGATTTATATGTGGACGTGGAAGTTATTGAGTAGATATTAACATATGAGTAGAGAGATGGAAGGTAAGACGTACCCAAACTTCTTCTAGACAGCTTAGTTGCTCAAGTCCCTCTAATTTTTGGATAAAGTTGTTCCCGATGTCAAGCACTCTCAGCTTTTTCTAAGATTCACAAGGTACCCCCACGCAGCAATTAGTCGATCGACGAGTTATGATTAGCATAAGTAGTTCAGCGACTCACATTGCCCTCCAATCCTTCAAGCTTCTTAATCCCATTATGGCTTATATATAACTCTTCAAGGTCTACTAAATTATTCAACCCTTCGAGTTTCTCAATTCGATTCGACTGAATAGATAAGATCTTTAATTTCAGGAAATTGTCCAGGCCCTAGAATTCCAACATATTATATCCCATGTTCTAGAGGAAGGTCGGAGAGGAATGATATACCTCAAGTTTACCGATCTTATTCTTTCCTAACCATAACTCTTCAAGATTAACCAAATCCTCGAGGTTTTCAATTTTCTAAAAAATAACGACGTGTGCATGTACTGAGTCGGATTCTCCACTATACCATGTCAATGAGGGATGAACACTCACTCTGATCCTATTTCCCCCGAGTTCAAGACTCCTTAACGTCCTTCCCACGGAGCTCAATGATCCTGGACTAATGTGTGAAATCTTGTTTTGGACGAAGAAAATTGTATGTAATGATGGGAAATGGTTCAAACAGTCTGGGATGGAGCGTAACAGGTTGAACGAGAAGTCCAAGACTCTGCATATGTATGCATATTAAAAAATGAAGATGAAAATAATCCATAAATACGATGAAATCAGTTAGCTAGCTAGGCACTTGGTAACCGCAGTACTCACGCCATTCGACTACACCCATCCAATGCGTTTCCGATGGCTTTAAGTTTATTATCATATAAGTCAAGTTCCTCCAGCCCACTCAAAGGGCCGAAAACATCTAATTCAAGGGTCGAGATGTTATTTTGACGAAGACAGAGCTTTTTGAGATTGTTTCCAAATCTAGGGAGACGAAGGCTTTGAAGATTTGATAATCGGGAGTGGACAAGTTCAATTTCCTAGTTTATGTTTTGGATTTGATATATGAGCCATTGTTTCATTAATTGCTAGATACCGATCCAAAGACAAGCCGAACAAGTACAAGTGCATGAAGTATGAAATCATGCAAGGGCAAAAATAGTGTATTATTGAGTTACGGGCATACCTCAGTATCATCCGGCAAGTCCGCGAGTAAGTCTTCGATGCTAGGGTTCTCTCCATCTATATCTTCATCTTCGTCACCATCACCCTCATCCTCACTTTCTGGTTGCACAATCAACGTCGCTCGCTTCTTTTCCTTCTTCCCTTCTGATACCTCAACATCAGCCGGACTATTTCCATTCAAAATATCACGGTTTCCCCCAACCGCATCTTCATTCATATCCCGATCATTCTGTTCTCCTCCCACACGAACAACTCCCTTTTCTTTCTCTATCAGTTCATCAGCCATGATAATACACCCGGGACGAATAGAGAGAAGCCCAGATGGTCAGTAGATTGATCAGTTGGCCGGTATTCGATGATAATAGTTTAGAAACAATGTGTTTGTAGGAATCCTCCAAGGAAACTGTAAAGCTTACCGCCAAATGCATGCGTGCAACTTCCGTGACCTTAGAGATAGAGCTTTATTTGGCAAGTAGATCGGATATCTGCCAATCGTCGATCACTATCACTATAAATTAGAGCCCCTTCAGGAGTATTTCGGGTTGGACTGTATAGAACCGCCTGGAGGCACATCAAGGCTGAGACCCGGGTAGCTAGAACTGGACAATGATACATGACCCTCGTTAACTTGACAGGACGCGGGTCAGAAACATCTTTATACAAGTTTACTTCTCCTCGCCCTCGCCGGATGATAAGTAAGTTTCAGGAAATGGTGTGAAAGAGCTTATGCCTGTGAACATATTAGCTCAAGAGATGAAATAATTATGACATCAATATGTGGGCTGCAGTTTACTTACTTATATACACCAGAATAACATGGCTAAACTTGATCAAAGCCATTCCAAGTCAGTGCGGCCGTTTGATCTTCTCACGTCCTGATCATGACACTCACATGTTTTATCAACTTTATATCAAAGTATACCACGGCGCCGTACTCAAACACTGACCGCAAAAACTCTCTAGCAGAAGTATTCCCCTTTTTAACCTACAGTCTGGACTCTTTTGCTTGATTACCCTATATCCATCTTTTATCTTTATTGATAAGATTTGAAATTCCATTTTCGTACATGTGGCACTTCATAAATATCAGTCGGCGCTCTATAGGTTGTCATATTCAAACAGATGATCAGGATGTATGGAGCCGAGTCTGATGTTTGCTACGTACTGACGCAGCTACAAGACAATTGTAAACATGCTATAAGAATACTTATCCTTTTTACCCCCCCCCCCTCCTCTCTTCCTAAACTTCTTCGTCTAAATCCGGATTCCAGTCACGCATGATGTCAAATAAAACAAGTCAGATCATTCCTAGTGAGAGTATACATACACTTACGGAGGAAGTACTCATGATCCAGCTCACTAAATATGCTGGCCGTAGGTTTTCTTCTCGATACCTCAAGCAATAGATTTTACTAACAACGCGTGGCCTCAGTTTCATCTATGATCCTATATTTATATTATTATGGTATGTATGCGTATACTCCTATGTGATAGTACTATGCAAATGCGAATTAATACTTCTTTGTTAGTAACAACACTTGATACTGAATTTTCAGTAATGTTGGTACGCGCTAATCCCATTCACTATATGGGTTATAATTGACTAGCTTTTAAACAGACTTCACGCCATGGGATAGGGAAGTTACTGTTTTATACTGTAAGTAAAGATATACGAGATTGATGTAATGAATTACATGATCCTTAATACTATCGTCAGTTAAGATATTTAACGTTATTCAGCACGCTGTGAGTCTTGTATTTACTAAACGTCATTAGTCTTACTAACATGGGTGGGGGGGAAGCTACACAAATATTGGTTAGTACATAATATTAGCCATTGATATCCAATCTTTGCTGATGAATACTAGCTCCCTTCTTTCCAAACCAATCTTATGAGGTAAGTGTATATATTCTAGAGATATCAAATAATTTACTCATGATACTCTATATAGATGTTAGCCATTTTATGTTCTAGCTCATGTGCTTATGGGACTAAGCCTGTGAATTTTTAGGTGCAATGGATGGTATACCTTCTACTGGGTATCCCTATTTGTTATCACAATCGTAGCAGACTGTAAGTTGCCGTCTTCTTGATCAGCTCTTCAGAGAGTACTTACTTTAAGTAAGGTGTTTTACAATTGAGAATCTGTGCACTTTATATAATGAGCAGGCGGATTATCATACTCATGGTTCTAATGTCTATTTGTATGGTAGGGTACTATACGGCTATCACAGTGGTGATTCTTAGGCAGGGAGGTAGGCTAATAGTATACTTCTGAGGGGATGTAGCTCACATGTGTCGATGCTCTGCAGCGGTCAATATGATATTGGGGCCTGGAATCAATGAATTCATTTGCGCTAATAAGACCCCCAATCACTCGTTAAACGGGTCTATAATTGTAAAACTGGTAGATGAAGGAATAATGCTGGCACTTGCTCTCAATAAAGGATTCAAAAATATGAAACAATATGGAGGTAGAGGGATAGCAAGTAATCTCACTACTCTTCTTGTGAAGGACTCCGTATTTTATTTTCTTGTGTATGTCCTTATATTCTCGCAGTTCTGAGAAAGGAAGCTAACGCTTTTATTTTCACAGCCTTTTCTCAAACTACTTAGTCATCGAATTATTCTTGGGATTAGGCGGTGTAATTTCTAATATTTCTTTTATTCACGAAATCAAGCCACTGATTCACTTCCTTTAGTATAAGTATGTCGAAATACCTGTCAGTATCTCGCTTAGTATAGGAAGTATCATAAGCCAGCACTTGCTCGTTAATGTCAGGATGCAAGCCTCAAATAGCTTAGAATTACGTCTTGAGCCGATGTCTAACATAGACGAAACCCAGCCTTTTTCAAGAGGTGGACTTGAGTTTAATGCTAGAACGCAATCAAGCACCAGCCTCAACTATCGGGCAACCGTCTGAAATGCTTATGTTTCAGCTCAAAGGAGGTCGTAGCTAGGCTATCTGTAGAGTAGTTCACCCCGTGTGAGAATAAGAAACTCTACCATATTCCATTCCCCATTATATACGCCTAACTCGGTACTTCCATAAGATTCTCTCTTGTTATAATTACTTGATGGATATAACTTTCGTGTATTAATTCATCTTTAATTATGAAGTGCTTTCATGATGTTTTATGATGACTCATCGTGTAAGTAAACTGGGTATAATGGAGGTTTTCCCCCCATAGAGCACAGGTTATATCCTGTCCTTCATAGATAAGCCTGATATACATGCCCAGTAAGCCCCAGTCAAGTTTACTGTCTTCTACTGCTTGCTGAGGACTTGTGAAATGATGTACACCTGTTCTGACTCGTTGTCTAGCCTTTACGTTATGACGATTAAGGATAACAGAAACAAAACTAAATAACGGAAACGAGCTTGGCATAACAGTTACTAGATCTGTGTTTTTTTGGCTTTCGCCTGTGGATACGGATATTCATAGATTAAATAACCTCTACTGAGAAGATATTTATTGAAACTGAGCAAAAAAAGCAGGCCATCATCAGTTTGACAGATCCCCAGAAATCGTTGTTAGTTCTCACATAGTTGCCTTAGATCCTTGTTGACATCTGACATTTGTAGCTGATAATGCGCACAAGAATAGCTATTACCTGGTAGTCTTGTATCAAAAAGCTTCTTTGAGTTAATATAGAAACAAATACGATAGCTATAATAGATTTTAGGATCATATTATCATGGCTTTTCTAGTTATCCCCCCAGCCTTTGTCTTCTTCAATCTGAGATATTGCGTCGAAAACGAGATGCCAGATAATATCAACCTGGAGGATCTTATCCAGGAGCTTTCGTCCCAAGTATCGGCCGTCCAGCTGGTCAAGTACATCTGCTGTACGTCGTTTTCCTTGTAAGAATCAAGTCGAAAGGTAGGTCTGACTCCGACATCAACCATATTTAGTATCTTCCTTGATCGTCAATATTTATTATTATGGTCAGTGTATTTCTACTCTGTTCATCGTACGGGCTAAACTTTATAAATTAGTAACTACACTAGACAGCGAGTTTTCTGTTATGTGGGTAGGTGTTATTCTATTTATGTGTAAGACCCAGCCAATTTTCAGTAGGGTGCGAACTGGGGAATAGGAAAAATATTGTACTACGTCGTAAGCAAGTACTTAATATGAGTCATAGTATACTGTATCTTACAATTATTACTAGCTAAGATACTCGACGTTACTCAGTGCAATGTGAGCCCCCCTAGTTCTCTGAGAAACACACATTGATCCTCAATTCAAACTTAACATAGCTTCATAAATTTCGGTAAGTATATGATCATAGTATTTGCGTCATACGTATGTGAATTATATCTATTATAATAGTTCAATTTCATCCTAGTCCATCTAATAAAGTGAGTACTATCACTCAAGTATTATCGCTATCCACAAATATATTGATATTATTGACAGATGTAAGCTCGCCTAAGTTCTCTAACCAAAGATACTGTATCATTTATTTATTGTTTTTAGTTGTAATGGAGAAGCTATCTGGACCTGGGTATCCACCATTTTCTTCGCTTTAATGATAACTTGTAAGGTCTTGAGCTTGTCATCTATTTCTAATAATTTATAAAAGCTTGGCAAGTCGCACTACAAGTACGAATCTACGCACTATATCTAGGGAGTAGGCGGATTCTTCTCCTCTTCGTCATGACGTCTGCCATTATGATAGCTTGGTTTTCTACTCTCCTGGTAATAGTTTTGAGACAAGAGAAAGGTAAGTTAGCTCTATGTTCAAGTTATTGTGTTTCAATAGCATTTGTAGCTGTTGCAGTCTCAATTGGGAAGAAGTCGGATTTTTTTGTATGCTACGTATACAATCTCCCTCCTATACGCACTAGGACCTGGATTGCAGAGCTGCTTAATAATGGACTAATGTTCATGTTGACACTACGTAAGGGATTCATAACGATGCGGGAGTATAATCATTCTGGGATAGCCAACCGATTGACGGTTCTTCTTGTGAAGGATTCCGCACTTTATTTCTTCGTGTACGTTCTTGTCTTATTGATTTATCTTGAAGGAGTTTGACATTCTGGAATTAAGAATATTAGTATTCAACGTGATGTGCCAACTGGTATGGGTATTTGCTAATGTATTATATTTCTTGCTCTATCGTGTATGATGAAAGTCAATAAATGATATTCTTCTAGGAAAACTACTTCGCGGCGCCTGTATGGATCACAGTAGCTATAGGAAGCGTCATGAGTCAGGACTTACTCATTAAGACAAGGATACAATACTCGAAAGGAGTGGATTGTATAAGCATTTCTTAGGCGGTAAAAGAATGCATGCGGCTAGTCAACGTCCGGTCCATACACGGAAATGTGAATCTGATCTACCTACCATAATGTATATTTTCCTAAGAGAGACACATAAATAAAGAACCATTAGCCTTTACTATCAATCTGTATGTGAGACCATTACAAGTACCCCCGAGTGAAAAGTTATCTCTTGAAGTATGAAAACTAAGTTTTTATTCCGGGTCAGCAGACACGCTACTTATCATTTTGTCTTCTCTTTTTTTTCTTTTCTATTATTTATCGCCACGATTCTACCCCAGTGCTTGCGAATAATGAAACACAAACGTCTAGTCGTCGCTTAAGAGTTTCTAGCAAATCCTCCATAACCTCAGTAGAGACTAATGCTAGGTTGTAGAATGTAATGTAGCTGTTGCGTAGTTGGTTGAGAGGAGCACATCACCTTGAGAGAGATTACAGCTAGACTCCGAGTTTTTGTAGTGTACCTTGCCTAATATTATAGAGTAAGCTCATGCATAGGTATATACTTAGATATATACTTCTCATACGAAAGATGGAGTATATATTAGTCCTTGTAAGTAGCTAAGCAACGAGGGGGGGAGTACTTTGTTTGATGTGTCGTCTAATGTTATGGTTTAGTTTAAACTTGTGATTAACACTTATACAAGCAAGTATCTAAGGAGCTCCGCGATGGGGCAGTTTGACTTCACTAAGCTTTGTAGTTGGACTCGTAGTACAATGGAGAGAAATTACTTATCTATCTAAGATATCATGTAGGTAAAGGTATGGGGATATCTTATTAGCCCACTAAGGGGATGCCACCCTTTGGTCTTGTGTGACCAAATACACGGGTTTGTGGCAACGACGAGCCTTCACCTCTTCATCAAACTACTGTTGCCGCTTACTGCCCTGGAAGCCTTTCTCACTCTACATTGGCATCTTTATTGATTGCCTAAATGAATAGTTCTTCTGCTACATATCTCTCGGCTCTTTTTGATTTGCGCTGAGGCTCAACCGAGAATATATCTCTTGTGACTTTTAGTATAGGTATATTTATACTTGATACTCGCGACTGATTGATTGTACACGAATTTAATATAGTCTCATATAGAGGAGCTTCTTAAAACTGAATAGATAGATATAAGTTTGGTGCGTCTATAAATATAGGAATCATTTTTAATGAGTCGTGTTTACTTTATTGGACCCCCGCTCTCCCTTCAAATTTTAGAGGATTCACGAAATGGTAGAAAATCTGGCTCAACTCAATCCTAGAGACTCTCTTTATAATGATATCCCGTTCTTCATATCAATCATCCAACTTAACAAATACTTTAGCTGTAAGCTCACTTTTTATAGGAATTTAACGTGAAACTAATTTCAATATACCAAATGAAATGAGTGTCGTCTTTGGTCCTATACTCTTACTATTATGGTTAGCTTATGCCCGTTTCTTCTGGGGCCCGAACTGACTTTTTATACTTTAGTAACCACGCTAGATAGCGAATTCTCGGTTATGTGGGTAGGTGTTATGTGTTGTTCTGTTTTAAGTCTCACCTCAGCTAATTACAAATACAGAGTGCAAACTGGGGAATAGGAAAATTATTGTATTACCTCGTAAGCAGTAAATTAACAGTAAACGTAAACTACTACGTCCTTACTATTAGTACCAGCTAAGATATTTGACATTTTTCAACTCCATGCAAGTCATCCTAATTCGGCGATAAGTCCCAAACCTTACATTCATTTCATAATATAGCTTTGTAAACTTTGGTATGAAAATATTTTTACGTTCTTTATCTCAATGTTTTCTAATAGCATATGGATAATAAAAGTATTGTTCCTTCCAAATCCATCTTATAAAGTAAGCAAACTCACTCGAATCCTACTAAACCCTTATCCGTGTTAACTTCTTCCATAGACGTTAGATCCCTCAAGCCTCATCCCTATATAAACAAACTTATGGATAGTTGTAGGTGCAATTTGCTGTATACTTGGACATGGACATTTGCTGTTGGTTTAGGCTTGATGACGGCTTGTAAGTCCCCGAAACATTTGACAGCCCTTTAATCAAGTCTGAATAGCTAGAAAGTTGCTCTTCAAGTAAGGATATACGCACTCTATCTAGGAAGTAGAAGGATTAGATTTCTCTTTACCGTAACATCAATTATTATGATATCCTATTTCACTATTTACTTGGTTATAACATTGAGGCAAGAAGAAGGTGAGTCGACTCTATGTTTGAAATTTATATATGTGTATAAAGAACTTGATAACACTTTTATATAGTGTTGGCTGTCGTATTTGGGTCCAAAGCGGACCTATTCATATGCTATGCTATTTACCTTCCACCCATATATACTAAGACTTGGATTGCAGAGCTGCTAAATAATGCCCTGATGTTAGTACTTGTACTCCACAAGGGTTTCGTGACGATGCGAGAGTATAACCATACAGGGATTGTTAACCGACTTGCTGTTCTCCTTGTGAAAGACTCCGCATTATACTTCTTAGTGTATTCCTTTTACTCTAGCTCTATTCTACTATGTTAAATCGCTGAATTACTTGATATATAGGTTGTTGACGTTTTACGTGATGGATCAGCTGGTCTGGGCGAGAGTCAATGTACTCGTTTACTTTTATTTTATTTTCGTTCGCGGTTTAATACCTTATTCGTTTGCTTTTTTTCTCTCTAGAAAGTCTATATTGAGCTACCTGCATTTATCACTATAGCTGTAGGGAGCGCCATGAGCCAGCATCTTTTAGTTAAAACGAGGAGACGACCTTTGGAGGAAGAAAGCGAAAATATGATAATGTAACATCTCTTGGGTAAGCTCTGATTCTGGTTTCTATCCCACAACCCAACTGCTTCTTCTCTTCTCTGGAGCTATTAGCTATAAGGACTCGTGCCTCAAATAATAGGCTAGGGGTAGTTCTCTTTCGCAACTGGTTTGTTAATATGTCGCATACTAATGTCTTAATCTCAGGATTAGGGAGACCGTTGCATCTCGATTATCCTACCGAGCAGATTTATTTACTATGCTACTTTTATAAATACTATATAAAAAAAAATATCAGAAAACTGTGACACCTTGTATATTGTATATTAAGCTTGAGCAGCTTTTTATAAATTGATAATGAATATCAACAAACTCCATATGAACGTACCAATGCTATACGATGTTATCTAACTTAAATTATCCTCCCAGCTCGATCTTATTTTCAGGAAGTAAGTACTAAACCGTTTGTCTTCCCTAATTAGACACGGTAGGATTTCTGATAACTTCATGTAAGAGGGTCCAACTTCATCACTCACTCGTCACTTTTTTTATCTGATTAGTAGTTTGCCATCGGCTGTAGACACACCCGAGATGTTAAATAGATCTGATGAAGGTATTTATAGAAGTACACAAAGCATCCTCCATTTGGTTAATTAACCGTTCCATAATAAAGCGCCGGCGTTACATCCCGTGTCCCACGAGTCCAGTTCCTAGGAGGAGAAACAATATTAATACATATGTTATCTGTCAAAGGTTCATAAATATTGACATGTAACTACTCTGAGTGTATGGTATATGTCTTAAGTAAACTAGGTACTCTCCATTTCAAAGGGTGATTTTTCACTCTCGAAACCGATGTGAAGTAATAGTAACCATCAGATTATCCATCAAGCTACTAAATACTAGTACTATCTTGATTGATCCGAACAGAACGATAAAATTTCCTTTCTTCCTACTATATAGCAGCATTACCCCTAGCCCCACTTCTCCCTACTCCTTTCTCACAAGATGGCATCATTCTTAAATTATCCTACTTCTGAAAGGATTATAAAAGACATATATTTTATCCGATTACAGAGTTACATTAGTTGTATGTCTTCCACTTAGGATTTGTCATCGGTTGACTTTTGTAAGCTCGGTAACTACAGTGTCGTCCTTGGTACTCTATCTATACTACTATGGTATGCCTATACTCGGATATACCCGCCGCATACTTATTCGGACAGTTACAACACTTGATAGCGTGATCTCGGTGATGTGGGTACGTATATGCATCAAAACGACTTATTAGGCTTATCTGATCGCTTGAGTATAGGGTACGAGATTTGGATTAGGAAAAATCTTGTTTTATTTTGTAAGTGAGAGACTAACGAAACCACGAATTACAAGTGCCTTAAAGTAGGCAATAGCTTAGATATTTCACTCTGCTCTACGTCACGTGAGTACTTTTAGACCTCTCTCAATTACATTGATCTCATGGGCTCTTATTTAGTTTTGTGAATATCAGTTAGTAGATACCTGATAGACTTACTGCCTAAGAGATATATTGACCAATAATAGGCTTCTCTCTTACAAACGTATCTACGGAAGTAAGCATACAGCTTGATTATAGAAATCACCATATTATAAGCTAATCTTGAATGCAGACGTTAGCTCTCTCGAACTTTCCCTTAATATAATACTGAGCTTCGGCACTGCTAGGAACAATGTAATAAACGCTATATCTTATATATCTGCATTTATTATTATTCTATTCGGGGATTGTGAGTTATGATCTCATAGTCCACCTTTCTAAAAGATTCTTACAACGTTTAAGTTGCATTACATTTGAAATTATATGCACTTTATCGAAAGAGCAGAAAAATTTTGACATTCTTGATTGTAATAGCCATTAGTATGGTTATATACTATTTATCACTTGCGATAATGATTATAAAGAATTGGAGTAGGTTTTATTACACCAACTAAAACAATACTATATACTAATTTAATTTAGCAACTATCCTCACTACTGACCCTGAAGCCAATTTAAGTACACGCTCCGCCCTCTATCCTTCCTATTACAACAGGATATTGATTCCCAAGCTGATAACTGAAGGAGTTATGCTCGTGCTTGCGCTACGCGTAGGGGTCAAGAATATGAGACAAAATAGGGGTATAGAGATGTCCAATTCTCTCTCGAATATTCTTGTGAAAGATTCTATTTTTTATTTCGTTGTGTACGTCCTTGTGTGTTGGTCCTGACACTTTATGGTTTAATACGATTGGTGAATAGTATATTCTCATTATGTTTGTTTCACCAGTTACTGTGGTCTCTGGCTGACGTAAGTACATTTATTTTCTAACCTTCTTTCCTGTAAGATAAGTTAAAGTATTTTATTTTACTAGCCCGAGATTTTCGGACTGACTCCTCCCTTCTCGCTGACCTTGGCGAGTATTTTGAGCCAGCATCTACTTGTTACAATTAGAATACAAGCTTCAAGAAGGGAGAGGATGGAAACTGATTTTTCTCTCGAAGGGATCCAATTTCAATCAGGACTTGGGTTTGATGAGGGAGTACCCAATAGATCATTCGGTAGTATTCATCCTTCATTGTTAACTCAAGACTTGCAGCCTCATATCAATAGGCTTGTGTAGAAAGTACCTTTCTTAGAATTCTGCTTGTATATAATTCTTTCTTTTCACAATTTCATCGTGATTTTCATGCTTATTAGCGTCGGGTAAAGACGACGAAAGAATAGATTCATTTTTCTTCGAGGTCGCTCATAGTATTTTATTAAAAAAGGCGTAGAGAGCACAAGTACACATACAGGGTGCACCTCCCACTTTTCATGTAGATAGATATATCGATATATATACTAAAATAATTTACTAATCCACCTATCCCGTTTGCCTTACTATAAAAACTGAAGGTCGGAGGTTGGAGGAAGTAGAATAGCAGGGGAGAAACCTAAAATAACCCTAAATTTGAAGCATGTTTATATATATACTAGACTTTGGGGAGTGACAAGTAAAGAGGAAGTCTCTTTGTAAACGGCTTTGGTCCTTGCAGTGGGTGGGGAGAAAGAAAGCATTCTCACGGCAGCTATGTTCTATATTACTAAAAAGTGCTGCATCTCGTGAAAGACTCGGTGGTAGATATTGTGGACAGGCCACTATGTGGAAGTTGTAATATGTTAAGGCCACAATAAAGTCGTGAAAAGAAAGTAGTCGTATGCAAACAGACTTTAAAGAAATGTATTTCTTACACAATTTTATTGATCTGACGCCACATATCACAAGTTAAAAATGAAATACGTATATATGGTAAAATATAGAATCGATCAGTCTCTTTCAATCATGCAAACAGTCCCAGGTAGCACATCACCCCTTGAAGTTTCAACGATTACATGGAAATCCCAGACAGGAGCCTCATCAAAACGAATAGTGAACACGTCCTCTTTAGTCGGCCGTAGATGTTATAGAATAGACACTACCAAACGACCCATCAGGTACACCCTCATCGGATCCAAGGCCCGACCGAAATCGGATCCCTTCGAGAGAAAATTCAGTCTCCATTCCCCCCCTTTTTGAAGCTTGTATTCGAACGTTAATAAGCAGATGCTGGCTCAATGTTCCCTCCAAGGCCAATATAATGGGACCAGGTAATGGAAAAAACTCCGGCTAGTAAAATAAACTGCGTTATCACTCAGAAATGTTAGAAAATAAAGCTACTTACGTCAGCCAGAAACCTCAGTAACTGGTTAGACAAGCACAATGAGAATATACTATGTACCAATCGTATTAGACCATAATGTGGGGCCAAGAGTTAAGAACATACACGACGAAATAAAAAATAGAATCTTTTACGATAAGGTTCAAGAGAGAATTGGACATCTCTATACCTCCATTTTGTCTCATATTCTTGACCCCTACACGCAGCGCGAGCGCGAGCATAATACCTTCAGTTATTAGCTTGGGAATTAAGGCCTTGTTGTAATACGAAGGATAGATCATATAATGTGTACTCAGATTGACTTCGGAGTCGGTAACGAGGATAATTGCTAAATTAAATTATCAACTAAGATCATTTCGGTTGGTGCGATAAAAACTTACTCCAGTTTTTTATAACCATCGCCGCAAATGTAGTGTAGTATATAACCATACTTATGGATATTATAACCATAAATGTCAGAATTCGTTTACTCTTTTGATAAAGCGCATATAGTTTCAATTGTAGTGCAACTTGTTCATTGTAAGAGACTTATAGAAAAGTAGATGACGAGATCGCAACTCACAATCTGCTAATAAAATAATAACGAATGTAGATATATAAGAGATATCTTCAAGTATTTTACACCTAGTAGTTCTTAAGCCTGGTACTATTATAGGAAAATGCCAGAAAACTAACGTCTGTATTCAAAATTAGCTTATAATATGAATATTGATTTCTATACTCAGACTGTATGCTTACTTCTGCAGATACGTTTGTATGAGTATGAGAGAGACCTATTACTCATTAGTTGAGAATAGGAGGTAAGTCTACCGGATATCTACTAACCGATATTAATAAAACTAAACCAAGAATACTTTAGTTCAGTGCTATTAAGACGTTTGAAAGTACCCACATGACGTAAAACAAGGTGAAATATCTGATCTATTGTCCATCATGAGGCTCTTGTAACCCGTGGTCACGTTAATCTCCAACTTACAGAATAAAATATGAGTTTTCCTATCCCAAATCCTGCCCCCTATACTCAAACGATCAGGTAAGCTTAATAAGACGTTTTGATATTGTCACCTACCCACATCACTGATACCTCGCTATCCAGTGTTGTAACTGTCGATATATATAATTTCTGTCTCGAATATATGCGACTATAGACACACCATAGTAGTATATATAGAGTACCAAAGCAGACACTGTGATTATAGAGCTCATAAAGGTCGAACAATAAAGATCTTAAGTAAACAACCTACAAATAGTGTAGTTCCACAATCGTGTACAATATACTTCTTTTATAAGCTCTTCCAAAGAGAAATGGCCTAGGTCGGGTGTCATCTTGTGGGAGTGAGGATGAGGAGAGGAGAGGGTAAAGGGGGCTGCCGCTATATAGTAGGGAGAAAAGGTATTCTTATCGTTATATTCCGATCAATCAAAACGATATATCTGCAGTGACTAGATGGATAATTTGATGGATGGTATTACCGCTCACTGTTTGAAATGGAGGGAAAGTAGTTTACTTATTACAGAGACTGTGTTTTCGGAATTACTACATTAGACAGATAAATAGTATAATATCGATATTTCTCTCGGCACCGGGGTGCCAGGAACACGGAATATGGCGCCAATGCTTCATATGAAACAGTAACTTGATAAAATGGAAGGTACTTTGTGTACTTCTATAAGCACCTATAACGAGCCCATTCGACATCTCGGGGGTATTTGGGGCCGGCGTCAAATTACGGATTCTATACATGAGTAATGGATGAGAGATGAACAAATTTTTTTTTTACTATAAGGTATTGAACTATCAGAAGTCTTGTTATAGCTAATTGGAGAAAACAAACAGATACTAGTACTTACTTTCAGAAAACAAGACCGAGCTGGGAGGATAAGTCAGTCCAAATCAAAGCACATCTACGCATATATAAACAGATGACACTACATACACTCCTCTGCCTAAAATGGGTACAATATAACATCCAGATGCTCTACCGCGCTACAATCAAAATACCGCACGAAACACTCCAATCATGTAGTCCAAGCATAACCCCGTCAAACAGAAGTCGTTGACCTAGAGCCGGAATCCTGGATAATCATATATATATATATACCTCCATCAGTATCAGGAGTGGTGTTATTTGCGTAAATTTGAGTCTCTTCAATACCAAAAGTCATTTCAGTCGCTCATGATTCATCATTTGCAGATCTTATTTCCTTTGAAGCTCTTTGAAGCATATTTTCTGATGTTAATAAGTGTCGACCCGTGATACTTCCCACGGCTAGCAAGGTCCCAACAATGTTGCACTTTAATATACCTCAGCTAGAATATTATTTCGTATTATTATTTTCTCCGCCAAAAGAGATCAGGAAAAGAAATAATTACTCCAACTATTGTCTAAATCAACTGACTAGATAGACAGAATGCAAGCATACTACATGTATATAGGCTCCGGGATGTACTTATTTGTATGTTAATTTACTATTTACCTTCCAATTATATATGCCAAGTATTGGATTACGGAGTTGTTGAATAACATGCTAATATTGGTACTTATACTCCGCAAGGGCTTCGTGACGCGCAAGAGTTGTAGGGGGAGTCATGAGTCAACACCTTTTAGTTGAAACAGAGATGCAACCTTCGAAGAAAGATAGCGAAAATGAGATGGTAGATAGTTGTGTTTCTGTCTGAAAGCTCCTTTGAAATAGAGGAATAAGAAAGGATAAAGTTCTTGCGATAAAAAAAAGATACTTAGATAAGAGGAGGTATTTGAATGACAGAATGATTGATTCATAATAGGGCTGGATTCAGATGAGACGCATGAAGCGAAGAAAAGCATCTCTCATAGCAGCTACCTATTAGGATGCTGATACCAATGCCGAAAGATACTTCATCAAGTGAATAAATCAGTGGTGGTGGTAGGATAGAAGTACCTACCCAAATGGATTTAACCCTCTTTTTTTTTCTTTTTTCCTTACTTTTTGTCCTGCTCGTCGTGGTTTGTTCTTCCCCGGTTTCCTTGTTTACCTATTCTTTCGCCTATTTCCTTTTTTGTGTTGTTGGTTTGTTTGAGTCAAGTTTATTTCGTCTATCGGCGCAAGTGAAGAAAACCTCCGGTGGAGTGAGTGATCATCGTTTCACCCAGAAGTCCGCCAAGACCAAGATTCAGAAGCTTCAAAGCTTCACGGCTTCGAAGTTCAGAGATCGAAGCTCGTGACTCGGAGCCCGAGGCTCGAGTTTGTAGATTCGAAAAGTAAATTAACCAGCCAAATCAGTTTTTCAATTGAGATAACTTCGGGGAACCATGCACCTATTGCGCCCTAACTCAGATGTCGCATGGTTGACTGATTGATTAATCATCAATACATGTAATTCCCTCCCTCCGATCTTATAAAGACAATTAGCAACAGACGCCGTACCTGACCTCCCTTTCCCGACTTGGGTACCTGATTATGGCACACCTCGATTGATTTCAGTTGAGTCCAATCAGAAATCGACATGGTTTAGAATTGGACTAGATCGATCATTTGGAAATAAAAAATGGAAATGTTGATTGATATAATTAATCTGACTAAGATTAAGCCTCTGATATCACATTATTTGAACAGGCTCTAATTCTTCTGTGTTGAGGGTCGAGAGGACAAAAGGCTTTTTCTCCGGCTTTAAGCTGACGGATTGTATATTTTTGCTTGGGCTCTAATTCAATTGAGGGTCGACAGTCTCTTGAACTTGTTCCTTTTCTTTTGTCTGCTTCCCTTCTTGCTTCCCTCTGTTCTCCGCCACTCACTTCACAAATGGAAAAATAGACAAACAGATGGATGATGATGTACTCACGACAAACTTCTCTATTCTCCCTCGCTTTCTGAACGGTATGTCCTCCTCCCTCTCCTTCCATACCGGGTATTTTGTTTAATAGATTATGGTTGAGACTAACTGACTATGTGTAGGATAGTCCATCCTGGGATGATAGAATTAAAGGCTTTGTTTTGTATTTTATGCCTGCTTTATGCTCATTAGTGCCAGGACTTAGGCGACAAAGGGGTAGATTCATCATTTTTTGAGGTTGTTGATGGTATTATATTGAAAAAGCGTAAGGAGCACAAGTGCACATGCCAGCCATAACTCCCACTTCTCATGTGGACAAATAGATGGATGCATATATACCAGTATGAATTACTACTCCACTTACCCTACTTATCTTACTATATATAAAAACTGAAGGCCGGAGGTTGGAAGAAATAGAATAGCAGGAAAAAAAGTATGACCTTAAATTTTGAAACATGTTTATATATATATATATATTGGGTTTTGGAAAGCAAAGAGTAAAGGGGATGTCTCTTCGTAATGAAGGGATTTAGTCTATGTAGTAACGTATTTAAGTGTGAGAAGTCCTTCGCGACGACATGATTGATTTATGCAGGGGTCAAATCCGGAGTAAGTGCGTGGGGAGAAAGAAAGCATTCTCATGGCAGCTACGTTCTAGGTTACTGAAAGGTGCTGCATCTCGTGAAGGATTCAGCAGTAGGTATTGTGGATAAGCCATTATTTGGGGGTTGTAAGGTGCTAAGACCACAACAAATCTGTGAAAGGAAAGTAGTCGTATGCAAACAGACTTTAAAGGAATGTATTTCCCACACACTTTTATTGATCTGAAGTCACAAATCTTAAGTTAAAAATGAAGTACATGTACATAAATAGGGTAAGATATAAAACCGATCCGTCTCTTTTAGTCGGAGACACAATCCCGAGCAGCACATTGCTCCTTGAGACTCCGATATTTACGTGGAGACCTCAGACAGATGTATAGGCAAACAGCACGCCCTTTTCAATTATCCACAGCTATCATGGAATGGATACCACCGAATGATATATCGTGTGCTCCTTCATCAAGCCCAGGTCCTGACTGAAATCGGATCCCTTCAAGAGAAAATTCAGTTTCCATCCTCTCCCTTTTTGAAGCTTGTATTCTGATGTTAACAAGTAGATGCTGGCTCAAGGCGCTTCCTATGGCAAATGAAACAGAACCAGGCGTTTCAAAAACTTCGGGCTAGTAAAGTAAGATACATTATCTCATAAAATTCAGAAAATCAAAGTACTTACTCCATTCAGAGACCAGAATAATTGCTGAAACAAATACAATGAGAATATACTACATAATAATCTTATCAGACTATAAAGTATCAAGACTAAAAGTTGATAACATACACGACGAAATAAAATATGGAATCTTTTACAAGAAGATTAAACAGAGAATTGGATATCTCTATACCCCTATTCTGTCTCATATTCTTGAACCCTATACGTAGTGCGAGCACGAGCATGATACCTTCAGTTATTGGCTTAGGAATCAGGACCATCTTTGTGTACGAAGGATATATCGCAACACGTGCACTTATATTGACTTCAGAGTCAGTAACGAAGATAAATGCTAAATTAAATTATTAAAAGTGGATCATTTTAGTCAGTGTAATAAAAACATACTCCATGTTTTTATAATCATCGCTACAATTATAGTATAGTATATAATCATAATTATGGATAATACTACCAGAAATATCAGAGTTCGTTTACTCTTTTGATAAAGTGCATATAGTTTCAGCTGTAAAGTAACTTATCCATTGTAAGGAACCTATAGAAAGGCAGATACTGAGATTGTGACTCACAATCTCCTAATAGAATAATAACGGGTATAAATACACAAGAGATACCGGTAAATACTTTATACCTAGCATTGATGAAGCTAAGTACTGGATTAGAAGAGGAAGTAGATGAAAACCAACGTCTGTATTCAAGATTAGCTTATGATATGAATGAAGATTACTATACTTGGATGGTGTGCTTACTTCTGCAGATACATTTGCAAGATATAATTCTGTACTTGGTCAATATATCATAAGTTATAAGTCTCCCAGTTATCTACTAACCGATATTCGTAGAACTAAACCAAGAGTACATAAGATCAATCTTGTTAAAAAATCAAAAAAATACTTACATGACGTAGAGCAGAGAGAAATATCTAAGCTATTGCATACTATAAGGCACTTGTAATCCGTGGTCCCGTTAGCCGATCACTTACAGAATAAAATAACAGTTTCCCCAAACCAAATCCTGCATTCTATTCAAGAGGGGTTCAGGCAAGCCTAATCAGTCATTCCGATGTCAGTACATACCCACATCACTGAGATCTCGCTATCGAGCGTTGTAACTGTCCGAATGTACAAATGAGTATGCGACGAGTATATCTGAGTATAGGCCTACTATAGTAGTATAGATAAAGTACCAAGGATGACACTATAGTAACAGAGCTTACGAAAGTCAATTAATATAGACTGTGAGCGGAAAACCTACAATTAATGTAATTTCCCAGTCGAGTAAAATACTTCCCTTTTGTCATCTCTTCAAAAGTGAGATGGTCTGAGTCGAGTATCATCTTACGAGAGCAGGTATGAGGGCGAGGGGATGTTGACTTTGACTGAGCTATAAGAAGGAAGAGAGGGTTCTTATCGTTTTATTCGAATCGGTTGATACAACAGAAACATGCATGATTGAGCCAACAATTGTTAAAATTTTGCACCAGTTTTGCAAGATCCGAAATTTCACTTGAGAAATGCAATACCGTGTACGCCGACTGTACCTATCTTTTGTATATGATTGGCGTTTTAGCCGAAGCTCAGGTGTGACACTAATGTTCCATTTTAGATGGGCGTAGATATCTTGTGTACTTCTTTAAATATCTGTATCAAATCCATGTGACTTCTCGGGGGTATTCAAAGCCGGCGGCAAGTTACTAATCTTATCAAGGGGTAATGGGGTAAGGGATGAAGATGAACCTTCTTATACTGTGAGGTATAGAGCTAAATAAAGCCTTGCTGTGACCGATTGGAGAAAACAACTAATCAAGTATTCACTTTCAGAGAGCGAGACCGAGCTAGTATAATCGTCGACAGTCGACAAAGTAACTTCCCGCGATGCTCAATGTCAAATTATGTAAAGAAGGTTAACTCTATACACGGCAGTCCTACTTTCCGAGATCTCTTTTATGTAATACTGATTAAAACACATCTACGCATATTTGAATAGGAGACTACGGAACCCCTTCCGCCCGAAGTGGGTATGATATAACATGCAGATGTTCTACTACCCAGCAATCAAAGCACCACAAGAAAATTTTAATTACATACTCCACACGTAACGCCTTCAAACAGAAGATGTAATCCTAGAGCTAGAATCACCGAATAGTCATTCATATACATTATCAATACCAAGAGCAGTGCTGTTTGCGTAAAACTGAGTCTTTTTCAAAACCAGGAGTCATTTCATGCTGACTCATGATACTTCCCACAGTTAGCGAGGTCTTAACATTGTACAAAAGTATTTAGATAGACAAGAGAGGTTCTTTGAATGATGTAATGACTGGGGTACAAAAGAATTAGAATTAAATGGTACGTATGGACCAAAGAGAATAGCGCCCCTCATAACAGCTACATCCTAGGATATTGATGCTGAAGGGTACTATGTCCTGTGGAAGAATCACTGGTAGTGGGGTAACGGGGTAGTTTTAGTACCCATCCAAGTGGAATTGATTTTATTCTTTTCTTTTCGGGGCTTCCCTGATTTTTGTTCTGCTCTTCTTCATCGTGGTTTTGTCTTCTTCCTGTGTTCTTTCGTTCATTTTCTCATTTGTTAAGTTTGTGTTGAGTTTGTTTCGTCTATCGGCGCAAGTGAAGAAAACCTCCGGTGGAGTGATCATCGTTTCATCCAGAAGTTAGCCAAGACCAAAACTTGGAAGCTTCAAAGCTTCAAGGCTTCGAAGTTCAGAGATCGAAGCTCGAAGCTTGAAGCGCGAAGCTCGGATTTTTAGACTTAAAAAGTAAATTAACAAGCTAAATCAAAATTACAATCAAGATAACTTCGGGGAATTGCGCCCCAACGCAGATGTCAAATGGTTGATTGATAAATTAATCATCAATACATGTAATTTCCCTCCCTCCGACCTTATAAACACAGTAGACACCAGACGCCATGCCTGACCTCTCTTAAAGACTCGCGTACCTGATTATGATACGCCCCAATTGAATTCGGTTGCATCCAATCAGAAATCGACATGGTTTAGAATTGGACTAGATCGATCATTTGGAAATAAAAAATGGAAATGTTGATTGATATAATTAATCTGACTAAGATTAAGCCTCTGATATCACATTATTTGAACAGGCTCTAATTCTTCTGTGTTGAGGGTCGAGAGGACAAAAGGCTTTTTCTCCGGCTTTAAGCTGACGGATTGTATATTTTTGCTTGGGCTCTAATTCAATTGAGGGTCGACAGTCTCTTGAACTTGTTCCTTTTCTTTTGTCTGCTTCCCTTCTTTCTTCCCTCTGTTCTCTGTCACTCACTTCACGAATGGAAAAATAGACAAACAGATGGATGATGTACTCACGACAAACTTCTCTATTCTCCCTTGCTTCTGAGCGGTATATCCTCCTCCCTCTTTCTCTATACCGGATATTTTGTTTAATAGACTATGGTTGGGACTAACTGACTAAATGTAGGATAGTTCGCCTTGAGGTGATAGAATTAAAGGCTTTGTTATGTACTTTACGCCTGATTTATGCTCATTAGCGCCATACATTCGTCATTTTTTTTCGGGGTTGTTGATGGTATTGTATTGAAAAAGTGTAAAGAGCACAAGTGCATATACCGGATGCACCTCCCACTTCTCATGTGGATAAATAGTTGGATATATATATATATTATAACGATTTATTACTTCATCTACTCCACTTGACTTACTATATATAAAAACTGAAGGTTGGAGGTCGGAAGAAATAGAATAGTAGGGAAAAAAATAATATAACCCTTAATTTTGAAGCATATTTTTATATATGTTGGGATTTGTAAATCGAAGAGTAAAGGGGAACTCACTTCGTAATGAAGAGATTCGGTCCTTGTAGTAATGTATTTAAGTGCAAGAAGTTCTTCACGACGACATGATTGATTTATACAGAGGTCGGACCCGGAGTAAGTGCGTGGGGGGAGGGAAAGCATTCTCACATAATCTATGTTCTAGGATGCTGAAAGGTGCTGTATCTCGTGAAAGACTCAGTAGTGGATATTGTGGATAAGCCATTATTTGGGAGCTGTAAGGTTAAGGCCACACAATAAAATTGTGAAAGGAAGGTAGTAGTATGCAAATAGACTGTAAAAAAACGTATTTCCCTCACAATTTTATTGATCTGACGTTACACATCACAAGCTAAAAATGAAGTACATATGTAGGGTAAAATATAAAACCAATTCGTCTCTTCCAATCGGCATATTACTCCTTGAGACTCCGACATTTATGTGGAGACCTCAGACAGATGCATAGGCAAACAGCACGCTCTTTTCAACTGGCTGTAGCTGTCATGGAGCGGGTATCACCGAATGATCTATCGTGTACTCCCTCGTTAATCCCAGGTCCTGACTGAAATTGGATCCCTTCAAAAGAAAAGTCAGCCTCCATTCTCTCCCTTTTTGAAGCTTGTATTCGAATATTAACAAGTAGATGCTGGCTCAAGGTGCTTCCTATGGCCGTTGATACAGAAGCAGGCGTTTCAAAAAACTCGGGCTAGTAAAATAAAATACATTATCTGTCAGAAAGGTTAGAGAATAAAGGTACTCACGTCGGCCAAAAACCAAAGTAACTCGTTAGACAAACATAATGAGAATATACTATGTACCAATCACATTAGATCACAAAATTTCAGGCTCAAGACTCAGGAACCTACACAGCGAAATAAAATATAGAATTTTTTACAAGAAAATTTAAGAGAGAATTGGACATCTCCATACCCCTATTTTGTCTCATATTCTTGACTCCTACACGTAGCGCAAGCACGAGCATAACACCTTCAGTTATCAGCTTGGGAATCAATAACTTATTAAAATACGAAGGAAGTGTAACGGAGTGTGTGCTCAGACCGACTTCAGAATCGGTAATGAGGATAACCGCTTGATCATATTTTTAAATAGAATCGTTATAATCGGTATAATAAAAACGTACTCCGGTTTTTTATGATCATTATTATAAATATAGTATAGTATATAACCATACTCATGGCTGATATAATCAAGAATATCAAAATTCTTTTGCTCTTTTGATAAAGCGCATATAGTTTCAACTGCAATGCGACTTATTCATTGTAAGAGGATTGTAGAAATGCGGGAAACGGAATCGTGAACTCACAATCTTCTAATAGAATAATAACGAATATAGATATATAGGAGATATCATTTAATATGACACGCCTAGTAGTGCTGAAGTTCAGTATTATACAAGAAGGGAGAGTACGAGAAACCTAACGTCTATATTCAAGATTAGCTCATGATATGAATAGTGATTTATATTTTCGGACGGTATGCTTACTTCTCTAGATAGGTTTGTAAGAAAAAAATCTGCTATCAGTCAATACGCCGTAGCCGTTAAGTCTCTAAGGTATCTACCAACCAACAAATATATTGCTAAACCAAGAGTATATGAGGTCAACGTCGTCAAGAGGTCTTAAAGTACTCACGTGACCAAAGGCAGAGTCAAATATCTAAGCTATTATCCACTATAAGGCACTTATAACTCGTGTCCCCGTTATTCTCCCACTTACAGAATAAAATAAGAATTTTCCTGAACCAAATCTTGATTTCTATATTCAAAGGACTCAGGCAAGCCTAGTGAATCATTTTAATGCTAGTACATACCCACATCACTGAGATCTCGGTATCAAGTGTTGTAACTATCCAAATGTATTAACAAGTATGTGACGACTATATCTGAGTATAGACCTACCATAGTAGTATAGATATAATACGAAGGATGATACTATAGTGACAAAGCTTACGAAGGTCAATTGATAAAGATCATAGATGAAAAACTTACAATTAATATAATTCTTCAATCGGGTAGAATATTTTTCTTTTATAATCTCTTCAAAAGTGAGATGCCTTAAGTCGAGTGCCATCTTGGGAGAGTAGGTATGAGGGAAAGGGAGTGCTGACTTTAACTGGGCTATGAGAAGGAGGAGAGGGTTCTTATCATTTTATTCAAGTCAATTAATACAACAGAAACATGTATGAATGAGCCAATAATTATGTACATGGTCTGTTTTTTTGGAGTAATTGATACTTATGAACCTCATATTGGCGTTTGGAATGAAACTCAGGTGTGACACTAATGTTCTATTTTAGATGGGCGTAGATATCTCCTGTACTTCTTTAAATATCTAAATCAAATCCATGCACCTTTTCGGGGGTATTCAAAGCCGGCAACAGGTTACTAATCTCATCAAAGGGTAATGAAGAAGGTATGAAGACGAACCCTCTTATACGGTGAGGTATAGAGCCAAATAAAGCCTTACTGTGACCGATTGGAGAAAACAACTAATTAAGTATTCATTTTCAGAGAGCAAGACTGAGCTAGTATAATCGTCGACAGTCGACAGAGTAACTTCTTGCGATGCCTGATGTCAAATTATAAGAAGAAGTTAAACTCTATATGCGGCAGTCCTACTTTCTGAGATCTCTTCTATATAATACAAATGAAAACACATCTACAAATATTTGAATAGGAGACTACGGAATTCCTTCCCTCCGAAGTGGGCACGATATAACATATGACATTCAGATGGTCTACTATAGGCACCATAAGACAATTTCAATCATGTACTCCACACGTAACTCCTTCAAACAGAAGTTGTCATCCTAGAGCTAGAATCAACGGATAATCATTCATATACATTATCAATACCAAAAGCAGTGCTGTTTACGTAAAGCTGAATTTTTTTAAAACTAGAAGTCATTTCAGTCGCCCATGATTCAATATTTAATGACATTTACAAATCTCGTTCTCTTTGAAGCATGTTTATGCTGACTCATGGTACTTCCCACGGTTAGCGAGGTCTTAATATGTACGCATACATACAAAAGTATTTAGACAAGAGAAGTTCTTCGAATGATGAAATGATTAGTTTACAAAAGAGATTGCTTTAATTAACATGTATTATCGTCTTTATAGCAGTAGCTACCTTCTAAGATGCTAACGCCGAAAGACACTATGCCCTATGGAAGAATCATTGGCGGTGTTATGGGGTGCCGGGGTAGTTGTAGTACCTATCTAAATTTATAAATAGAGTTTATTTTCTTCTTTCTTTTTTGAGTTTTTCCTACTTTTTGTTCTACTCTTCTTCATCGTGGTTTTTCTTTTCATTCTTTCTGTGTTTATTTGTTCGTTTTCCTGTTTGTTTTCTTGTGCTAAGATTGTGATAAGTTTGTGTTATATTGAGTTTCTTCGTCAACCGGCGGGAGTGGTGATATCCTCCGATGGAGTGATCATCGATTCACCTAGAAGATGAGAGCCCCAAAGCTTCGTGTTCGTGGCTTCAAAGTTCAGGGATCGAAGCTCAAAGCTCGGATTCGTGTATACTTCAAAAATAAATAAAAGAAAAAAAAGCCCAATCATATTTGCAAGTACACAATTCCAATTAAGATAATTAAGATAACTTCGGAGAATTATGCACCTATTGCGCCCTAATTCAGATGTCAAATGGTTGATTGATTGATTAATCGTTAATACATAGCATGTAATTTCCTCCCTCCGACCTGATAAACATAAACACAATTAGCAGACGCCGCCGCGCTTAACCCTCCACCACCCGGCCTCGCGTACCTGACCAGTCCTCGAATGAAAATGAATCCAATCAGAAATCAACATAGGTTTAGAATTGGACTAGACAAAAAATGGAAATAAGAAATTGATGTAACTAAACTGATCAGTCCTCTGATAGCACATTAATTTGCAGAGCTCTTGTTCTTTAGTTTAGTTTTGAGGGGGTCGAAATAGACGAAACACTGTTTTTACTCCGGCTTTAAACGGACGGGAATCGTGTATTTTTGCTTGGGCTCGGGCTCTGAATCAATTGACGGTTGGACGGCCCCTTGTTCCTTTTCTTGTGTGTTGCTGTTGTCGTATCTGCTCTCTACTCTCTACTCTCTACTTGCCCACTCCACGAACGGACAAACAGACCAAGAATGATGTACTCACGACGAACTGCTCTATTCTCCCTTGCTCTTCTGAACGGTATGTTCTTACTTCCTTACTTACTTACTTCGTATTGGACATTTCGCTAATATACCTCCCGATTCCTTTTGCGTGTCGTGTTTTTGTAGCTGTGCGTGCCCAGGTGTCGACGGCTTCGTTGGCTGTTATTGGGTTTGCAGATGATAATTTACAAGGACAAGCCGTTGGGACTGGGGCTGATGGGACGACTTTTGTTCTTTCGGGGACGTTTCAGAACTTTGATGTTCCGTTTACTCGTACGTCCTTCTTTCTTTCCCCTGCTCCCTCCCTCTTGCTCTTCTTTTGCTCTTCTTCTACTCACCTAACTCCCCTCTCCCCTTCCTTCCTTTTCCTTGCTTCATACAGTAACCGTCGTACAAGACGCAACACACGTTTCCCAGCATGCCGTCATCTCAGCCACAGACGGCTCCTTCAACGTGGACGTGCAATGCGGGCTAGACGGCCTGAGCGCGACGTGTACGGAACAAGTGAGCGAGGGTACACAGGCTACTACGCAGATTATCTCGGGGACGTATTCGCCCGTTGCGGTCCCCGTTGTGACTGGTTCAGATACATTCCCTGCCTCTTCTCTTACTGTTTCGGCGTCGGCGTCGGGGGCGAGTATCACGTTTTCGAGTACGGGGAGCGGGAGCGGGACGGGGAGTTTGAGTGTGTTGCCGGCGCAGATTACGGTGACGAGTAGGACGAGTAGTGCGAGTGCGACTGTTACGAGTGGGTTGAGTGAGAGTGGGACGAGTACGTCTGGTGCTGAGAGGGTGTTTGGTGTTGGAGCTGGCGCTGGCGCGGGCCTGATGATTGCTGGACTTGGAATGTTGTTCTCTATGCTGTTTGTGTTGTGATCCGGGGAGCTGCTTTTATCGTTTTATAACTTGTTGTGAGTTTGAGCTGGGATTGAGACTGAGACTAGGACTTGGATTGGGTGGTACTGCTACTAGTAAATGGTAGTAAGAATAAAGTACATATATATCAGGACATGGTTTTCTTCTGTTCCTTTTTTTCTCTGTTATTTAAGGTGGTTACCTAGTAGTAAATAAGAATATACGTAGTTAATACACTATCTGCTTCTCTCTCCGTTTCTGTTTCTGATTCTCTCAGGTTATGTCATCATTTCATATTCATGAGTAGGGTGTTATTAATAGATGAGATGATACTTTACTGAACTCTATACTTCGGGTACTCTAACACGCGCATACTGCGGCACACGACCAGGGCATATTCCCCCACACGCACTTGAACAGACCACTCGGAGATCGTCATCTCGTCATAGCTACTTCGAATAACTCATCGGCTTATAGTATCTCATATACTTCAAGTGTGGTATCTCATTGTTGCTGTTGAACACATACATATATACACACACACGCACTCACGCACTTCAATTCATCTTACTTCACCCTATCTTATTCTCTTACATTTCACTATCTTGTTCTTTTGCTTTCGTATGATACTGCGATTGGGATTTTGATATTAATATTGACGGGAAAGCTAAGGCTGAAACTAAAGCTAAGGAAGCTTAGAGCTATCTTATACTCTCGTACTCGGACTCAAGACTTGACATTGTCTTCATTGTTTGCTACTGTTACTGCTACTACTTGGGAGAGAAAGTACGGAAAGAAGAGTGAAATCGGAACGAGGAGCAAGACTCCATATATACTTCGGAACAAGGACTTGAAGTCCAAGCCCAGGGAGAGAAGGAGGACCCGGATCCAAAAATAAGAAGTCACGGAAATTAGGGAGAAGAATAAGATGGCGTCGGTGGTGTTACGAGCTAGGGTTCTCTTCGTGTTCTTCCTTGCGACTCAGACGATCTTGTGGTCATATAGTCGATATGCGAATGGGTTTGTGAGTAGGCACACCTCGTATTCTTATTCATCTGGACTTAGATCCAGAACTGGGACTGGGGCAATTGGAGGAACTATTGGAGGACTGCTATTGAAACGATCAAATACCGACGCTACTCTAAACTTGGATACAACTATTGGTACTACTAATGATTCCTCAGTAGATGAAGCGGGAGAAAGTGACGGCGAAGAGGGAGAATGTGCCCCTTTAACCGTCCCCGCCTCAGACCAATGCACACACGTCCTCACCCACTGCCCCACCTCCCAAACCGTCCTCTCCATTCCCTACCTCCAATCCTACTTCTGCTCCCCACTCCCCACGCGACCCATCATCTTCCTCACCCTCCTCACCTGGCTCCTCTTCCTCTTCACCACCCTCGGCATCTCCTCCTCCGACTTCTTCTGCCCAAACCTCTCCACGCTTTCCTCCCTCCTCCGTCTAGACGAGAACCTAGCGGGCGTGACGTTCCTCGCGTTCGGGAATGGATCCCCGGATTTGTTTGGGACGTATACGGCAATGAGGGCGGGCGCGGGGAGTTGGCAGTGGGGGAGTTGATGGGTGCTGCGAGTTTTATTGTTTCGGTTGTGGTGGGGACGATGTGTATTGTTAGGCCGTTTAGGGTGGAGAGGGGCAAGTTTTGGAGGGATACGGGGTTTTTGGCGGGGGCGGTGGGGGCACTTGTGGGTATACTTTGGGATGGGAGGGTGGAGAGGTGGGAGGCTACGGGGTTGGTTGGAATTTATGGAGTTTATGTGGGGGTTGTGGTTGTGGGGAGTTGGTGGGAGAGGAGGGTGGAGAGGAGGATGAGGATGAGAGTGTATGAACCGCCGGAAGAGGTTCAGGTGTTTGAACCGTATAGAGATGAACGTGAGTTGGTTCTCTTACGGATTGTGGATTGGAATATACTATATCATTAATTGCTAATACTAATTTATTTTGATTCTGACTGAAAATATAGCTATACCGAATACGCCCTCAGATTACCTCACTATACCTCCTTTCCAATCCCGCGAACGATCACATTCGAGTCCTGCTTCTCCACACTCACACTCACTTGGGCTTGGGCTTAGACTAGATATTGGAGCAGGAGGAACGGACGGAGGAGCTTATCCGTTAACCAATCAATCTCAATCCCTGTTTCTATCGAGGTCCCGCTCAGGCTCAAGTTCACGCTCAATCTCACCTTCGTTAACACCCACACCAACCTCTCCTACATTAGTCTCTCACCAGTTTAATCACTTAACGTTCCCATCTCATCATCACGGACGTTCACCTTGCCACCAACAAGGGCATACAGGACAAAAGGAACATATGGGCCATCATCATCGTTCAGCATCGACTCAGCAGATGCCGTCGTTTTCGTTGGTGGGGGCTATTGAGTTTAGAGATGTGGTCGCTTCACTGAGGGAGCAGTCTGCTACTTCTGGTGCTACTGCTACTTCCGGATCTGGATCTGGTTTTGCTACAACGGGTAATATTGAGTTTGAGAGTCCAGGGCCGTTTGTAGGGGGGCATTATCATTCATATAGGTTGAATTCGTTTGGGAGTGGGAGTGGGTCTGGGAGAGGGAATAGGGATAGCCATATTAGCAATGGTAGTCATATCAGTGGAGGGAGGAAGTCACCACTGTTATCCAGACGAAATACGGGATCTGTAAAAGGGTTTGATAGGAGTCATAGTCGAGGGAGTGTGAGTGGAACAGGAGGAGCAGGGGGAGCAGGAGGGGGAGGGAGTAGGAATGGGAGTAGGAATGGGAGTGCGAGGGGGAGTGTGTATTCGGATATCGTACCGCTTAGGGAACGTTCGCCTTTATCGAAGTCTATTGAGCTTGAGGAAGCTGGTGCTGCATCTGGTCCGTCTGGTTCTGGCTCTGGTTTTGCAACTACTACGTCGGGTGGAGGTGCTGGTCTAGCTGGCGTTGGAGAGGGTGAGGGGAGTGGGTATAACGAAGTACTTGTCCCTCGAGTCCCTAGGATAGCTACTACGCCCGCTTCGCCTGATCCTTCGGAGGTGTCGTTTGTGGACGGGGATGGGGATGAGAACGGGGACGAGGACGAGGTGTTAGGGTTGTTTAGTCCCACTGATATCGCTACTGGTGGGAATGGCCGGTCGCTTTCGAGGTGGGGGTGGAGAAACGGGAGGGAAAATGGGAGGAAGGAAAGGAGGGAGTGGAAAGTGGGTGTGAAGGTGGAGGAAGTGAGACGGGTTGCGGGGGAGGTGGGGCATGTTTTGTTCCCTACTTTGTATGGATTGTTTGGGTCGGGGTCGGTTTCGAGTTTGGAAACTGAATCTCTTACTCAGTCTGAGGGCGAGAGTGGCAGTGGCAGTGGGACGGGGAATAGGAAGGAGGTTGAGAGTAGAGGGGGGAAAGGGGGTGGGAATGGAAAAGCGAAGAAGAGGAAGAGTTGGTTGGGGGTTGTGTTTTCGATTTTGGCTGCTCCGGCTGTGTTGGCTCTTACCCTGACGCTGCCTGTTTGTGTTACGCCTAGGGTCTGTGAGAAGGAAGATTGTGTAGGTGCTGGTAGTGGTAGTATTGGAAATAGAGTCGAGGGAGATTTGGGAGAGGTGGAACGTAGGGTAGGGGCAGGGGTACCGGAAGGAAGGCTTATTGAGATTGAAGTTGAGGGTGGAAGGGAAGGTACTGGCGAAGAAGAGAGGCAGGATGATGTTGATGTAGAGAGAGGACGGCCCACGATAGCAGGAGTAGAAAGAACCAGAGGACAAGGAGAAATGGGAGAAGGGGTGAGTGAAGGAATACATAGGGAAGCAGAAGGAGAACAAGAACAAGAAGGAGAAAGGGGTGACGGAGAAGGAGAAATCCAACTTGAACTTGAGATGGGAGACGAAGTCGGGTTTAATAAGTGGTTAATGGCTGCCCAACTCGTCCTTGGACCTCTCTTTTGTGTCTTTGTCTTGTTTTCTGGATCTGGATCTGGATCTGATTCCGACGTTGCTGGAGTGAGCAATGGCTTTATCAATGCCTTTGTAACTTCCGGGACTGGGAACGGGTATGGACTTTGGTTTTGGGTTATATTTGGGATAACAGGACTCTTGGGACTGGGGATGGCGTTGATGGTGATCAAGTTTGCGGACAAGGGGGATAACGTTGTTGGACAGATTGCGAGGACGTTTATGGGTTTCTTTGTTGCTGTTGTGTGGATTATGGTCATTGCTGATGAGGTTGTGAATGTTTTGAAGGTCAGTGTTTGATTTTTCTTTCTTTCTCCCTCTTTCTCTCTGGTTTTTAGGGACTGCTTTCTTTTTCTGTGTTTATATTTTATCTATACGGAACAAAATGCTGACTTTTTGATATTCTTATTTACCCTCTCCCCTCCCTTACTCCCTCTGCTGTCTACATCTATATCTACCTACAGACATTCGGATTCATATTTGGCCTGAGCGACGCGATTATAGGACTGACAATCTTCGCTGTTGGGAACTCCCTAGCCGACTTTGTAGCTAACGTATCCGTAGCGGCCTTCGCACCCATCATGGGCTTCTCAGCCTGTTTCGGTGGACCCATGCTCAACATTCTCCTAGGAGTCGGAGTGAGTGGCCTAGTCGTCACCAGCGGCGGAAGTGGCAGTGGTAACGGTGGGAGTGGTGTAGGCAAACCATACGAGCTGGATTTTAGTAGTACGCTAACGGTGAGCTCGGTTGGGTTGTTGGTGCTGTTGGGGGCTACGCTTGTGGTTGTGCCAATGAGTGGGTATGAGTTGACGAGGAGGTGGGGGGTTGTGCTGGTTTGTTCGTATGTGGTTATTATGGCTGTTAATGTTGTTGTGGAGGCGAGGACTGGGAGGGGATAGGGTGGAATTAGGATTGGATTGAGTTGGATTAGGATGCGGTAGGGTGGGGTAGAAGTAAGGGCGTGATGGTGTAGAAGTGGAAGTGGGGAGAGAGGGAGGTATCTACCGTCGTTTATCTGCATTTGTGTCTTGTTTTCTGTCCGACTGCAATGATGTTCAAGATGACTTTTTTTATTTCGATTTCTGATTTCCGATTTTGACTTTTGGGACGTGTTAATTATTCACTTTTCATTCTTTTTTTCACTTGTCAATTCTTACCATTCCACTTTTCTTGTTTCTTATTTCTGCTCTTCTTTTAAGAAGATTAAATTTCTGTTGTTTTATTTTATTTTATTCCCCTTTGTTTTGCTTTATTTTGTTTATTGAATCCTGATATGTTTTTTTTTCCCTTATTTTATCTTATCTTATCTTATCCACTCCCTCGCTTCATCATGTCGCACATTATGATAAATCCATACTTTGTACTCCCTCATATCATCTTTCTCTGCATGCACCCTACATCACGAAATCACATTCCATCATCTAAGCCACACCCACACCCACACCCACACCCAACCTGCTTTCATTTTCTCTTCCCTTCCTCGTTTTCTTTTCTCTTTTCTTTCTGTCTCTATACATGTATATTCCCCCTCTATATGCAAGCTCTGTATGTATCCACCGAACCAAATCAAATCAAATCAAATTGTATATGTGTGTATATTGTATATGTACGCATACGTATACCCTATGTCCATTCTATATCTTCGTTATCCTTCGCCCGTTTCATTCTTCGTTATTCTGAGTCCTTTTCATCCTTTATATCCTCCCTCATAGTTCACCCTTCTATTAAGTTTAGCTCTGTAATTCGCAATCGCAAACACAAACAGGACTGTATTACGTGCATGTACCATACACATACATGCGTAGAATGTAGTAAAGTAGTAAAGTAATATATACGTACATGTATATGACTAGGACTACGACGAGTAAAATAGATACTGGCTACATCAGACATCAGCTATGTTGCTATATCAGCTACAACGGTTTAAATAACTAAGGATGAGGGCGAGTGATAATAACTAAAGAAGTGGGGGATAATACGATATACGATATATCCAATGCAAATTCATTATTTGTTTCTTTATGATGGATGAAAAAAGTATGGAAACGGGACGGAAATGGGAGCTTAGAATTGAGATTGGGATTGTATAATAACAAACAAACAAACAAAAAGGCTACAACAAACGGATTGATAAAAAAAACTTGATACTTGATACGATTACTCTAAGTTTACTCTCTACACTTCTTTCTAATTTCTTCTTCATCGTTCCTTCGTTCTTAATTCTTCTTTAATTCTTCACTACTATTCCTTTCTTTCTCCTCACCTTCTTTCTTTCTCCCCTCAACACCTCCTACCCCCTCTCATCACCCGCCCCTCTCCTCGCCCCTCGCCCCTTACTCCCGCTCATCAACCAACGCAGTCCGACCCCCCAACATCCTCACCATCGGAATCAACTCCTCCCACCACGTCTTCTTCCCCCTCCGATTCTTCATATCCGCATGCTCAACCATATCCCTCACCCTCGTAAACTCCACCCTTGACCGCTGTATCGTAATCACAGCCGCGCTCTCCGGTGGCGCGCGGCGCTTCAGGAGCATCGATTCCGATTGCGCCTGTGCTTGGGCCAAAGCAATGGCGTGCGCATGCCCGTGCCCGTGGGAGTGGTGGTGAGAGAGGGAATTGGGGGTGGAGGAGGAAGGTGAGAGGGGATCTGAAGGTGTTGGAGATGTCGAGGATAGCGATAACGAAAGTGCCGTCGACGACGGCGAAGGCGATAGTTCCCCACCATGACTAAACGGCGAGGGAACCGGAGTCTGCTGTTGTTGAACAATCAACGTATGGTGTTTCTCTAAAAACGCCATACATTTTAAGGAGAGCCTGACTGCCCGCGCGCGGTCCATGGGCGATGGGATCCCGCCTTGGAGTGTATGCCCCAATGAGGCGGAGCGGGAGTCGAAGAGGGGTGCGCCTTCTTCTTGCAGCATTTTTTGGATAAAGTCGGTTGTGTAGACTGAGGAGGAGTTTTCGTTCCTAGAGAATAGTGGGGTGGGTGTTAGTATGAGTACGAGTACGAAGAGTGAGGGGTAGGAGGTAGGGGATGAGATGTGAGGGTGTGAGTATGGACGGTAGTTGAGTTGAGGCGAGAAAACGGGTAATTCAAAAAGTTAATTCGAGGATAGATTTAGGATAAAAATGAGGTTGATAAGGTTATCCTCGTTATAACCGGGCATTAAATCAAATCAAATAAGAAGAGAGTTGGGAGAGAGAAGAAAATAGAGAGAGAAGTACGGATGTACTGTGGTGCGGTATAGGCCCTTCGAGCCTCTCTGGAGCTCCCCACTTCACTTTCCCCATAACCCTCTTACCCCACTCCGGGTATAGATAGAACGTAAAAAAATAAATGCAAAATAGCATAAACAAAAAAAGGACAGCAAAAGAAGAAATGCAGAAAGAGAAAATTAAAGAAAGATAGAAGAAAAAAAGAAAGACCGACCTTAGAATAAGCCTACCCTCACTTTTACCCTTCAAGTCGAGACTGTACCGAAGTTTAAGGAACTCTACATCCTTACGCAGCTCACTCAAGGTGACCCCTATTTCCGGCGTATAGAACGTCACAGCTCCGGTCTAATTTATTAAAAAGTTTTAAAAAATCGAATTAAAGTTAGTTTCTTTATCCACCAACCAGTATCAAATCCGGGGTAGGGGGAGGGAGGGGAGAAAC
Source organism: Pyrrhoderma noxium (assembly GCA_002287475.2). Lineage (NCBI taxonomy): Eukaryota > Fungi > Basidiomycota > Agaricomycetes > Hymenochaetales > Hymenochaetaceae > Pyrrhoderma > Pyrrhoderma noxium. The sequence goes on along the minus strand of CM008258.1, from coordinate 1,997,039 downwards.
TCACTGCCAAAGCACCCATAGTAGCAATATACCCACACTTCCCTCCCTGCGTCTCAACCACAAACACCCTATTCCTACTCGCAGACGCACTCTGCTTAATCGCATCACACGCATCCACCAACGCATTCAAACTCGTATCACACCCCAAACTAAACTCCGTCACAGGCACATTATTCGAAATCGTCGCAGGCACACACACCATCGGAACATGAAACGCAGGATAATGCTGCCTCGCCTCCTCCAAAATCTCCAACGCCCTAAACGCTTCGAACCCGCCAATGAGGAAGAACGCGTCGAAGCGGTATTTTTGGAATTGGGCGGCGACGGCGCCGAGGTCGATGGAGGGGAGGGTGCGGTTCGTGCCGAGTTCGGAGCCGCCGCGGGTCATCCAGTTGTCGACTCGGAGCCAGGAGAGTTCGTCAACGTTGTCGTCGAGCAGGCCGCGGAAGCCGTTGTAGATCGCAAGGGGCTTGTGGCCCCGGCGGAGACAGTAGCGGGCTGCTGCACGTGTGGCGGCGTTCATACCTCCAGCGGGTGCTCCCATACTGTGGTGGTAGTAGAAGAATTGCTTAATATCATCGTTGTTGTAGGATAATGCACTCATATGGCTACTCACTGTATAATTGCTACCCGCATTCTCTATTTGAACATCAGTAAATTGTAATAATAATAATATGGAATTTCGGTTGTATCATACAACTTACCTGCTCTTTAGGCAGCTTCTTAGTGTGATCGAGAGAAGAAACAGCAACAAAGTGCTCCAAACTTTCAACAAACTCGGGGTCACGGAAAGACATGGCCTTCTCAAAGTCCTTCTCACCAATGGCAGTCGCAACAGCTCGTGTTTGTGCAACAGCTTCCATGAGCGGGACACGATGGATCTTGTTCTCGTGGATGCCAATCATGTATGACGGTGTCTCAGGAGTTGACTCGAGCAATGCGTCGACGGCTTCGACACCCTGCATTGAAGCAAGGATACGATCGTATGCACATGGTCGACCCCCTCGTTGAGTGTGTCCAAGGCAGGTAACACGAGTATCAAGGCCTAGACGTTCCTCAAGCACTTTCTTTACGTAGTCGGAGCGAATGGGTTTAAGCTCTGAATCGTGTGCACCTTCAGCAACGATAACAATAGTCTTCCGCTTTCCAAATTCACGGTGCTGATAAATCGTTTAGCTATAATTACTATACCACCCATAAGTAGATAGAAAAAGTTATAATTTACAGACCTTTTGGATATTTGCACACATCTCGTCTTCCCACGGATTAGCCTGTGGCGGCCGCTCTGGAATAAAAATGAAATCTGCACCGGCACTGACGCCTGCCATGAGTGCAAGCCAACCGCAGTGACGGCCCATAACCTCAACGACGAACGCACGGGAATGAGAGAAGGCAGTTGAGTTGATGTTGTCGATGGCTTCGCAGATACGGTGAAGGGCGGTATATGCGCCGATGGTGATATCCGTCATGGACATATCGTTGTCGATGGAGCCCACGGTTCCGACAATTTTGAGATGAGCATGTCGAGTGGCTTGTTCCTCGGTGATTGTACCGTTTGATCTGAGTTGGGCGACGAGATCTGGCCATTCGGCCCTGAAGACGTCAGCACCGGTCAGGGAACCGTCACCTCCGCATACAACGAGTGAATCTATGCCTTCGATGATTAGGTTGTTTGCTGCGGCCAGACGGCCTTCTTGGGTGCGGAAGGCGGTGGAACGGGCTGTTCCGATGAGGGTTCCTCCCTTAATGAAAGAGTCGGGGGATGAGTAAGGAGGGAAATTGCAAGGAAGAGAGAAGTTGGAATGAGATGAGTTACCTCCGCAAACCATCCGCGGACGTCGTCCCAGCCTACTCTGATGATGTATCGGCCTTTGAGACTCCTGCCCCCTGGATGATCGACTGCATCTCCTTCGCCTTCTCTGAGGAGACCGCCATCGCCGAAACGCAGGTTGTTGATCAGTCTGTCTTCTTCGTCCTCTTCGATTGAGGAGGAGGAGGGTTTGGCATTGTCGAAGACGACCTTGCGTTTTGGAGCATCGATGTTACCGCGGACGAGACCTTCGTAGCCTTCACGCACGACATATGTCTCGCATCCTCTAAGATAAGATTAAGATATGAGGAGGAAAAGATTGTAAGAAAGGGTGTATGTATAGGGGTGCAGAAGGGAGTGGCGCACCGAATGATACCATATTTTACGACGGCACGAACGAGGGCGTTCATGCCTGCACTGTCCCCACCAGACGTGAGCACGGCAATCTTGGGCTTCGTGCGTATCTTGGACATTGTCAACAGAGGGTAGTTTACGTCGTGTACAAAAGTGTTGGTGGTGGCGGGAAATGGGAAAAATAAAAAAGGGAGATTGGGATGCGGATGAGCTCGGCGCTGAGATAAATAAATAAATAATAAATTAGGGTCCACCGTATGCTGGCTATATTTGGGTGACGATCAACGGACATGACATCGTTCCCCTTCGGAATACGTCCTCCGAGCCGCCCTCGTCCTCTTCCCAACTCTCTCCGCGGCTACGAACCGACATGGTCCTTCATAGATTTAATGAGCGTGAATCTCGTCCGAATAAACATATCAATTTTATCACCGCTTTGCCAGCCCCGGGGATACCACAGCCGTATTCAGAAGAGGATGCGCGTCAGCTCTTGCGCGCCTTGGCGGCCCAAGTCCGTCCTATCATGAAGAACCACGGCTTTGAAGTCAATAGTTTTGAAGAAGTACCTCGCTTTAGTTTGTTGTCGTACGAGTCACCGAACATTAATAATATGGTCTTGTTAACAGTATGAATACAATCAAGTGTTTGCTGGTCGAAACTGGAACGCGGGAGAGGTGGTTGGTTCGTATTGATACTCGCGGTCAGCTCCACCCACACACTTATGATGAATCATTGTAGAGCTTGTGCTGAGACGGCCGGATGGGACTTTTGCACCCATTCCATGGTTGTTAAGTACCCTTTGTCACGAGGTCAGAATATCTCCGTGTCTATTATTGAGTATGCGAGAAAAAAAGCTCATATATATAACATAATTATAACCGTATTTTCGTTAGCTGGCTCACATTAAAGTAAGAATAGAATCACCCGAGGGACTGTAACCACACCGTTTACTCACGCCTCGTGCAACCAACAGCATATGAATCATGGTCGTGATTTCCAAAAGTTATGGTCGCAACTCCGGATAGAGGTTAAGGCCCTGCAAGGACGAGGATACTTTGGTGATGGTTATTGGTCAAGTGGATCACGCATTTCGGACTCTGTAAGAGTCGGGGGTCAGGGAATAGAGGACCTGGACCTCCCTGAATATATTGTGCGACCTCATCTCTGATCTTTTGGATTTATTCTTACTCACTACTATTGTCCTCCATTTCTTAGTGTGGTGGAGCACAGACTCGTGCTCGTCCTAAGTCTTTGGGAAGAAGAAGGGATGTCCAGAGACGCGTGGCTGGTCCGTCGTCGAGAACTGGCGCTCAGACTGAGAAGAAGAGGAAACCAGGGACGAGGGTGCAAGCTAAATCGGCTTTCAAAGGCGAGGGTCTAGCTCTTAATGCTGATATCAGCGATGAAGATAAAAAGGCTAAAGGTACTGGATTTCGGAAGAAGGCTGGTAGGTGAGATATGTTCTAATCATTGTCTATTATACGTGTGATACATGATTTGTTACGTAGTAAACGAGCACGGGAGGAGAGGGCCTTGGCGGCTGAAAAGAGGTTAAAGAGCTTGCAAGGTGATTAAATCTTACCGTTTGGTCCCTCTTCGCGGCATACTTACTATCATGATTACAGGTCATGCACTTTCTACTCCCTCTGGTGAGACAAACGATGAGGATGAAGACGCTGAGGACGACCTGGATCCATTAGAAACAGATGAAGACCGCATGCGGATGATGAAAGATACTATGAAAGATGGAGAGTTGAGTTATTCTCAGCAATTTATGAAAGACTATCTTTCACTCGGGGACAGTAAAAAAGATAATCTTGATAAGAACGAATTTTCAACTCTCTTTGACTGTATTGAAATATCAGATGATGATGACGAAGATGAACCGACTCCTTCGTCAAGTAAACTGCCCGTTGTGACAGTCAAGAAGGAACCTGGTGTAATAGCGGAGGAGAATAATAACAAGAGCACCTCGGCTGGGCCGTCGTCTTCTTCTGGAAATCTGAAAGGTAGTTCTTCAAAGTCTTTTGACTTTGGTAAAATCGTGCAGGATGAGATAACTTTACGGAAAAGAGAGGCATTAGGCTTGGATGGAGCACGTAAACTTGGTACGGGGAAACGCCCAGTAGATGCGCTGTATGAGCCCAAGGAATCCCCTCCAACTACACAAGCTCCTGATTTTGAATTAAAGAACAGTTGGACATGCCTAGTTTGTACATTGTGAGTAGTCTTTTGTGGTATTTCGTTGTATTCCTGACTAATTTGTGGTATAGAGAAAATCAGCCAGAACATCTAGCATGTTCTGCCTGTGCTACACCCCGTGGAGATAATACCTACCCATTTTGATATGTATTATAGACTCTATAATTAATTCTGAGTCTATTAATCGTCTATAATTGATTTATGAGCAATATGACAGGCATGCTTCCACTCGTAAATAGCTCGAGTACAAAGTATCCAGGATGTCTATTTTTTCTTCTGTTGTTACGTAGATACCAGAGCAATTGTATAATAGGATTTTTTGCTACACCACCCAGTGATAAATTCCGACAAAGTTAACGACCTCGCAGTCAGTCATTGTTCACTCGGAAAAAGGTAGAAAATGGTGGATGGATAATATACGCGTGACCACGTGCAGCGTGTTCCTTTGAGGTGTTGTTGTTCCCACGGGGGGTCTTACGGAGAGCTATGCGCCCAATGCGAACATCTTCCGCCAGTCATCAGAACCCCGGTCACGATCATCCACGACAAACAATCGGTTCTCTCTCCGTCCTTCAATTTCGTCGTACCATCTCAATTCAATCCATCGCAAGTCATGTCCACCGCAGACTCGCCTACAAAACCCACAGCCGCAAGGCCACAGTTGCCTTATTCTCATATGAACCCTTTCCTTTCTCCAGGTTGGTTCAACTTTCTGTCTCCTGTCTTTTTTTGTTTCCGTGCTTACATGCATCTCTTTGCCCCTCCTTGATTTACATGATTTACATAGCAAATACGTTAAAGTCTCCTGTAGTAAAGTACCAAGTAATTACACGCGAAGGTCAAGAAATCACCGTGAGTGGTCTGTCTTAAATTCAAATCTGGCGTTTTTTTGGTTGATCTCGTCCTTCTTTCCTTCCTCTCTCTCAGGTTGGTCGTGTCAAAATCCCAACTGTAAGAAAACAACACCTGTCTAATCCTCATCTTACCATAAATTTACACGTCCTTTTTTTAACCCTTCTCCCTCTCTATCGTTGAATTCTAGCCTGGGAACGGACACGCTTTTATTCTCCGGCGCTTTGACACAGGCGCAATCAGCCAAACCACCATGTTCCGCGCCGCATTCCCAACCTCGCCCGAAGAACTAGAAAAAGTAGAAAGCGCATGGGTCAAGCAATCGTTTGACTGTTCGACTGCTAATGGGGGCTCAGGGAAGAGCTCGTTGCGCTTGGCGGGGACGTGGGTCCACCCAGAGACGGCGTCTGAACTTGCACCGTTGTACTACCTCGAACCGATCGTGACCTCGCTCTTATCTGCCCGTCCAGACCCGAATCAGGAATACCGCAGGTCGACCAAGGCGGGTAGTAACAACAATAATAATAATAGTAATGCGCCGCCGACGTCGGCATCGACTGAGAATGGGGCCTCGTCGCCTGTTAAGGCTTCTGGTCGTGCACCGCTTTCTCCACGTGCGAGTCCGAAGCCGACGAAGAGGAGGAGGGAAGAGAGGGAGGCGACGCCAGATTCGCAGTCTTCGACGGGACTTGGGTTGCCTACCCGACGTGTTGTTCGTGGATCGAGCCCGGCCTTGCCTGTTGTTCCTGGATCTGGATCTGGGTCTCCGAATACGCAGAGGATAAGTCGTACGAAGATGACGAAGACGGTGGTTAATAGGAGTTCGCCCGTGAAGGGAGAGTCTTCCCCGAAGAAGGCTGTTGTTACGGCTGCTGCTACTGCCGCTACGACCACCCGTAGTGTTATTGTTGAGAAGGTGAGGGAGGAGGAAGATGAGGAGGTTGTTGATGTTCCGGGTCCGAATATGCATGAGGATATCGCTGAGCAGAAAGAGCTTATTGCGAAACTTAAGGCAGAACGTGATGCCAACGCCGCCGCGGCGCTAGCAGCAGCAGCAGCAGCATCTAAGACTGAAGCTGAGGATAGTAAAGAGGGCAAAGAAGAGGAGGAAGAAGAAGCACAAGTACCTGAACCTGAACCGCAGAGTTCGAAACGTGCCCGTGAAGACGAACAAGAGGGCGGACAACAAGAGGTGCTTCAGTTCAAGTTCCGCGAGCCGGAGGAACAGGAGGTGATTGCTGCAAGGGAGATTAGGTCGAATAAGCGGCTTTCGTTGGATTTGGAGCCTCAGCAGAAGTCGGCTGCGTGGGGAGCGCTGTGGTTTGTTTCGGGGTTGGCTGCTGCGTGAGTGTTTAGAATTTGATTTGATTTGATTTGTTTTTTTGTTTGGTTTATTGGTGCTTTGGTACTCTGGTATTCTGGTACTCTGGCATTTGTTTCTGATTCACCTTGTTCACTTTGGTGGTGGTTTGGTTTTTGTGTGTGTGATCGGTACTGACTAATGACCCTTTTTTTGGTTCCGTAGTGTAACGATCCCGAGCTTCTTCCTTTAACATCGGAGTTACTTTTTTTCCTCTCTGTTTGTCTGTCTATCTGTTTGTCTAGTATAGTCTGTCCATCCCGCTTTTTTTTTCTCCTTATCCTTTTTTCCCTGTCATTTACTTTCTTCTTCCTCGTTCCCTTTTTCATTTACTTTTCTTTCCCTTCTCTTTAACCTCTTCTCTTTCTCTTCCCTTTTTGCCCCCTTCTTCTCCCCTCATACGCTTTTATGCTCTTACCCCAACTTATAACAACCCTTAGTATGTCCCATCCCGTTCTGTTTGTCTGTCTGAATTCTGAATTCTGAACTCTATATGTGATCCCCCTCTATCTTCTCTTTCTGTCTGTTCTTTTTTCAAATCTTTTTCTCTTGTTTTTTTTTCCCATGTTCTTTAGTTCATCCATCTATCAATGATCAAATGATCAAATGGTGCAATGTCTGCTACACGCAAGAAGGGGTTGTAGAGGGGTACATGGGGTTGACACGTAGAGAGTAGGGGGTAGCGGGGTAATATACTGAGAGTTTATAAACAGTAGAGGCTACAGAGTCGGTATTGGGGAAAAGAGGGGAGAAGGGAAGAGAGAGGGAAAGTAGTTTCAAAGTGTGTCCTTTTAAACATCTTAGTCTCGATTTCTTTCCTTTCTTTTCTTCCTTCTTTCTTCTTTCTAGTATTAAGTCTCTTTCCTTTTTAGTTTTTTTCTAGTTTCTTTCTTTTTCTAGTTTCTAGTTTCTTACCTTTTTTTTTAGTTTCTTAGTTCTTTTTTTTAGTTCGCAGATCTTTGCAGTTTTAGTTTTTGGTCCGTATCACAATCTGTACAATTTTTCTCTATCTTTCTTTTTTTTTTGTAGTGTTTCGAAAAAGTCTATCTTATTTACTTATGGATACAGAATTCTATTTCTCTCTTTTTTTTTCTCTTACTCTCCGTTTTTTTTTCGACTTTGACTGCTTTCGGTCTGTAAGATTTTGAATTTGAATTGGGCTAATACGTCAAGTTAAGAGTTGGGAGTTAAAAGTTTGGTGTAGTTCTGAGGGTTTCCTTGATTGTCGATTAGTGGTTAATTGGGTATTGGGTATTGAGGATTGAGGATTGAGTATTGGCTACTGGCTACTGGCTAGTTATTGGTAATCGGGAATTGTGTGCTGGGTTATGGTTGTGGATGTGAGTGAGAAGTCAAAGACGTGCGCTATCGCTATACAGTAGATGGTATATAGTATACATTGTCCAATATATACATGATATATAGTATATGTATAGTAAACGTGTGTGTTATCAATCCAAGCCACGTTATCATTAGGTTCGCCCTCTAACCTGATGAGAGGGCTGGCTTGGTATGAATGAAGTCGTCGTGTGGTTATGTGATTACATGATATTGATATGATATGATGGTGAATGAAGGCGTGGATGGACGTGTGGACGTGTGGATTCGTGGTTTGGGAGTGAGGTTTGTATATGTGATTTGATATGTGATATGATATGATAGAATATGGTGTGATAGGATAGGATAGGGCATTGTAATAGAATGGGATAGGATAGGATAGGATAAGATATAATTCACGTCATGAACTCATGATGTATATCCATTCGTCGATAACCTCCAGTATTATTACCGGCATCAATAGCACTATCAGCACCAGTATCAATATCACCATAAGTTCAGCATCAGCATCGCATCAAATCGGTCCAGTATCACCATCAATATATATATTCCGACTTGATTTAAAACAAACATTGAACTATCGGAGCGAGAGGGATAAGTATTCGCCATTCGGTATTCAATACTCGCTATTCACTATTCACTATTCGCCGTTCAGTATTCGCTGTTCAGGATTTAGGATTTAGGGTTTGGAAGGTACGAAGTCCGCTTGCTTGTATAATAAATAAATACATTAAGTACATGTACAACTAATTCTTTAACAAGATATAATTTGGAATTGGAATTGGGATTGGAATTGGAATTGGGTGGGGGTATAGAAGCTTGGCTTTGTTGATTGATTAATTGTTGGTTGGTTGATAAAAGTTGGAATAGGTTCGATTGGGTTGGTTGGTAAAAGTTGGAATTAGGTCGTTGCTTAGATGGATGGGATGGGATGATTCCTTGTTAATGATGCCCCCTGTCGCCTTCTTCCTCATCTTTCCTGTGTCGTCTTCCCCCTGCCCCACCAACACCCTCACCCATTCTCTCCTCTCCCCCGGCCCACTGTGATTATTCGTCGTACTTGAGTTTAGATGCATGTGTATAGAAAATAGAAAGTATCCAAAGTCATAAAGAGGTGAGGATCGGAGTGGTGATAGTAAAGGAAGAAAAGGAAAGGGAAGTAAGGAAGTAGGGTAGAGGGACGAGGTGTAGGAAGGGTGAGACGCATTACAGTTATTCCATATCATATTACAATGCCATTACACCATATACCACTACATTATAACACACGACGTCTTCCGTTTGATCTTCTGCGCATGCGCAGGACGGGGTATATTTCCCATATTTCCGGGATTCTGGGACATATTAGGTGTACCCATTCCAGGTCCATAAGATCCTTGAGATTGATTAGGGTTGGGATATCGATTCTGGTCCTGGGAATAGAATTGCTGTTGGGCAAATTGTTCTTGTTGGGCGTAGTGTAAGTATCGTGGGTCGTTTGAATCGTATTGTGGATGGGGACGCTGATGAGGATGAGGGTGTTGTCCACGCTGTTGCTGTTGCTGTTGCTGTTGTTGTTGTTGTTGGTATTGTCGATGTGCGTACATTTGTTGGGCGCGGGCATCCTCTTCTTGTTGTAGTATCTTTGCAAGTTCTTGACTAGTAAATTCAAAAAAGATGTTATTAGCATAAGCCACAATCAACAAGATTAAAATCAAAATCAAATTTTGAGGTTTAAGATTTTGAAGACAATATAATATGGGATACAAACTCACTCTGCCAAGTCCGCTTCAGACATATGTTGAGGATGTGCACTTTCAAACGCACTCTCCGCAGTTTGTCCAGCGAAATCCCCTCCCGCCGGACTTGAGCGTCGGAATTCTGCGTCCACGAACGTCGATCCGCTACCGTCTACGTCTTCTATTCGTTCCCATACGACGGAAGGTTCATTGTGGAAAACGTAATCTGTTACGAGGTTGTATAACGAGGCATCGTCGCTTTCGGATCGTCTGTGAAGGACGGAGAGGTGTGAGTTGCGGAAGAGGGCTACGAGGGCGCCTGGTTGGATGATGGATGCGAGGGTGAAGAGGCCGTGGTAGGTTAGTTGGTGGCTGCTTGTATTGAGGAAATTGCCGATGACGAGAGCTGTGTGAAGTGATAATTAGCATATACGTTCATGTATAAATGTTATAGAAGTTATTATTAGAGAGCGCACCGTCTTCAATCTTTTTCTTCCCTTCCTCTGATATGTTGAGGTTTGCGTGCATTGCTGATGAACCAGCAGAACTTGGGCCTGCCCCGTTTTCGTCTACGACTAGTTGTCCACTCGATAATGAGTCTGCTTCTACTAGAAGGTTGACGGAAGCGTCATAGTCCTCAGTTTCAGATAACACACTATATTCTCTCGAGCTTGATGGATCCACAAGCCAACCATGCACAAGAGGTATGTTTGCCTTCTCAAATAGCTCAAGAGCACCATTGTCTCCTGCCGGTCTGAAAGCCGTAGGAGACGTAAACAAAGGATTCAAGTCCATTCCCTCTAGAGTTCTACTACATTAGAAAATTATTGTTCGATATATAGATAATGAACTACCAAAACTTACTCTGGGTAAGCGGCATTATGGTAAGCGCAGCCGAGAGATCCACGTCTGGACTTGTCCGCAGCAAGTACTCGCCCACAAGTTGTGCTAGTATGTCGTATGAGATGGACGTTCGGGTTTGGGGTTCAATCACGATGTCTCCTCGTAGAAGAAGGATGTTGCCTAGATGTCCTTACGAATGTAAGTAAGAGCTTATTCGAAAGTGGTATGAACGTTGCAGTAGAACCTACATATAGCAATAAATGAACATGGGCTGTATATGCATTCGAATTAGTTAAGATAACGAAGGTATAATATGTCAGTAAGGGCTCACCCGTTATAGTTCTGCATGACTATTTTCCTGGCGTGATTGTTGTACCAAATTTGTTTCAGAAACCAGACGCCTTCTTTCGACTCTTTAACTGCTTGAGCGTTTGCAGCTCTAGCTTGGGCAATAGCTGCTTCGTCTTCGGCAGTAGTCTCTTTTGAGGCTTCATGGTTCGTGTTTTCTCGTTCTGGCGTAGTATCTGAGTTATTTTCACCAGAATTGCTTTGAGTTCCTAGTTCAGTCATCTTCGTTGTTATTCAAGAAAGAACTTGTCACGGCGGTCGAAGAAAGCCGTACCAACCACCGGAAGGTTGATCATTTCCCGGGTAAGGCACTGCTGACGTCATCAGCAATGTTCAAGTTATAATATATGGAAATTAATGCGAAAAGTTTTTTAGACTAACAGGTCAGCGATTAAATACCACCGTTAATTGATGTCCACCATGGATTCGTTCACGCACTTTCTCATGATTTGAGGATAATAATAAAACTATTTATAGAAATATTGGTGGTAATGATTTCCGAAGTCTAATTGAGTTAGTGCAATGTAAATGATAGAGGAAACTTATTTTAAACTATGTTTAGATCTATTATAGCCTTTCATAAAATAGTTCTATGAAGTGAGGTAAGACCATGCTTTACCGCAGATAGATTCACTCATAAGCATTGTTGTGCGGCCAGTTGCAGGTTTCCTGATCAATACCTTGACGACATTATGAGATTTATTACATTTGTTTTGGGTTTCATCATGTTCATTCGACTATAGAAAAGAAAACACTAGTACGTAGGTATTGCAAACATGCCTACACGAAGAGAAGCCCAATTGTAGTTACAGCTGTTGCGCCAAGTAAGGCATAACCCGTGCTGTAAACACCCTTGATGTTAAGGACTAAAAGAGTACATGATGTCAGTCAGACAGATGTACTTCGTAAGTAACAAAAAATAGAAACGTACATTTTCCAGAGTCCCATGCAAGATGCCTGATACCATTCCATGAATGGAACGCGAATGGTGCGGCAAGGAGTAGTTTCCCAGAGTACTTAACGAATTCCGGGAGCGTTGAAACAAGCTGGACAACGTCTGTGCTTGTGAAAGGAAGTCCAACATATGGGAAAACGACGTAAGAGATAGTGAAGCCGTAGAGTACTAGATGATAATGGAGTTAAGGTGGAATTGTACGTCAATATGCATGAATCTTCGGGATAAGGATAAGTGCAAGACATACAAACGCTGAGTGCACTTCCAGTCGCACGATTAATGATGGATGGGATCCATGTCATTTGAGGTTGATAAATGGTAAAATGAGGGCTTGAGGGACGTTTAAGGCGTTGTGCATTGAGAATGTCTTGCGCTTTAGAAGCTGAATGGAGTTCCGTTTGGATTCCACTAGCAACAAATTATTCGACAGATTAGGGAAACAAAGATACGGCATGCACAAGATACTAGCTGTGTACTTACCGCTTGAGAACAGCATTGCGGAGAACAGCCTGGTTCCGCACTATTGTAACAGTAACAGAAGTCTGAGAAGATGATTTAGGAAACTGTGGATACCACGTTCACTCACCGAGGCTGGACTGGAAAGAGGTGCGCCTGAGCGCTGGGGAAAGACCAACAATACGTGTGCTCATCATTGTTAACAGTTTCGGTGGCAGCGACGTTGTTGGAAGAAAAATAAGTTTACAGTGTCCGGGAAATCACGGACGATGAGCACGAACTGCCAGTCAGTACCCGGTAATGCGTGACGCTTTGGTAGATGTCACGATAGGGTGACAGTGACGTTTAGCCAACCAAATTGAGCGCATTTTCCCACCAAAGCCGATGCTAATCTTCTATCCAATGGCAGTGCATTGGTCATATCCGCACCAGACCTAGTGTTTATTTATCGACGTTATTGAAATGATGAATAAAACATACGAAAAAGAGGTGAGATCATTAATTATCTCATTGGCTGATATCTGTTAAGCACGGGAAATGCGTTCATCGCACTAAGCTAAAAGAAAATCTTCATGGTAATCTGCTATACCCATAACCCAGCCTTCCCACTTCATTTTCGCACCGGGATGCCTGATTTCCAGGATAAACTAACGATTAACTGATATTCGTGCAAATACACTCGCTTTTATAAACAACTGCTTGGATGGCTACGTGCTTCGTTCAAAATCGCTCCGAACACCATCAGTCTCGGCTTCTACCTTCTGTTCTTTACACGTACGAAGATGTTCTTCTAGACGCACATGCATAACCTGTATGGAATAGAACTTGACTCGTACGAGAACTCAGCAATACTCTCCGATGTTGTCGTCTATATCTTGTTCTTGTGCTGTGCTGGGATACTCCTAACAGTTCGGGTCTTTTAAGAAACTAGTCGCCATATATCTATTTTGGCTAGTCGATCTTGTTCTTTCGAGCCTTACTACCCGCCTTTGAACTTCAAATTTATAGAAAACTGAAAAACTCCTGAGCATTCCGAACCTATTCGTATTCCCGCTCTTCTCCGAACCCCAGTAGGCGAAATTGACTTGCATCTACCATATGTTCGACATACTGTAAACAGGATAGGAATTGAGTTGCGGATACTGGCAAAGACTTCTGTTAGATCAACCCGCTGGTTGGCGATGAAACGCCCCACATGGACTCTTCTTGCTTCCGTTTCTCAATGAATTGCGGGTTTGGTTGGACTTGCGTTAAAGGAAGATTATATATTATTGATGCCCCTTAAGCTAGGACCAACATTGGTGAAAAGATCGATCTCGAGGTGCTCGGATTCCATCTGTTCTAGGAAGTGCGCTCATCCCGCCTGGGAATTAAATCTAAGCATGTCTTTGACGGGAGTACATGTATAATTTCTCCCTAGCTAATCTTGGCATATTATGACGTACTGGGTATAGGGTAGCTTTCCTATATCGGCAATTCAATGTTGTCCTTTGAACAAATTTTTTCCTTCCCACAGATGGTGTGCTCATCAATTAAACTGCGGGATTTCTGTGTAACCTGTTTTTTGTAACGTCGAAAATTTTAAATCGCACCGGCTGAGATTAAAGACTTCATGTTGTCAAACAAAAAATTCTGACATGAGAAGGGAGGAAATAACACAACTGCATTTTCTGAGCTTCTAAAACTGCCCTGTTTTTTTTTTCAAACTGTGGTGTACCTGAATCTCATATGTTCTCAAGAACGCCACATCTCGGGTACACATTAGGACTTGTTTGTAAGTTTCGATTCTATCTGCCGAGAAAGTGGCTTATTATCACCGCGCAAAACATACATGTCTATTACTTTGCTAACAAATTGTTCGCATCATTCCGATTGGGCCCACGATTGGGTACTTGTTTCATTTTTTGCCTCAATTCAATGCATCTGGATCGCGTCAACTTTGGGCTAGTCAGTGAAAGGTGGATCATTGTGTTTACATTCCAAGACAGGGAGGCCGAGTCCATTTCAATTGTATTTGGCAATCAAACGAATACTTTTAGTTTACCCTAGACCTCCCTCTAACGGGGGAACAGATAGGGAGCCTTAAATTACACCCTCATCCACACGGGAGGATATATATAAACATGGTGTCAGTCCTTCAATCTTGGATAATATTTTGCTAGTTCGGATTCATATTGCGCTATACACTAAAATAGTTCAGGTTGTGGATGCTATATGCCTTTGTAAGTAATTTGAATTTCGTTTCTGTCTATTTTTGTGCTATTTTCAAACGCACGTTCTCTATAAGATAGCAGGATAAGGATCCTAAATGATAAACTTTGGTATTTAAGAAAACTATCGAAGGCGACTGTTGGAGTACTATAACAGAAATTTGAACATCAAGACCAAATTAGATGATAATGTGCGCCTTTGTTCTTATTCTCCAAGTCTATAATTTGTGGCCTTTCAATTACTTTGCTTCTTTGAATTTGAAAGTTATGCCAGACAAAATCATTGCCTATCTTCGTACGATACCCATTTTTATCGCTAGCTCCACTCGAATTAAGATGTCGTGGGGGAGGCACAAATACTCATTTATAATAATCAATCTAGAAGTAAACATGGTCTACCGGGCTTCGTCGGGGATTTAGATGAGATGGATACAACTTTACATTTGGGGACGTCCTAAAGGCTCAAACTTTGTTACAGGCTGATAGTTCGAGGAATAAAATGTACATTGTTGGTAGGTACTGCCTCGTTCCGTGAAAACTAAATTATTCAAAGATACGCCGACTGCTTAAAGGAATCGCCTAAGCTCGACGAATTTTGAAACATTATGGCTAGATGAATTTTACGTCCGGTGTCGCCAATGTGCGAGTTGGTGGTGATGAGTAAAATTTTGGTGACATGGCCATAGATCAACCAAAACGAGTCTAGCCTTCAACTAAAGACATCCAACTTCTCCGCAATCTACTCTATTAAGCTATAGGATCTTAACTGTAAGATTTTATGAATTAAAATTCTGATTCTGTCGAACCTGTCTGTACTTAATGATGTTCTTGACTATGGTTTCTTTTTTCCTCAGATAATCTGAACGTCGGTATTAATACCGTCCTCAATTTCTCAAGAAAGTTCTTTTTGTGCCGTGCCTAATGAACGAACTCGGCTGTTGCTTCGTCTTCACGTATTAGTGACTCTATAAAAAGGATTATCTGCGCCTTTTGGCCCAACATTAACGGCTTTCGTACCGATCTCCCAATTACGTCCTATTAATTCTCTTAATTATGAAGTGAACTCAGGGACATTGTTTAGAAGAAACGAACGTGCTAACGCGTTTTATGGAAATGAAAGGCGGGTTCTTATCTTACAGTAGCTCTGCGGCAATCTCAAATAAAGACGAGTTTGCACGAATGCACGAAGAAGAATCTTTTTTTTTTATTTTAGTCTCGGATGTCAACGTTTCGAATTCTGCTTTTTAGAAATATTTTTATCGGAAGTGTCATCTCCGCGGCTACATGCCCTTTTTCGTGTGCATGAACAATTTTAGCTTCCGGCCCATCTCAGGCCCTCGTCGTAATTGCAGTTGTAGCAATTTATCTATGTATCATCGTATCTATCAACCTTCAGAAAAAGATACAAGCCATAACCGGGTATATGCCATCCCGGCGTAAGATGATGCCCAGTTAGTTAACGGATTCGGAAAATGCTCTTTCCTGATTAATGCCGGTTTTAGTTTAGGTTGAAAGGACGGATTAGGAAAGAAATCCCAGGCTGTATTTGGTTTTATTTTTTTTTTGCAACATTTAGTTTACCGCTAACGTGGGATGCACGATATACTCTTAGGTATTCATTACGCGACCTGAGGGATGAGATCCCCGAAAACTTGGCTATTATAATTAGGGGCTGGCCTTAATAGCATTTTCTGCTATGTCGTGTTTATTTATTTTAGTTTGCGGAGCGTCAGTGGTCTAGGGCTTTTCCTATGTAAAAGTTTATTATTTTAAGGCGGTGGAGAGAATTGAATGATGTGTTTTGGAGTCACCCTGCTATTTTGTTGAGATAGCATTCAGTAGGTATTAAATCAAACAATGCTGTGATGGAGGTCTAGAAGCTCTTCGTAAGCGCTGATGAACAAACAAACAAACATGTGTCTTTTGATGTGTCTTTGTTTGTATGTGGCTTTATTTACGTTGTCGTCAGTACGAGAATAGAACGGACGGGTTTTGGAGTAATCACTCGAAGACTGCTATCTGATTGTATAAACTCAGAGAAGCGAGAAGGACGGAGGCTATTTTAGCGGAACTGATGATTTGATCGAAAAAAAAGAATAGAGGGTGATTCAATAACTAACTGATTGTTCCGAGAGTTCAGGCGGAGCGTTAGGTAAAGGTCATCGTCTCAAAATATATGTATGTAATGTCCAGAAGGTCACTTGTTTCGACACGAGGGTGGGTAATAGGGGTGATAAGATATCAGCGCGCTCAAAATTGATGTAGTAATGTCTTGTGAACCGGCATTGTGGCCCCAACTTGAATGCTTTGCACGCGTTGTTAAAATCTCCGGGTATGTTATGAAATACAGTGTATGAATTGAAGATCGTGTAGATTGATTGATGAAAAGGAAAACGAGTCACATATCTGTCTATTTATCTATTCACATACTTCTCTTGGAAACAGAAAATCTCTTTAAATGTGACTTCTAGTTTAGATCAATTAGTTTGTGCATCGTGGTGAATATGAAATAATGCGATGACCACCCGTGCAAAAAGCACCCTAGATATTAAGTAGGATATCGCGTGTCTCTTCTTTATTCCGTAGTTTCCCTGAAATAGGATTTAAGGGCAAGGGCACCATCGATCTATCAAATAGGGCTCGTTCGGAGTATATGCAAGAAACTGAAGTGACTAAAGAGAGGAAAAGAAGAGAAGAGAATACGCTGTTGACGATAAAAAGGTACGAACGGGGAGGGGAGACCTTTGTCTTATTTTGGAGGTAGTTTCCATTTGGAAGGGATAATGAAAATTAGATCATAGGATGCCCAATCATAATTAGCGCAAATCAGTCACTCGGGTTGATGTTCTTCTGGAATCTAGGCAGGCACCACGCTATGGGCCACGATCGTGCATGTTTACGCGGGGTCACCCCACAATCTAATCAAATCACACATTGAAACTTCCTTTATCACAACTTTCTTTTTCTTTGTTGTTTTGGTGACTCTGAACGATGAAGTCATTAAGCCCTTCATCTGTGGTTGTGTTGGCTGTGTTTAGTTAATTGTCCATATTTTTTTACACTGCAAAGGGCTCTGGAAGAATTGTTTATACGGTGCCGTGGAGATGCATGACCCCACCTTCCCGCGAGTTTTGGGTTTGGGCTGTTTAGTTAGTCGGCTATGAAATTACATACTTGTTCATCTCGGTAGTGGCGGAAGCATTATGTTGTACATGATATTTTAGAACAAAAAACCAGGGCTTAAACAAAAAAAGGGTGTTACGATATGCTAAGTCCGGGTCTGGCCCTTTCAACATCGTTTTTCCCTGTTTTCGCTTGTGGGGGTCTTCGTTTGGTGTCTCTCTCGCAAAGAGAAAATCTCTTTATTCGATTGGGAATTTTAGTTATTCTTGTGACTATAGCATTTTAATTAGCTGGCCGTAACCTTGTTTTTTCTGGAAGGAAAGAGACAAAAAAAGGAGTAAGGATAGAACAATGAGTCGATTGAGGGAGGACCATATGCGCTTTCTCGGGCTGTGCGGACGCTCATGTTAAACATGTGCGTCGTCTTAGCAAAGATTTGTGGTTCTGGGGTGGATAATCACTCTATACATACTCTAAACATGGAACTCAGACAGCATGCCCAACAGTCTCTGATTTGTCGTTGTTTTAAGTTTTTGACAGCTCGACGTTAATTTTACCGATTCCATGATGATCTTAGCTTTCTTAAGACTTTTCTTTGGGGAGAAGCTTGCTGCGCGCGATCAAGAAGAAGGCTATAATTAATCTGTTGCCTTTATTTTTGGGTACGTTGACACCTAATAACTGAGAAGAGCGGGGATTACATGTAAAGAAAAGAGGTTTGAAGACATAAGAGGGAATAAATTATAGGGCCACTTGCCACGTGCGCTTACCCAATCTGGTGGATAGGTGACGCGACAGGACAAATTCAGAAATGGGTGCGTCTCTTTCAGACGAACTATCCGGTCGGCCACGCCTATGGGCTCAGCGGGAGATCGCGCTCCCGTAACTTTGTCTCCTACTCAACCTAACCGGCACGCGGTAGGGACGAGGGTGCCTTCTGTGAGTGTGCGGGAGATGTTCTGGGCTCTTTTTTTTTTTCCCCTTTGTGTTCTGTCTCCCCCTCCCTGATTGGTGATTAGGTATTTCATGGATACGATTGTGATAGTACGGGGCCACAGATAAAAGTAACTAGCGTTATTCCTTAGTGGGTGGGATGCGTTGCGTGGATATGGTTCATTGATCATGCTAGTGCGCCTTCTGGTTGGCTGAACAATGATCTATCTGTCTTGATTCCTTCCGAGGGCGGGTACTGAAACTCGATTAGATCTTCCCTGTGTGTGTGGTGTCAAGGGAAAAGAAAGGGCCTTTCATTTGATCCCGTTTTGGCTCAATTTCGCACATTTTGGTAGTCGTTCTAAATGTGGCTTTTGATGGCGTGTTTTCGATGAACAAAGCTTTGCTGCTGAGTCATGAAGAGAAAAGAAGATTCGTGTTTCAGCTCTGGATATATGTTTCTCATCACCGAGAGGGGCCAAAATAAAACACAAAGGATCCTTATCTGTTGTGTATCAAATTGAAAAAATTCATCTGGTTCCACAATTCTAATTTGTACTTGTGCTTGTTCTCAGGCGGTGGCTTCACTATCTCACCCATCAAAGTGAAAAACAGAGTTCATGCACGTGTAATCGATGAGATGCATTCAACGCTCGAGAACAGAATGAAGCGAAGAAGATGGGAGAAAAAATATATAGAGAAGAAGGCTGATTCATCTTTCAGGATGGACGGAGTCTTGATAAAGGTTGTGTTGAGAACTGATCTTATGTCTATCTTTACGCTCGACCTTTTTTCAGCTTTTTTTCACACTCTCGGGTATCGGAAATGAATTACGGGTGACAGTGGACGACAGTAACGGGGATCTTTTTATACGATTCTGTGGTTAAACGCAAAAAGAGAAGTTGATAGACTGGCAATGGGACAATGAAGCATCGCACGGCTGCTCGGTGAATTGGCTTAACCTGAAGCCAAAGAAGGGCGTGTTCGGTACGGGTTGCCTGGGTTTATCTGGTTATCTCTACCTGGAAGCACTGCTAGTCTGCGTGGGATGACTATTAATGGGTTATTATATTTCAATACTCTCAGGGCTTATCTTCATTCAAAAGGTGAAATGAGTGCACGAAAGTGACGTGTGGGGGCTTCTGAACGACGTCACCGTCTTATTCAGTAACACGCACGCACTTTGAAAAGAAAATTTTTCTGTGTTACAATCAGAGTTCTCTAAAATTGACTCTCAGTCTCGGCCTGGGAGCTTCATTCATCATGGTCTCAGCGCGCCGAAGATGTACTAGGAGAGAATAGGAAAGGCACCGGATTTGAATGCGGCATCTTTGGCAAAACCGGAATAAGGATTATTATTCATTTCGCATAACTGGTATAGTCCTCCTTTCTGTGGGTGTGTAACGACCATTGTTCTCATCACTAAGAGAGTCTAATCTACATATGATTTTTTCTAATTAATCATCGCATCATCGAACAATGGGTAGACGCATAAAGGCAATTCAATTGGGGGGGCTCTGTTGTGTAGTGATGCGGTGTGTTTTTGTTGTCTGCCGTATATGGGCCACCCGCACGTTTCCGCGATTGCCGTCAAGAGGCGGGGCCGCTGCCGTGGGGCATCCATCAGCGACGGCGTGACCTGGCTCGGTGGATGCGAAGGAGAGAGAGCAAAAAGTCGGTAGGCGGGAGGACCGGAAAAGGAGGATATGAAAAAGGAAGTTGAACAGAAGCGGGATAGCGGTGTAGAAAGTAAAGTCCGACGGAGACCACGGGCGATGAAGGAATATGGACTGCCCGGTTCGTGCTCAGCCAGCAGCTTTCTTCCTAGGCCTGGATCCTGGCGCGTGTATCAAAAGAAGTTGTTTCTTTGCACAGCTGGGAAAAACCCGCCCCTAAACATGTCACACTTTAAGGGTGGCCACTATTAGCCTTGTCACACTTCTTTGTCCTCAATCGC
This sequence comes from Pyrrhoderma noxium, assembly GCA_002287475.2. Taxonomy (NCBI): domain Eukaryota; kingdom Fungi; phylum Basidiomycota; class Agaricomycetes; order Hymenochaetales; family Hymenochaetaceae; genus Pyrrhoderma; species Pyrrhoderma noxium. The sequence continues at coordinate 1,976,580 of CM008258.1, read as the reverse complement.
TTATTTGTCCCTTTTCAGCCAGTTTCTAGTCCCTCTCTTTTATAAATACGCGAATCTGCCATGACCTCCCGTTCATACCCCACCCGCCAGAGTACTAATCTCCTTTGGCGACGATATCAAGGACGACAAGCTCTCCTGCAAGTCGTCGACGATCATTGTAACGACAAACACTCTCACACTCTTCGTTCACGACCCATTTGACACATAGACAAGCCACTCAACAACAACAACGTACATATACGCATACCTATCTTCTACACACCCCCACTTTATCTTCAATTCACTATTCAAGATGCTTACCAACTCTCGCCGTGTTCCCGACTACGCATATGCTTCTCATATGCAAGATGTAATGGCTCGAAAACGTTCGCGTTCGTTTGGTGGACCAGTTGCCGTCCCCCTTGGAACAGCTTACTCTGAACCAGAACGTGTCCGCCCACCCCAAAAACGCTCTGCATCCTCCCATGGACGTGTCGCACACCAACCGTATACCCAGGCACCTTCTAGCAGTAGCAGGAGCGGCCATGGACACGGAGGATACGACGGATACTCAAGTGAAAGGGAAATTCGTGGCAGGCGCGGCTCTGGTAAGTAAAAACAGCATTTTATTTGACGTTAATCGTAACTAATGAAATTTATCTCTCACTAAACATTCTATATAGTTGGCCGTCACCACCCTGAATTTGCTTCAGTCGTCCCGGCCGATATTGGGTCCCGTGGACGCGCATCGTCTCGAACACGCGAGCCAGTCGCTCGTGTTAAAGAACTCTCTACGTCCCGTCCTCCGAATACACGTCGTGCAACTTGGCAAGGAAAACCTTCTACTTCGTTTACTCCCGCTTTGAAAGTGCATCGCGCACTAGCATGTACCCCGGGTCATCCCGCTGTACTTTATGATGTATCCCGCCCGCCTTCTCACGATAACATTCTTGCACCACCCTCACAGTCTTTGTTCGCTTCAATAACGCGCCGTAGTCGCGCCCCTCCAACTCCGGTTCCCGCTCATACTCTCGCCCTTCCTGCGACGCGTCCTTTTGTACCGGAATTGACTCTTGCTCTTCCTCCCCAGATTTCATCTAGCTCTGTGAATATTCCACTTGCTGGTGATTGGGCTGTAAAGGCAGTGAGCATGAGCGCTACGGACCCGGCTCACACTGCTCTGACTAATATGGATGTTCTTATGTCGATTCACAAGAGTCTGAGAACGCCTGTTAGCAGGAGGGAATGGGAGTCACTTGGCACGGGAAGTAGTGCACAAAAGCGAGTTGCGGAAGCATATTCGACTCGTTGTCGGGCATCTGGTAACCAGAAGGAATGGGATGCGGGAGTGAGGCGAGTTGATTTCTTGGTGGGACGTACACTTTTGCAAGGTGTTGAATGTCGACCCGACGGTGCGTGTGAGCTTGTGCTCGGGAAAGTGTAAACGTGCTTTGGACACGAGCCGAATTCTAGTGGTCGAAATTGCAACTTCGGCCGCTTCCTTTTCTGATCCTCTCTTTTTTTTTCTCCTCGCTGCCTTTACGGTCACCTTCCTGCCCTACGTCATCAATTACCCCCGTATCTCCACTTCTACAAATTTCACACATCCTTTTTTCTTTTCTTTTTCCTTTTTGTACGCGTAATGATTCTGCCATACTTCCTCCAATCTCCTTCATCCTTTATACAACCATCTCTCCACGGACAGGGACTATTGCGTTTACATGTGGTTTAACTCGGCTTGTCTTAACTTTCTTGTTCTTCTCCCTCTATACATCCTTTCTTGATCTCCTGTATTCCCTCTTCTCTGCCTCAATGCCTTTTCACCTTCTTCTATTCAATTCTTCCCCTTATTATCTCCTGATTCACCGTTCTTCCCTTTTTTTGTCTTGTTTCTTTTTGTAATATATCCCTAATAAGTTTCTGCCTTTTCAATTTCTCCACCAAATTTTATTCCTTTTCATATTTTGCGGGAACACGCCGAGCGCTTTTCCTGCATCGAAATATATTACTAATTTTAAATTTCCACTTTTTTCATCGAATCTTGATCTTACTTTTTTCTCTTTAGATACCCCCGCACTTTTTTTTGTTTCAATTTCCTTTGGTGTTTGTTTTACTTTAAAAAGCGGGGTTTGGCCTTTTTTTTCCACTTTTTTTCGGCTCGATTTTCAATTCTGGTCTGGTCTGGTCTGTGTTTGTGAAACAATATGGGTATATGCTTTATGGGTTTTATGATTCTCCTTTCTCTCCACATGCGATCTTTCTCTCTACATACATATGCTTTTTCGTCTCTCTCATCCTTTTCTCTCGTGGTTTTTTTTTCTCTTCTTTCAAAAATGTAGAATGAAATGGACTAATTGACAAGGTTTGTTATAGTTTTAGTTGCTTATATGAAAAAAAAGCAACAGTTCCTTTAAAAAAAAATTGGGTATAATAGTTTTTGTAATTCAAAAATGCAAATTGCGATTATCATTCTGTTTTTTGTTAGTTTGTGGTTTGTGGTTTGTGTTTACTATATAATATAAGTTACTATTTTTAAGGCTTCGTGATATTCCTCTTTTCCCCCTATACACGGGAGGAAGGGATCTGGTTAGGTTGGATCTGAGGTTCACCTTTTCAAGGGAGAGGGAGGAGCCGAAGTGTAGGTTGATAGGATAAGTTGGACTACTTTGAACTTGAACTAAATCTTCCGGGAAGGGGAGAGGGGGGTTGTTGCGTGCTGCGTGTTTTTTTTTTTTTGGAATCGATATATAAAAAAGGAGAAGAAGACGGGACGGGAGTGTGTGTGTATGTGTGTGTTGGTGTGTATATGTATTGGTACGTGGGTGGGTGTGGGAATAAGGGGGAGGACGGAATGGTTGTGGACTTGTGGACGGACGGATGGACGGATGGACGGGATGGACTTGGAATTTGTTTGTGGGTGTGTCTTTGTGTGTGGGTGTGTAGGTATGTAGGTGTAAGTGTGTCACTGTGTGTAGGTGTGCATGTGGGACGTTTTATTTTGACTTTGGTGCTTACTTATGTTCTTTACATATATTTACTTTACTTAACCTTACTTTGTTCATTGGTCTTTGATCTTTGGCCCTTTGATCCTTTGTCCTTTGTTGAGTAGATGGGTTACCTTTGGGGGAGAGGGGGGAGGGGTGGAGGTAGAGTTTTATGATGGTGGTGGTGGTTCGGCAATTCCCACTTAGGTTTTGGGATTTTGATTTTGGTTTTGATTCGGACTAGAATTTGGACTCAGATTTGGATTTTAGATTTGGATTTGGGTCGTTTTTGGGAGGGATGAGATTCGTAGATTGGTAGGTAGGATTCGGAGGTGCGGGACGCGGGACTAGAAGAGTGATGCGTGATGAGTGATGAGTGATTAGTGATTATATTATGGTATTCTAGCTTTTGCTTTTGAAAAGAGGAAGTGAGTTTTTGGTTTTTAGTTTATGAGTTTATGAATTGATAGTTTGAGGTTTGTTTTTCTTGTGATGGGTAGAGATTAATTTGTATATTTTCGTTTTTATACTTTGAATTTTTGTTTTGTTTTTGGGATATGGGAGTAGTAAAGTTTAAACTAAGGATGATATATCCTACGGACGGAGAATAGAGAGAGTTGAGATTGGGTAAAGCTTGCTAGGCGATGTTAGGAGGTGAAGAAGAAGGTTGGGTGATGCTGAAGAAGGGGGGCTTGAGGAAAGAAGGACGGAAGAGAGGAAGGGATGTAGAGATGGACGTGGACGTGGAGCTACTAGGCGATGTGAGAAATTAAGGATTGGAAAAGGAAGGAAGGGAGAGAGGACTGAGACGGATGAGGGAAGGGGGAGGTGGGCTTCTGGAGGTTCTGGTATTCTTTTTGCGCCATTGAATGTGTATGTGCATGTGTATGGATGGGTGTGTGTGTATTATTAGATTTTGAGTTGGGATATATGGTTTGATTTATTGATTCATAAGATATTTGTGGATATATACGGATATCGGGTATAAACGAAAGTTTGGATTCGGTGAATGTTGGTGCTTATGAATTGATAGTAATTTTGGGTCTTGAAAATGTGGGTGTGATATGGTTTGGTTTGGATATTCCTAGGTAGGTAGTAGATGTGAGGACTGTCGTTGCGTGAGAAAGGAGAAGGAAAAGAAATAAGAATTAGAAAAAGAGAAAAAAAAGGAACGTATTATTGACATCATGAATGAACCTCGTTTTATTTTGTCTTGTTCTCTTTCTTTTAATCCTTACGCGTTCGCTCTTACACTCTTGACTTCTTTACTTCCTTACCTTCTTCTAAGTGCGAGCGCTAATTATTGATTTGATTTGGTTTTATCTTTTACATCTGGCTGTTTGGGTTTTGAGCGCCTCTTTCAACTTTTCCCCTAACAAATTCACTACGAAAGAGGCGCTCTCGGGGAAGTTGCGCTGTTAGAATGCGTGGTGTGTGATGTATGTGTGTATGTACACGAGTGCGAGGAACTTATTTATGTGCACTCGGACTTTCATGGGAGAAGGACAACAGGAGGGAGTAAGCGTAAGCGTAAGTAAGAGTAAGTAAGAGGAGAAGGAGAAGGAGGGTGAGTGGGGATTAAGAGACCTCCCTTCTCTCCTGTTTCCCTTTTTACTCTCCGAACCTTCCCTACAATACATACATACAAACCCTGGGCGGAATTTTTGGAATGAACCGCGTTTTCGGGTTTGACATTCCATCTCTCTCATCTCATCATCATCATCATCATTACCTTCTTCTTCTTTTTATTTTTTCCTCTTCTTTCTTTCTTTTTTCAGTTCATCATCATCAGCATCATCATACCGGCCGGCCCCCTCCTTCCTTCCTTCCATCCATCCCCCCTATATGTGTATTGTGTATTCTATAGTATTGTCTAAATTCGGCGCGGAGAAATAAGAAGTGATGGATGATGGGAATGAGTAAATGAATAGAATGGGGGTAGAGTTGGAGCCCCTTGATTATTGAAGTCTTGGTGGGTTCTTTTTTGTTTTGTTTATTCTTGTTCTAAACGGATGAGAATGAAAGAAGAAGAAGAAGAAGGAAGGAAGGGAGAAAACACGTGTTATGAACTTTGTATGTGTGTTGGGTTTGTGTATTTATTGAGATAAATAGATATACAGATAGAGATAGATAGATAGATAGATAGACACACACAGAGAAAAAGAGATACGCAGAGAGAGGGTTACTACTACTACTACTAATATGATGTATGTACCCCTATTGTATACTTCCGAAAAGTCCGAGTCGAACCTTTGTCGTCTGTTTGCTTATTTTTGTCTTGTGCTCTTTCTCCTCGTGAAAGAGCGAGGTTTGTGCGCGGAGGTTATTTATCTCGTTTTGGCTCGACCTAATTTTCTTTGTCATTGCGGTCGACATCGACCTCTTGCCAAGTCTTTGTCTTACTGATTCGTTGCCCCCCCCCCCCTCCGTCTGACCGGACACATCCGTTCTTTATTTGTCTTTTTGCTTACTTATGTTGTTTTATTCATTGATTGATTGATTGGGGGAGGAGGGGGGTTTGAGAGTAAAACGTGCGATTGCGTATGTATATGCAATATGCATTTTGAATGGGATTTAGGAGATCGGGCCTGATCGATTTTTAGAGGACGTGGATGTGGATGTGAGGTGAGGTGAGGCGAGACCAAGGAGGGGATGGGATTTCTTCTCTTCTATTACACTTTTTCTTTACTGGAATATTGAATAATTGTTATTTGACTATGGGATGGTGGACCCTGTACACGAGTTATGAGAAGAAGCAGGAGGAGAGAAAAAAAAAATAACGTTTTTTTTTTGCTGATTGTCGAGTGTAGGTTCGGTGAGTTTGGATAATGACGGGGAGATTTTTTTTCTTGGATTTGTGACTCGAACTTGGGATTATGACATGGGAATATTTCTTTCTTCTTTTTTTTCGCCGTTTCGTAGTGAGGAAAGCGAGGGAGCGAAGTAGGAAGAGAAGGGGGACGAGAGCGAGGGCTCCGGTAGAGAGGGATATTGATGGGTGTGTGTGCTAGTGTGCCTTACTCTTACTTACAGGAGAAGAAGAAGAAAAAGGAAGAACGGAAGGACGGCATAGATTGGGCTAGGTAAGTCCTTTTTTTCTTCTTTTTCTCTTACCTTTTTTCGTTTCTCCCGAAGAACCCGGTGAATCGAGGAAGGAATGGGAGTTTTAGAGGGAGAAGAAAAAAAAATGAATTGTTGATTTGAATTTTGAATTTTGTATTTGAATTAAATGATTAAATACGTATAAAAATAAACGAATAGAAATATATTAATTAGATAATATTAATATGTATATATTTATGTGGATAATTGATGGATGGACGGATGCATTGTGCTGTTTTGATAATATTGATAGTGAGGGTAATTAGTGCTGGTACGGCTAGAACGTAAGAAAAATGCGAAAAGATCGAGGGAAGGAGAGGCGATGATAATAAGGAAGTAAGGTTCATGGCGATGGGCCCTTTAGGTGCGGTGGTGAGTGGGTTACACGCACACAACAAGCTATATTTATTTATTGTGTTCCTGTGCAACGGATTGTCGTCAGTGGCTGTTGGTGGCTTTGTATTGTGCTTGGTCATCATATGAACAAGGGTTTATGTTGACAACAATACTAATCGGATTTACCATAAACAATGTTGACTTTTTCTAGATTACCTTTTCTTTTTCTTGGCGGTTTCCGAGTAGAGTGTGGGAATTATATTGTTTGCGCGTATTTTGTGTGTTCGGATTCGTTATCTGATTGCTTATTAGTACTTTATTGTTTTCTTCTCGTTTGCTTGTCCGTCCGTATTGTGCCAGTGCAGTGTCTGATAGGAGAGAATAAGCGAGAAAATACGTCAATGCTAGTGCTGTTGTCATGTCTCCGTGCATGCATAAATACTGCCTGTTATGCGTATCGTATCCTTCTTGTAAATTATAATGAAATCTTCAGATTTACGAGGCTCACAAGAACGTGCTATTGACCTTCATGGGAAGTACCGAAAAGTTAGGATGCGGATGATGCTATCTATTAAACTTACTCCTAGGAGTGGGAATAAAGAACCTTTAAACAAGATTGCGAACTGAGTTCGGCACCTTTTTATTTCTTGTTTGTTTGTTTGTCTGTCTGCCTCTATCGGTTACTTTGTTCGAGAAGAAGGGAAAGAGGAAGAAGGGGAGGGATAGATCTGCTATCCATTACGAGACGAGAACTAAGCTAATCCGGATTGATGTGTTGTATTACGTGCGACTTCTTCTAAGTAGATACGTAGTTAGGCATCATTTTGATAATAATGATTTTAATGGAAGGTAGGTACATATGTTGCATCCCGTGAAGAATAAGGCTAGAAGGCAGGATATATATTGGAGACTTCAAAGATGGTTTAGTAGGTAGTTGCGGGGTAGATTTATTATTGTAGTATCATGGTCTTGGCATTCCTCTATTAAGTCTGAGGGTGGGGCTGTTTTAAGATTTAATTCATACTAAAAATACGAATATCTTGATCACTCCTAGGTATCACTACTTCGAGTCTGCCGCTCGAAGGCGTAAGCACATGGTAAGAAGGTTAGAGATTAAATTTGAGGTCATGAGTGTTGTAAGGAAATGACCCTGGTCCTGAGAAGTACTTAGAACCTCCCTATATTTTAAGTAACTATTATACCTAATGTTGCAGAGGTTAGTGAAATTTCTAATACAGGATGTACGTGTACCAGTGTTATTTTGACTACCGAGATTCTTTGTATTATTCCGTTGGGGAATGTGTGGCAAACCGGCTTTTTGAATGGCTGATTCAGGGTCAAAGAGGGTGAGACATGTACATGAGTAGTCCGTTCTATCCAAATCTAGACCAGAAATAACCAAAAGGTATAAGAAAATACTTTGGGGGTGAGTAAGAAAGGCTGTCACTTGAAACGATTATCTGGGTCATTGTTACGGCCCCTCTCTTAAAATTCAAATTACCTTTTTAACGATACTTTGATGTCGTCGTCGTCCATACTCGAGAGGGGGCTTCTTATTTGTCCGAGTGTCATAATTGTTCTGTTGTTGAGCCGTGTGGAAGTTCTATTTGGATCCCTGAATCCTGGCTCTGGAGAATCTTTTCCATATTCGTTAACTTCTTATTTGCGATGATGACTCGTCAAGAAGCACCTCATCCACTCCCCCTCTTTCCCCCCTCTTCTCGCTCCCCCTGAGCGCTTTTGATGATAAGGGCTGGGACCAACGGCGCCTCAAATCGATCGATAATAGGCTGTCGGACTTTAGTCAGAGTCGAATATTACCGGAGATTTTCTTGGTATCGAGGAAACTGTATCAATTAATTTAACTTATTATCCGGGGGCTGACGTAGAATTGAAGGATAGGTGTAATATCGATGCCCCGAGTTTTTACAGGAATGTCTTAAGGGTTTTTCTTTATCTGTTTGACATTTTTTAAATCATCTCCGCGGGATGTTTTGTGTAAATGACGAATAGGTAGGATCAGGGTCTTCAATATTTCGTATTTATACATTTCAGACGGAGGAGTTCGAGATGAGGAGTCAGGAATCGAGCAAAATTTACTGAAACGGATATTCTAGCACCCATTCTTGTCTGGAGAAAACCCGATGACACACATACAACTTTCTAGTTATTGAGACAACTCGTGTGGCGTTGGAAATGAATAAAGTACCTCTTGAGTCAGAATATGCGCAATAGACCCCTGTGGAGTTTGTCTCCTGTCTGCTTATTTACCGGCTACTTCCACAGACTCAGGGTCAATGCTACTATGCGGGCAAAGTAGATCTGGTCATCGAAAACCCTTTCTTACATGCGTGAAAACAGAACGAGTCTCGACCCTCTTCTCTGCATCTCTTGAGAAAAATAGAGATAAAGGTACTATAAGTTACGTATATGTATGTATTATTATTTAGGGACTGAGTAGCATGTATTTAATGATCGGAGAAATTTTTTTTGATGGTATGTAGAAGCATGGAAGGAAGCGAGGGTGAGAGGTACAATGGGTGATACAATTGCAATTGCATGATATGTTTAACAGTTAGATGAGGGAATCTCAAATTTTAGCGCTTTATATTTTTAGATTATAAATAGATTTACATGACGCAGTGGCGCAATGGTAGCGCATCTGACTTCGATTGTCAGAGAATATCAGGAGGCTGCAGGTTCGAGTCCTGTCTGCGTCGGTTTATTTTTTCAACTCGCGATTTATTTTATTATTTTGTAAAAATACGCTCTTTATAATAATTACCGGATCTGTTATATCCCAGATGCTACAAAAATCACAACAACTACTCTCATTAATAATATTTTATTATTCATTTTTATCCTTCTTTCATCAAATATCTTAATTACAACCAACGATCAAAATGTTCAATAACTCGTTTCATCACGTCTTCTGCATGTTTTCTTTCTTTAAAACTATTTATGCATCATCAGTCTGGTTTTTTATATAATATAGCAAAGCTACATACTCATGGGGTTCGCGAGGATACAGAATCAGTTGCGCACGTCCAGGATACTTCGATTTTCTACGGAGACCACGGAAAAACTCGATACCTTGGTTTGCTGGGACACGTAGATCTTTTTCCCCGTGTAAAATTAACATAGCTGTTTCCACATCCGTAACATGTCCTATCGGACTACCACGTAAATCGGCTCTCTCACTGGGCTCCGAGGTATCCCACGGGGCACCTCCACCAAGGTCTGCCTAGGAAAAACAACAGATGGGTTGATTTATTTATATTTAAGGATAGGATAAAAGAATATCTTACCTCAAATTCGGGCATGTCCGATTCAGCTGCCATTGCACCCCAATCGCTTACACCCGCTCCCATCACACCCGCTTTAAAAACGTTTTTTGTTTGCGAGACTCCCCATGCCGTTAGAAATCCCCCTTGACTCCAGCCACCTATTCCCAAACGCTTTGGATCTGCAAGTCCCTCTGATATCACGCTAGAGAGCATACTCATACAATCTGACCAGTCAACTGTACCCATGCCTCCTTGAGCTGCTCGTGCGAAGTTCGAACCAAAACCCTGACCTTGGTAAGGGTGAGTATTGATCATCTGTGTAAGCTATACGAGTGTGAGCCTTACCTCCACGGTAATTTGGCTGGATGACGAGATAACCACGATGAGCAAGAAGGAATTCCCAGGTGTAGTATGACGGGACATATTGACCAGTAACACGACTAAATTAAGGTTCGGAACCTAAAATATTAACGAAGAAATACTAGATAGCTCACGAATAAGGTCCTGTGTTAATAAACCTCAGACGAAGGGACTCAAGATTCAAAAATAGATACACTTACCACCATGTATCAATAGAATAGTAGGATATGGACCAGCCTTCTTTTCTGGAAGTAATAAAAGGCCCTGAAGAGTCACGGCCTTGCCTGCCTCTTCAACTTTCCAATGGTATTGCCTCGATTCAATTTTAGGTACCCTTCTCATCCATTGAAGATGATTAGAAAGCTTAAGGTCGAAGTTACACAACTCGACTGAGGTGCTATCCTTTTGTAGTGAGAGAGCATCCACAATGCGGACCCAGATATTTGGTGGCTCTCTATGAAATGCGGAGCTATGAGCGCCAGCAAAGATGAAGGAACCATCAGGTCTTCGTCGAGCATCCCAGGATAACACGAGGTAGCCTTTACCCTCTTGACCGGTGTGAAATAGATACCCAAGAAGCCCTCTCTCGACTGGGTTTAGTACAACTATACCAGTGTCCATTCCTGATGCGATTTCAACAGCTACTAGACCATCTTTTTGCAAGTCAACTAATCTCACAGCATCATCAATGTCGCCGAAAAGGCGTGTTGTCTTAGCAAAACTATCGATATTGTGAATGAATACGGACTTAGAATCGGATATACAAGAAGGTTCGTAGCTTTGTATATCGATTAATTGTCCAGAAGATGGGTTTAGTACGCCTTTAGGGTTCCGAGGGTATGATCCAACCGTTTGAACTTGTGAGTCTAGAACACTGAATCTCTTTATTTCAATGGGCTGTTGGCTAAATTCTAGTTCCGCATGCTTCTGTAATAAGAAGAGAACTGATCTGCTATCCGAAGTCCATGTAAGAGAGGTAGTATGTCCATCTCCCAGAGTATCCGGCCTTTGGACTGCACCAGTAGAAAACGTAAAGATTCTTAAGTATTCATATTTTCGTCTGTCTCCAAAGATTATCGGATCATCACGATCTTTCTCCCTTTGTTCGTCTTCCGGAGTGGGTTCATCTGCACTCAAGAATGCCATATATTTCCCATCCGGAGAGATCTCAAATAAGGATACTTTTCTTTTGTTGTCTTTTCCGAAAAGAGGAGAAGCTTCACCGCCAGATAAATTTATAGAATATACCTGTTGTGGACCTCCTGGTTTATGACGATCAGACAAGAATACCACTCGTTTTCCGTCAGGATGGAACCGTGCTGCATTGTCGTTATGTAGACCAGAGGTTAACTGGCGTGCACTATCGGCCTTATCTGTGTCCGCAATCCAAATAGCACAGGTCTCATGTTCGCCTGATTTGTATAGTGGCTTTACATGATAGATGACCCGAGTGGTATCAGGGGAAAGATTGACACCTTTAATAGTTTCTGAATTCGCGACATTACTTGGGCTGAACTCTTCGGTATCCTCAGTTGTCATGATGAGTGGTTAAGAAACACCGACTCGGGTTCTAAGGAAGAGTATTTCTCGCCAGAAGCATAGCGTGGAACGAGATTAATAATAAGTACAAACTTCATCGATTTTACCATTCTTTTCGCCTTGCTGTTGAATTTAATTAAGATGGATACGTTAGACTCACGAAATGGAGATACTGAATAAAAAATCATTAAAGAACGACCTGTACATGTTATTCCGTATATAGACAAATGGCGGCATGCAATGTGAAAGCTGGATGTTTGATACGCGATACGCGCGCATATTCTGTTTGCCGAAAACAGCCAATTGAATATGGCTTGGTCAAGCTCGAGTTCCATAGCTCGTCTGATTACAAACGAAGACTTGTCAAAAGTAGTAGAAGATGATTGGCAAGGATACCAAAGTCCTTTCCTTAAACTAAAAGATAGTGGTCGAAGAGACTTTGACAGTGTAGTGGTCCCTATCACCAATGAAAAATGGCACTGTCGATGGAAATCAATGTGTTCAGTTTCCACAGAAAACATGCTAGATGGCCTTGAAGAGGATGAAGAAGAAAGGAGCAAAAATGAGAAAGAACTTGAGGAGAGAGCTGAGAGATGGAGAGCTGCTCCTACGTTTCTCAGGGAAGAGTGCAATTTGATCGGTCTTGGTGAGTCTATACTTAGCCAGAGGTTTACATGAGAAATCTCAAGGAAAAAGTATAGATGAGACGGAAAACGTCACTGGAATTGCAGCTGATTGGCTTGAACTTGATTCGCCCGACGATTGGGTACGACATGACTGTGAAATTGCGTTGAAGCAAGAGTTGGCGTATGCTTCATACCTGGGGTTATCCACTGTCATTCTTCCTCCTCCAGTCGAGAGAGAATATGCAGCTTCGTATGGACGATCCGTAAAAGCTTGTTTGGAAAGCCTGCCTTATATGCAACTGACCATTCGCCTACCTCTGTACGACCCGGATCTTCTTACGAATAAACGAAAGCCGTCGTTGGATACATTTCCTCCAGTTTCCTCAACTTATCCACCTCCACCAAGTCCCGGGATTTCTTCTGGGACTAGTAGTCCGACGATAGATCTCCGAAAAAATGTTTCTATACAAGCTTCAGTAGGCGAATTGAGCAGTACTTGGGAAGCTTGGGATACTATTCGTACGGTCTGCAGCTACAGTTCTCGCCTCACACTAGGTACTTCTGCATAATGATCCTCGTATCCTAACCGATATTAATCTATCTCATGCAGCGTTGGACTTGACTATGCCCTTACCGAACACTCAAGGGATACTGTCTCGGTGGTATGCCGAGCCCGTTTCACATATATTTCTCCCTGCTTCAACTTTCATACCCAATGCCAAGGGCTATCCCGTACTACCAAAAGGCACCCAGTTATTCCTTCAGAATATGATGCGTGTAAGTCACGTATATTAACTTCGACCGAGATGGTGAATGGATCCCTCTTTTCTCAGGTTCACCCCCGCATTATATTATCCGGGACGGGGGAAAAACTTCACGCAAAGGGTACAGAAGATAAATATGTTGATTATCTACGCTACTTAGAGAAAAGCTCGCTACATACTCGTCGTGCCCAGGAGGCGGACACGATTGAGAATTATGCTCAGGGATATTACGACTACTTGCAAATGCCATTGCAGGTGAGTTTTATCCCGAAGTTGCTCAATGTGCGAGAAGTTTGTCTAAGTCAGTTAGCGGAACAGCCCCTTCAAGACCATCTTGCAAGCATGGTGTATGAAAATTTTGAACGTGATCCCGTAAAGTATCAGAAATATGAAGAGGTAATCTCCCAATATTAATGAAATTAATTATACGGCTGAGTCCGGTTTCAGGCCGTCTTCAAAGCTTTGTGCGATATGCCAGAAGACCAACGAATGTATTGTTTTTTTACTCCACAGAGAATTTTCTTTAATACTGAGTACGGTTAGTGTTCTTACGGTTGCTGGAGCGGGGCGAGGGCCGCTTGTAGCGCGTTCTCTGAATGCAATCGAACGTTCATCACGGGATGTCGCGGTATATGCTATTGAAAAGAACCCCAGTGCCTACGTCACGTACGGAACCAGTGTCTTTATGTCATCACACGACCAACTCATGTGATACGTTAGTCTTCAGAACCGTCTACAGACCGAATGGAACGACAAAGTAAAGGTAATGTTTGGTGATATGAGGTACCTTGAGGTACCTGAGAAGGCGGACATCTTAGTCAGTGAGCTTCTGGGCTCGTTTGGTGATAACGAACTCAGCCCGGAATGTCTTGACGGAGCAATGCGATTCTTAAAAGGTATGTTTTGTTGTATTCTTTAACACATTTCTTAATATTGATGGAGGCACTAAGAGGACGGAGTTTCAATCCCGTCTTCATACGCCGCTTATTTGGCACCAATTCAATCCGCGAAGCTCTATCACGAAGCTGGGGGCGGAAAAGACACTAAGGAAAGGGACAGAGAAAAAGGTTTGGAAACTCCTTACGTAGTGATGCTGCAGTCAATCAACTTCCTTGGGGGTGATAAATCCGGTCCTGAACATGGCGGAAGGTGTGGTGGACGAATTCAGCAATGCTGGGAGTTCGAACATCCTAGAAAAGAAATTGTAATTGACGAGAGAGGTAAGTCTAAAGTCCACTACATGGAAGTGGTAGAAGCAGTGAATTGAATTAATCCCAAATGCAAGGCCTGCCGTTAACGAATAGTCACAACGTTCGTTATACATCATTAACGTTTTCTATACCATATGCGGGCATCCTTCATGGATTTGCGGGGTACTTCGAAGCTGTACTTTACGATGGGATTGGTCTAAGCATACACCCTGACCGCAAGGATGCGATCTCTAAGGACATGCTAAGCTGGTTCCCCTGCTTCTTTCCGATAAAAGTATGATAATGCTTTCCTTGAAATTAAGTCGTTTGCTAACTCCACTTTAGGAACCTCTGTACCTCCCGAGCAATGCAGAGCTTCGCATTGATCTCTGGCGTCTAACCGGTGGGGGAAAAGTCTGGTACGAATGGTTTGCCGAGTCCTTCCTCCCAGTATCGGTCCCGTCCGCGCCTCCACCATCTCCGCTTCCTGTTCAATCTCAGCCGGGATCAGCAGGAATGGCCGTACCGTCAACGCCTCGGGTGAATGGAGCGGGTGCACTTGTTGCGCCTCCAGGAACGCTGTCAAGTTCTCCGGGACCCGCACGAAGTCCGTTGTTGGATGCTGTTGACTTGAGCTTTGGACGCCCTGGGACGCCCGAATCTAGTTTTGGGTTAGGTCCAAGGCTCACGCGTGAAGAACACCCTGCTGGTGTCGTTAAAATTGGGCAGACAAGTCTGCATAATCCCGGTGGGAGGAGTAGCTTTTATGGCTTGTAAATAGTGATGTTTTACAACAGGTAGATCCATAGAACAAATGAAAACAGATGGAAGATGATTGATTAAATAGGGATAGAATCATGTACGTGCATTGTAGATTACAAATAAAAAGAGACTAGTGTGCGAATCATAGAAGAGAAGATTAGTCTATTAGAGTTACACTAAAGATGACAATTAATCGTAGACAAGAACTCAAATACCATTTGATAATATGGAATAAATGACTCCTGACAATAAGTTGACATCGGATATGTTTCTGTGGATTCGTATTGGAGGCCGCAACCGTGAGTGAGACCATTAATTAGTGCTCAGGGGATAAAACTTAGGTACGGCTGTTAGATACCGCAGCTTGGCGGCCCCTAAAACACACATGTGCGAAGGCGAAATGGGGCCATATACGAGTAGCAATAGTTATGGGTTCAACTGGTTTGATACCATATATATAAATACGTTTGAGAGTGATCATGTTGTACTACTGCGGGTTTTTCACGGTTTTCGCCTTTTCGCGAAGATGATTATCTTAGCAATATTGATGCGAGCCGATTTTGAAGTATCTTATCAACTGAAATGTGCTAGTTTATTAGTACTAACTCTGAGTGGCTGTGATCTGTTTCTACTGCGAGCTCGGCCGTGCGCAGCGTCGGGAGCCGACCGAGTTAAGTTGAATCTCCGCCCTAAAATGCATAAAGTCGGTCTGTCCCCTAGAAAACGTACTCTCTTCAGTCCAAGGCCACTGTTCACTTTACCCCAGTCTTCAGACTTGAATCCAATTCCCCTTTCCCTCCTTTACTACCCTGAAAAAAAGCCATGAAGTCATTCGCCCTCCTTTCTGTTCTTACCACCCTTGCTACAACCGCATATGGTTTGACTATCAACACCCCGTAAGTGGAACACTTGTTTTGACAGACAAATCCCATTGGATTAACCATTTGCTGACTTTATCAAGATCGAGCATCGTGCAATGTGGTGAGTATTTGGTGATTACCCAGTAAACAAGAATCAGGGAGTTGAATGCCACTCCAGAACCCTCCCTCCTCTCTTGGTCTGACGGTACTGCACCGTACTACCTTAGTATCCTTCCTGGTATGTACTACTATCCTCTACTTAGCTATATTTCCCATTCTAACTATGTGGTTATGAAAATTAAGGTGGAGAGACAACCGCTACAGCTGTATGTCTTTTTTTAGTAATATCAGCCGCAGATGTGGCATACTAATGCGAACTATCTTTTTTCGCTTCCGCTCTTGTAGCTCGAGTCTTTCTCTTCGACGAGTGACACGTCTTACACCTGGACCGTTGATATCGCTTCCGGAACTTCTATGTAAGACCATAACCTTTGGCGGAGTCTCCAAGATAAAATAGTTAATATCTTTCTTTCCCATGTAGCACCCTTTCAATTAAAGACAGCACTGGTACCGTAGCCTATTCCGATACCATTACCATTCAGAGCAGCTCAGACTCTAGCTGCTTGAGCTCTTCCAGTGCTTCTGGTACTTCATCTGGTTCAACTAGCACTGGTACTTCTGGAACAACTGCTACTGGTACGTCTTCCACCGGCACTGCTACCGGTACGTCGTCAACTTCAGGCACATCCTCTTCATCCAAAACTTCTTCGACTACCGGCACAACGTCTAAGACGACATCATCAACAGGTTCGAGCACTGGTACAAGTACCTCATCCTCCTCGTCTTCTTCCTCATCTAGCGGCGCGATTCGCGGCTCTTCAATGAATGCAGGAATACTCGCTGGTGTCATGGGTGTCATTGGTGCTGCGTTGCTCTGAGTCGAGGGTTTTATAAACCGATACTGGATCTTGATCCTAGCTTTTCCCTTTAGTTTTTTGAATTCTGGACTATTCTCGTCTTCTTCTTCTTCGAACTTTATCAGTATCATCAGTAAATATTGTACACACTCCTTTTTATATATATGACAACAGACCTGAGTACAAATAGGTAATACATTTTAGTGGCTCCCAGATGAATATGAATGAAGTGATATGTGTAGAGAGAGAATTCTGAGATTTAAACTTTATACTTGGACAATGGATGATGATGTATTAATGATCGACGTTTGTCATTCTGACGCGTCGCGACGCGTAAAGAGAACTGAGGTGAGCTGCTTCCGATAGAAGCGTGATGTTTCCTGATTTGGTTGATAAAAACCACGAGGCCACTTTTCTGTTCTCGTCGATCGGCTAACTCTCTCTCTCCTTACTTCCGTTCGTCGACTCTTCTGTCGACGTCGTCAGTTGGATCAAGTGCGAGACGTCAGTATACTTTTCTTTCTTCTGGAATACATTTGGGCTAACAACGAACACAGGTAGTTGTTGTACAATAGTAAGCTCATTTTTTCTTCCGGTTCATCGGCACGAGACGAACAATCAAGCCACCTTCTTCTCATTTACTAGATATACAAACAGGGGAATTTTGCCATTTGGGCGACAAAGAGGCTCTCAACTATCTACTACCACAGTCACTTACTGAATTGAACGACGACACTCGTATCCACGAGTACGATCTTACGAAAAAAACGCATTACTGGGGATAACGAAAAATGGCTTCAGTTATTGTTCCTGCCCCTACGCCAGGACTTGAGGCAAAACACGACGCACAACCACTAAGCGAGTACACGCTGGATGAGAAGACTGCTATTGCTGTTACGGAGAAATTCCCCGTTTCAGAAGAAGACAGCGAGAGAAATGAAACCGAGAAAGGTCATGTTGGACGTGACATTGATGATAGCGCGGCCGCGGAGGTTACTGTTAATGGCAAAACAGGTAATAATGTGAATGGTGAACTCAAGGTATGTGCGACGTTCAACCTCGAGTATTCTAAATTGGTTGGGGTTGGGGGAGGGAGGCGTTCTTAATTATGTATTGGAATACTGACAATTTTTTATTATTACTATGTATAGGAGGAAGAAATTGTTGCCGATGTGACAGAAGTCGTGTCCTCGGATGTTGAACCACTGCCTGCAACTACTGGTGCGACTGAAGATGTCACATTGGATACCGCTGATGAGGAGGCGGATGGGGGTGATCTGAAGTCGGTTGAACCGGAAGTTACAACCGAGGTACGTTTCTTCAAAAAATTAAAGTACACGTATATGCTGGTGAAAATTTTGTTCTGATACGGGAATTTCTACAGACTACTACAGCTGATGTCCTATCCGAGCCTGAAGAAGATGAGAAGTCTACTGAGGCCGAAATTGATACCGTTGAGCCCAAGAGTGTAGAGGCTGCGGTGGCTGACCAAGCTGAACCTGCTAGAACTGAAGTTGGTGCTGATGTTGCGGACTCGCATATAGTCAAGGAGGTGGAAGAGACTCCGGAGGTATTACCCGAGGAGGCGGAGGACGCTCCGGTGGTTGGGAACGCCGATAAGACTGAAGATAATGAAATTCCGACCCAAGCGCCCGCAAACTCTTCAGAGGCTGTTGAAAATGTCTCTATCAGCGAGGACATTACTGAGTCCCAGGAAGTTGCCAAGGAAGAAGTTGTCGAGTTAGAGGTTTTGGGTGAATCACTTGACAAGGAATCCACACTGGAAGATGTATCTCCACTAACCACGGAAGAAACAAACGACGACTCACTTTTAGAAGGAGAAAAGCCTTTTGAAGCGGAGGTAGTGGTTCCATCTGTCATCGAAGCTACTGAAGAAACAGAGGATGTATCAAAAGCTGATGAGACAGTGATCGAAACGGAAACCACTTCTGATCCGGCACCTTTATCTGAGCCTGCCGTTGTCGAACAAGAGAATGGAGATACCGCTGGAAAGTTGGGCGGACCAGAGACTTTGGCTGATGATGAGGAACCGAAGGAGCAGACTTCCGTGCCTGACTCTGAAGACACAAATGAAGAGCCTATTGCTTCTATCGGACTAGAGGTATTGTGCTAACTCTTCGAAAATTCTACATTCTTCGGCTGACAAAATAATCTAATAGACTAAGCAATCTACTCAGGAGGATGAAGATTCCGTCTCTGAAGCTGCTGTTGAGGAAACGAATTTCGTTTCAGATGAAGCCGCTGTAACAGAAAGCGCTCCTGTTTCTGATGAAACAACTGAAGATATTCCCGTTCCTACCCCGGCAGACATAACTGAGAGCGAACCAATTAAGGTTCGTCTTGCTTCTCAATGATAAGATATGGGGCTAATTTTGTCAATCTCTCATAGGAAGCTCAACTAGAAACCGAAGAAGCTCCCGAGATCGCGGAGAAAACCGAGGTCGAGGTAGGCAATATTTTAGTTTGTGATTATGTAATAAGATACTTATGTTTTTTCGGTTAGACCTCTACGGATGCTGAAGTAGCGCTTGAAGAAATTAAGCTAGAGGAGGAAGAGATTCCATCCGCGGAACATGATGAGGTTGAGGAAAAGCCTTCTGTCATTGAAGAGGTTTCAGAAATCCCAGAGGAGCTTGTAACGGAAGCTGTCCCAGAACCCGTTGTGGAGGACGAAAAGGTGAATGCTTCCGAGTCTGTTGAAGTGGAGCTTCCGGTGGAGAGGGCAGATGACCAATCTCCTGCTGAAGCCGTCTCTGAGGTTGTGGAGATACATGAGGCGAATGAACAATCAGCTACTGAGGCCGTACCTGAAGTTGCAGAAACGCAGGAAACGGATGGTGCCGAAAAATCAGCCGAGAGTGCACTAGTTGAAGAGACTCCGCTCGACGATGCCGCTTCCCTACACGAACCAACTGAGGAACCTGTTGCTGAAGCTGTACAAGAAAGTGAGGCCGTTGAAGAACCAGCTGTATCTGTGCCTGATGTACCTACTAAAGAGGAAGAACCCATCCAGGAAAATGAGCTTGTTGTCAGTGAGGTGCAGGCATCGGAGCTTCTTGAGGAAACTGGTGTATCTCAGGAAGAACCGGAAACAACTGATTTAGCTGTTGAGGCCACGAAGGACGAAGAACTGACTACAGATGCACCTTTAGGCGAACAGGAGGTAGCTGAACAGGTAGAACAAGTAGAAGCACCAGCCGAAGAAGAGGAACTTGTTAAGGTTGAAGTTGTACCAGAGACGCCTATTGAGCAAACTCCTAGTGAAGATGAAGAGCAGGTCTTTAAGACGGAAGAGGAACCGGCCACTTCTGTTCAAGAGCAAGAGGAAGTAATAGCTTCAGAGGAAACAATTAGTTCCGATGAGATCGTTGAAGCTGAAGTTAAAGGGGTTGAGTCAACGGAAGTAGAAGAAATAGAGGAATCTCCTGAAGTCGAGGCAGTGAAGGTCGAGGATGAGCTTCCCGCTCGGGAGACTTCTACCGATATTTCCTCTGGTGATGTTGACGAAAGCGCCTCTGTTGCTGAAGAAGATGTGTCTGTTGTGCCTGAAGTGGAGGAGAAGCAAGAGGAGGTAGCCGCGACAGTAGCTGCCGTCGGATCTGAGGTCGAAGAACCAGAGGAAATTGTTCCTGTTTCCGTTGAAGCAGAGGAAGCGGATGAAGTCGCTGCAACTGAGGCTGTCGTCGAACACGATATCGATGAGCCGAAGGAAGCCGTTCCTGTTTCCGTAGAATCAGAAGTGGACGAAGTAGTGACAGAAACTGCTGAAGTTGCTTCTGAAGAAACTCCTGCTGAACCTAGTACTGTGCAAGATAGTGAAGAAACGCATGTTGAGCTTTCATCTACGAAGGATAACGGGGAGACTCTGGCCCAGGACGAGGAACTTGTCTCTGAACAAGCTACCCTAGAGGCTATAGTTGAACCTGAGCATGAAGATCCAGAACAAGTCGCTGTTGAGGAGACAAACGAAACTTCCGAAGTAGTTGAAGCGGTCGAAGTAACGGCAGAAATCATCGAGGATACTCCTCTCCCGGAGGCTCCCGCTGAATCTTCCACTGAGCAAATCAAGGAGGACGTTCCTGTCGAGAGTGAAGAGAACATTATCCCCGAACCCACTATCTCTGAAGAAAAAGAAGAGATAGTCGCCTCAGAAGATACAGTCAAGCCTGAAGCCCAGGAGCCAGAGCTAGCCGTAGTCGAAGAAACAAATGAATCTTCCGGAAAAGTGGCGGAAACTGCCGAAATTTCTGAAGAAGAGACTCCTATCGAACCCTCTGTAGCCGTTGAGCAGACTGTAGTCGGGAATGATGTATCTACTGCCCCTGAACTCATGGTCCCTGAAGTTGAAGCAGAGCCTGTTGTTGAGGACGTATCGACTGAACCTGAAGCCCAAGAAGTAGAGCAGATCGCGGTTGAAGAGTCTCCCATAGTTGAGACTGTTGAAATCTCTTCAGTAGAGGTTTCAGTTGAACCTACCCCTGTGGAAGTTGAGCAGACTGAAAATGAGGAATCTGTTGTTCCAGAACCAATCGCCTCGGAGGTTGGAGCAGAACCTGTTACTGAGGACGTCACGACTGGGCCTGAGACTCAAGAAGTTGAGCAAGCTGCTGTTGAAGAGCCTTCCGAGGTAGTGGAAGCCACTGAGGTAATTACTTCCGTGAAGGAATCAGTCGAACCCACTTCCGAGGAAGTTAACGAGGAGACTATAATTGAGAAAGATGAGTTAGTGATACCTGAGGTAGCTACTTCCGAAGATAAAGAGGAATTGGAATTGGTGACCCCTGAAGCTCCAGTTGATTCCGAAATTCAAGAATCAGAACAGGCTACCGAAGAGGAAACGATCGAAGTCACTGAAGTGGTCGCTCCTAAAGAGACTACAGATGACTCCCCGTCTGCGGAGGATATCGATGAAACTCCGGTTGAGGGTGACGAGCTTGTTGCTCCAGCCCCTGAAGCAGCCACTCTAGAAGATGAGTTGGCCACTCCAGAGATTACAGTCGGAACTGAAGCCCAAGAACCGGAGCAAGCTATCGTTGAAGAGACAAACGAGTCATCTGAAATTGTTTCAGAAGCCGAAGTAGTTGAACCCGAGGTTGTCGTTGCCGCCGTTGAAGGGGGAGAAGAATCTGTTTTCTCCGAAGAAACTAAGGTATATCTACAATCTATCATCTGATCTTCAACTGCTGACCCTCTCTTGATTATATTTTTGTCTTATAAAGCTTGAAGTTCAGGAGACGTTGGCAACAGAACCTGAGGTAGTAGATCGCGCCAGTGAAGATACAGTACCGGTTGAGGCCGAGAATACTATTGACGAGATCGAAGAAACTCCTGCTGAACCAGAGGTTCGAGAACTAGTGGAAACAACAGAGGAAATTGTTAATATTCAGGAGCAAACAGTAGAAGCCGAGGCGGATGAACCGACTTTAACCACTGAGACTGATGAAGCTGTTGACGCACCAATTAATGAGCGTGCCGATGAGGCTGTTGTAACCGTAACCGAAGATGATGCGGTCGTTTTAGATATAACGACTGAAACTACTGATGTTTCTGTACCCGCTGACGAGCCTATAGTTGAAACCGATTCTGCTCAACTGTTGGTTGCAGAATTAGAACACGAAGTATCTGAACCGGTTTCTAGTGAAGTTGAAACAGAAGAAATTCAAGCAACCGAACACGAGACTGATGCAGAGCCAACTGACATCGAAACAATTCCATCAGAAGCAGAGGAATTAGAAGAATCGGAAGTCATTGTGACGCCTATACAAATTGATGATACAGTCGTTCAAGAATCAGTTTCTGTACCAAAGTCTCCTATTGAGCGTCCGAAATCTCCGTACCCACCATCCTACTCTGTCACAAAAATTGGACCTGGAATGGTCACCGAAGAGGATGATAGTGAAGGAGAGGCTGAGGGGTCAGATCTTGGGTCTATCCCGACTGAGAACACGACTAACTCTCTGGAATTGGAGAGTGAACCCAACTCTACTGAGTTAAGTGACGTACCTGAGGTTTCTGTTATACCGAAATTAGACTTTGAAACCGAGTCAGAGGTTTCCGAGGCAAGTCATGTGGCCACCCCTTCCAGCACGCCGAAGATAGATCCCGAGGCAGGTTTAGAAGATGTTTCAACCCCTATCGTGAATGCCGCAGATGAGGACCTGTCTCAGGAAACATCAATATCGCCTATTCGAACGCCTCTTGTTATTGCCCGGGATGTGATCCCAGAGAACAAGTCGGATGAGGTTATAGTAGAGTCTGTGCAGGAGTCGCTTGATCTTACTGTGAGTAAGCCGAAACCGGACTATTTTTATCTTTTACTGATCTATCCACTATGATAGGATAAGGAGATTGATACTGAAAAACCTAATGAAACGGACTTCGTATCCCCAGAAACCGAAGAGTCTCCAAGCTCAGATACGGCGGATGAGAGCCTTTCCGCATCAGTAGAAACATCTCAAGAAAGTATTGTTGCAAGTATTTCGGAATTGCAAACTATCAAGAGCGTCGAGAGTAGTCAACCAAGCATACTGGAGGATATTCCGGATATCCCAACTTCTGCCTCTGACTTCACTATTCCTCAGGTCGATGTAACCAGCGCGCCTTCTCAGTCCTCTACTCAGCTTTCAGAGATTGTTGATAAATCCGAGCCTAGTCAGCATCATCTTGCTCAACCAGTAGCGGTGACAGCATCATTGAGCACGGATTCTGCGTATTCACAAGTATCGGATACATTATCTTCTGGGGCACAAGAGACGAGCACTGGTGCAACGACACCAGATCTCGAAACCTCGCCAATGCCCAAGGTTGATGAAGTAGATGAATCAGAGAATGTTAACATCAAGACTTCCGAATTTACTGTGGAGACAGAGACTAGTGTGCCTGCAGAGGCTGCTACCTCTGAGAAGTCATTGAGTCCTGGTGCGAAGACGCCAACAGGGATATTTGATAATGGTGTTAGCTCCCTTGGTGTAACTCATACGCTTGCCATGACCTCGTTCCCCTCGGCATTCGGAATTGAGAGTGTCCCGGAAACTGGTTTAGCTAATAAGTATGTTTTTTTTCGAGGATTTTACGTTGCTTTTACTTACTACTTGCCATGTATAGGGAGACAATCGTAGAAGATAGCGCCAGTCCGGTGGTAGCTAATTCTAATACAATTGATCCAGCACAACTCACTCCCCCTCAGTCTCGAAGACGTTTGGAATCAACAACTTCTTCTTTGTTCTTCCCTGGTGGATGGACCTCACCTACTAAAGAGAGACCATCACTCGAAGTTGCTACTGGTGAATTCACACGACCGATAAATGAAGGCAGTTCAACACCTGTAGGTGGAATGGAGACGACTGAAGAAGAGCCAGAGAGAGAGGCTGAACACGAGGAGGCTGAACACGGAACTGAACACGAAGTAGCTAAGCTACAGGGAGCTGAGCACAAAGCGGTTGATGTACCTGCAGTAGTTGAAGTGACAGGAAAAGATGTTGTAGTTATCCCAAAAGAAGGGAAAGAAGGGAAGAAGAAATGGTGTGTTATAATGTAAGTTATGACTCGCTTTTGAGTTGTACAAGTTTTATTGGGTGGGTGATATTGAGAAGATATCTCATCATGGGGATCTAAAGGTGATGACGTTACATAATGTTCGATAAATGTCTTTTTACGATCTGTTTAACTTTCACATTTTCTATTTTTTGATATTCTTTTTTATATTCAAGACTTGTATTCCGTTTCTTACGATTTTCTATTATGACTGATCACATTGTTTCCTTGTACTCAATTCAAACTCCGTTTTCTTTCCTTCTTTTCTTTTTTTTATTTTGCAATCTCTTGATTTCTTCACCATCCATTTCTTATATACGCTCACCCTTTCATCACTTTATTTTCTTTTCCCGTTCTATCAGTTTTTGAATCTCATCCCTACTCACATTACCCAGTCCGACCACATCGGAGACACCGAATTCACCACTATCCATATGCTGATCACATCTGAAGATATCAATTCTTTCATTTTCTTCTAAATCTATCAATGTTTTTTATAACATCCTTCCTTCTCTCCGACGTTCTTGTTTCTTGATTCTCTCTGATATATAACGATATCCGTCAACATGTTTAGTCATCATCCATAAGATGTACTATCTTTTTATATCTATATTTCTTTATCCCTTAAAATTTTTGTAGTTGATTGTGTTGTTTTACCTCATAGGGTGTATTATGAGATTAATCAGAAAATGAATTCGGACTAGCACAGTTACAAGATAGCTGAAATCGACTATGAGATGTTTATCACATAATCACTCGATGATATTAAAGAAACGAGATTCAAGGCAAGAAATAAATATTCCAACACCTTTTCATAAGTTGTGATTTTATTTCCATTTGCAGTAGACTAATCATAAAAGAGGTATGATGATATTCTATTGCGTACATGTCTTCATATGTTCCTCAAATAGAGACCGTCTTGGAAATGCTGTAAATCCTGGAAATGCCGGATTTGGGTTCCGTGTAAGACAGTTACCACAAATAAATACGCTACGTTGATGAGCTCCGGACAGGTGCTTTTCTAAATCGGTCTTGTAACAGAACATTGTCGAGCATTTGGCTTCGGGACATACTAGTTCAATCCGATCCCTTATATGTTTATCAAGCTTGTGCTGCCATTTAAATGTTCCAGCACATCGTTCACATTTCCGAACTTCTGCTTGCGGTCCCGGTGGTACTTGCGTTCGCGAATTGGGCGCGTCTATTGTACTAGCCACATTTGGTCGTGGTGCTGTGGATGGTCCTGCGATTGCTCCCACTCTCTCTCTTGGTTCAATCGTCTTCGGTGATATTTGTGAGAATACTGAATTTCCATTACGATGATGGACCATCCTCGGTCTATCATTTGTCGTCCTCTGTACTGTCTGTGATGTTGATTGTATTGGGTGATGACTTGAATATCCATGTGCTCTTGAGGGCAAGGATGCTGATCCAGATGCTAACTGCACTAATCTTCTCTTTCCTTCTGCTTGTATTCCAGTCTCTAATCTTGGTCCCGATCTTGGTCCCCCATGTGCTGCACTTTGTGGTATTAAGCTCGTATGTGCCCTATTTACTTGGGGTGTTGCAACAGAAGGTAATTGTTGCGTTGGTCTATTCCCATAATTAAAATTCATCATTTGTGTAGCATGTTGATTTGGTCTATTATTTGTCGTTCTCTGCATTCTCTGTATTGTTGACTGTGTCGGGTGGTGAGAATCCCTTGGATGTCCAAATGCCTTTGATGGAATTGATACTGGTGGTAACGAGGTTGATTTTCTCCTTTGGTCTACATGTGTCCTCGTTGTTGATTCTGGTCCCCAATGCATAGTCCTTGATGTTATTGAATTAGCAGGTGCTCCATTTCCTCGAGACATTACAATGGGAGTCGATTGTTGGGTTTGTCTTCTATTGTTTAATTTATCCATAACCTGCTGTTCATGTTGCTCAGCTGCACTGGGTATTGCAATTGGGATTTCATTCATATTCATATAATTCTCAACCCGGGCCTTTATTCTCATATCTTCTTCTGAGATTTGTGTGTGTTGAAACGGTGGTTGAAATATCAGATCATTTGGCCCAGGAGTATGATAAAATTCCTGCAATGACGGATTTACCGATGATCTATTTCTTGGTCCATTACCGCCTTGCCTATTAAGCTTATTTAACATATCTGTGTCAATGTTGTTCTCCATAATTCAAATTTGTTGTTCGATGTACTTTAAGTTTTTTCTCTTGCAGACTATTCTACTCTTATTTTCTCGTATTCACCCCGCTTGGGAAAGGCGTATATACATGTATATATACGTATTCTATTTGATCTCGAATCCCTTTGTATTCAGTTGATTCGAAATTTTATGAGGTGCAATATAATGATTCAATTTAATTTTCAAAACAACATTGCTAATGATAAAGGATTCCCTTTGCTATATGCTATAAAGAATCAATTACCATCTATGATTTATTAAATTTGTGGGAGGATCAACCTTTGCTGATGAAACTTCCTGTCGTTAAAATTTCTTGCTCTCAGAATTATACACAGTATATTATCTTAGCTATTTGTATACCCAGATACACACTGACATGAACTAGGTTCCGTTGAATATTAAATATTCCGTAAGCATCTGTATAATATTTAACGGAAATAGGGTATAAGAAATTAGAGTTAATGGATCCTATTAACTACTATAGTACTGTGAGGGAAGAAATGCTATCTATTATTTGAATCATAGTGTGTTAGATATCATGTTTTCAAACCCGCAACGATATTCGTTATGATGATTTTATTTTTGCGATTGTAAAAAATTCAACTACATGTGCTTTAATATAGAATCAAGTGTCGTTACCAGTTCGGGCAGACACGTGCATTCTTCGAATTATTTTGCAGATCTTCACTTTTGTTCTGCTTGTTACGATCTGACCCATTAAGTATACTTATATTTCCTTATATATATTGCTCGCCATAAGTCAATGATTACATTTAATATATGTGGCGTCCGGTGATAGCCAGTTCTGGTACAGTTGATCCAGCACAACTCACTCCCCCTCAGTCTCGAAGACGTTTGGAATCAACAACTTCTTCTTTGTTCTTCCCTGGTGGATGGACCTCACCTACTAAAGAGAGACCATCACTCGAAGTTGCTATTGGTGAATTCACACGACCGATAAATGAGGGTAGTTCAACACCTGTAGGTGGAATGAAGACGACTGAAGAAGAGCCTGAGAGAGAGGCCGAACACGAGGAGGCTGAACACGAAGCTGAAAACGAAGTAGCTAAGCTACAAGAAGCTGAGCATAAAGTGGCCGATGTACCTGCAGTAATTGAAGTGACAGGAAAAGATGTTGTAGTTATCCCAAAAGAAGGGAAAGAAGGGAAGAAGAAATGGTGTGTTATAATGTAAGTTATGACTCGTTTTGGAGTTGCACAAGTTTTATTGGGTGGATGAAGAGAGCGATCTTCAGGTGCACGTGACCGCCATTAAAGGTCTGTAGCAGAAAAAAAAACGAGACAGGGTTCAATACCAACGTCTCACTTTCTACCACCCGGGACATACCCACAGAAGATACACCAACCACAAATAAGGACAAACATTCAGTTATATAAATATATAATAAAATTTTTTCCTTGTACTCAATTCAAGCACTGTTTTCTTTCCTTCTTTTCTTTTCTTTTTACCTTGCAATCTCTTGATTTCTTCACCATCCACTTCTTATATATGCTCACTCTTTCATCACTTTATTGTCTTTTCCCGTTCGACCAGTTTTTGAATCTCATCCCTACTCATCTTACCAAGTCCGACCACATCGGAGACACCGAATTCACCACTACCCATATGCTGATCACATCTGAAGATATCAATTCTTTCATTTTCTTCTAAATCTATCAATATTTCTTATAACACCCTTCCCTCTCTCCGATGTTCTTGTTTCTTGATTCTCTCTGACATATAACAATATCCGTCAACATGTTTAGTCATCATCCATAAGATGTACTATCTTCTTATATCTATATTTCTTTATCCCTTAAAATTTTTATAGTTGATTGTGTTGTTTACCTCATAGGGTGTATTATGAGAGTAATCAGAAAATGAATTCGGACTAGCACAATTACAAGATAGCTTAAATCGACTATGAGATATTTATTAGGAACTCACTCTTCCGGTAATTAAGTAAATTTACCAAAAAGACGAGTAATTATGACACGCGTCTGTATCTTACAGCAAATTCGGAAAACCTTGTCAGTGCGTGCGCAAAAAAAAAACTAAAAAAAACTAGGTCATTCTAAAAAGGAAATGGCATCTATAAAAGGAAAGAGGAAGGCAGACGCATCGTGCTCACAGCTTGGACATGTCTGTTTTTCCTCGCAGATGCTATAATCATGTATTAAAGTGTAAATAAAAATCATAAAATAGATCACCTATATGTTTTACATAGAAATATAACTTTTTATTTTTTAAATAATGATTCAAATTGTGTTATTTGAGCCTTTTTTTCTCCTTATTTTGAGTTCTTGTAGTCCACGTCTCGAGAGGGATTGACTTTTCTTTTTTGGAAGTGTACCCAATGCGTCCTATAGAACTTAAAATAAGGAGAAAAAAAGGCTCAAATAACACAATTTGAATCATTATTTAAAAAATAAAAAGTTATATTTCTATGTAAAACATATAGGTGATCTATTTTATGATTTTTATTTACACTTTAATACATGATTATAGCATCTGCGAGGAAAAACAGACATGTCCAAGCTGTGAGCACGATGCGTCTGCCTTCCTCTTTCCTTTTATAGATGCCATTTCCTTTTTAGAATGACCTAGTTTTTTTTAGTTTTTTTTTTGCGCACGCACTGACAAGGTTTTCCGAATTTGCTGTAAGTGATACGATTACCTATTTTAGACCAAGTAAATATTAGGATGAATGATAATTTGGGAAATAAGATGGAATAATACCAGCCTAATCTATCATGAGATGCAAATACTAGATATAAAACGATGAATGAACAAAGAGCGAAGTATTTGAGTCTCTATAATATATCCGAGTTTATAATGACATAGTTATACCATCACTTTTTTTATAAACTGCAATTCTATTTCTATTTGCAGTAGACTAATCACGGAGGGAACTATATTGGTATTTTTTTATGCTATGATCTTTCAACTTATGCCTTTCAAAATCTCCATACTTTTCAAATGCCTCATAAGTCTTTGTGTCTATTTTAAAGCAATGGCCACAGTAAAATAATTTCTGGCCATGTCTTTTCCCCACGTGCGCTTCTAAATCGGACTTGTAACAGATCTTTACCGGGCACATGTTACATGTTAAGTCCAATCGTTTGTCTTTATGCTTACTATATGCTAAGCTCGTTTCAAATTTTCGAGCACACCATTGACATACCCATTCTGGTTGCGGACCCAAGTTTGATACTTGTGTTTGTGCACGATTCGTGTCTATTGTGCTAGCCACATTTTGTCGTGGTGTTGTGGATGGTCCTGCGATTGCTCCCACTCTCTCTCTTGGTTCAATCGTCTTCGGTGATATTTGTGAGAATACTGAATTTACATTACGATGATGGTCCGTCCTCGGTTTATCATTTGTCATCCTCTGTATTGTCTGTGATGTTGATTGTATCGGGTGATGACTTGAATATCCATGTGCTCTTGAGGGCAAGGATGCTGATCCAGATGCTAACTGCACTAATCTTCTCCTTCCTTCTGCTTGTATTCCAGTCTCTGATCTTGGTCCCTCATGTGCTGCACTTTGTGGTACTAAGTTCGTATGTACTCTATTTACTTGAGGTGTTGCAACAGGAGGAGATTGTTGCATTGGTCTATTCCCATAATTAAAATTCATCATTTGTGTAGCATGTTGATTTGGTCTATTATTTGTCGTTCTCTGCATTCTCTGTATTGCTGGCTGTATCGGGTGGTGAGAATCCCTTGGGTGTCCAAATACCTTTCGGGGCAAGAGGTTTGGTGATAATGGGTTTGATGTTCTCCTTTGTTCTGCACGCGCGCTCGTTGATGGTTCGTATCCCCAATATGTAGTCTTTGACGTTACTGAACTAATAGGTGCTCGATATCTTTGAAACATTACAATGGGAGTCGATTGTTGGGTTTGTCTTCTATTGTTTAATTTATCCATAACCTGCTGTTCATGTTGCTCAGCTGCACTGGGTGTTGCAATAGGGATTTCATTCATATTCATATAATTCTCAACCCGGGCCTTTATTCTCATGTCTTCTTCTTCTGAGATTTGTGTGTGTTGAAACGGTGGTTGAAATATCAGAGCATCTGATCCAGGAGTATGATAAAATTCCCGCAATGACGGATTTACCGATGATCGATTTCTTGGTCCATTACCGCCTTGCCTATTAAGCTTATTTAACATATCTGTATCAATTTTGTTCTCCATAATTCAAATTTGTTGTTCGATGTACTTTAAGGTTTTTCTCCTGCAGACTATTCTACTCTTATTTTCTCGTATTCACTTCGCTTGGACAGAGAGCATATTTGTATTTATTTAGTTGATTCGAAATTTTATGAGGTGCAATATAATGATTTAATCTAATTTCAAAATAGCATTGCTAATGATAAAGGATTCCCTTTGCTATAAGGAATCAATCACTATCTACGATTTTATAACTTTGTAGGAGGATCAACCTTTGCTGATGAAACTTTCTATTGTTAAAATTTGTTGCTCTCAAAATTGCAAATCTTTATATCGTCTTAGCTGATTGCGTAACTAGACACACATTAGCATGGAGATAAGTTCCATTAAATATTGAATATTTCGTAAGCATCTGTACAATATTTAACAGAAATAAGGTATAGGAAATTAGAGTTGATGGATCCAATTAACTTCTATAGTACTACGAGGGAAGAAAAGTTATCTATTATTTGAATCATAGTGTGGTAGATATCATGTTTTCATTATAATAATTTTAATTTTTCAAGTATAAAAAATTCAGCTGCGTGTGCAAAGCCAACCACTGTTACCAGTTCAAGTGGACACACGCATCCTTAGATTTGTATTGCGGATCTTGTGTTTATAAATCTTATCACATCTTGTTTTGGCCCCCCTCTTTTTATAATTATTCCTGGTGTTATTTGTGAAGAGGACCCTGAGTTTTCTTCAAGATGATGATCTGATATCTATCTATCATCTATCACACTCTGCACTATCTGCAATCTTGACTGTGTCGAGTGATAACTCTCTGAGTATTCAAATATTTTGGGGGACATTGATATGAATAATATCTATGTCGTCCCTCTCATTGTCAATTTTGATCTCATGTGCTTTAGTCTCTGATGTTACTGTCCTTAATGTTACTAAATTAACAAATGTTCTATGCCCTTGAGATAATGCACTAGGAGTCGACCATTGCACCTTCCCCGTTCAGTTAGTTAGTTTATCATTATTTTATCTATTTTTGAGATTTGTTCCGAGTTGATTTAGTGGTCGTAATATCGGATAAATATGTCCCCCCCATAGTATTGACTGGTAATTTATCCCTCTGTCCGTTATGACCCGAACCATTAACTATACTTGATATTTCCTCGTAAATATTGCTCACCAGAACTCAGAGCTTTATTTGATATGTGGCGTCCGGTGATAGCTAGTTCTAATACAGTTGATCAAACACACACACTCCTCCTCAATCTCGAAGACGTTTGGAATCAACAACTTCTTCTTTGTTCTTCCCTGGTGGATGGACCTCACCTACTAAAGAGAGACCATCACTCGAAGTTGCTATTGGTAAATTCACACGACCAATAAATGAGGGTAGTTCAACACCTGTAGGTGGAATGGAGACGACTGAAGAAGAGCCTGAGAGAGAGGCTGAACACGAGGAGGCTGAACACGGAGTTGAACACGAAGTAGCTAAGCTACAAGAAGCTGAGCACAAAGCGGCTAATGTACCTGCAGTAGTTGAAGTGGTAGGAAAAGATGTTGTAGTTGTCCCAAAAGAAGGGAAAGAAGGGAAGAAGAAATGGTGTGTTATAATGTAAGTTATGACTCGCTTTGGAGTTGTACAAGTTTTATTGGGTGGGTGATATTGAGAAGATATCTCATCATGGGGATCTAAAGGTGATGATGTTACATAATGTTCGATAAATGTCTTTTTACGATTTGTTTAACTTTCACATATTCTATTTTTTGATATTCTCTTTTTATATTCAAGACTTATTTCTTACGATTTCCTATTGTTATTGATCACATTGTTTCCTTGTACTCAATCCAAATCCCGTTTTCTTTCCTTCTTTCCTTTTTTTTTATCTTGCAATCTCTTGATTTCTTCCCCATCCACTTCTTATATACGCTCACTCTTTCATCACTTTATTTTCTTTTCCCGTTCGACCAGTTTTTGAACCTCATCCCTACTCACATTACCCAGTCCGACCACATCGGAGACACCGAATTCACCACTATTCATATGCTGATCACATCTGGAGATATCAATTCTTTCATTTTCTTCTAAATCTATCAATTTTTTTTATAACATCCTTCCTTCTCTCCGACGTTCTTGTTCCTTGATTCTCTCTGACATATAACAATATCCGTCAACATGTTTAGTCATCATCCATAAGATGTACTATCTTTTTATATCTATATTTCTTTATCCCTTAAATTTTTTGTAGTTGATTGTGTTGTTTTACCTCATAGGGTGTATTATGAGATGAATCAGAAAATGAATTCGGACTAGCACAATTACAAGATAGCTGAAATCGACTATGAGATGTTTATCACAGAATCACTTGACGATATTAGAAGAAACGAGATTCAAAACAAGAATATCTATCTTAAGTGATGCGATTAGCTATTTTAGACCAAATGAATATTAGAATGAATGATAATTTGGGAAATAGGACGGAATAATACTAGTCTAATCTATCATGAGATGTAAATGGCCAGATATAAAACGATGAATGAACACACAGCCAAGTATTTGAGTCTATATAATATAATATATTCGAGTTTATAATGACATATTCCATCACTTTTTTATAACTGTACTTTAATTTCTGTTTGCCGAGTAGATCAATCACGAAAATGCCTTTATATAATGGCACTAAGACATCATCAATTATTTTCATAATAATATTTTCTCTTTATGCCATGGTCAATTTCTTTATGTTCGTTAACTTTTGGATTAGTTTTAAATCCCACAAATTTACGATCTTTAAGGCAATGACCACAATAAAATACTTTCAGGCCATGCTCTTTCTCCATGTGCTTTTCTAAATCGGTCTTGTAACAGATCTTTACCGGGCACATTACACATGTTAAGTTCAACAACCGATTGTTTATATGCTTTGTATACCCCAGGCTCGAATCATATTTTTCGGAGCACCATTTACATTTTCGTTCTGGTGCTTGCGGTTGCGGTCCCGGTGATACTTCCGTTCGCGAATTGGGCGCGTCTATTGTACTAGCCACATTTTGTCGTGGTGCTGTGGATGGTCCTGCGATTGCTCCCACCCTCTCTCTTGGTTCAATCGTTTTCGGTAGCATCTGTGAGGATACTGAATTTGCATTACGATGATGGACTGTCCTCGGTTTATCATTTGTCGTCCTCTGTATTGTCTGTGATGTTAATTGTATCGGGTGATGACTTGAATATCCATGTGCTCTTGAGGGCAAGGATGCAGGTGCTAACTGTACTAATCCTCTCCTTCCTTCTGCCCGTATTCCAGTCTCTGATCTTGGTCCCTCATGTGCCGCATTTTGTGGTATTAAGCTCGTATGTACTCTATTTACTTGAGGTGTTGCAACAGGAGGAGATTGTCGATTTGGTCTATTATTTGTCGTTCTCTGCATGCTCTGTAATGTTGGCTGTGTCGGGTGGTGAGAATCCCTTGGGTGTCCAAATACCTTTCGGGGAATTGATACTGATGGTAACGAGGTTGATTTTCTCCTTTGGTCTACATGTGTCCTCGTTGTTGATTCTGGTCCCCAATGTGTAGTCCTTGATGTTACTGAACTAACAGGTGCTCGATATCCTTGAGACATTACAATGGGAGTCGATTGTTGGGTTTGTCTTCTATTGTTTAATCTATCCATAACCTGCTGTTCATGTTGCTCAGCTGCACTGGGTGCAGAAAATCGATTTGTCCTGGGATCACACTCAATGGTGTCTCCTATTCTTATATTATTTCCTTCTAGGCTTTGTTCATATCGAATTATTGGCTGTAATATCTTATCACTTGGTCCAGGAGTATGATAAAATTCCTGCAATGACGGATTTGCCGATGATCGATTTCTTGGTCCATTACCGCCTTGCCTATTAAGCTTATTTAACATATCTTTGTCAATGTTCTCCATAATTCAAATTTGTTGTTCGATGTACTTTAAGGATTTTCTCTTGCAGACTATTCTACCCTTATTTTCTCGTATTCACCCCGCTTGGGGAAGGCGTATATACATGTATATATACGTATCTATTTGATCTCGAATCCCTTTGTATTCAGTTGATTCGAAATTTTATGAGATGCAATATAATGATTCAATTCAATTTTTACAATTTTTAAGGCAACATTGCTAATGATAAAGGATTCCCTTTGCTATATGCTATAAGGAATCAATCACCATCTATACCCATGATTTATTAACTTTGTATGAGGATCAACCTTTGCCGACGAAACTTCCTGTTGTTAAAATTTCTTGCTCTCAGAATTATATACAGTATATTATCTTAGCTATTTGTATACCCAGATACACACTGACATGAACTAGGTTCCGTTGAATATTAAATATTTTGTAAGCATCTGTATAATATTTAACGGAAATAGGGTATAAAAAATTAGAGTTAATGGATCCTATTAACTACTATAGTACTGTGAGGGAAGAAATGCTATCTATTATTTGAATCATAGTGTGTTAGATATCATGTTTTCAAACCCGCAACGATATTCGTTATGATGATTTTATTTTTGCGATTGTAAAAAATTCAACTACATGTGCTTTAATATAGAATCAAGTGTCGTTACCAGTTCGGGCAGACACGTGCATTCTTCGAATTATTTTGCAGATCTTCACTTTTGTTCTGCTTGTTACGATCTGACCCATTAAGTATACTTATATTTCCTTATATATATTGCTCGCCATAAGTCAATGATTACATTTAATATATGTAGCGTCCGGTGATAGCTAGTTCTGGTACAGTTGATCAAGCACACTCACTCCCCCTCAGTCTCGAAGACGTTTGGAATCAACAACTTCTTCTTTGTTCTTCCCTGGTGGATGGACTTCACCTACTAAAGAGAGACCATCACTCGAGGTTGCTACTGGTGAATTCACACGTCCGATAAATGAGGGTAGTTCAACACCTGTAGGTGGAATGAAGACGACTGAAGAAGAGCCTGAGAGAGAGGCCGAACACGAGGAGGCTGAACACGGAGCTGAATACGAAGTAGCTAAGCTACAAGAAGCTGAGCACAAAGCGGCTAATGTACCTGCAGTAATTGAAGTGGAAGGAAAAGATGTTGTAGTTGTCCAAAAAGAAGGGAAAGAAGGGAAGAAGAAATGGTGTGTTATAATGTAAGTTATGACTCGCTTTGGAGTTGTACAAGTTTTATTAGGTGGGCGATATTGAGAAGATATCTCATCATGGGGATCTAAAGGTGATGACGTTACATAATGTTCGATAAATGTCTTTTTACGATCTGTTTAACTTTCACATTTTCTATTTTTTGTTATATTCAAGACTTGTATTCCGTTTCTTGCTATTTCCTATTATGACTGATCATATAGTTTCCTTGTGTTGTTTCCCTATCTTCTTATATCTATATTTCTTTAATCGTTTAATATTTTTTTTGTAGTTGATTGTGTTGTTTTACCTCACGGGATGTATGATGAGAGTAATCAGAAAAGGAATTCGGGCTTACATAGTTACAAGATAGCTGAAATTGACCATGAGATGTTTATCACGGAATCACAACCAAACTTTATAAAGAAACGGGATTCAAAACAAGAGTGTCTATCTCAAGTGACTGTGATTGCCTTTATTTTAGACTCGGAACGATAATTAGGGGAATCTCCAGTCGCATGTGACTGAAGATAGTGATTTGTGACAAAAGTGAGACAAGGATCTTCACAACCAACGTCTCAGCTTTTGCCTCCCAGAAAGGGAAAATCCCACTTGACCCGCCCCCAAGGAACAACAAAAGCCAGCACCAGAAGACTGCTCGCTCTACCTCCCTCCCAGTAGTCGGCTGCTCCACCTCCTCAAAAAATAGGAATACAGGGGCCGCCACACACTAAACCGCTTAACAGGATACAACTAAATAACATCAAATTTACTTTGTAACAGTAATATCATGTAGTAGATAGAAAGGTCTCGCTTAAGAACACGGAATACTACTAGCTTAGTTTATCACGAGGCGTAAATGGTCAGAAATAAAACTGTACACAACGTCAATCTTTTGGGTCTATGTCCAATCCTGTTTATAATGATACATGAAGTTTTAATCACTTTTCATAAGTTATAATTCTATTTCCATTTGCAGTAGGCTGGTCACGCGGGTGTTTTCATGCAATGATACGTATCGTAACTTTGTTAAAATATTCTATTTGTTTGTATTGTGCGTTTTTCTATGTTCCGTAAGGTCTTTTTGTTTGTCAAATCCCACGTACTGACCCTTATTCACGCAATCAGAACAATAGTATTTTATAACTTTATGAACGACCCGCTGGTGCTTTTCTAAACTAGACTTGCTACAGACCTTTTGTGGGCACTTGCCGACGTCACAACGTAGTTTTTTACTTTCTCTCTCATGCCTGCCAAGCCTATCGTAGCTCAGCTCAATTAGCAGACCACACCATTTACATCTCGAGCGTGTTTCTTGTTGTTGTGGAACCACGTCTGGTACTTGTGTTCGTGGATGAGTCATGTCTGTATGACTTGCAACATTTTGTGGCGGCGCTGTAGATGGACCCGGAAGTGCCCCCCCTCTTGGTAGAATCGTTACCGGTGATTTCTGTGAGGGAACTGAGCTTGCACTACGACGTTGGCTCGGTTGGCTCGGCGCTGGTCTATCATTGGGTGTTCTCTGTGCTATCTGTAGTGTTGACTGCGTCGGATGATGGCTACTTGAGTGTCCAGATACCACTGGGGTTTTTGTTGCTGGTAATGGTGGTAATGTCAGATGTTTCTTACTCGTTGTTGATTCTGATCCCGCGTGCGTAGTCCTTGATGTTACTGGACTAACAGGCGTCCTGTTTCCATGAGATGATGCACTAGGAGTCAATTGTTGCACTTGTTGCGGTCGGTTTTGAATATCCCGAATCTGTGTAGCACGTTGATCAGCTGCATCTTGTATAACAGGTATACTTGTCCTTCTATCAACCAGGTTGCTTATTCTCATTTTATTTGATGGGTTTTCCTCGGATTGATTTAGTGGCCGTGATCTCTCGTGAGCAGACGTCCCCGCCGTATTGCCCGGCCCACCAAGCTTACTTAACATATCTCTGTCAATGTTGCTCGCCATAACTCAAATTCGTTGTTCGATGTGTGGCTTAAGGTTTTTCTTTGGTAGACTATGAGACTCTTATTTTCTCGTATTAATTTCGCTTGGACGGAGTGTATTTATATAATATCTATGTTATCTCGAACCCCTTTATTTCGGTTGATTCAAAATATTATGAGGCGCAATATAACAACTCAAACCAAACTTTTTAAAAACATTGCTAATAATAATATATGTCCTTTGCTATGGGGAATTAACCACTATTTAATATGCTTTACTTTATGAATGGGACTAACCTTTTCTGACAAAACTTTCTGTCGTTAAAGCTCTCGGTCTCAAGATTGCGGACCAAGATTGCGGACCCTCAAATTGTCTTCTATTTGAATACCTAGACCCATATTGACATAGAACTAAGCCCCATAAAAGATTGGTTGCTTAGTAAGCATCTGTATAGTAGAAATAAGGTATAAGAAATTGGACTTGATGGGTCCCATTAACTCCTATATTACCACGAGAGAAGAAATGCCTTCTTTTGTTTGAGTTATAGTGTGATAGATATCATGTTTTCATTTTCCCGGGAGCAACAAAAATCAGTTACATGTACCCTTATTCAGATCAAAGCAAACTGCCGTTACCACTTTAAGCAGACTCAGAGAAGGGGGGTCCTAGATAATTCGTAGTTAATTAAAGAATAGTGATCACGTATGTTTTATTTATTAATTTTCAAGTCAACATTAATACATTACTAGTTTGTCATTCTCGACAAGTAGGTCGGACTACATGTCACAGATAAAAGGCGAGTGAATACAGCATCAACCATCTCGGACAACATTTAGCTCTGTGTATAACATAATTAACGCTCTGTCACTTTTTCATAAGCCGTAATTATATTTCCGTGTTCAGAATTTCCTTACTCCATGCACAGTTTCATAATGACTTTTGACCTCAGACGGGTCGTTTAATATCGCATACCGTCCCTCTGTAAGGCACAAGGCACAATAATGTGCTCTTTGACCGTGATCACTCCACAGGTGTTTGTCGAAAGCCCCTTTTTTGCAAATTTTTTTCATACAATCACTGATTTTACATTGTAATTTTATAGAATCATTCTTATGCTTTCTTAAATCACGGCTCCTCTTAAAATTTTGGGTACACCAGTTACATGAATTCTTTGATTCGTTTCGCGGATCTTCAGTTTGTATTTTCCCATGTCGTTGAGTCGTGTTTATGAAACATATCATTTTGTTTTGGCATGGTAGGCTGACCTACAATTGCTCGCCCTCCTTGTATACTCACTACTGGTAATATTTGAAGATGACGGTGAATTTTCTCTACGATGATGGTCTGATACCTGTCTATCATCCGTCACTCGCATTATGTGCAATATTTGTTCCGAGTTAATTTGGTGGCCATAATCTCGGATAAGCATGTCCCCCTCCACCATATCGTCTGATAATTGATCCCTCTGTCCGTTACGGCCTGACCCATTAAGCTCACTTGATATTTTCTTGTAAATGTTGCTCACCATAACTCAGTGATTATGTTTGATATGCGGCGTCACTAGTGGCTAATTCTAATATAGTTGATCCAGCGCAACTCACTCCTCCTCAGTCCCAAAGACGCTTGGAACCACTCGAAGTTGCTACTGGTGAATTCACTCGACCAATAACAAAGGTAGCTCAACGCCTGTAGGTGGAATGGAGATGACTGAAGAAGAGCCGGAGAGAGAGGCTGAACACGAGGAGGCCAAACACGAGGAGGCTGAACAACAAGGAGCTGAGCACAAAGCGGTTGATGTACCTGCAGTAGTTGAAGTGGAAGGAAAAGATGTTGTAGTTGTCCAAAAAGAAGGGAAAGAAGGGAAGAAGAAATGGTGTGTTATAATGTAAGTTATGACTCGCTTTGGAGTTGTACAAGTTTTATTGGGTGGGCGATATTGAGAAGATATCTCACCATGGGGATCTAAAGGTGATGACGTTACATAATGTTCGATAAATGTCTTTTTACGATCTGTTTAACTTTCACACTTTCTATTTTTTGATATTATTTTTTTATATTCCAAGACTTGTATTCCGTTTCTTACGATTTTCTATTATGACTGATCACATTGTTTCCTTGTACTCAATTCAAACTCCGTTTTCTTTCCTTCTTTTCTTTTCTTTTTACCTTGCAATCTCTTGATTTCTTCACCATCCATTTCTTACATATGCTCACCCTTTCATCACTTTATTTTCTTTTCCCGTTCTATCAGTTTTTGAACCTCATCCCTACTCACATTACCCAGTCCGACCACATCGGAGACACCGAATTCATCACTATCCATATGCTGATCACATCTGAAGATATCAATTCTTTCATTTTCTTCTAAATCTATCAATATTTCTTATAACACCCTTCCCTCTCTCCGACGTTGTTTCTTGATTCTCTCTGATATATAACAATATCCATCAACATGTTTAGTCATCATCCATAAGATGTACTATCTTTTTATATCTATATTTCTTTAAATGTTTGTAGTTGATTGTGTTGTTTTACCTCATAGGGTGTATTATGAGATGAATCAGAAAATGAATTCGGACTAGCACAATTACAAGATAGCTGAAATCGACTATGAGATGTTTATCACAGAATCACCCGATGATATTAAAAAAACGAGATTCAAAGCAAGAAATAAATATTCCAACACCTTTTCATAAGTTGTGATTTTATTTCCATTTGCAGTAGACTAATCATAAAAGAGGTATGATAATATTCTATTGCGTACATGTCTTCATATGTTCTCTCAGTTCAGATTTGCTTGAAAGTCCCGAGTCTACATTCCGTAGGAGACATTTACTACAAAAATATACTTTATAGTTATGAGCGGTGTATATATGAGTATCGTAATCGGTCTTGTGACAGAATTTTTTCGAGCAGTCGGCAATGGTACACTTTATTTTTTTCCGACATTTTAAATGCCCACCAAGCTCTAACTCATCTGTAAACGTTTGAGCACATCGTTCACATTTCCAAACTTCTGCTTGCGGCTCCAGTGGTACTTGTGTTCGTGAATGGAGCTGGTATATTGCGCTAGCCACATTTTGTCGTGGTGCTGTGGGTGGGCCTGGGATTACCCCCACTCTCTCCATTGCTTCAATCGTTTTCGGTGATACTTGTGAGAATACTGAATTCGCACTACGATGATGAGCCGTCCCCGCTCTATCATTTGTCGTCCTCTGTATTGTCTGTGATGTTAATTGTATCGGGTGATGACTTGAATATCCATGTGCTCTTGAGGGCAAGGATGCTGATCCAGATGCAAACTGTGCTAGTCTTCTCATTCCTTCTGCTTGTATTCCAGTCTCTGATCTTGGTCCCTCATGTGCTGCACTTTGTGGTATTAAGCTCGTATGTGCTCTATTTACTTGGGGTGTTGCAACAGAAGGAGATTGTTGCATTGGTCTATTCCCATAATTAAAATTCATCATTTGTGTAGCATGTTGATTTGGTCTATTATTTGTCGTTCTCTGCATTCTCTGTATTTCTGGCTGTATCGGGTGGTGAGAATCCCTTGGGTGTCCAAATACCTTTGGGGGAATTGATACTGGTGGTAACGAGGTTGATTTTCTCATTTGTTCTATCTGTGTGCTCGTTGTTGGTTCGTATCCCCAATGTATAGTCTTTGATATTCTTGAATTAGCAGGTGCTCGATATCCTTGAGACATTACAATGGGAGTTGATTGTTGGGTTGGTTCTCTACTGTTTAATTTATCCACAGCCTGCCGTCCATGTTGCTCAGCTGCACTGGTTGCAGAAAATGGGTTTGTCCTGGGATCACACTTAATAGTGGTTCCTACTCTCGTATTATTTCCTTCTAGGCTTCTCCCGTGCTGAGTTAGTGGCCATGATCTCGGATCATCTGGACTAGAAATATGATAAAATTCCTGCACCGACGAATTGGCCGATGATCCATCTCTCTGTCTAGCTGCACTTGATACAGAATGTGTGTTTGTCCTAATATGATTACCAATGCGGGCTCTCATTCTCGTGCCATTTCCTTCTAAGCTTTGTTCGTGCTGAATACGTGGCTGTGATCCCAAACCATTTTGGCCAGGAATATGAAAACTCTGTAACGTATTGACCGATGATCGATTTCTCGGTCCATTACCGCTTTGCATATTAAGCTTATTTAACATATCTTTGTCAATGTTCTCCATAACTTAAATTCGATGCTCGATGTGTGGCTTAAGCGTTTTTATTGGTAGACTAATTGAATCTTATTTTCTCGTATTCACCCCGCTTGGGAAAGGAGTATATACATGTATATATACGTATTTATTTGATCTCGAATCCCTTTGTATTCAGTTGATTCGAAATTTTATGAGGTGCAATATAATGATTCAATTCAATTTTTACAATTTTTAAAACAACATTGCTAATGATAAAGGATTCCTTTTTCTATAAAGAATCAATCACTATCCACGATTTTATGACTTTGTGGGTGGATCGACCTTTGCTGATGAAACCTTCTGTTGTTAAAATTTGTTGCTCTCAAAATTGCAAATCTTTATATCGTCTTAGCTGATTGCGTAACTAGATACACATTAGCATGGAAATAAGTTCCGTTAAGTATTAAATATTTAGTTAGCATCTGTATAATATTCGGCAGAAATAAGGTACAAGAAATTAGAGTTGATGGGTCCTATCAACTCCTATATTACCGTGAGGGAAGAAAGGCCGTCTATTATGTCTGGTAGATATCGTCTTTTTTAATCAGTATCCGTCATGATGATTTTATTTTTTCAAGAATAAAAAAAATTCAAGTACATGTGCTCTAATATAGAACCAGCCGTATGCAGTTACCACTTCAATTAGACTCAGGAAGGGGATGATCCAAATGATTCATACTTGACTAAATAATAGCAATCACTCATGCATTTTCTTACTTAATTTTCAAATTAGCATCAATACATTACTAGTCTGTCATTCTTGACAAGTAGGTCGGACTACATGTCACAGAGTGAATACAGAATCAACCATTTCGGATAACATTTAGTATAACATACATTAACACTCTGTCACTTCTTCATAAGCCGTGATTATATTTCCGTGTTCAGAATTTCCTTACTCCGTGCACAGCTTCATAATGACTTTTGACCTCAGACGCTTCGTTTAATATCGCATACTGTCCCTCTTTAAGGCACAAGGCACAATAATGTGGTGTTTGGCCGTGATCACTCCACAGGTGTTTTTCGAAAGCCCCTTTTTTGCAGAATTTTTTCATACAATTATTGATTTTACATTGTAATTTTATAGAATCATTTTCATGCTTTCTAAGATCACGGTTCCTCTTAAAATTTTGGGTACACCAGTTACATGTAATCTTTGATTCGTTTTGCGGACCTTCAGTTTGTATTTTCCTATGTCGTTGCGTCGTGTTTATGAAACATATGACGTTTTGTTTTGGTCTGGTGAGCTGACCTACAATTTCTCGCCCTCTTTGTATATTCATTCCTGGTGATACTTGTGAGGAGGGCGTTGAATTGTCTCTACGATGATGGTCTGGTGCCTGTCTATCATCCGTCACTCTTTGCATTCTCCGGGACGTCGACTGTGT
This sequence comes from Pyrrhoderma noxium, assembly GCA_002287475.2. Classification (NCBI taxonomy): domain Eukaryota; kingdom Fungi; phylum Basidiomycota; class Agaricomycetes; order Hymenochaetales; family Hymenochaetaceae; genus Pyrrhoderma; species Pyrrhoderma noxium. Next base: position 1,933,282 of record CM008258.1, on the reverse strand, counting down.
TGAGTGATGACTCTTTGAGTGTCCATATGCTTTGGGGGGTATCAATAATGCTGGGAGTGATTGGATTGGTACTCTCATTGTTGATCCCGATCCCACATGCATATTCCTTGATGATCCTAAGCTAATGGGTGCCCTATGTTCTTGAGACATGGCAATAGGAGTCCATTGTTGTGTGAGTCCGTTTCCGTTTCCATTTATAGTATCAATCGGCTGTGTAGTATGTCGATCAGCTATATTCAATGTAGCAAGTGGACTTGTCTTTAAATGATTATCAGCCTGGGTCCTTATTCTCTTATCATTTCTTTCTGAACTGAGTTCATGTTGACTGAGTCGCCGTAACCTCAAATCACTTATTCCAGGAATATGGTAATCATCCCGCCACGTATTTGCCGGTGATTGACCTCTCTGTCTGTTACTTCCCGACCCACCAAGTCTATTTAACATGTCTTTGTCAATATCGTTCGTCATGACTATGGTTCACTGTTGGATTTATGGTTTGAAGTTTTCTCTTAGTATATTATCCGGGTCTTATTTTCCCGTATTTGCCCTACCCATGTAAAGAGTGTATATATGTAAGTTCTCATTGAAGATCACCTTTGTTATCCAAGTGATTAGGAATTTAATGAGACGCAATGTAACACTTCTATTTTACTTTACAAGTTAATTTTCCCGATAACAAAGGAAGTACTTTGCTGTTAATGATTCATCATTGTTTATAAATTTCTAGTTTGTAAGAGAGAACGACCTTTGTTGATAAAACTTTCCATTACAAAAATTTCCTGTTCTCAAAATTGCAAACCTTATATCTTGATTAGTCACACATCAAGACGCATACTGGTATAGAAATGAGCTCCTATGTAATCCACTAAAGTGAATATTCACTGATACAAAATTGTATTTTTCTGGTAACTAGTGAAGTGTTGATCTAACAGTTAGTAAGTAATTGTCTAGTATTCAGCTAAAGCAACTTGGAAGCAACTGGAAGTGATGGGCTCTGGGGTACTAAGGAGAAAGAAAGGCGGTACATCTATTAGTTGATTTATAATTTATTGAATATGTATGTATTCATACGCTTATTTAGGCCTGTTCAACACATTTTATTCATTAATTCCACCTTATTGAGAACAACTTTATCCATACATTGTATATGTTAATTGTGACATTTGTCCGCCAGAGCGAAAATTGCTGTTAGATGAAATCAAGTAATATACTTCTTATTTAGTATAAGTATTGGTCTTGCAGTTATCTCTTTTTCGTACCCCTTCGTGAATTTCATGGTTTCTATGGGTCGAAAGTATTTACTCCACATATTCATTGCTTCCCTTCTTTGCAACGTCCTCGATTTACTTCAAAATCCATTTATTATTTATATATTACTCCTTTCATCAATTTATATTATTTCCTAATTTTATAAATTCTCAATTCTCGTCCTCGCTCATATTCCCTAGTCCGATGATACTATATACACGGAGATAATATACCACTGTCACAGTGCTGATATGACTTGATGACGTCATTTCTTCTATTCTCTTCTATATCTATCGGTGTTTCTTATGGCATCCCGCTATTGCTATTTCATGATTCCCCTTGACATATAGACACACGATTTACCATATGCTCATAAGTTTAGTGATAGCTCACAGTGCGTGCTAACGTTTCTTATCTGTTTTTATTTATTACTCAATTTGATTGTTTTGTTGTACCCCATAGGTGGTGAATGGAATCAGGAAAATATTCGGGCTTGAAATCCCTGTAAGAAAATTGTAATTGATAATGAGATGGTTGTCACGGATTCACTTGAAGATGTTGTTAGAAAAAACATGATATAATACACGGATATCCATCTTGGGTGATTGTAAATATTTAAATCTACTTCACAAGTGTGTCCAAGATAATATATAGGGAAGTAGGATGAGTAGTGCCAAACACAAATGAACCAGGTATAAGTATCAAGTAATATTTAATCAGTGTCTAAGGCATCTTTTTTCAATTATTTCTAAGAGATTGAATTCAGACTTATAGCCTATATCCGAGGGAGAAATATGGAAGAGTTGAGCGGACTTGGTGTTAGCTGCTCCAAGTGATATTTTTTCCTCCTTACTTGGCACGTGTCATCATGTTTCGTCATCTTTTCATTAGTCATCATTTTATTATCATTTTTTATAGATTACATGACGACATTGTCACCCTTTGTGCTTTTAACTTTAGTGCTACGGTCGTATAAAAATATTTAAATTTCATTTGGATGTTTCAATTTAATATGACTACGAAGCTGAAGCGGATTAGTGTATATCACATATTGTTTCTGTGAGAGGCATGATGTACAATAATGTACTTTTTTATTGTGCTCTTCCCTCACATGCCTTTCTAAATAGTCTTTGGTACAGAATATACGCCCACAGCTGGACTCGGGACATGGTAAAGACAATTTTTTGCGTCTATGGTTTGAATACCCAGTGGGGTCTTTATAAGACCGACCGCATTGCTCACATATTATCATCGGTCTTAGTGGTCGTGATTGAGTCATGTCTACAGGTCCTGCAATATTTTGTTGTATTTCTGAAGTTGGACCTGAAATCACGCTCTCTTTTGGTGTAAGCCATCTCTGTGAATTTTGTGAAGAGGACAGTGAACTTGCTTCACGGTGATGGCTCAATGCAGGTCTATCATTTGTTACTTTCTGTCTTATTGGCTCTGTTGGGTATTGCCCTTTTGGGTCTTCAACCTTTCGGGGCAAGAGGGTTGGTGCTGACGGGATTGATATTCTACTTTGCTCTGCCTGTGTCCTCGTTGTTGATTTTGATCCACTGTGTGTAGTCCTTGATGTTACTGAACTAGCGGGTGCGGGTGCTCCGTATCCTTGAGACATGGCAATAGGAGTCCATTGTTGTGTGAGTCCGTTTCCGTTTCCATTTATAGTATCAATCGGCTGTGTAGTATGTCGATCAGCTATATTCAATGTAGCAAGTGGACTTGTCTTTAAATGATTATCAGCCTGGGTCCTTATTCTCTTATCATTTCTTTCTGAACTGAGTTCATGTTGACTGAGTCGCCGTAACCTCAAATCACTTATTCCAGGAATATGGTAATCATCCCGCCACGTATTTGCCGGTGATTGACCTCTCTGTCTGTTACTTCCCGACCCACCAAGTCTATTTAACATGTCTTTGTCAATATCGTTCGTCATGACTATGGTTCACTGTTGGATTTATGGTTTGAAGTTTTCTCTTAGTATATTATCCGGGTCTTATTTTCCCGTATTTGCCCTACCCATGTAAAGAGTGTATATATGTAGGTGCTCATTGAAGATCACCTTTGTTATCCAAGTGATTAGGAATTTAATGAGACGCAATGTAACACTTCTATTTTACTTTACAAGTTAATTTTCCCGATAACAAAGGAAGTACTTTGCTGTTAATGATTCATCATTGTTTATAAATTTCTAGTTTGTAAGAGAGAACGACCTTTGTTGATAAAACTTTCCATTACAAAAATTTCCTGTTCTCAAAATTGCAAACCTTACATCTTGATTAGTCACACATCAAGACGCATACTGGTATAGAAATGAGCTCCTATGTAATCCACTAAAGTGAATATTCACTGATACAAAATTGTATTTTTCTGGTAACTAGTGAAGTGTTGATCTAACAGTTAGTAAGTAATTGTCTAGTATTCAGCTAAAGCAACTTGGAAGCAACTGGAAGTGATGGGCTCTGGGGTACTAAGGAGAAAGAAAGGCGATGCATCTACTAGTAATATATGAATATGTATGTATTCATACACTTATTTAGGCTTGTTCGACATATTTTATTTACTATTTCTATCTTGATGAGAACAATTTTGTCCATCACATTGTATATGTTAATTGTGATATTTATTCACAAGAGCAAACATCACTGTTAGATGAAATCAAGTAGTATACTTTTTTTATTTCTAGCCTGTATTGATCTCGCAGTTATCTCTTTCCGTACCCCTTCGTGAATTTCATGGTTTCTATGGGTAGAAAACATTTATCTCACATATTCATTGTTTCCCTTCTTTCTAATCCAGGCTCTAACTTCGTTTTTTGCAATGTCCTTGATTTACTTCAAAATCCATTTATTATTTACAAGTATGTCAAGATAATAATTAGGGAAGTAGGACGAATAGTGCCAAACACGAACGAATTAGGAATAAAGGAAATATCAATCAGTTATAAGTATCAAGAAATATTTAGCCAGTGTCTGAGGGCCTTCTTCTATTATTTCTAAGATATTGAATTCAGACTTATGGTCTATATCCGAGGGAGAAATATGGAAGAGTTGAGCGGACTTGGTGTTAGCTGCTCCAAGTGATATTTTGTTCCTCTTTACTTGGCATGCGCCATCATGTTTCACGTTTCGTCATCTTTCCATAAGTCGTTATTTTATTATCATTTTTTGTAGACTAATCATAACGACGTTGCTATCTATTTTGTATTTCTAACTTAAATATTACTACGGTCATATAATAAAATTCAATCTTCCTTTGTATGATTCAATCTAATATGAGCACGAAGCTGAAGCGATTTAGTGTATATATCACATATTGTTTCTGTAAGAGGCATGACGTACAATAATGTGTTCTTTTATTGTGCTTTTACTTGTGCTTTTTCTATGTTCTCTTTCTTCTTGTGCTCTTTCTTATTGTGCTGTTTGTAGTGGTACTTGCTACAGAATTTAATCCCACAGTTGGCCTCGGCACATTTATAAATCAAATTATCAGATCTATGCCTTGAAAACCCTGATTTAGTTTTGTAATGTCGACCACATTGCTCACATTTTATATCCAGTCCTACTTGTCTTGGACGTTTTTGTAGTATTTGTGATCGAGTCATGTCTACAGGTCCTGCAATATTTTGTTGTGGTTCTGAAGATGGACCTGAAATCACGCTCTCTTTTGGTGCAAGCGGTCTCAGTGAATTTTGTGAAGAGGACAGTGAGCCTGCTTCACGGTGATGGCTCAATGCAGGTCTATCATTTGTTACTTTCTGTCTTATTGGCTCTGTTGGGTATCGACCTTTTGGGTCTTCAACCTTTCGGGGCAAGAGGGTTGGTGCTGACGGGATTGATATTCTACTTTGCTCTGCCTGTGTCCTCATTGTTGATTCTGATCCCTCGTGCGTAGTCCTTGATGTTACTGAACTAACAGGTATCTTATGTCTATGGGACGATGCACTAGGAGTCAATTGTTGCACTTGTTGCGGTCGGTTTTGAATATCCCGAATCTGTGTAGCACGTTGATCAGCTGCATCTTGTGTAACAGGTAGATCCGTCTTTGCATCAAACTCAACCAGGTCGCGTATACTCATTTTATTTGATGAGTTTTGTTCGGATTGATTTGGTGGCCGTGATCTCTCGTGAGTATACGTCCCCGCCGTATTGCCCGGCCCACCAAGCTTACTTAACATATCTCTGTCAATGCCGTTCACCATAAGTCAAATTCGTTGTTCAATATGTAGCTTAAGGGTTTTTACCGATTGATGGGCTATTCGAGCCTTATTTTCTCGTATGTACTTCGCTTGGGCAAGGATTATATAGATGCAGGTATCTATTTTATCTCTGGCATACTTGTCATTGTAATTCGGAAGCTACCAGGGAGCAATGTGATACTTTACTCATTTAGTAAAACAACTTTGCTTTTCTGATTATATGAGAAATGATTTGCCGGCCATAAACAATGGGCCGTTGTCCATTTTTTTATCTAGTTTGATAGGGCGGATCAACATTTACTAAAACTTTCTATTACAAAATTCTCTTTTTTTACGTTTGCGGATCCTGCATCTCGGCTGACCATGAATCGAGACGCATATTGATACAGGGTTCTACTGATGTTTAATAGGGGATTGAAGGGGTACTTAGTAAGCAGTTGCTCGGTACTCAAGAAAGAAACCGAGACTGATGATTCCAGAAGAAAGAAAGGTAATCGTCGTGTAGTTTATGATATCTTATTTTATCTAATATTGATGTAAATTTCGATGAAAATTTAATATGTGGTTATGTCAACAAGCATTATAATAAGTTCATTATACAATACGGTTCTCCGTGAAGTAAAATTGTAAGTAAAATTTATCGAACAAACACAAACCAACCTAAACACAAATATACCACAATTCACGTTTCTAGCTTAAGTATTTTTGCACTTATATCCTATACGTACCCCTTCGCGGATTTCTTGATCTCTATTTATTAAAAAATATTTTTCCTTATACTCAATTCGAGCCTTATTTTCTTTTTCTTTTTTCTGCGACATCCTCGCTTTCTTTTGACATTCATTCCTTACCTATCTTGACGCTTTCATCACTTTATGTTCTTTTCCGTTTTTTATTTCTTCAGATCTCATTTATACTCTCCGTGCCGATGTCATTGCTTACACTAATATAACTCGCCATTATCCGTATGGCTAACTTACATCGACATTCAACCCCATCTTTCGATTGTTTATTTTTTGTTAAAAAAATCTAGATCTACCTGTAATCGTAATCAATTGGCATTTCTGGCCCTTAGTTTCTGGACCTACTGCCGGTAATACAGCGCGAGTCTTCCAGGGGAAGGGGATATTATATAGTCCGGTTTTACGTGGGCTTTCTTCCTGGACATGGATGACATCTGAAAAGGTAAACAGTACAAAACCTCTTTTCACAATGGTCGCACTTCTGCTTTTCACTCTTTGCTTCATGTTTATCTTTGTATTTAATATCTCCAAATATCTTGTCACAGAACGAACATTGCCTAGAAGATGAATCGACTTCATGAAGTTTCAAATGTTCTTTATATTTGTATCCCAGATGGTATCTTTTTTCTTTGCCCTGGACTTCACATTGCTTACATTTGTACCTTGGTTTGTCATCTTTATGGTAGGTAAGCAGATGCGTGTCGTAATGTGAGTCCAGACAGAACTTCAGATTGCATTTTTCACATTTGAGTGGTTTTTCAAGAGAGTGAAGTTTGTGAAGTCCGTAGCTCCCAGGAGAGACGAACTTCATTTCACATTTACTGCACATAAGAGTGCCTTGCGCCGACGGGCTCTCCGCCCTTTCTGTTATCTGAGTTCCTCCTGAGTTGCATTGCCTCTTATCGGCTGCAGACTGATTAGTAGTGGCTTGTGGTCTTTTTCTCTTCGCTTCAGACACACTGGTAGTGTAAGCGGTTGTCGACACTGTCGCCATATTTGCTATATTCGATGCCGAGCTTCCGGAGACCCCACTCCTTTGCTGAGATCCTGCCGAGACTGAGGTTGTACTTGAAATAGGATTTATAGGTATACTGCGTTCATATTGTTGTGGATGTTGGGGTTGTCGAGGATTATTAAGTCGACTTATCATCTCTAGACTTAATGAATCGCGCCTCTCACGTGGCCGTAATGGTGGTAGCATCACCGGTGGCTGAAAGCCAACATTTCTTCCTTCCTGCTGCTGGTCGTAATAAATGTGGCCATTGTAGTTATTATTTCTATTCATGGTTCGGCTCTAATATGGTATTCTATGATGTTACCTGCAATTCAGAATGGAGTTAGCGTAAAAAAATAAGATTATCCCTATTTAATTGTACGGAATGTGCGTCTCGGAGTGCAATGTGTTACTTCACCTATATTTTGCCTCCTGTCGGTACTTTAGCAAACACTTTGTCTTACCAAGCACTGCGAGGTCTATCTTATCTCCCTTATCCTAGTTGTAGGCAAGTATGGTTACCAAAGTCTCCCTTGAAACGGAAGTATTCCCCACATGTTCTGTACCTCATCTTATCCTGATTTCCGGGTTAGTGATCAGTAAGTTTGTAAATGAAATTTGCGATTTAAAAACACAATAAGAACGAGTGTAAAATAACTGTTGTTAAAAATTCTGTTATAAAAAGCTTATCCTCAATACTCAACTTTGCCTCTCATCACCGCACTTTGCTAGGACCCCCAAATAAATCTTTATACCGCCTAAATAGTCCTGATTCGCACATCGAAAAATTCTGAAAGCAATCTACTATAGAAGCAAATCACAATGCGTTTACTGATAGCTGGTTGATAGAATTATAAAGTACTGAATTGTTTTTAAATAATGATAAGAAAGGAATTGGGGAGACATCATGGCATTTTGCTACTACCAAAGCAAAAGGTCTCATACACCTTCCAAATATGGTATATAATTTGGATCTACCCTTTTTTTAACGACAAATCCTTAATAATGTATCTACAGATATGGTAATATAATCGACAGGTAAAAGCTGATTTTAGATATAGATACCCCTTTTAGGAATGAGAAGCCACACGTTCTTTTGATCTCTTGGTCAATCAAGAATGATTGACTTTGTCCTGATTGTTCTCGGGAGTCTCATTAGTACATTTTGAGATTGTTATTTTAATCACCTCTAGCCCTGTGCTGCGGGGCCAGCCGAGTTATACGACGGATTTTGTCCAAATTTTCTTGAAAAAATGACGTGAGAAACAGTCTTATACATGATTGAGCTATCTTTTGTTAGATAGTGAGGTCTAACTGGTATATACCCCTTATTATATATAGTAATAGCGCAATCAGCGTTGATCTCGAACCAGTAAAAAGTATATTCATAAACTCAGGTAATACGTTATTGTTTTAACTGTTTATTGATTTATTTAGCATACTAGATATTAAACTCGTGTGTTGTAGGTAACGCAAGGAGAACGCGAGTTATACACATATATATCATATGTTAATAGGGAAGAAGGAAGGGGGAAAGTGAGCGAAATCGTATAGTCAAAAAGGACCATCAGCATGGAAAGCTAGAGAAACAACAGCAAAGGCAGCAATAACAGCATAAGTGAGAAAAGGAAGAAAAAAGAAAGAAAGAGGGCCAAGAAGGGAGTACCTCAAGCAAAAGAGAAAACGAACACATACGAAAGACGGTAAGGTTGGAAAAAGGTGAAAGTAAAAGGGGATGAAGTAAACGGATATTAGGATCATGTGTGGGTAAAGGGGGTGTGTCATGGTAATGACAATGATGATGCAGATACTAGAGGTACACTTTATAATTCGTTTCAGATAATAAGGAAAAGAAAAGGGTAAGAGTACAAAATAAGAAAATAATAAACGAAAAAAATATAGATGATACCGTCCATTTGAAACTAGTAAAACAAAATAGATATCCAAGGTCTTCATTAGTTTGGGTTGATTTGTGGAGTTTCGTTCTCCGATATTAGTGAATATCTTTGATTATGCAGAATGATGACTTCGGTGTCCACATCACCAACTAAAAGTTTAGTGAGATGATGGATGTAGGCCATATCCGATCTCGGGGGCATTCCTCCTCAGCACCCTTGAACCAGTTCTCGGAGTGGTCTCAGCTACTATCCGACCTCCTCGCTCATGAAGGACCAGCTCAGTTGGTAGCTAGGCCATCCACATCTGAAATCAATAGCTGGAATCAATAATCCATATGCCGCACACATATACTCGCATAATCTGGCACGGCGTAAACGATGCGATTTCCTCCATCTCGTGGCGTTATCTCTAATTCTCAACTACGGCTTCCTCCTCATCAGCGGTGAAGTACACTGTCTCTTCAGCCACACCTTCCCTCCTCTTCGGCGGAGTAGGTCTGCGTTTTACTCGTACTTCCTCCTGCATCTGAGGTACTAAGACTTGCTCGCTTCCATCGGCGGCAGGAACCTTAACACCTTCTCCAACCCCGAGAACCGAAATAGAAGCAAACGTTCGCTGACCATCCGTTGGTGTAAGAGGCATCGCCGTACTCTCGGCTGTCTCAGCTGTCTCCGAGGTTGTTGAACTCTCTGAGCTTTCTCCATCCTCCGACCCGAGAGAAGCGAAGCTTGGGCGAGGTGATGGCTCCACACTCGGCTCCCCCTCTTGAGCACTCTTAACAATATCATTACCTTTCTTGGCGGTCGCCGATTCAGAATTGTCTCCGGTTCCCTCCTCTCTAGGCGCAGCGCCTTCCTCCCGAATAACATCCTTCTCGGTCTTAGACTTATTTGCTTCCTGGGCGGCGGGGATAGATGAAGCAAGAACAGGAGCTACAATTGTAGGAATGGATGGAATATCGGCAGAAGGCCTTGATGACACAGACCCAGATCTTCCAAGAGTGGCCAAAGTGTGGCGCCGTGGCGGAACTGTTGGCGGCTGAATCGGGTATGCGTGGGGGTGGGGATGAGTATGGGGATGATGCATCGGGCAAATATGAATCTGCACGGGCACCGGAGCTGGAACGGTAGTTGACGATGAAACATTAGCAACGACTTGCTGTGTAGCTAGTTGACTTTGTGGCTGCTCTGCCTGAGGAATTGAAGAAGATAGGGTGGTCGTTGGAACAGTAGACAAAGAAGAGTCTTCAGAGGGTGAAGAAGCTGGTGCAGCCGGTTCCGGTGCGGGTTCCGGTGCAACCTCCGTATGTTTTTCCTCAACATTAGTTTCAACATTGGCCGGTTGGTCGTCACACTTCTCGTCTTCTTTTGAAACCTCAGGAATTGGTGTAGAAACTGAAGTAGGCGTATGTTTAGAATCCCCAACTTCACTATTTGGTGTAGTTGCAGATCTGCCTGAAACTGGACTAGTCGTACTTGAAATTGACACGATCGGCGTCGGGGTAATTTGTTCCGGATAAAGCGGTGGAACAGGCTTCCGCTTTACCAAACTTGCACGCTTTGCCTTCTTCACTTCCTTTTCTCCTTCAGTTTTAACTTGCATCCCGTTACTTGCAGTTACATTGATGACATTACCACTGTTGTTGTCATCTTTACTTCTAGTCAGGTAACCATCTCGACCCTGAGAAAGCTTTGCATAAGCCTGTGCTCGTTGCAGAGAAAGCGATCGAGCAAGCGCAGCGTGCGACTGTGAGTAGGGAGTGTAGGAGTAACCTGAACCCTCTTTTCCGTGACCGTGACTTCCGCTACCAGAGTGTGATTGGGAGGTACTTCTATCACTGGAAGAACTCGTTCGAGGAATACCCATTGGAAGGGGAGTGAATGTATGATTAGCTGGTACAACATTTACAGTTATTTCAATCGTTCTCTGTATGCATAAATTAGGAATAGTCTTCTTCATACCGAATAGGGAGCTTGATCTTACCTGGTCATCAGAAAGATTCACAAGAGAAGAAGATCCTTTCCTAGTCCCATCAGGTCCGATATGAAATTCATGTTTGAACGCACTCGGTGCCCCGACGACGAGACCCGACTTCCCTGTCTTAGACGATGATGCGCTCGCGTGACGTTTATGCCCGAGTTGTGCGAGATGCGAGAACGGAGCCCATCGCGATACCTTCTCCCCGTCTTTCTCTTTCTCCTTGCCTTTGGTCTTCGTATCCCCTGAAGTAGAAGATGAAGATGAGTTTGAGGAAGGGGATTCGCGTCGTAAGAAACTGAATCCACGACCGAGTCCGAGAGACGGCAATCTTCTCCGTTTGCGTGCCTCTGGGGCTGGAGATGGATTTGCGTCAGTACCACTGCCACTCATACTTCCCGACCCTGTGTTATCTAGAGTGTCGGAATTGATAAGGAGCCAACTTGAAGAGGCTGCTGAAGAGGGCCCCTGGTTTGGAACTGGAGGAACAGGGGGTGAAGGTTCTGATTTTGAGTGTGAATGTGTACGTGACCTGGACTGTGAGCGCGAGCGCGAAAGTGATCGAGAGAGACCAAAGCGTTTTTTCGTCGGTGACGATGGTGCAGATGAAGACCTACTCTTTTCTTTTCTTTCCCTTGATGGACTTAAAGACGCTGAACCTGTTGTCGGGTGAGCCACCATAGCAGAGTTAGAAGGTAAAGACAATTCGGCTTCAGGAGAAGCAGAAGCAGAAGCGAATGGTGGGTTAGAAGTAGCCGGTAAAGTGTGAGTATAAGAAGCGGAGGAGCCACTGAGCACCGCAGTGTGTTTGAGCAAGTCAAGATTTGACGACGACGCACACGGAGTCAGCAACAACGGTGAGTTCGCGCCGCCCGCTTCTCTAGAGATCCTGCCCCCAGTATCGAGAAGATGGTGCTGTTGTGGGGCTGTGCACCCTGAGAGAAGTGTTAGCATTGCCATCTTCTTATATAGACTCTTTTCTATCTCCACGTTTCCGTATGTGTTTCGCCTGATGTTGCGGCTTGGGCGAGACGAAGGGCCGACGTGATGTCTACCGTCCAATGAAGCAATCTAGTGGTGGAAAACCGCGGGTTCTTAGCGGATCAATGCTAGAGGCCAAGGAACGAGACAGATGATAGGGGGAGATAGAGGCCCAGATATGTTATTTTTGGAAAAAAGGTAGCGCGGATAGAGAGAAAGAGGAAAAAAATAAAAATGTACAGATGTAGCGCAAAACGAAATAGGAAAATGATGAAACGGGGGTGAAGTATGGAATGAAGTTCAACTTGCACGACTCCCCCGGAGTTGGATGTGTGTACAGTATGGAACCCACTTAATAGTAAGAAATGTCTGCCGGACGCTCTATGTCTACTAAGCCACTAGTCCCGGACTCCTAATGAAGGCGAAGAGTGAGAAACTAGAGGACAGGACCTAGTAAAGTACTAGAAATAGTCCAGACAGAGGACGTTCGCGCGGGAGGTGAGTAGTCCCTAGGGTACATTAATAACGAATGTGTATTAGTATCATATGCGCCACAAGTACGGATGAACAGACGGACTTACTTGCTTCGGACTTTGTCCGTTAAGGAGGTAAGGAAAGGAAATCCTGCTTTAATTGGATTATCTCCTCTTTCCTCAGGATTATTTTTAATTTATGTGCTAGTATAGGGACAATAACTAGTGCCACTGAGGTCGTACTTATATTCTTTAATAACAATTGTAGCGAGTTTATAGAGTTGGTTGATTATGTTAGGTGACGTGGCGAGCTTAATGAACGAAGAGAAGACGTAGATCCGGAGTGTTTCTCTTTTGGCTTTGAGCCGCCACGATTATAGGGTCTAGCCTGGGCACGATGCTAAGACGTATAATATGTCAGGGAAAAAACAATGCTAGTGCTATACGATAAAAAAAGAACGAAGGACTGGATGAATGAACGAGTGTTGAACATGGATGTCTTACCTGGACAGTGATCCGGAACCGGAGAAATTATATATAGCTCTGGAGTCTATAAGGTTCTTTTTGATAACGGATGACGCCGAGGGCTGCACAATAGACTCCTCCCTTCTCGATTGTACACGACGGCGTCCGAGGTACGGTCGTTGTTTTTCTCCAGGGGTAAAGTAGAACTATGCCCGCGGTGAGTAAAAAAAGATGGATCTTTGTTAGCAACCTCCTCCGAACAGCGACCAAAGTTACTAAGTAGCCACAGGAGTAATATCAGTTCGTGTGAAAGTTTTTCGTTGGCTTGGGGGCGTTATTGGTTAGGTTTATATTGAGTTATAGAGCGAGTCAATATTAATATTGAGGTGATGGAAAAATAGGACTGCGGAGATGCGGGGACCCGGAGTCTATGGGATTGACCTTGACGTTATGATCAACCAACCTTAATATCGACCCTCAATATATTTCAGGGTACAATGCAAACTGCGACGGGACTGGTCAGTGTGAACTCGACCACAGGATGAAAAAGAAAGAAAAGAAAAAAGAGGGGGGGTCCTAAAGAAGGGTATGAAGATAGGGTTTGCTCATGCTTTTATTAAGAGGGACTAGTGCACTCTGTTGACCTCAAAAGCAATATTTAGCGAAAGTGTGGACATATGTATGTATTCAAAAATAATTGGTTGTCCGACATTCAAGCACATGAACTGGAATGATAACGTGTGTGAGAGTGCATATACCCAAGCGAAATAGATGCAATGCAATGTAGTGTGTCACGCGCATCATTGTATCACGATCATGACATACACAAAGAGCCTAAAGTTTCAATCATGGCTCAGCATGGAATATACGGCCAACATGAAGAATGATTAAGGACAGATAGAGCTATTTGCTCCGATGGTAAGAACATGGGTTTGATAAAGCGAATACAAGACGTTTGTTGACAACTTGCCATTCGAAGCCGAGGCATATGCACCCCACCGATCAAAACAACAAAAAAATGATCAACGTGCCACTCACCCCGATACCGAGCCACAAACAAAACTAGAGTAAACTTCACGCTTTTCCGAGGTAGTTCGACAACACAGCTCCGATAACACAGTAGAGCAAGCAGAGTGGGGTACGAGGGGATGAAGATAAAAAAAATAGGGGTCAATGTACAGGCCGGGTAGTTAACGGGACTAGAAGGCCAACGGGAGGGGGTTCCAGATTTATTTTTTACACGTCAACAGCAACTCTTTTTCTCATTTTTTTTTCGGGAGTACGGGGTTATATATAAAATCCACTTTTGAAAAAAAAGAGAAAAAATCGGCAAAAAAGAGTCGAATGCGTACAAAGTATATCCATAATTTGTCTTGATCCTCTTAGTTTTTTTGTCATGAGGTTCCAGGCGCTGACCTGTAGTAGAAACATCAATAATAATTAATTATGATATATTTTCTGTTCCTATTCCCTCCCTCTTGTCGGAGCTTTTGCCTCGACCTGTGAACTCCTATGGTCCAATTGCAATACGAATAACAATTCATTCAAGATTGACGGCCGTCATTTGTCCTTACCCTTCTCTCCTTCCTTTCTAGTTAAGATATACGAGTTCTCTGGTACCCCTTGTCGTCGTTAGCAACCCCCGCTCCAGATCACACATGGATTACCCCCTCCCCCCCTGGCTGTCCCAATTTTATCTTAAAAGCACTGTAACATTACGCCCAGTACCTAGTAGTCAAATGCCAACAATCATCATCATCATCATAAAACGTGAAGGCAGTGGCTTAAGTGCGGCATGCAATGTAATGTAACAATGCTCGCGGGAGTTTTTGATACCCTTTGTCCTTTGTCCAAATCTTTAACGATGGCGACCTTAAAGATCTGATAGTGTGTTCGTTGGTGAGTATGTAAGATCCAAACGTTACTCTCGATCTTCTCTCTGGTTGGTTATAGGGAAGTTCACTGCCCAAAGGCCAAACCGGCGTTCATTAACAACTCTACATCTTCCCACCACACCGTCCTAATCTCAGCAGTTGTTCTCGTACATGCACCTTCATGAGAAAACTCGTTCGTCTTAAAAAGAGTATTATCGGCCATAATAATCACTCACTATACTTAATAAAGCCATATTGTCAATCCATGTGCGTCATATCTGAATATAAGTTTATTAGTATCCATTCAGTTTTTTTCCGATAAATCTAACCTGAATTTATCTCCCCCCCTGGTCTACTTTAGTCGGTAAATATACTCTAAAGTGTATCTGGTTTACGGTATTGAACGCATCTGCCTGCCTGTCTTTCTTCACCTTGCACAGCGGGTCTCATCGTACATGGAATGTTCTCTCCCCGGATCCTGTACATTTCCAAACTCAAGAAAACAACCAGATTACTTGCTTGGCCATCTCAGATAATTACTGCATAGTGTTTGAGCGGGATAATGCAATGTATCAGACAATATCGAGACTCTTACTACGCGCTCACTCGGTCAATATCAATCGCCTCGTACTCACCCCACTCTATCTGCACAACAGACACAACCTTAACATTATTCCGCGTCATACCTAATTTTACTCTCTTACATGCACTCCATTGTTGCAATGTGATCACCCCAGTCTCAAATTCAATTAGTAACATACAGAAGTGCATGTACGTGTCTGTACATGAACCAATCTGATTGATACACTTATAACGTATGACATCAGAATGGGAAAAAGAAAGTATAAAAGAATGCGCAAGTCACATCTATCGTTTTATATATGGCTATAGAATGCAGAAAGGATAAAAAAAGTATTTGTGCATGAATTATATAAGAGAAGGACAAGAAAAGTCAAGAAAAAAAACTGAAACCGTAACTCATTATGCTTGTTTGAGCATTCACGCACGCAGGAACCCAGAGTGGCTCCAATGCAACAGTATACTCAGCCAATCACACATAAGTAGTAAAATGGATGAAAGCCGACAAATCGTGCAAAAACAGCACAAAAAAATCTTCTCTCTCATCACAGCTTACCATCGATCTCGGTCGCGGTCTCCTCCACCGCGTGCTCCCCAACCAGAGTCACTTTTACCGCCATATCCACGGCCTCCACCACCTCCTCCGCGACGGCCGCCTCCGCCACCAAATCGGCCTGGAAAAGGAAGAGTCAGTCTCTTTACCCACTAAAAAAACGTAGACCAAAGAAAGAACATACCTCGGCCTCCGCCTCCACCACCGAACTGTACCATTTCTTGAAGCTCGGGGGTACATCAGCTTTTGCTTCTCTCAAAATGTTTACCAATTCACGTGCTGCCTTTGCGTTTTCGGTCGTGAAGAAGGTGTACGATGTACCTTTTTGTCCAGCACGCTATTTTAAGGAAATCAAAATTGCTATGTCAGACAATGCCGCAAATAACAAGAAGGCGGAGAAATGATACAAACCCCTGTACGACCAATGCGGTGAATATAATCTTCGCAATTGTTCGGGAAATCATAGTTCTGCGGGACATCAATCAGGTTAGAAACAAGAAAGACAGAAAAAGAATTGACTACATACGATGACAAAGCCTACATCCTTGACGTCTATTTTTTGTTTCATATCATCGTATCAAAATGCCAGTTTATAAAGGCAAATCAAGTTTTGGGGGGTAAGGAAGTAACAAGAACAGTCAACAAACATGACACACGGTTAGCACCAACAGCACAGGGGAGCACACCCATCGCACACAAATGGCACTAGAACAAATTGATACAGCACAAAGTAACGTATCCAGAGACAGCCAGCGTAGTAACTCAACCTAGAACATTCTACATAGAGACAAGTCCGAAGCGTCCATTGTCCATGTAAAGGTCCTTTAGCAAGGGGTTGAGGCTATTCTGTATGAGCAAGTGTCCTTTTCATGGTATAAAATAAGATACTTGACAAACAAAAACTCAGGCAATGCGTTTAAGAGAGAAAATCACACCATGAGGAAGGAACAATCTGAAGCTGACTCAAGTCCATAACCACTTTCGACTGACGGAACCCAAACGGAGCTTAGGCGTTACAGTAAAAGGGTAGAGGAAAAGCAGACTATTCATGCCTCTAGAATGGGTGATTATCAACGCGCACGGGTGCCTGAGCCGAACTTGCTTGCATTAAGCCTCACACCATGTCTCAGAATACGTACCGTGTGTGAGCACACAAAACCAGCTAAACAAAAAGGCATGTGTACCACAACGATGCTAGATTGTCCGTAAACGTGTACCTCGCGGCAGCAACCGCCCATGCTGAAAGAGCTACAAATGAAATACATACCAAGTCCTCTTGATGCTACATCCGTAGCGATCAAAATCGGTGATCGGCCAGCCTTGAACTCGCTAAGGACCCAATCACGCTCACGTCTGATAAAATAAGAATTAGCATAATGAAATCAATTAAAAACGCGAGAAAACTCACTGTTCTTTGTCTCCGTGGATGGCCAGTGCAGGCCATCCGTCTTGTCGGAGGTATTTGGTAATGTCGTCAGCAACACGCTTGGTACCAACGAAGATAAGTACTTTAGCGTTCTGTGTACTGATATAGTCTAAGTGCTTGACGAGTTTCGCCCTCTTCTCAAATTCGGTGCAAACCTCAACAATCTGAGTAATATTGTGATTTGCAGCCAGTTCGGTAGAACCAATATTAACTTGAATCATGTCATTTAAGAAATCCTAAGTAAAAAAAAAAGATTAGCCCGATAAGCACCCCATGAAGGATAGTATATACTCACATTAGCAAGTTTCTGCACATCCTTAGGCCAGGTTGCACTGAACATCAGAGTTTGTCTATCAGGACGGATCTGCGAAACAATTTTACGAATCTGAGGTTCAAAACCCATATCCAGCATGCGATCTGCTTCGTCCATAACAAGGTAAGTCACACGTCTCAGGTTTGTCTTTTGCTGCTCAAGCATATCAATCAGGCGCCCAGGAGTTGCAATAACAATTTCGACACCCCTTTGAAGGTCACGAATTTGAGGGCCCTTGGGGGCACCGCCGTAGATAGCAGTATTGCGGATACGAGAGTTTGAACCGAATTTAGTACATTCTTGTTGGATTTGTACAGCGAGTTCACGTGTTGGGGCAAGAACAAGGGCAATAGGCCCATCTCCTTGAGCCAAAAGGGGTTGCCTGAAGGAAGAACAAGAATTAAGTGTATGGTCAGCTGTCAGTGAGGGTCAATTACGTACGCATTTATGTGTAACATGGCAGGAAGTGCAAATGAGATTGTTTTTCCAGAACCGGTCTGGGCGATGGCGACAACGTCTCTTCCAGTTAATGCCATAGGCCAGGCCTGACATTGAATGGAGGAAGGGGCGGTAAAGCCTTGAGCTTTGATAGTCGACATGATGTAGTCCGGGAAACCCGCTTCTTCGAAAGTACTGACTGGGCGAGGAACGTTGCGGCCAGCAACCTATTCCAGTGATCAGCATAACCTTGACTTTGAATTGAGAAAAAGTAAAAGCTAACGAACCTTCATTTCCTTCTGCCTTCTAAAATCCTCTATTTCCCTATCGCTACGGGAGGTGACCCGTGGGTCTTCACGATAGAAGTTTTTCTCGAATTTCTCGAGACGATGCTTACTCCAATCTATATTTTTAAGTCCCCCTCCAAGACCGCCCATCTTGTCATGGCTGTCATATCCATGACCGCCACCACCGTAGCTGTTTCCATAACCTCCCCCATTTCCCCCATAGCCTCCACCGTAAGAGCCGCCGCCGTAACCCTACAAAAAAAACAAATATTTAATTGCTGATTTGAGAATGAGGAAAAATGAGTACTTACCATTATTATAAGCTCAAAAAATAGGATATATGAAGATTAAAAAAAGGTGGGTTCGTGGGGTATTGTAGATGTCAATGAGACTCAAGTGATAGTGGGGGAAAGGGACTGGATGTGAAAAATAATTGGACTCAAATCTGTGCAAACACAGCATGTCCAAAAATGGAAATGCATGGGTGGCGCATATGATGTTTGGTCTATATACGCGTATATTGTGCAAATTATTATGATTAAATACTATAACCTAAGAAAAGAGATACAGAAGATTAACACCAAAGGAACGTTTACATGCACGGTAGAGACCGACCAGAAAAGATACATGAAATTATAGTGATGCCGATGAACAAAAACAATTATAATTTGAAGATCCTTGCCATGATAGCAGACCAAGAAAAAAAAGGTTTGGGTATGAAAGCAACAAAGAGGCAGAAATCCCTATAATTAAACCGATCTAAAACGAGAGCAAGAAGTGCGGTTGATATAGCACAGGTATACAGGAAAAAAGAGTCCAATATGAAGGGGAAAAAAGGAAGGAAAGTGTTGTTGTATGGATGAGTCACAAATACATCTGCATGTTCTGTTTATTCAAGAAGTGTCGCAATAGGACAATAAACTTTGGAAGGCAGATGATGTGATGAATGTTGGTATAATACGCGTCGGTCTTGAAATGAGTCCATAGATTGTGTTTGTTACATAACTATACACTTGTCGTGGTGGTGCTTCTTGCGCTTTGGGTCTGGTGGGAAACGTTCTCGGATTTGTCGAACCAAATCCTCGAATACATCATTGACGTTCCAGTTCTTTTTGGCGGATGTTTCGTAGAATGGCAAACCCCACGAAGCTGATTTCTCTTGAATTTCTTCACGACCGACCTCACGTTCGGAGGTGAGGTCCGATTTAGTTCCAACGACAACAATAGGCACCTTCTGGCGTAAAGGGGGGGCATATGCGTATTAATCAGGCTCAGGAGCGATCTGGAAATGAGGCGGTAAGTTTACTTACATCACCCCTGATTCGGAGTATCTGTTGCCTCAAGTTGTCTACTTCACGCAGAGTCGTTTTCTGGGTTAAACTACGTTCTTGATTAGTATATCTTATCACAACACGCGTAGGGCCCGGATTCTACCTGAACACCAGTATAAAAGCCATTCCGGACTGATAGGAAAGGCCTAGTCAGTGTACATATTCCTTTTATTTGTGTAGAAAAGGAGCATCTCACTTTGATGTACATCTCATTGAAGGCAGTGAACTGTTCCGCTCCTGCCGTATCTAAGACTTCAAGCTGGAAACAGACGGTTGGCAAATGTATTCATTGAAAAAAAAAAAGTCGATACATGTATCGACACAATACCTTCGTCCATTTGCCGTCGACACTGAATTCGCGGCTATATTCCTCTAATTAAAAGAAAGGAAACCGTTTAGCCAGATATGAAGATTCAAATTGATGAGTGCTATGTTACCTTCGATGGTAGGGTCATAGCCATCGACAAAAATGTCTTTTACAAATCGGCAGGTCAGGGCTGATTTGCCGACGCCTCCCGCTGAGGAGGGAGATAAGCACTTGTAAAGAAAAAAAAAAGACAAGATGGGAGAGAAATTAGACGCGTACCTCCGAGTACGACTGCGAGAAAACGCGAATGATTATTAGAGGAGCGTTTCATGATTGCAAGTCAAGATGAACGAGGATGATGGTAAGAAGAGAAGAAGGCATACCAAACCGAGTCCAAGGGGAGGAGCTAGTCCTTCGTCTCGATCTACTTCTTCTAGCCCTCCCAGCCGGAGCCTGAGACTGTCCATCACCTGTTCCGATCGCCAGCGCGGATATTATCAAAAAAGATAGTGATTATAAGTTTTTGTAGGTAGAGTTTGATGCAGGCACTCAGATGCCAACTATGAAATGAATGAATAAGGTGATGAAAAAAAGAGTGCGAAAAAAAAAATTCTGCTCTTTAAAACGAGTGCAAAAGGGGGGTTGTTAAAACGCTATTAATTTAGCGACAGCAGTGTTCACTAGCGCTACGAACGCGGCGCGTCGCACGCGGCTCTCCCTTTGCCGTCGACCACCATGGTCGCCCCTCGTGTCTTTCTCGATTTCACTGTCGACAATGCGCCGCTCGGAAGGTAAGTGTTGTCTTATTTCCATCGTTACAATCCCTGCGGTTCTGACAGAACTCGTTCACTTCTCTCCAGAGTTATTTTTGAACTCTACAACATCTCTGCACCGAAAACAGCTGAAAAGTACGTCCAGTTTGGTTCTTTCTTTTCCCTAAATGTTTATCTGACAGCTCCACTATTCTAGTTTTAGAGCATTATGCACTGGCGAAAAGGGCATCTCCCCTATATCCCAGGTCCCGTTGTATTACAAGAATTGCCTTATACACCGCGTCATTCCCGATTTCATGATTCAAGGCGGTGATTTTACCAAAAGAAATGGTACAGGGGGTGAATCAATTTATGGCGCTCCATTTGCCGACGAAGACCTTTCAAGACCCGTAGACGAGCCTGGGTGAGTGACCACTAGCTTGGGTTTACTATTCTCAACTTTCTATCGGCATTATCATGAGCACCGTGAAGAAACCACTAGCTTTGTATGCCTCGTACCTATACGAGACTTGCGGTGTTATGTTTTCCATATAAGGCTTGATCCGACCTAAACCATAGTGTTCAGAGTGGATAGAAGGGATTCGCTCTCACTCATAACTGGCAAGTTCCGCTATTAATACTGGGAGATCAATTACATATTATATGCCAATCCAGTCGATGAATCTTATCTGTTTGGTCGTCACTACAGATTGTTTCCGTTTCATCGGATTCATTCTTCCAAAAGCACTAGTTTACCACGGGATGCTTTCCCAAGTTTTATACTATGTTCGAGGAATAGCAAAAATCACCCGAAGTAATGTTTCCTTGATGAATAGATACTAATTAAACTTCCTGTATAGGCTCCTCGTCATGGCGAACAAGGGTCCCAACACAAATGGCTCTCAATTCTTTATCACACTCCGTCCATGCCCCCATCTTAATGGAAAACACGTCGTCTTTGGGCGCGTCATCCGCGGATTTGAGGAGGTTGTCAAGCGCATTGCAACACTTCCCACAGACGCGAAAGACCGTCCGACTACGCCCGTGGTGATTTCAAGTTGTGGTGAACTTGAACTTCGACGCCCTCCTCCTCGTCAACCATCTCCATCGGAGAGTGCTAGCTCGGAAGAAAGTGAGAGGAGTAGAGGGAGGAAGAAGAGGAATCGTTCTCCTTCAGGATCGAGGTCTAGGTCCAGGTCACGGTCTAGGTCTTCGATTAGGTCTGAATCTCGGTCGAGGTCAAGGTCGAGAGGGCGTTCATATTCGCGATCGAAGTCGAGATCAAGGTCACGTTCTGTGAGCTCCAGTGATTCTGAAGCAGAAGCCCGGAGACGGCGCAAAGAACGAAAGCGCCTACGTAAGGAAAAGAAGAAAGAGAAAAAAGCAAAGAAAGCTAAGAAAAAGAAACACCGATCAGGTTCTCCGTCTGATCCTGAAAAGCAAGAAGGTGCTTTGGATGGACAGAAGGCTCCTCATGAGGAAACGGAGGAAGAGTATGATGCGCGCTTAGAAAGAGAAGAGCGGGAACGCATTGAAGCTGCTAGAAAGCGGGAACTCGAAGAAATTAGAAGACGATATGCAGAGGAACGAGAAAAAGCTGAAACGCAAGATGGTATTCGGTATAAAGGCCGCGGACGAATGAAATACATGGATCCAGAGACACGGTCGAGAAGACATTATTAACTTTCTTCCATTCACTATAAAAGCAGGATATAGTCTGGTGTCCTGTTATCGGATGTATCTCCCCTTTGCATATGTATATTTGCTTTGTCTCATCTAATTTATGATCCCTTGCTACAAGAACGCCTAACTTACTTGTCTACATTATCTGAGTTGTACCGAATAAATAGTTGAGCTACGTCTTATATGACTGCTAGAAGGAAATGTTTAAAAGATAGAAACAGTTTCAGGTGGCTACAACAACATTTAGAGAGGGATAGGTTGGTACTAATGACAGGAATCCGTAAAGGTCATGCTACTGACAACAAAAGGGGACAATCAACCAAGCTTGAAGGCCGGGAATGTTGAAAATGAACTAATAGACAGACATGGTAATGAACAATACATAGGGAAAGATAAGTAAACTGGCGAGCGAGAGCGACTAAGCAAACGGACGGAAAGAAAACAGTAGGCCATGAAAAGAGAAGAAAAGGGGGGAAAAACAGACAGATTTGTTAGACCAATACATGTAACTACCTGTAGTACAACTTTTAGTAAAAGATTAGGCATGATTCCACAATTATACAGAAGCTTCTTCCTGCTTTTCGGTAACGTTTTCGGCACTTGGCTTTTCCTTGGATGCCTCGGGGGCCGCCTCTTTCTTGCCTGCAGCAGCATTGGCAAAGCTGAACGTGGGTCTAACATTGGATGAAGTAGAAACAGGTGCGGGGGAGTTGCCGTAGCAGTTGTGGTTGTTGGGGATGTTACGTCGCCGCTGGAAGAGGTCGTTGGTGAGCGTGCACTATCAGTGGGTCCTGGGCGGGGACGAGCTTGGCGTGAACTCTGACGGGACATTGAGTGCTGAGTAACCTTTTCTTTGATTTCTTCCTTCTCTTTTTCTATTTTCTCCATTACTTGTGCTTCGCGCACTGACACATCAACGGGCCTAATTCAGGGTAGGAATTGTAAACTGGCTGCCAGGGACCAAATTTGAAATAACATACTTAGCTGCGCCAAATGGACTTGACTTTGAAGCTGTAAAGCCAGCAGATTTTGGGGATGAAAGAGGGGTGGCTTGAGATGAAGCACTGGTAGAGCGCGGAAGAAGCTCAAGTTTCCTCCGACCCATTTGTGGGGTAGGAGGTACTGAACTACCAGCTAAAGAAAAGTAATAATTTAACATTAATTTCAGCAATTCATCAGAGCATTCACTGGGGGCTTACGGGAAGTGTTCGTACGAGCAGGTCTAGGTCTTCTCCAGTCTCCATCGTCCGGTAAAGCGGAGGGCGGACCCATCTCACTTTTACCTCTCATAGATCCGAACCGACTTCCCGGGCGGCTGTCATTTTCCTGAGGCTTGAACTTGCCTCCAATTACCCATTTTTCTTCAGTATCTGCGGGGCTGACCTCTCCCTCAGGAGTTGGGGTTGAGAAGCCTGAACCACGCCTTTTATTTGGAGGAACTTCTGGTTCCGCAGCAAAGCGAGTAGGTCGGTTTGAGCGCCAGTCAGTGTTATTTTCCGATGCTGATTCTCGACCAGCTTCGGAACTACCTATTCCATCGAACTTCCTACGACTACCATCCCGACCACCCTCACGCCCTGGAAGATCGGGTAAGGGTCCGTCACGCCTCCAGTTTCCTGAAAACTTGTCGTCATCGAATGCCCCTCCACCCGGGCGTTCTTTTGCTAATAAAACCCATATGAGGATAACTAAAGTAGGCAGTGAAAGATCTCACTTACGAGGTTCGGCAACATTAACGCGGATAGTGCGGTTGCTGAATGACTTATAAATGGAGAATTGATTAATATTCAAGGACATATCAATCTGGTCATTGAAATATTACATACAACACCATTCTTATTCAGCGCTTCTTTCAAGCCATCGACAGTGGTAAACTCGACATATCCAAAGCCCTTTGGTTTGTCGTCACGATCACGAATAATCTTGGAAGATTTGATCTGGGGAGTAAAGTTTGAGCTTTGACCCATTCCAATAAACTTAAGCTACAACTTACTTCATCAGTGGTTCCAAAAAAGTCTCCTAGCTGTTTCTCAGTAAGATCGAACGCCAAATTTCCTACAAAAGCCGTGAAGGGAGGCTGAGTAGGTAAGGGAACTTCAACACGGGGAAGAGCAGGTCCGCGATC
Organism: Pyrrhoderma noxium; assembly: GCA_002287475.2. NCBI lineage: Eukaryota > Fungi > Basidiomycota > Agaricomycetes > Hymenochaetales > Hymenochaetaceae > Pyrrhoderma > Pyrrhoderma noxium. The sequence goes on along the minus strand of CM008258.1, from coordinate 1,908,633 downwards.
AGCTATGCACCGGGTCAATATATCTCAGTACTTTTTAATAGTCTAGATATAAGATGTATCTCACGCCTAGTAGAAAGGAAATCGTCTCCTCTGCGAGCATATCCCCTGTCTCCTGCTCTGTCGTCCGTCTTCGGAGCAGCTGCACCATTAATAATTGGCAAGGAAGAGTAAACAAATGCTATAGATATAGAAAAAGTAGAATACTCACGAGCAGTCGGGAGGGCCTCCATCTCGTCTGCCCATGACCCCAGGGCTATATATGTTGTTTAATATTGTAAACAGACGCATAGATGCCTCAGATACTAACTACTGTCCCCCAGGAATTCATTTAGCGACATTTTCTGGTTCTTTTTGGGAGCTAATGATATGTTATGAGTAATTCTGGTCCTAGAGCCATAACAAGAGACGGACCCATGATTGTAAAATATTCTTGATTTTTGAGTTAGCTGAGAGTACAGTTGACGGTGAGCGGGTGAGGCTTAGGACGTGCTGAACGAGATCATCTCAAAATTCTCACCTCGTCCTTCTTATGTAATCCTAACTATGCATATACTCGATCAGTTGAGGCAAAGTGTAGACTCTTGAGACAATTTAGAATCCCTTCCGTTATTTCCGAAACGCAATGCAAGAACAAATATGTCCAAATATACATCGTAATCAAAATACAAAATCAAAGTAAACCCCTCGGTTACACACTATTTGAAATAATTAATACATTCTTCCCTGCAGCCGGGTTCTCAATTATACAATAATCGTTCCAAGTAACATAGTCACAAAAGTACAAAAAGATATGATATACAGGTGCATTCCTGTATAGTATGCCACCGAGCCAGAAGTGGATTGAGTCGCAGTTGCCGATGTAGGTGAACTCAAGGTGGTTATCGTAACTTGAGTTTGACTACCGCTACTAGTCGTAGATGGAGCGGCCGCACCACTGGTTGATACAATGATGGGCACGGGTTCAAATGACGCTGTACCAGTAACCGTTCCAAGTGTCGTACTACCACTAACGGCTACACCAGATTCAACGACGCACACAGCGAGGGATTGGCCATTGACAGAGCACTGAGCATTGAACGAAACGGTAGCACTATCTCCCGACACAATTGCTAGCTCTGATACGTGGGTAGCATCCTCAACGAGTGTCACTAGTAAGATTCAGGGATCAGCATCATCATGTTTCCCCATAGTGATGTACGAATATCACCCACCAGTAACTGGTAAGCCCTGTGAGCCTGGCGGCGGGGATCCCGAAAGGACATATGTAGTACCATCCGAACCTGTCCCTATTATCTGTCCCTCCAGACTAACTTGTCCGCCAACCACTGGGAACAGGGAAGCAGTTATAATTTGTGATTTCACACCTTAAATAAGTGTATTTTTAACCAATGTTAGAAAAGGATATACTCGTATCTTACCAGTCAGGGAAGTCAAACCCAACGCGATACAATATAAGTACCTGTACATCCCTGGGCAGAGTAAAGAGAGTGGAGTTTTACCAGTAGAGCAGAGAATAGTTGGTGACGAGACTAATGGGAGGACTTGCACATCACCAGCGGAGCCTCATGTGCTCCGTGTGTGCGCTGTAAAGCGCTTATTATTTTGCTAGCCATGTGGGCTTACTAGTGAATCATCATATTGACTTTTTACGTGATAAATTGATAAATTCTAATGCCAGCAGATAATTAAATGCGACAATGTAGTTGAATATAGAATTAAATATTGTTATATTCCTAAATTACATTTTTTCTTTGTTTCCGTATCAAAAAGAGATGCAGGTATATCTATGTGTAACTACAAAGAGATATAAAAAATGAAACCTTCTGTCAGTCATGTACTAGGTACGATGCATAATTTACTATCCCAACGTCCCTGCGGGTGAACACCTTTTGGAGCTATTAATTCCGTACATTTTTTAATGGTTGAGGTGTTTATACACGAGCCTATTGTATCTTGGGAGTTAATCATCAGGTTGAAGGAGGTCTCCCCACTGACGACACCTCAACTCCGATCAGTGTTCCTGCACCTATGGTTACTACTAGTAACTTCCGTCCTTATTTAATGTTTCCCCTTTTTGGTCGGTTGACCAGCTACACTGTAAAAGAACACGTCTCTCTCTTGTATTAGTTGTCAACGATGATTCGCAGTACTAGTTCGGATACCTAGTATACACAGATACTAAGGACCAGCCATCAATCTTGACAGTTTAATATCCTCTCGATGAGCAAAAATGTACACCGGCGATATAATGACCTCTTGCTGCATTGGTATGATATATAAGGCACGGTGTGATATAAATAGGACGAAAAGACAACCAGAAATTTTAAGCTGAATGTCTTTTGTAAGACTAAAGTTGAAGGGAGGAAGGAGAAATTGAGATTGTTGTGCTACAGTACATTTTAAATATCATTTGCAACGGTGATTGACGGCGGATCTCAAAACATTATTTTATTGTGTACGTAGTACAGTAGGCCACAGGCGAAATATCGTTAACTAGCTTGCTATGTGTTGCAATTTCATGGACCATAAAAAGATACTAAATCTCGGCTATCTCTCCCAAACTGGAGACTGTAGTCTTTTGATAGCAGTGAAAAAAGTCCTAGTCTTATTTCACGACTCCTCACCTCCCCCAAATGAGAAAGTATTAGACGTGCTGCTTTCTTTATGTTATTTTTTTTCACAAAGTTTAGGTACTACGTAATCAGTTCTCCTTGCGTATCTACGTCCAGCCTCCCTCTCTTTACTCAAATCAACGCGAACGTTCAAGAAACACAGATTCGAGACACAAAGTTAAATATTACAATCAGCTCTCCTACTGTTATCACTATCTACTACTGCGTTGTCGTTAATGACATATAGAGGAAATTTTACTAGACGGTTATATAGGAATTCGTTTAGCGCGAAAAAAGGACATTGTTTCATTGAAAATTTTGCTCACCTAAATATAAAGCGTTTGGGTTTATTCCTTAAACGGGTATAATAGATACGTATTAGATGAAATTATAAACCCATACCTTCATGAATCTAAGGAAATTCAGTAGATCCAGGTTATTAGAAATAGAAAAAAGAAGAACAAGTAGGTAGATAATACTTACAATAATAGGGGATTATAAATTTTTCGCTGCTGAAAAGCAATAAAAGGTGTAATTCATGGCTGACAACCAACGCAAGAGAAACGTGTTTCTCCACAGTGCATTCGGTCCGCCATATAAAAAAGAGGAAATAATTGAACCAGAAAAAAAGAAATGTGCTAACCGGATATGTATAATGCCCATATACTTACCCCTGCCCCAGATCCATGAAAGAAGAAAAGATAAATACTCACAAAAACGCACTTCCCCCCCCTCCCCTCAACACACACCACCACCACACCGCACACCTGCCTCCCTCAGCTCTCACATCCACACAACACCACTACCACTCCTCTTCCCCTTTCTCATCGTGCCCATGACTCGCGAAAGTCTATGGAACATGTTTCTAACCCTGACGAAAGGGCCGGAAGCGCGAGCCGAAGCCCTCAGCGAGGGGACTTCAGCATAAGAATGATCAACTACCACTGTTGATTGTTGAATCTCCGGAAGACCGATGATTCCAAGTCCGATGGGCCTGCCACCATGATTCGGACAGCATGGGTAGTTGTTAACGGTGTAGTCTCTACCCAATCTTCTGATACGCCACTCGGGCGGGGGTGTAGGAGGGGTAAGCTCAGCCCAGCTGGGCGAGTCGATGTATTCAATCTGTTAGCCAATTTAGTCAGGAGAAATGGATATGAGGGGAATCAATAAAGAGGAGAGCACGTACAGGGGCGAAACGATCGCCGTCGTAGATAATAAAGTTTAAAGAAGACATCGTTAAGAAGATATAAGGATGATATGAGTGGGGGTAGAGGATGGTGGTTAAAAGACGAAGGCCAAGGAATCAAATTCGGAGGCGGCCTTGTTATATACTTCCCAGTTGGTTCTGTGATCGGATCTACTAAGGTGAGACATGCATTGAGTTCGTCGAAAGTTCAGCAAACTGGTTCACTCTAAGTGATATTCTATCTGATCCCAATCTTTTGAGGTAGAAAAGTGTGTATAAGTCATACTATAATCTTATTTGATTTCAATTTTGGAAGGATTCGTCTATTTACTTTTAATGCGTATACCTTCATTCAACTATCGTTTGTCGGCTGGTAAAAGACTTTGGACCCATTTATTTGCTTGTGTTTACCTATGTATACCACAAACGTTTGTTATTTTTCGTACAAACAATGCATGAGTAGCAGTCAGCCTCTCGTCCCAGCCGAAAAAAAACATGACGACCAGTGATTATAGAATATAGGGGTATGCTATCATATTTTTCGATAAATGTGAAATAGTATTGATCCCTGTTTCGTCATGTACTAGTTTTCATCTTTAATCCACTTGCCACATGAACTGTGGCTGGCAACCTTAGCTATGAAGGTTTAGCATATTATGCGGAGGAACAGCATATCAACCACCTTTCAGAGACTGGACATTTTTGGATGCTTATGATAATATATCTGTACATCTTTGAATACAATCCTATAGAGTCCACAATATTCGGGATGAGTCTTTAAATCGCGTTACAATACACGAAACAGGGGCTTGTTTTAAAACAGCCTAATCTACAAGATCGCGCCTTCTGGGATATTGTAATATAGGGGTGTACCAAATACATGATAGAAATGATCATTCTTTCCTCCGCTTTTTTCGTCTCCATAATATTCCATCGGGAACCACTATGGTAATGTTAGGGGCAAGCAAAAAACTTTCTCCTAAAGGTTAATAAACTACATACATGCGGCTCATCCAAAGTCTCCTTATAATTCCTCAAATAGCGTGCGGTCTTCGACTCATTAGTTACACCATATCCAAATCGGGGGACGACGAATTGTCCTGCTTGGAGTTCTGTATCGGTGACCTTCCCTCTCGACATCCTCATGTATGAAGTACGATATAAACCACGATAAAATATATATTCACACCTGTGCGTTTAGGAGGTTGATGAAAGGTGATGATGATGATGTATACTAGGAAAATACGACATCTTACCATCTATCGCGATCATCCTCGTCTATATCATGCATATTTCCGTCTTCAATGAAGAAATCGTATGGAGCAGCTATTTAACTGATCAGCTTTGATTTACTGGTTGCTTTTCAATACTATGGACTCACGCCGAGGAGCATGGGGTTTTGTCACGACATAACCCAGAAAAATAGCAGGACTAGGATAGGATGAAGCCAAGATACGAGAAAGCTCCTTGGATTGCAGTTCTCTGTCCAAAGGATCTTCTTCTGCGGGTTTCATCAGTAACCTCGACTACTATTTGCCTAAGTGGGTGGAAGTACCTTGACCATTGTGCGCAACAACTACCATGACTTCCGTTCCGAAGACATTGAGATAAGCTGAGATTGCTGGCGCGAGTTCACCGTGTGGGGAAGGGAGAAGATGGTGAGTAGAGTTAATGATCGGAAACTGATGGGTGAATAAAGTCAATACCGCCGAAAATACTAAGAAGGACAGAAGACTATATCAATTTACCTTTGAAAGCAACACAGCGCCCCAGGTGTGTTTGTTGGGCCCTGGACCTAAGTCAACGTACTATGTTTGGGTTGAGGGAAATGATCCTAAGAAACCAATGATATATTTGATCTTACATATCCCAGCTCTTCTACAATTACACGAGTTCTGTATGATCTTGAGAACCTATTCAAATCATGATCAAAGTTGCTCACAAATCTCGATTGCCGTAGACGGGCCTCTAGATAACTTAGTCAGCCATAAGACTGACCGAATCACGGGTCAAGTAACTCACATGTAAGTCAGTCTCTAATAATCCAACAACATCTAGCTCCATATCCCTAAAATTTGGTTATATCAGCCAGATGATAAATGGGCAAATCTGAGTGTGAAGTTACCGGATAAGGTCTTTCATTGCTCGTTGACTATCTCTCCCTTCGTTGTCCATCCCAAAATGTACAGTCCAAATTCCAGCACGTAAAATACGCGGACCAGGACGGAATGGTTGTGGAGATATTGATGGAACTTTTACGACTGTAGCAATACCATTGAGAGTGGCAAAAATGGCGAGAAGACTAAGTATGAGTGCTTTGAAGCGTGGTAAGAACAATATTTCCATTAACCGAGTACCATATCCATTTTTGTTTGGCCATGAGAAAGCGGGAGAAAGGGCTGCTATTTGCGCAAAGAGTACTCTTTAAAAGATATCAGATCGGTTAATACTCAGAGACGTTGGGAAAAAACTCACAAGTCTGTTCTCTCTCTCAAAATCCACCCGGTTGGTACAAACGCATATGCAACTGTCCAAACATTTGCGAGATAAAACAAAATAGACACTAAAAATGCAGTAAAGTAAACTTTGCCAGCTTGTTCGTGTAATGATGCATCGATCACCACTCGTGGGATGATCGACATCAAGAATATCGCAAGGCCTAGACCTCCAAAGTAACCAAACCAGTCACCATATGAGTATAGCACACAAGAAGATAGAGCTCCGAAAGCAAGCCATGCAGGGCTAGATAGAAGCCTTTCAACCGAAGAGTTGGTAACTGGTATACCAAGTCCGATACATTGAGCGAGAAGGGTGAGAATACCATGAGTATGGGGAACAGGACCCTTGATGGGATAGCCGGTCCATGTCCACGAGATTAATGTACTTGAGTCCGTCAGGAAGCAATGTAAGCTGAAAATCAAACTTCCCAAAGTTATTGAGCTCGTAAGCCAAGTTGGTTTACGGTGTCCAGGTGTCGGATCTCGAGTTATGACTTTCTCATTTGCAATGGCTCTGGGTCGGGTCGCTAGCTCTGTTATGGCCAATATAGCAAGAAGAATCCCTGTTTTATTATATCCTCCCGACCGTTCGTCAAGCATTGGCCAGACTATCGGAATATTGAGGACACTTATCTCCCATAATACAAAATAAGGCTTACTAGGATTGTTTCCATAACTTATATTTTTCAGAAACGAAGACAGAATAAGTCCGAGCCCCAAATCTAGAATAATAATTCAGTGAAAGGCCTTAAGAACCAAGTCCAACAGGAAGCTCACATATACTATATGTTGCGGGCGAAGTATCACCAAGACCAGCTAAGTCTACTGAGATACCTAAGCAGGCAAAAATACTGGCAAAGAAAACAAGGAGAAGTCTCTGTTCAGGTTTTGGTAATTTGTATGCTATTAGACCCAAAAGACAAAGAAAATGAAGTGTCACACGGCCGGATCTAGTTGACAGATAGTTTTTAATCAGGGGGAGACCAAGTAAACATGGAGAGAGAAGAGCAAGTAAAGCAAGTTCTGCCCCTGCGATACCAAGCTCCCATACAGAGAAGTAGAAAAGACTTGGTATAAGCGACGTATAAATAGACCAGAAAATATAAGCTGTTAAGTAATGTTTATGTTAGCGAGATGAGCTAGCAACAATATAAAAGAACGAACAGAGGTAGATATCTGAGACAGCAGAAAGCTGGTGTCTATTTTCTCGAAATAATGAATACAAGAAATTGCCAGTTTGGGGAGTAGGTTTTAATGTTTGCTTAATGATCTGAGGTTGAGATGGCTGATCAATTTGTATGTCATTTACAGTCTTTTGTAGAGATGATTTACTGTCCCCGATTGATAAATAAAACCTATGGTAAACCATATTTTTTATACATACTTATCTCGGGTACTGAAAGATGTCGTTTCAGCATTGATCGATATCTATGTTAACTAGTGAGAACCATGTTATCTTCTTCCTTCATGCTTTTCCCACAGACCTCAATATTTGCACAAGCAAAATCAAATTTTGATGCGGAATCATAAAGGATATCTGTGAAAGTTAATCCCCATTCAAAGAAAGCATAATGTGTGTATGCTAACAAGCGACATGAATTCATGCAAATACAAAAATTAAAAATGACGTCATGTAGATCGAAAACATAGATCCACTTACCGCCCGGGATACGATGTACTTTATGTTGGATGAAAAAGTATACCATTGGGACAATTAACCCAAAGAAACTGAGGGGAGGGGGGTTATTGGTTTCAAAAACACGTTAATGAAATTCTACTCACGCAGAAGTATAGAAGATACTGCGGATACAAATGCATTCAGAATCTCATTGAAAGAAAGCTTCAAGTGTTTCAACTTACCGTCGCTTTCGTTGAACGGCCCATCTTTCACCCTTTGGGGTACAAATAATGCCACCTAGCATCCACGGTATGTTGCAAACAATATATGTTATCATGAGAATATCATGGGCGTCATGATCATCTTCCGAGGTAATGTATACCCAACCACCACAAGATAGTGTTCGAATAATTCCAGAAAAGAAGACAATAATAGAAAGAGAAGGATGAGATGAGCGATTGATGAGATACTGGAGAAGGACTAGTACAAATCGAGGACCTAGTTAATAGAAAGCAGTAATTGGTATTTGACCAATATGAGTAAAATGAACATAGATAGGAAGGAGGACAAACCAGAATTCAGAGCTATCAAGATATGGAATAAACTCCGTTCAGGATACCAGTCTCCGATGCTAAATTAAATAACAAAGTAGTATAGTTAGCATGAGGTTTGACATTAAGATTTGCAGGTTATTTCATATACGATAAATTAGGTCATGGGAGTACAGAGACTATATACATATGTAGCTGTTGTAATTCTAAACCTAAACTTAAACACTCACGTAGCAGAGACAGATGGAAACCACTCTTGAGGGTAACCCGCTACACCATTCTTAACAATTCGCTTGAAGTGAAGAGTGCAGCCAAGTACCAGGGCGGTTATAAATGCAAGAAGCGCAAGTGCGGTGTGTATACGCACAATGTTCGCTGCAGGGATGGTCAGAGGCGCCATTCTCATGGATTTTCGTGACTCGGTTGCATGGCTCTGTTCTGGGGAAGAGACCTTCTTTTGAACCATATGCTTAATTTGAGCGTGACCGTAATGCTCGTTTTGGTCTACTTCCGCATTGGATTCAAAGCGCTCTTTGCTGTTACTACGACCTTCAGACGACATAGAAAGTTGAAGTTGTGTCTTCGGCGGAGGGCCGCCCAACAATGTCTCCTGATTAATCTTATAGCCTCGGCATCATAGATCAATAGAATTCGATGGCTCTTGTGACAGATCCGATTTACAAAGTCTTTTATAGGTAAGCATAAATCGTAATGTTGATGATGTGCATGTCATCCAAGTCTCTTGATCGGGTGTACCGAGAACCGGAGTCTTTAACAATCATCAAATACGAGCCTGAAAACAAGAAGGAAAAGTACTTTCAAAGAAGAACCTTACTTAGAGAAGACTTCAGCTGAGAAGACTAAAGCCTTGGTTTCTTGACGACCTCTAATCCAGATCTCATCTTAGGTAGTCTTCGATAGCAAAGAACAACAAATAGTTGTATAAAATAGAATGTACAAATTATGGAGATACAGATACTTATGTTCATTTGTATTATACTATAAGGGTCATGCGAAACACAAAGAAAAAACGTAAATAACAGAAGAAGTATGTACCAGTAGTATTAACCCATTAGTTGCGTGAGATCCTCAGGTGGATACTTTGTTTGTGAGAAAGTGAGCAGTCTGCGGGAAACAAGGGGAAAAGAACATCATGAGGATGATATCAAAAGTACACATACACAGTTACTTGCCTCTTAAGACTCTGGATATATTTTCGACTAACTTCATCATTTAGCACATGGGCCACCTGATCTGCTGAAATTTTTTCTCGGGCTGAACGTTCGTGGATACTGTAGAGTTACACTTAGCACTAAAATCCAATCGAAATCTCGGTGGAAACAAGGAGATACTCACCCAACCATAGTAACACCGATAGGCCAAGGGGCATTACCAATGGACAGACGTAAGTACGAATCGTTGGCCTTTTGGTATTGTCGTTTTTGCATGTAATAGACAATTTCAGCTATACGAGCCAACATATCAGGCGGAAGATTCTTTAATATTTCTCAGGTCAATAAACTTTCAGATGCAATATAGACAGACGTCTACGTACTCGAGACCGGAGACTCTTGAAGAGAGGTTTGAGATATTGGGCTGTCTGGATTTGAGTTGCAGCCGCGAGTTTCCCTTGATGAGACCGTTTGATATGGTCAGGGCGTTCATCCATAGCTTCTCCCCATTCTTTCAATGTCCGTTTGAGCGCATAATAGATTAAAGGATACAGCTTGTCTGGATTCGTCTTGACGAGGTCGAGATCAATCAAAATCGTTCCAGATGATTCAGGATCGTCCTTCTCATTTTTTGAGTTCTTTTCCCTATCCTTTCCCTTAGCTTTTGCCTCAAGCTCGTTAATTTCAACATCTTCAAGAGCTTTCTTAAAGTCATTCTGACCGCCGTGTCTATCGTGTCCCTTTTCTTCAATTAACTCCAAGGCACGCAAACGTAGCCGCCGTTCACGGTCGGTTTCGCCAAACAGGCGTATAGGTTGTCCCTTAGCACGTAAACGTCTTATGGCTTCTTCGTTTGAGATATTAAACCCACCACCTTCTGGGGCAGGTGATGCAGTGTTGGATCCAGCGGAATCTGGAACAGGCGAGTCGGAATATTCGCGAGAAAGCTATTCTCCAAAAACAGCCTCAATACAAGCAGAGATCATGGTACGTGCATATAGAACAAAAACTCACTTTCATACGTGCCTTTGCTTCTGCCGCCTCTCGTTTTTCCTCTTCAAGTTTCCGTCTCTGTTGTTCTTTTTCTTCACGTTCCTTGCGCTCTTGTTCCTGCTTCAGCTTCTCGACTTCTCCCCGTCGTAAGTATTTTGATGGCCGTGGCCCTTCATCGTTTGCCTTTCGTTTTGTAGCGATTTCGGACTTGAGAGCGTCGAGAGACATGCCAACAATCAAGTACTTGTACAAATAGTAGTGGTTGTAATAGAAAGATTACGGAAAGTGTACAAACAGTTGTCACTTGTGTACGTAATATAAGAATGACCGGCTTTCGCCGTCATGCGGGACTCAGAATTGCACAAGTGCCTCGTCTGATTTCATTCACTTTCCTTAGACCAAACAACCATGTCGGACGCTGAAGGCTCTCTTACAAGGTACGCAAGGCCCTTCAGGCCACCGTCTACCTTGTGCTGATTCAGCGGCTTTTTTTGGTAGCAAATTCGTGCTTCAAACCGCAGGTTTTGATGGTCTGTCGGCTTGTTCATTCACACACATTTACTTCCTTACGCTTTGTTCTGCATTCAGCTCGTTTCCCAAACACCAACCAGACGAGGCACTGTTTCCAAAACTACACTGATTACTTCAAATGCATCACTGCTAAAGGAGAAGACTTTGCTCCTTGCAAACAATTTAAACGTGCCTACAATTCACTCTGTCCAAGTATGTGCATTAATGTCTCTTGTATGTCTGTGTCACTAACTTTTCTTCTCTCTCTTCCCTTTCTACTCAACAAGATGAATGGGTATGTACTTGTGTATCTCTCCTAATGTTTCAAGTTTATATCTACTAATTTCGCCCTTTTTTTCCACTTGCATTAACAGATCACCAAGTGGGATGAACAGCGTGAAATTGGAACTTTCCCCGCTTCCCTTGAACCATGAGAGGTTTTGGGAAGATGTTGGCCTCGAAGCAAGACACTAGATGTTAGGAATTATAAGTAGCTTGTGTTTCCGTAATAATATCTAGACAAATAAATACCTAGTTTTGTGCTACTTTACTGAAGACGTAAGAGACCTATCACACATCTAAGAATGGTAATGTGCGAGGTAGGTGAGGAAAATAACCAAATAAGGGAATTTGATGTGTCACGCGCCAGACTTCGTGGTATTTTCTGCGCGATGCACCGCTTCGTGTTTGACTCTTTGCCACCAACTGCGTCTTTCACTCAACGCGTCAAAGTTATACAAAAGCTCTTGCTCATTAATATCCTGGTTATTTGTATACTCATCTAGTGCTTCTTAATTCTTCTCTTCTCTCTTCTATTTTCTCGCTATGCCAGGAACTCACTTACTTCCTCCTAATCTTCTAAAACTATTTGCACCACGGCCACCATTGCCATATATCAGGCCAGTTGGAAAGGATCCAGATCGGATACGCAAGAAAACTGTCAGTGGTGTAGCTGGATTACTAATGAGACTCAAGGAAGAGAGTACGCAGGATATGATCGATGCCGGAAACCAGGAAGTTCCGGAAGGGATGGAAGAGGGTGAAGAACCTGTCTTTACTCTCGCTGAAGAAACACGCAGACAGATTAGACGGGAAGAACGCAAAAAGGCAAGAGAGGAAAAGTTCAAGAATGCCAAAGAATCCTGTACATATCAAGGCTTTGTTCCAACTCACTACCAATACACACTAACATACCTTTCATTGAAACAGACAAGCCATCGGAGGATCCCGAAGCCATTGGTGATCCATATAAAACACTGTTTGTTGCTCGTCTTGTGCGTTTTCTCTCTTTGAATTGTAATTCTCTTTGCTAACAACTTCTGCTCACCTTACAGAGGAAAGAGGCCAAAGAAAAAGATGTTCGTAAGGAATTTGAGGGTTACGGCCCTATAGAACGAGTAAGGGTTGTACGTGACGATAAGGGTCGAAGTAAAGGTTATGCATTCATCGTTTATGAACGCGAACGTGACATGAAAGGTAAATTATGCTCTTAAACGCATCTCTGATATTATTCTCTCTTTGGAGAGAGTGAGGTAGGGGAAATAAAACATACTAAACTTCTCTCTCTCTTTTCTTTCTTCATAATTATGAATTAGCTGCATACAAAGAAGCCGATGGTATACCTATCCTCGGTAAGCGTATCAAAGTTGACGTAGAACGAGGACGTACTGTAAGAGGATGGAGACCACGACGACTTGGAGGAGGACTCGGAGGACGTCCTAAACCAGAACCGCAAGTATCTGTGCGCGCCGTTGAAGCACCGAGACCTAGTGGTGGATTCCGGGGAGGTGGAGGCCCGCGATTCGGTGGAGGAGGCGGAGGCGGAAGAAATGGGTATGGAGGAGGAGCATTTGGTGGGGGGAGAGGAGGAGGGGGCTATGGAGAACGAGACCGTGGATATGGGGGACGAGGGAGAGGAGGTGGGTTTGGCGGGGGGAACTTTGGACCCAGTGACGACGGTTATGGAAATAGAGGAGGATACGGAGCGGGTGGAGGTGGATTCCGGTAAGTATATTGAATCTTGTCTCTTATCTGCCCTTTACCTTCACCTTTTATATTTCTGCATCTATCCTTGCGCTTGCAGTCAACTGTGACCTGCTTTATAATCTGCATTCTTCCCCCCTTTTTTATTTCAAGGCATTGGCTGGCGGTACTGACTTCTAAATTTTCAGTGGACGCGGCGCCGGAATTGGCTATGGCGGAGGATTTTCCAATGGTGACCCTAATAGTGGACCACCAAATGGTTCTGGTGGGTATGGGGGCGGCTTCAAGAGGGAAGGTGGTGGATTTGATGATCGGGACGCGAAACGGATGCGTTATTAAGACGATAACCATCGTTGGTCTCACCAAGGGAACGTATATTCACTATATTTCTCGGTGGACTCATCTGGGTTAGGTATACTTGGACTTTGCTTTACTACCATCCTTTTTCACTTTTCTCCAGAGCCCACTACCGCCAACCGGATGATCTCATCCTACGCTTATAGTTCATGCTACACTTGTACTCGGCCACATCAGCACCCAAGTCTAGGGTCTGTAAGTGTAACTCACTTCTTCTCCTTTCCTGATGTTACTATTCTCCTTCTCTCTTATTGTGCTTTGCTCTGATTCGTACGTATTGTTTCCATTGCTTCCCCACATTTTGATTTGTTGCGTAAGTATGAAAGGTATATATATAAGCACTCCTGAGAAATGGGGTATTAAGTCTGTTCCATACAATTGTACAAATAAGTAAACAAAGTGAAGCATTACACTTCTGTGATATTTTCTGCATCTTCTGTGACTACGGGCATAGAGGGCAGACAAAGGCACATAATTAATAAATGTTTATTATCTGAGGCGGGGTTAAAGATAGGCACGCCCGAAGTGAGCGTTTTAGATGCAGGAACCGTGACTGTGGTAGGAAACAATTATGATAATGGATAGTGATTTATTGAATTAATTTCGATTAGTAACTTAATCTTTGTAAACTTTTCTGGATTGTTCAATTTTAATATGAAACGAGATTTAGTCGACAAACGGGCACAATCTACGTCGCGGGGGAGACGGCGCGGCGTGGCGGGCAAAGAGAAAGAAGAGTGACGATGACGAGAGGATCATGGTGATGAAACCGGAAGTGAGGAGAGTTTGAACTAGAACGTCGTCGACCACATTCTGGAAAATCGAGGGACGACCGATCATCATCAGAGGGAGAGCCTGTGTTCCATATGCTACTTTTACCTTTCTATTCACCTTGTCGAGGGCAAATCCTCAGACAGCAACACTTAGAATTCTCTCTCCCGGCCCGTGAGTATTCTCTGTTGGCGACGACGAGGGTACCTCGAGACCGAGGTTTCTCAGCTTTCCCAGGCGTGCGGCCCCCCGAACAGCATGGGGGGCGCATCCTCGGATGTATCAGCAGGTTGCCCGTAAGCTTGGCACAGCTACAACAATCAAGGTATGACCAACTTATTTCAATCATTGTCTGCTCATGCATGTCATGTTTTTTTTTTATTGGGAATCATGCACTTTGTTAGATGGTGTTTTATTGATACTGTTACTATTATTGATGTTTACATCAACATTGGTGAGCATCTCAACAAAGTGCATGTAACGTCGAACAACAGGTGACTACTACTATAAGGATGATGATGTTGATGATGTGATGATGCAGTTTTACATCTTGGGTGCCTGACAAGGCGCGCAGTCTGAGGAGCCAAATGGCTGTTGCCTACGGTAACCACTCGGGACAGAAAAAGAACAAGTTATCAGGGAGAGAATTCTTCTACTCTTACCGTCGGCGATGGGATGTGTACTGGGAAGGAAAGATGAGCTTAAAAGGAACTGTGGGCATCACCCTGACGTATCGTCAATGGGTAGGACCGCTGCCGTTGCTACTGCTAGCGGTACCTGAAAAGAACAGCTGAAAAAAAGGGGAGGCGATAGAACGCCAGAGGGGGACGATCCGGTCGAGAGCCTGAGCCCTGGCCAGGTGGACAGTGATCTTTGATCTTGAGCCGGGATGAGCTTGGCTTTGTGTGTGTACTCTCAAAGTAGCCGACTCGGACTGCCGACCGGTGCGTTGTGTTCTGAGCCGTGTTCTGGTGTTCTGTATTCTGGTGTTCTCCTGAATTCGAAACACGTATACGGCCACGGTATCACACTCGTGCACCCGTGGACAGTAAAGAGGGCATGGGCATGGACCATGACAACACCAAACACCTGTTGGTCCGCCTGGAGCTATACTTATCTCGATCCATCGGGGCAGAAAACAGGAAAAAGAAAAAGGTTTCAAGTGGAACTCTCTCTCTCTCCTGCTTCTCGTCCATCATCGCCCCAGGAAGTCTCTTTTCAAGCGGACTTCATCGTAAGCAACTAGCCATCAGCCATAATAAACCCAACGACGCCCGCTCCTGCTCGGGCCCCTTCCGTCTCGTATCCTAAAGTTATAGCTACTCGCAGTAGCTTCCGCCCTGCGCCTGCAACGACGAACAAAGTAAACTAAGCAACGAGAACTACAACTCCCTGTATATCCCCCCGTATCCTTGCAACCATATTCCCTCTCGGCCGTAGACCGTAACTGGCCTTTATACGTACGCGACGCGGTCTGATCGGTACCTCTTCCCGTCCCCGGCAACGGTGAGCTACAAAGCATTACTCCGTCCCGCAGGCTAAGCTCACTACTCTCTCTCTCCTCCCTCTTCCCTGTCTTTCTTCCATCTTTCTGTTTTCGACTCTCTCCCTCTCTCCCTGTTGGGCTTGACATCCCCCGATTGACCCTTCATCGTCTCCTGTCCCGGCTTACATTCGTTTAAATCACTTTCTCCTTCATTTTGATTATTCACACTCATTTCGTTCTGGTTGCGTTTTTGCATCTTTTTCAATCCTATCGCCGTGACACGCTCGACGCCTACACGGTCTTGACATATTCATACTCATACCTTTGATTTTTTGACTTAACTTTCTTTTGCGGGTCCCCCTACTACTATCACCGCTCGTTGAAAACCGTATCTCGCTTGTGTGTTGGTCGCAATTCTCGTGGGTTACCTTTTCCTCTCAAACGCTGACTCCGATCGACGCGTCGTTACAAATTCCGGCTGCGCCGTTGTGCAGTGGCTCAGATCCATATAGAGATTTGGATTCCAGGACCACCGTATTTCTCTCTTTCTAGAATCACCACATCTCTTTTTCGCACTTTCACACTCTCCTCTACCTTGTTGCGTGGGCTTGCCTCTATCTGGCCTTGTTCACGCTTTTCATCAAACAGTATTCAATCTGGCGACCACTTTCTTGCCTAACTGTGCGCCTTGGGACTTCCTGAGCATGGAGTGTGAGCATTTTCAATCCACGCTTCTTTTGTTTTATGTTCCTATGACCTCATACACCGTGTACCCCTCAATGACCTCTTTTTTTCTTCAATCACTTAAAATCTCTTGCTTGTACTAACAATAAGAACCTTCTCCCCTCCTAACTATGTAGCCAAGGATTCGCTGTATACCACCTCAAACGGCGATTCCCACTCTGGACTCAGGAACCGCGCAAGAGTCCCTCCCCTTACTCTTGATCCAAACTCAAAATTCGAATCTGGTGGAGAAATAGCACTTGTTACGGAATCTGTTGTATCGTCTCCTAGCGCGTCAATGTCTCCGCGAACGCCAGGTGATACGCCATTAACGGCATCAACTGATGTCCCCCCGGAGTCCCCCGTAGAAGATGAAGCTACAGGTGATTCGTCCCCATCTGAAGTAGCATCTAGAGCAAACAGGTCATCTACCGCAGGTGGTTCTCAATCAGGAGTAACTCCTTCATCTGCTAATGCATCGAATAAAGGGAAGGCTGGGGAACCACGAGAGAAGCGAAAACGCTCTCGTGTAACGCCCGAGCAATTGACGCATCTTGAGCGGTTCTTTGCAGCAGATAGGAGTCCCACCGCTGCTAGACGAAAAGAAATATCAGAGCTTTTGGGTATGCAAGAGCGACAAACGCAAATCTGGTTCCAAAACAGGTGAGGTTGGTTTTTTTTAGGAACGCTCCCGCGTTTCTATAGAATTTTTTTCTTTTCTTTTTGCTTGTCATAAGTTTTGCTGTGCTTACCCCTGTCCGGAACTCATTGTTGCATCAACTGGCATATGCATCCGTTTTGTATATGGATGTGTTGTCCTGTTGGTGCGAGTTTTGAGCGCAGTTGTTGTCATGGCTATTGATTTCCATTTCCATTTTCTCTTATAAATTTATCCTATTTTCTTTGTCAGTTTGACATTTGTATTCCCCGATTTATTTTGTTTCCTTTCATTTCGTCCCTGATTTGACTGAGCAAAAAATAACATTTGATATCTTTTTTCAGACGAGCGAAGGCAAAGCTTTTGGATGGGAAGAAATCGCGGCATCTTGGAAATGAATGGTCGGATACGCCGCCTGATACTCCACCGCAACTCAGTGCTGGATTTGAGGCCGACTTGCATAGTCTTATTCATGAAGATCACCGTAAGTCTATATCGGAACCATTTTGTTGATTTTTGGGTCCGGTGTTAATTGATGTCCTGTCTACTTCTTTCTTACTTACTCGATTCGGGTTTTACACTATCTTTGGTTCACTAGCGGTGTCTATCATTCCCTGTACGGACTTGTCGATAGGTTCTTGGCGTCGAATCGCTACGGGAAAACATGATTTAGTTGCTTATGTATGTGAGGCGCGACGTTGTTTGACCTGGTTCATCCACTCCGCGGGTTACGGATTTAAAATGGAGATTCCTTTTGAAACCATCACTCATACGGAGTTTCGGAATGCTGCCCCAGGCGAAGGGTTGGCATGCTTTCACCTATCTCAACCGCCTTCATTCTATTTGGAACACATTGCCTCCCCTCGTAACGCTGATGGGCTTAGCTCGGGTGTAGGTGCGATTGTAAAAACTTGGAAAAAATGTTCAGATTGGACAGAAGGGACGCAAGCGTCTCAAGTCTTTCGACATGACCTAATAGGTTCCGCAGTCCAACTTGCACATGTGCTGAATGACCTCAGAGAGTTCCGTTCGCGTGCGAGTATTCCACTCTTAAACCCTGCCTATGGTGCATCGAATCTTATGAACGCTCCAGCTTCTGCAAGCCCAACGGCAATGCAAATTCCGCAACCCCCGTTGGTGGGACTTCAGACTGACGTATATCATCATCGGCCATCCTTCTTGGGTCACTCAAGAAAACGTTCAAACTCAGGCCCACCGGCATTCACCCGCAATGCCGTTTTGCCTTCATCTTATGCAGCTGGTGACTTCTCGCCGGTGAACACGGTTGGTGAACAAAGCGTACAATTACCATATTCTGCAGGATACGTTTCTTCTCAGTTCAGTAACAGGTCACCAGTAGCTCAGGTTCCAGCCTTTGGTTACAGAGCTCCTAGATTAGGTTCAGACTACTTGGCTAACCCAATTCAATCTACATTGCAACAACAAGAACAAGAGTTTAGTAACGTCCCGATCTCGGGCGTATCTCAACAGCGACCCTTCTCTTCGGGACCAGCAAATACGCAGTTTTTCCCGAACGAGAGGAGCTCTTCCTCGCCATTCCAGCTCGGGATCCCGCAACCTCCTACTCATCTACAGACAAATATAATTACACCCTCGCCTCCGTTGATTTCGTCGCCATACGGCACTGATGCATCCTTAGGGATGGGTCTTTCTGGTTATTTTGGGAATGGTCAAGCAGAGCAACAGATTCAGGGAGAACTTGCAGGTAGCCCTGGGGGTATCATCGGCGCATTTGGATCTTCTCCCACAGATATCCTGTCTCAACAAAGGATTTGATAAAGGGGAGATGTCCAATTAAGGGTCTCTTTACCTATCTTGGTAACAACCCTGATTCTTAGAGTTTTTCAGTTACATGTGTAAAGACATCCACCCCTCTCCTGCTTTGCTGTTTTCCTTGCTCTCGGTTACTTTTTTTTGTTTAATAATCCAATAAGTTTTCTTGTGTATACCCTCAACTATTCTGCTGGTCTCGGTTTTCTTGAATTTCTGTTTTGCGATTTCGAATCTGCCTTCCGTTCTGTTTGGTTTGTGATAAAGGTTTCTATGCTTTCTCTTCTTTCTTTCTCTCTTGCTTTCCCCCTCAGTCTTATAATCGTCTTCATTCTCCTCTCCTCTCTATCTCTATCGACTCAACAATTACATCTTTTTTTATCCCGTCTCTTCACATTTTGCAGCCTATATAAACTATTGATTCAAAAGAGCTGAGCCACCATTTTCTCTCACAGATTATCCCATTCTTATCCTCTTTTTCCTTTTCTCTTCATCTATCTCAACTGTGTTGATCACCAAGAAAATAGTTTCTGTAGCAATCAAGATTTTTTACTTCGTAGTATACCATGTTATAACAATATGCTGAATATAAACACCATGATATAGTCCTTCCTATTTTTATTTTTTTTTCTCGTTTGTACGGAAAGGATTTACTTCCGACCCGACATCGGTTCCCGCTTGTTTTCTACTCCAGTAGGCTTTTTAACATCACCTCGTGTACTTCTCGATGTATTCTGTGGAAATACAGTTTTAACATACAAGATTTGGAGCAACACATCGGGCCACGTCCCTAAAATTTAACTAATAAACTTATATCTCCGTCCTTTTTTCTTTCCACTATTCGGTAGGTATTATTAAATAATATTTTATATCCGAGAATAAGGCCTCTTCTAATGGTTTGCCTCCGAGAATTATAAATTATAATATGATCACACAATGACTCAAAAAGGCTTAGCCTAAAAGGCAAACAGTCATCCACGCGATACTTCACTGGGACTAGTGGAAAAATAAACTTATTTCATCCGAGAAAAGGACCCTTGTAACCTGATAACTAATCCGACAAAAATGCGTAGACGAGCAAGTTCTTTGTTGATGGTACCTTAAGTAAGGTATAGACCCGGAGAGTGAGAAAAAAAAATTCAGAGAGGTGACACAGTGTGGTGGCAAAATACTTTTTTTAGGGGGAAAAAAGGCATGCAATGACTCGGAAATAAATTCAGGTATGACATGGCGCGGAGAAGCGGGTTCACGGAGCTTAACCTGTTTGTAGACCGCTCCCCTTCCCCCTCTAGTCAGGCGATTGAGAGGTATTGGTAGTGAATAATAGAATCTCATGGTGGATAAAAGTTAGGGATTGGGTGAGCAAGCGGAGAGGTGAGATGCAATCCACTGAGGAGACGATTCTCAAGCGTAAGGACACACAGCCTCGGGTCTAAAGACGTAGATAAGTGTGCATCTGGATCTAGAACTTAAGAAGAGAAGAGGGACTTCCTCTTCTCAGCTTTTCTTACACGTTCTGGCTTCAGCGTGGTCCCAGAACGAACAATGCATGCAAGTAGGCGTATGTAAAACTGGAATACAGTCACGGGTTTAAGTACAAATGGAGGTTCTGTCGGTTCGCTACACACAAGGTAAAAAAAAAAAGAGGGTGATATGCTTTGATAAATGCAATCTTATGATTGATAATCTGGGTTCATGTGTATTCTGTGATGTCTTTTACGAGAGAGAACCAGATGTCTTCGAAGAGTTGGTCTACCCCTCTTCGTGTCTCGCTTGCGAGATCAAATTCAAACTCGAAGGCAAAGTTAAGGTAAAAAGAAAAGCAAAGACACAAGCTCCACGCCGAGGGGTGGGGTTGGTTCGCTGTAAGGAAGTTACTAGTGGGACCGAAGCTCACCACGAGCGCAAAGATTGACAGATATAGTACTTGTAGACTCATGCCCGGGCTCGCGATATCACCGACAAACGGAACCTTTGATTCGAATAGAATCAGTGGGAACATTTGTAGTGAATTTAGAAGACGAAGAGAAAAGGAAAGTACATAAGTAGAGGACCATTAATCTGGATTGTTATGATTTATGTCTATTGTTGCGTTTTTGCATGCTTGTTTCAGGGACCAAGGAATCGTCTACTGTAGCGCAATTCCAAAAAGATATTTATTCACATGTTGATTTGAAGGCTGGAAGGAGTAAGGTATGAGCCATTGTTCCGTTGCGGGACGTGTGGCCCGGAATTATTCACTACCAGACGGGGAGTACATCTTGTATGCCAAATACAATGTCGTTCAAATATAGTACAAACGGGTAAGCTTCATGTGTGAAAGAACTGGATAAACGATGATGATTAGAAATGCTTCCCCAGGGCTAGATGGAACCCCCAAAGGATTACGACGCTTGAGTGATTTATCCGTATAACAGCTTTTATTCTAGTTTTTTTTTGATTATAACATTTTGAAAAGGACGGGAAAGGAGGACGTAAAGCTTCTAATAATCTCCTTCTAAAGACGACGGCTTTCAACTATAATATCCTGCATGATGGAGGTAACTAGCGGTGACGCCGGTGATGTCGCTTGGTAACGACCGCCAAGCTTGGAATCAAGGTTTGCTACCTTCAGAAGACACATTTTATCACCCTCGAAGTAAAAAGATGCGGGGAGGAGACTGAGATATTTAAGGAGTAGAGTTGGGGTCAATACAAAGGCGAATGAATCCCTTGTAGCGGCAATGAAAATTTTGCAAGTGGACGGATTAATCGATATGCATATCATTGTCATCATCTGCATCTCTTAAAGTGGTACCTCCATCCGGAGTCCCTTCCTCTAAGGCACAAGCAAGGGCACCAGTCTTTGCTATGATTGCTTTTTGCATCTCTTTATGGACAACTTTTCCTGCATCACACGACAGCCTGAAAATTTCTTCAAATCGGTCTGCGTGGAGCCGAGTCTCAAGCGATACAAGAGTTACTTTTCCGTTTCGCGGCATTATTGCCGTAGTTAGATGGGGAACGTCGTTCTCTTCCAGGTTTGTCAGATCCAAAAGAGGGTGGGTAGAATGAACCCCAGCAGAAACGGCACAGACATAATCGAAGAGCGAGATCCCTGCTGTTATGAGGGCTAGTGTCGTGGCATTGATTGCCGCGCTAAGAAGACTGCCATCTTGCTGCAGAATTTGTACGAAGATATCGATTTGAGACCGAGGATATAGATGTACTTGCACCACTGGTTCGAATGTCGATTTAATCGCGGCCGCAAACTCCAAGATACGTCTAGATCATGATTTAAACTGTCAGGGAGGAAACTCTTACAAGACAGAGTCATGACATGCATCGAGAATCCTACTCACTTGTCGGATTTTGAGCGTTTTCTCCATTCTCCGCTGCTGAAAGAAGCGAATGATACATCTACATTGATAGACGCCCGGTTATGAAGTGCTTGTGAACGCTGTTTCCCCTCTCTTGGCCCATGTACTGAGACAAGAACCTGAGTAAGTCCCTGACTAATCAAGGCAGAGCCATCGGCTTGACCTCGCATAGAGAGGTCAATGCTGATATCACGCAGTTCGTGCTGTCTTCGACCGTCAGAGCGGTAACCGCCGTCATTTAGTATCTCGACTCTTGATGCCTGATGAATTCAAGAAAGTTTTAAAACGCGTGCACGTCAATATTTTAGTCAGTTAAAGGCATCAAGACTGATGTAAACAAAATTTTCAAAGTACTGACCATGGGAGGTTGAGCTTAAAAATACATGTATGCGACAAGTAGACTAGTCCTGATCAGGCAGGAGCGCGCCTCATACCCCGACGCGTCGTGGCACGCGCCTTTCGTCACGGACACCCATGAGCTCAGTCCACAATGAATCAAATGTTCACAATCAGAGTCAGACGTCAGAATCTAGCCTGGAAAATGCGGCCCTGCAATCAGCATCGTCGCTAATGAAACTTCAACTGCTTTCTCGAATGGTGACTTTCATTCTCAATCAGTCTCTGGTCAGACTGGCCTCCCCCGCCGTGTTTGGCACTGTTTCAATCCAACTAGAGTTACTTCTCAATACTATCCTATTTCTGAGTAGAGAAGGCTTTAGAAACGCTCTTCTTCGGGCAGATGTAGACAATAGGGAAAAGGGGGGAGAAACCTCCCCTATAACAAATATCTATTTGCTACCGGTGTACTTTGGTATCCCAGTCTCACTCTCGGCATCCTTTGCCTATCGATCATATGCTTCTGATGATACAAAACAGCAGTCTTTCTTCTTACCGGCGGTAGCACTTTACACTCTGGCTGCAATTATAGAATTGATCTGTGAACCCATGCATGTCAGGTGTGTGGAGACTCTCAAGTACCTCTCTTGATTGACGTTTCTAATTTGTTAAGCAGATCCGTGCAATCTCTTAATTCAGGAGTCCGCATTCGCGCAGAAGGAAGCGCTATCATCGTCAAAAGTATAATCACTGTTTTGACTCTCGTCTATGATTCGCAATCCAAAGTTCCTGGGTCCCTTGGACTACTGGCTTTTGCCCTAGGTCAACTAGCTTTCTCGATAACTCTGCTTAGTGTCTACCTCTCCGAATATGCGCCCTCAATGACATTTCTCATACATCGCTCAAAAACCCGACCTTCTGGCTCTAACAGGTGACCAGTGACCTCCTGACAATAGAAGTGCCTATTGATCTCCTAACCAGTGCTTCGGAGGGTTCTATCCTTAAGTATTTCACAAAAAGGCTGAGCGCCTTTTTTGATGAAAATTTACTGGAAGTTGCTCTAGCAATGACTGCTCAAGGCTTTGTAAAGCATATTCTCACAGAGGGAGATAAGGTAACCGGGTCTTCCTTATAGTTAACGGTCTGGACTCTAAGTCTTAGCATTCTCACCCGTCATATGCATTTAAAAAAGATAATTATATCACGAATGAGTCCATTGAAAGACCAAGGAGGCTATGCAGTTGCAAACAACTACGGTGAGTGCCTTTGTATGTGTGTGTGTGGATCTTGCTGCGTGGATTGAATAAGTTAAATGAACAAAAATCTTCATTCCAGGCGCATTAATCGCCCGAATCTTCTTTCAACCGATAGAAGAATCATCTCGACTCTTCTTTTCCAAAACATTTTCGTCAGTTAACTCAGATAGTATAGACCGCGGGGCCCTCCAATCCGCGCTTGCGCGCCTCGGATCCCTTCTGCTCATCTATAGCCACTTCAGTTTCCTGCTTTTGTCTCTGGCACCACCATATCTGAATTTGGTCCTAACAGCATTGTTACCACCGAGGTGCGTGCCTACATTAAACTTTATTCGATTTTCTTTTGATGAAGGGAGAAGGAGGGGAGGAGGGAAGGGCCAAGGTCCGGATTCACGGAGAGTCAAAAAAGAATTAAAAATAAAATAAAATAAAATTCGTGATTCCTGCCTGCCTGTCTTTGGCCATAACTTAATTCTTTTAAGCTATCAATTCTGATTATCTCTGATATCCTTTTTTTGGATTCCGAAATAGATACTTAAACACGAGTGCGCCGGCCGTTTTATCTGCCTGGATATGGTACATTCCAGTCCTTGCCGTAAACGGCGTTCTCGAAGCTTTCATTTCAAGTGCGGCTAGCTCAAGGGACCTTGCGAGACAATCTAGGTATGTATTGTTTATCTGGGTACTTTGGATTATTATTTTACATGACGGGGAGATGGGGGAAAGTCTGATTCTATGCATATCTGATGGATGTTTCTTTTCCTTTTTCTTTTTAATTTCTTTTTGCTGGTTTCTTGGGTATTTTGATGTGTGCCCCACCCCCTCTCTCTTCCCCTCGGCCATGTGAATCTCTCGCCTAGTTCTCACCGTTTCTTCCCTCCCTCTCCCCATTCCCCTTTCTGCCCCCCTGGGGTCCTTGACGAAATGAATTAAAATAATGGGTGAAAAAAAATTAAATTAATAACTCAATTTTTGGGAATGTGGGATTTATGCTTCTTTCGTCCCTGGATTGCGGTTGGGCTTTTTTTGAGTTTATTTGGGACCAACTGTCAATCATTCCTTTAATCGGTGGTGTTTATTAATTTTTCCCTTTTTCTTATTCCTTCCCCTCCTTCCCTTTCTTCGATTCTTTCCGTTTCCTTTTTTTAGCTGCCTTGTTTTTTTCTCTTCGATGTCGGTTTTGGTTTTGGTTTGATTGCTTTGGTTTCTGAGATATTGAGATTTGCAGATTTGAATCTTACTTTGTCTTTTTTTGGGAAACTAATGTAGGTGGATGGCTGGAGCGTCCGTGTTGTATGTGGCGGTGACTGTTGGGCTTTATCGCGTTGGTGGCTTGGGGGATACGGCGGTTGTGTATGCTAATATTGTGAATTTAGTATCGAGGATTGGGTATTGTTTGTATTTTATTTCGGGGCTGGGGGGTAGGTGTATAGGGCGAGAAGGGGTTAGTGCTGAGGGAGGAGTGAGCGGAGAGGGGGAGAGAATGGGGACGGAGACGGGGGTGGGGAAGGGGCATCCGATGGAGATGGGAAAAGGGAAGAGAATTAAGGAAAATAAGGGAAAGAAGGGGAGGGGAGTGGTCAGGCACGGAATCGGAGCTTTGATGGAGGTGAAGAGAAAGAGAGTGAAAAAGAAGGACCGGAAGAAGAAGGAGAAGAAGACAAAGGGACGGAAATGGGAAAGGGAGAGGGGAAGAGAGACGAAAGGGGCCGGGGGGAGGGTAAGAGTCGGAGTAAGAGTAGGAGTCAGAGTCAGATGGGGGTAGAAGGACCAGGATCAGAACGAGGACTAGGATTAGGATTAGGATTAGGATTGAAGATGGATGAGGTACTCCCATCTTTACCTGTCCTTTTTGCGATCCTAGTTTCTGGCGTTTTGACCCGGGTGAGCACACGGATGATGCGTGTTGAGGAGCTAATTATGGGTGCGGGAACGGGGGCGGGAGCGGGTATAGTAGGGAGAGGAGTGTTGATGACGAAGGCTTGTGTACTACATGTTGGAGTGGGTGTTTTGTGTGGAGTTGGGGTGATTGGTACTTGGTGAGTGTGGTTCTCGGTCTCGGTCTTTGGTCTTTGGGTTGTTACGTTTTTTCTTTTCGTTATTTTTTTTTGGTTGCTTCGATTTTGCGTTTCTTATTATAAACGGTATTGATATCGTTGATGAGGTTATTAATATTGTTGTTGCTGTTGTTATTGTGTGGCTTTGGTCATAGTCATGGTTATGGAAGATACTAATTGATTTACTAACTACTTATTGATTCATTGACTTATTTTCAATATTTTCATGCAATCTATATATTCACCTACTACTTGTTTACTCATCGACTTTGGTTTTTTATATGCCTAGTTTTCTTACGGAGAGGAAGGAAGTGATGCAGTTCGTCTCGCTGGTGTTTTCTAGAAGGTCGAAAAGGAAAGTGGAATGATCGATGAAGGGTAATGAGTAGTAAGTAGTAGTAGGTAATTAAGAGTGGTAGTGGTTGTAGTAATAGGAAATTTGGATATGATATGTTCAACCGTTAATCCGTTAATCTGTTGGTAGTGAAGTAAT
Organism: Pyrrhoderma noxium; assembly: GCA_002287475.2. Lineage (NCBI taxonomy): Eukaryota > Fungi > Basidiomycota > Agaricomycetes > Hymenochaetales > Hymenochaetaceae > Pyrrhoderma > Pyrrhoderma noxium. The sequence goes on along the minus strand of CM008258.1, from coordinate 1,882,220 downwards.
GTGATATTCATATATAAATCATATATTAATTTGATTTTCCTGCTTTTCGATGGTCTTTTTCTTTATGGATGATGTGATGATGTGATATATGGAAGTAAGTTTTTTTCGGTGGTTGTATTTGTGGTTTTTCTATATTCTGGGTCGGGTCGGGATGTATCAAATCATGTCATAATGGTATCGAAAACTTTCTTTCGTCCTGTCTTTAACCCTTATCAACCCCTTTTTAATTGTGAATGAAAGTTAAAGCTTAATGTGGATGTGGATGTGAAAATGAGGAGAAAAGATGATTATGTATGCTATAATGTTTAATGTTTCATGTTTTAGTCACTGTCTCTCTGGTGGATTGCTACTACTATTCTCCACAACCACCTTTGTCGACTCGTTTGTTACATCAGTAACACCGTTTTTATCACCAGCAACAGCACTTTCACTACCACCCTCGGACCCCTGTCGTTTTAAGAACGAAAACCAACTGGACCAATCCAAGCCCGTCTTATGCAACATGGCCAAACCCATCACGAGCGGCAAATACCACAAGCTGGTATAAAACAACTTCCGGGCGGCCTTCTCGTTATTCCCACCACCGGCTTTATAAAATTTCCAAGCGTCACGGACGAAGATCGCGTTGGGCGCTAGGGAGGTGAGAGCGAATCCCCAGTCGACGAGGCCGGAGAGGGGAAGAGGATGGAGCAGAGGGGGAGGAAGGAGAGGGAGTGGCGGAGGGAGACGAGGGCGTTGTGGTGTGGGGAGGTGAGGGAGAGCATGTGGTAGCCGGCTTGGGCGTAGGAGGAGCGGACGAAGAAGGAGAGGGAGTTGAAGTGCGGGAATTGCCAGCTGTAGAGGAAGAGGAAGAGGGCGAGGGCGGAGAGGGGGTTGTTGGCTAGGAGGGGGTCTGGGGGAGGGAGGAGGCGAGGGTTGAGGTGAAGGATGGGTCGAGGGTGGATAGGGTGTTGGTTATGGTGGTGGATGTGGTGGATGTGGAGGAAGAGAGATAGGAGGAGAGGAAAGGGGGAGGAAGAGGTGGATTGGGGAGGATTCGGAAGGGAGGATCGGACCTCCGCAAGCTGCCCAACCCATTAGAGGTGGGATACCGCCTACGACTGCTCCGACCCAAGTGTTGATTATACTTCGTCTTTTGAGGTAAGTGTACGCGCCTGCGTAGAGTGCGATGTTGGCTGCTCCTAGTATTGCTACTGTTGGACCTACGGCTACCCAGAGTAGGGCGGGACCTGCGGCGGATGTTATGCCTGCGAAGACTGCTGCATGTAGAGGGGAGATGGAGTGAGTGACTAGAGGTCTGTTGCGGGTACGAGCCATTTGGGCGTCGTAGGGAACTTCTTGGAGTTGATTTAGGGTGTTGGCGGAGGCGCTGCAGATGAAGGTGCCTGCTGCTGTTGCGAGGAGGGTGGGTACGGATACTGGCATTGGGGAGAGTGCTACAGAAGACATTGTGGTAAGGATGATGAGTATGGAGAGACGAGATTTAGCGAGGGATAGGTAGAGTGAGAGAAGCCTTTTGGGAGTTAGGGATGGCACTGGTCTGTAAGGCACGAGTGATGGAGAAGGTGGATAGTTTGAGGAAAGTGCTAAGGGCGAGGTGAGAATTGTTGAGGGCAAGAATGGTGCTGTTGAAGATGATGGTGATGATGAGGAGGGGAGAGGATAAGCCTGAGCTTGAGATTGAGTATCATAGAGTTCAAAAGCTGGAGACGAAGAGGTGGCTTTGTTGATTCTTGCTGTAGCTACTTGAGAAGCAGCCCTCCGCCGTCGAATGTCGGCAGACCATTGGTCATTTCTCCAGAAAAACGAAGTAAACGGAGCAGCAGAGACAGAAGTAGAGATTGATTCGGACTTTGAGGAGGCGGATGATTGTATGAGACGAAGAGAGATTGATGGTATATTATTTGGACTGGTGGCTTTACTACAACTAGCCAGTGTTCGTTCAAGACAGCCTCCTCTTCTCTTAACTGTACTTCGGAGGATTAATGAACACATCCTCATTTACATTCTATTCCTATGTAGCATACATAACTTTTTCAATTAACATTTTTGGTTGACATTGATGGTGGCATACCTAACGAATGACGACCTTTAACAATAGACTGCTGATAAAGAAAACAGGGGAACACTTTTGGGACACGTTCTGGCCCGTCCGTCGACTCCGAAACGAAGGAAGGGGAGGAAGGGAGACCACCCATCCAGGGTCACGTGTATACGAAAATTCAGGCGGAATTGATTCAGTCACTCATTCATTTATTCCGTAAACTCATTGCATTGCTCACTGCCTCTCTACCTCTCTCTATTTTGAATTGAATAGATATCATGAGCTTTTTCTCTTCGTCGTCGTCAAGTTCAACGCCTGCTTCCGGGACTGTGGCCGCGGCAGATATGCAAGCCCGCAAGGAAAAGTTCATGGCTCAGGTTCGCAACGAACTCGCCGTCACTGGCGCTCAAGAACTCATTAATGTATGGTTCAACTTTTCTTTCTATCTTTCTTTCTCGTAAACTCCCTTCCCCTCCCATTCATTTTTGGAAATGAGTCGGGGGGGACGGGACGAGGGGAGGGAATGTGGTTCTGATTGTTGCTGTCCTCCTTCTATAATCTATAATCTCTGATTCCTTTTCTTATTTCTTTTTCTCATATTTGGAATAAAAGAACACTAATGAATCTAATGTGGCTGTTGCTGATAATTCCATTTTATTTATTTATTTTATTTAGAAAATCAATGAGAAGTGTTATTTGAAATGTGTACCCAAGCCCGGGACTTCACTATCAGGTTCTGAGCAGGTAAGTTTGTTCCCCGCCTCCTCCGCCTCCCCTTTCTCTCCACTCCCCCCGGCATTTCCTTCCTTTTTTCTTTTCTTTTTCTTGTCCACTCTCTTGCTTACTTTATGGGGCGGTTATTCTCCATGGTTTTCTCTTCTCCCGTTATTTAATTGTGCTTGGCCATTTGATTAATTGAATGAAATGAGTGACTGACCGACGGTTGCTTTTGCGATTTGCTCCTCACCAATCATCTATCTAATCTAGACCTGCTTGTCGAATTGTATGGATAGATATATGGAAGCCTGTAAGTGTTCTCCCGTTTTTTGTTTGTTTTTATTTCTTTCGCTTTGCTCTTTTCTATTCCTCCTAAATCCCGTGAATTGAGTTGATCGGCCACCTCAGTTACTCAGCTACTCAGAGATACCGTTCACATTCATTTGATTTGTATTCTTCGACTATATTCATTTGTTTGTATTAACTTGTATTCACTGATTCTCACCCGCGCTAACTTTGATCTTTGTTTTGATCTTTGGTTCTATTTTTACTCTTTCTTAGTCAACGTTGTTAGTAGGACGTACGCTTCCCGACTCGCCCGCGAAAAACAGGAGAATGTTACTTTTTAGATATCCAGATTGAGAGGATTCAACAAAAAAAAATGGAAAGAGAGCCCGAGAAGGGGAGGGGGGGGTTGTGCTATCTACCTATCTACTATTTTATTTTTTATATTTTTCTTTCCTTTTCTTTTTCATTGTTTAATGATACTATATGATTATGATAATATAAGACAGATATAAACGTCGGTGATTGCATTTGTAATGGTAATGAGGACCGGAAGTGTAGGTGTAGTTGGAACATTGGTTACTATGACTTATAATACTTAATACTTGCGACAATTTGGATCAATACGAAGCGGATAAGTATTTTACTTAACTGTAATACCGATGCCGGTGCTAGTAACAATGATCATGATAATATGATAGGAGGGTCGAGGACTACACTATACTAGGATCCATTTCATCTGTCCATCTGCCCATTCAATCATCCGACAATTCGAACATTCGACTACTCATCGTCTAGCCATTTATGTATCTAAGTATACATGTATCTACCTATATATGTACTTATATACCGATTTTGTTTCTGTCTCTGCTTCCGCAACTAGTCCTGATGATCATATATGGGTCGTCATACTCGGTACTGTCACTTATTACCTATTACTTATTACTTATTACTTATTTCTATTTGACTATTTACTTAATACCTATTTCGATTTGACTATTTACCTATTTCTATTCCTATTTTTGTCTTAATTTCTATTTCTATTTTATATCATAGCTCTTGGGCGGCGGGCAAGTAGGAGTAAGGGACAAGCTGGCCAGGGGCCGGGGAACCAGAAGAAGAGTAAGGTGCAAGGTGCAGGGATGAGGACGGAGACAGAGACGGAGTAATAGGTATAGAACATAGGGCCTGGGCATAAGGCATGGTTCTGATTTTTGGTTTGGTTTTAGAAAAGTACTTTGACTTTGATCATTATTTCTCAATTCGATGTGGTTCGTTGTTATTATTGCTTATTATCTACGACTTGGGACTTAGGACCTACTGTCTTCTACCTGATACTACCATTATTATTACTATAACTGTTACCCTACCTACTCAAAATACAAAATTTCATACTAATGCTTCTAGGAGTCCACACATGACAAGTGAAAATATGATAGTACGTCGATATGATAACATGATAACATGATAAGATATTCGATGAGTGAGGTGCCGAGGGGGAGTTAGGCTGCAGAGTAGAAGTAAGAAGTGAGAGAATGTAGGTAGGTAAAGATATGGATTTCGGATATCGGTAAGGATGTGAGGCGGGTATGGATGTGGATGTGGGAGTAGATGTAGATGTAGGTGTGGAAGTGGAAGTAGATACGGGTGTGAGTGTGGATGTGGATGTGGATCTGAGTTCGGATGTATCCGTGTAGATGTAAATGTGAACAAAGATGTAGATGTAGACCTGGATGCAGATACGAAAGAAATGTGGATGCAAGATTGCAGGTGGAAGGATGTGGAAGCAGATGTGGATGTGTGGATGTGTGGATCTAAGGATGTGAATATGCGGATGTAGATGTGAGAACGAGAATGAGGGTGTAAGGGTGTAAGAATGTGGATGCGGATGCGGATGTGTGGATGAAAACGAGGATATGTGGATGCATGGATGTATGGATGTGTAAACAAGCCGTTTGCCGCGAAGGAGAAGGGAAAAGGGAGAAGAGAGGAAGAGGGATCCGGAGGATGAAAGAGCGGGGGGCGGGGAGATGATAGATAGGAATTGGGAGATGGGAGATAAGGAGAATAAGGAAACGAGGGGAATTAGGAATAGGGAAGTAGGGAAACAGGGACGAAGAAAGTGGATGTGGACACCGGTTCGGATACGGATTCGGATTCGGACACGGGCGAGAATACGGGAGAGGACGAGGACTCCGGGGGAAAAGGCGAGGGCGAGGATATGTGATAAGAACACTAAAAACACGGAGGACGAGGAGACGAGGATAGGAATACGGAGGGACGAAGAGACGAAGAACTAAGGGTAAGAGCGAAGGAGAAGACGAGAAGGTACGAAGTTTTTGAAAAGCAAAGAAAATCAAATTAAATCAAATTAAGTCGAAATCGAAATTGAATCGAATCGAACATTTAGACAAATAGACACATAGCATACAGCGTACAGCATACATACAGCATACACATCATTACATCTCACATTCAAATTAGAAATCGGAAATTGGAACTGAAGAAAAGGAGTGGGAGAGAAGATTAAGAAGAGGGAAAGAAAGAAAGAAGGGATCCCGCCCGGAGGATGAGGGAACGAAAATGAGAACGAAAAATGACATCTTACTCCCCATAGCTTCGGTTCGGCTCGATTCAGTCAGTTTGGGTCGGGCCGGGTGGGTTGGGTTGAGTTGGGCCAGCGGCCAGTGGTCAATGGTCAATGGTCACGGTAATAATCACGGTCATAGTCATAATCATAGTCATAAAGCCGTTGATCTAGGTCCCCCACCCGCCCCTATCCCTATCCCTCAGAGAAGGGGTCTAGACTCTATACTCTAACTTCTATACTGAACCGAATTTGGCCAAATAAGATGAGGGCCGAGGCGAGGCGGGGTGAAGCAAGGTGAGGGAAGAAGAGTATGAATAGGGAAAAGAGGAGAAGAGGAGAAGAAGGTGGATAGGGACAGATTGAAGAGAAGAGGTATCGGGAAACGATAACGGATTACGGGTTACGGGAACAATGTGTAATGCGTGTACGTGTGTGGATGTGTGTGGAGGGTGGGGAAGCGGTGATGGTAACGAAAACGATTCGGGAGGGGGGTTACCCGCGGGAAGAGGAAGAGGGGGGGGGCCACATTGCTTTACCCATTGCCATTGCCATTACCATTTACTACTATTACTTTTTTCTCCTTTTTTTTCTTCCCATTTCATTTTGTTTCGTTCCGGTTCGTTTCTTTTCGTTTTTTCTGGTTTGATTTGGCCTGGTCTGGTTTATCGCTTCTTTCCTTTACCACCCTTCTTTTGTTTACCATCTCTATCTCTATTATTCTTGCCGCGACCTGCCTGCTGCGTTTGGTGGCTTTCTGCATCCGAGTCGCTGTCCCAGTGACCTTGGAGGGCCGAGGCGTGTCCTGTTTTATTTATGTGTTCGAATAGCTTTGTACGGGATTGGAAAGGCGTTTTGCAGACGTTGCATATCTGCTATCGTTATTTTTTTTAATTAATTCGTTTATTTGGTTTTTCAATCGATGTTTGATATTTGATGTTTGTTTGTGCAAGTAAGAAAATGACCCGTATATGGATAAAGGGAACGGATCCGTTAGTCCAGGTAAACGGAAGGGAAAAAAAAAGTCAGCCAAGTGTATTCCTAAATTTAGATACCCCGGAAGGGAGGGAGAAGGAAAAGGAGAAAGAAGGAGGGGAATAGGGATAAACGGTACGGTACGTACGTTTTGAGTAGACGCATTTGCCGCTGCCTCAACCTCTCGTGCTTTCTTCGCCGCTTCCCTGGCTCTTCTCTTATCTCGTTTTGATAATTCAGACTTAACGACACCATCTTCTTTTTCTTCTTTTTCGTCTTCGTGTTTTTCTCCTTGCTCTAGTTCTCCTTTTCCTGCGTCTTCTTCTCCCTTTTCGTTGTTGTGAGCTTGCACGAGTTCCTGGGCATCGTCATCACCGCCATCGCCATCTACAGATTCAGTAGCACCGGCAGCGTTTTTTCCAGCAGTGGTAGGAGTCACAGACTTGGGATGTGAAAATGGAGGAAGTGGAACAGGAGTACGGCTCTCCGTCTTAGATCGTGTTGCATATGGGCGTTCGGGAGAAGGAGAAGACGGTGAACGTATTATACTACTGCTGCTATTTTTCATACGCCGTCGTGATTTTTTGGTGTGGGTGTTGGTAATGCTAACACCACTAAGACCGTTAAGACCATTAGGGTCGTCGTTATTCTTAATATCTATATCACCTTCGAGATCTCTTCCTGTATGTGGTAAGGGATGAGAAGGGTCTAGACTTTGAGACGAGTTCTTGGATTTAGATTTAGATTTTGGTTTGGGTTTGGATTTGGGTTTAATTCGATTTTGGGGATCTTGGTCTTGGGTCGTCGTCGGTGTTGCGGGGGGTGAAGGCGTTTCGTCGTCGCCAATCTCCGATCTGGGAGGTGAGGGGAGAGGATAATCCGTATCGTTCGCCGTTGGGCCACATTCCTTGTTTATCTCCCTTTTGTCATCTTCTTCTCCCGTCGTTGAATTGAATGGTGATTTCTTGGAATTCTTATTTTCAATACCAATACCAATACCAATAGTATCATCCTCGTTCTCAGCATCAGTATTTGCTGTTGTTGCTTCTCCTCCGTCCCCTTCTTCTTCATCGTCTTCTTCGTCATCATCATCATTGTCATCATCTTCTCTGTCTTCTTCTTCTTCTTCCACGTCCCTCTCTAACACCCCCGCAGTTAGCCCAAGCTCTTCTTCCTCTCTTTGCATTTCCCTTCTAAGCTCCTCTATCGCTTTCAGATGCTTACGACTCCTGGCATGGCTATCCCACGCTGCCTCGCTCCGGAAGGTCTTTCCGCATGCAACACATTCATATGCCTCTACGTCCTCTTCCTGGTCCTCATCATCATCATCACCATCTTCATACTCATCATCATCATCGCCATCAACGCCCTCTCCATCTCCGCCTTCTCTGCGTCTTGTGGCTCCGGGAGTTGCCCGTGGCCGTGCTCGTGTCCGTGCCCATTCGTCTCCCGTGGAGGGAGCGTGGACGTCTTGCCATGCTTGGGGAATGAATATCGGGACGGGAGCTTTGGGTTTGGGAGTGGATGATCCGGAGTGGGGGGTGGAAGAAGATGTGGAGGAAGATGTGGCTGCGGCAGCTGCTGCTGCTGTTGAGGCTTTGGCGGCTTGAGCGGCGAGATGGGCTTTGTAACGTGGATCCCGTTTTCGGATAAAAGTAACGAGTGACTGAAGAAGGTAGTTTAGTTACGGCAAAAGTAGAGAATTGAGAAGAGTAAGGTAAGGGGGAGAGGGAGGGAAGCCGTTCTCCCCGAGGTGATGTAATGAGATGACTTGAGTTGAATAGGGAAATGGACTGACCTTGACTGTATCATTGTATTCCTTTCTTGCGTTTTCGCGGGCTTTTTTGTTGTCCCGCTCCATGAGACGGCGGACCTGTCTATCGGGGGCTTCGCCTGTGTTCCATGAGTCGGCCCAAGCAAAGTCTTTTGCAGTGGCGAATCCGAGCCAGAAGTTGTAAAAGTGTCGGGCGGCGGATGGTGGTGAGCCTTGCCTTGAGTTTGATCCGGCGGAGGGAGTTGCCCAGGGCCAGGTACTGTAGCCAAAGGAAGGGTAGTCGTCTACCGAGTGGTCTGTGAAGGAGCATTCATCCGCGGCTAGTCGGGCAAAGAGGTTACGAAATAGCGTAAAGAAAGACTGATTATTGTTATTTTTTTTGATAATTGAATTTGAGCCAATGGAGATCAGATGTTTAGTTACCAATTGGAAATGAGATCATAGACAGGAAAGAGACAGATGATGAATATATGCATTGATCAAAGATCTTTGAGGAAAAAGGGAAACGTACTGCGTCACTGTCGTCGAAACCATTCCAATTTGAGGCATCGAAGAAAGGGGCGAGATGTCGAACGGTCAGTCCTCGTTCCCTGGGAACGTGTCTTCGTTGACTACCACGTCTGATCTCTTCGAACACAGTCTCTGCGTCGGGTTCTGGGACGAGAGATGCGCGGTGAGAGTCGTACCAGGCGCGTTCCTAGAGCACAACGCGTTGATGGGTTACACAGATGACAGGACAGAGACAGAGAGCAAACACAGAACGCACTTGTTCGTCGCTTAGGACCTAGTGGGGGATTGTTGACGATGAGCTAAATGGAATGGTATGGAAGTGAAGCTCGAGATGGCTTACCTCGTAGGCCTGCTGAATGGCGGCGAAGCGTTTAGTAGCAGCTTCGACGTCGCCATGGTTTTTGTCGGGATGATGTTTAAGAGCTAGTTTACGGAAGGATCGCTGGGAATGGCTGTATTCAGTGTCTTTCAGGATGGATGATGATCGAGGCTTGACCTGACCACGCTCACTTTTATTTCATCCGCCGATGCATCTTCCCCGACCTCCAGAAGCGCGTAATAGTCCTCGACGCCGTCCCCGGTGTTGTCCTCGACGTGTCCCTGCGCCTGCCTCGACTCGTTTGCGCCCATTGCTGTTGGTGATGACGACGATGAATATTTTTTTTACCTTGATATTATGTTAAAAGCGATCGACCGAGCGCGGCGGCACCCGTGTTTGCCGACCGATTGAGTGTTGCTGACTGCCAACCAGCAAACGATAAAACATCCTGCGCCGGGAACACACCACACACGCACAAACAAACACACACCGCACATCGCCATCCTCCTCGTCGTCGTCGCTGTCGTCCTCGTCGTCCACGAGTCCCCGTCGTCCCCCTTGTCGCCCACAGCGAGCTCACCATCCTTCGGTTTGTCCCGGGTCTTCTCCAACGTCAACCCAAATCCTAACCGGATCCCCCGACCCAGCCCCTGACCAGCCCAGCCTCGTCTTTTCTCTTCTCCGAAACATTTCAGAACACCCCAATCTCAAATCTCTTTTCTCCTTCTCGTCCACGACGTACGACACTCTGTCGTCCTGTTTTTTTTTTTACCTACTAAACTAGTAACACACACTCAAAAAAAACCCCGCAAGCTCGTCATCGGTCCGTCATTCGCAAGCTCTGCCGTCGTCGTCTCTGTCGTCGTTGCCCCGCTCTTTATGCTATTCGTTCATTATTAGCTGTACTACTCTACTTCACTTACTATTAACAACATCTCTCAACTTGGTCACAAATGGACTCGGTCGCTTTCTACAACAGCGCTCAGCAGCACCACAACTTTTATCCTCAACGTCAGATCCACGATCATCCTTATAACTTATCTCATGACGAGCAAATAGCCTATGTCTCGTCCCCTGCTCCCATGTCGAACGTGCACGACTACTGTCCTCCACCAGCTCCAAAGGAATTGGCTCTTCCAAATATCGGTCAGACCCGCTGCTGTAAGTACCAAATCACACATATATATCCCTCCCCGATCATTTTTAAATCGAGGTCTCATTCTCATTTAGACTGGGCACTCCTCGATAAATCTCTTCGGTTTTTAACCGTCGACCCTGCACTGGCTTACCACCTTGGTATTGGCCTTCCAAACTTCCTAGAAGCAAAACTACTCGACTTTGTACATCCCGAGGAACGAGAGTCTGCTCGATCAGATTTAGGCAGTGTCCTGGAGGAAAGAACTTTACATGGAAGCGTAACAAGGTAATATACACACACATGTGTATCTGATAAGCTCTGTCTCACTATGTATGCTCACTTCCCCCCTCCCCCCCTCTTCCAGAGTAAGATACTGTCGTCTCAGTCATATTCGACGTCTTATGGGCGTCTGCGATGAGCAACCCCCATTTCCTCCTACATTCCCAGCGGATCGTGTTGCAATTGACGAACAATACATGGCTGTATACCTTGTTGTAAACTGTATTGCAGAAGGCCTCGTCCTCTGCTTCATTCATGCTGCGGTCGACATACACTCTGGGGCTGATAACGACGAACACAACAAAAGTGGATGGACGAATTGGTGTAGCACCCATGGATTTGACATCCCAGTCAGTAGCACTATTCCCTTCTTATCTTTTATGTCTCAATGACTCACACCGAGGCTTGTCCTGTTATGATAACGTCTTGTTTAAAATTTGACCTACACAGGAAGCACGTGCATTGTACAACCGACTTTGTGAGACGGTTATGCCTACCTGTGTCGTCCCGCACAACGGACCGGATCAATCTCTTCGAGTATTTCAGATTCTTAAAAACATTCCTAATCGCCCGCCTATCTTATCGTGGCCCCCAGAGAACTTGGTGTATCAGCAGGGCTATGTCTCACCAAGTGCAGATGTTCTTGCTCGTTTGTCTCAGTATGTTCAGATTGGGAATAGCTTGACGACTACTCCGGCTAGTGATGCGCGTACGAGCTGTACCAGGCGGTTTAAGAGTGTTCAGGCTGTGGATGTCCCTACTTCAGGGGATTGAAGACAGTACAAGTATCGAGCATATTCATACCTCATGGTAAGGAAATAGCCATACTTTCTTATCACTCTTTTCCTCCTCCTAACTTTTACCTGTAGGCATGATTATTTTTGTTTGCCATAAAATTGAGGGTGGCTTCCTCGACTCTCCACCTACCTCCACCAGCACCGTCTCGTCATCTTCACTTGAGACTCCTATACAACAACAGCAGCCAGGCCGCAATCAAGTCCAACCCGGACACCTTAATTTACACCAACTGTCGCAGATCGCTAGTCAGGAGGCTCAGGTGGTAGTGAACCCACACGACCCGCGTGCGCCTTATGCACGTTTTCCATATATTCAGCAGTGGGTGAATGAGTCTCATGATCCGAATGCTCCACCTGTGCAGGACCTTTGGGTAAAGGGACCGTTTTCGCAGCATCCACATGCTCAGCAGCAGCAGCAGCAGTGGAATACGTACGCGCAGCCTGAGACGCCGTCGTCTTGTTCGTCGTCGAATATGAATAATAAGGGCGATTTACATTGGGAACAGGCGTTGGGGTCGTATGGGGGTGGAGGTGGTGGTGGTGGGAATGGGGTGCTTGAGCATACGCATCAGGATACGCCGTCTGGTTCGTCGGTGTTGTATGGGAATGGGAATGGAGGAGGGCGGCCTGGGTCTTCTTCTACGAATGGGCCGGATTCGTCTACGGGGCCTGGACCAGGACAGGGAGGAGGTGGTGGAGGAGGTAGTGGTAGTGGAGGGGGTGGTGGACTGAATGGTACACCTTTTGCGGCGGCTGCTTATCATCATGATCAGTGGTCTGCGCCTCCGCAGACGTGGGATACGAGTGGACCGGGGTATTTGCAGTCGTTTGCGAGGGATCCGAATGCGTCGGGTAGCGCTGAGATGTATGGGAATAGTCCTTCTGATCCGGGGCATCCGGGGGCGTTGTTTGCGGCTGCGACTCCTACTGGGTCTGTTGGTGGTGGGTCTGTGACGGGTAGGGTGACGCCTGGGTTGAGTGGGGGTGTGGAGAATGGGTTACAGAGTGATGTTGTGAGAGTGAATGGTGTTGGTGCTGGTAGTGTTAGTGGTAGTACTACTGGTGGAGGAGGATCGCGTAGTGCGTCGAAGAAGGCATCGAGACATTCGTTGAAGGATGGATCGCCTGGACCGGGGACGGGGGGCAAGGCGGGGAGGAAGAGTAAGGGACTGGGAAGGGAGCCGTATACGCCTGCTGGACGTGCGGAGGGGAAGCCGCCTCCTGGGGTGGCGAATTGTTCTAGTTGTTCGACGACCGTTAGTCCGGAGTGGAGGAAGGGGCCGAGTGGGAAGAAGGAACTTTGTAATGCGTATGTCTTTTCTTTTTGATGTTTGTGTAGATGGGTTGATTTACTGATTTTTTGTTGGTTGGTTAATTGGTGCCTTGTGCTTGGGGATTCAGATGTGGCCTACGGTTTGCTCGTTCGAGGGCGAAGAAGGGTGCAAAGAACGCTAGTAGTAGTCCTTCCTGACGAGGGATGAAACAACCTTAACTTTATTATTTCTCTTTTTTTTTCTCCTTTTCTTCTTCTCTTCATGTTTACCTTACCTCTTTCATCTTATCCCTTTCACCCCCTACATCGATACGTGTTTCTTTCGTCCCTTTCTCTTTCATATATACTTTCTGTGTGTCTACTATTTTACATTGCCTAATTTTTACGGGATTACAACATCTTTATTATAACTAACCCATAACCCAACCCAACCCATCTGGCTCACTCGGTTCTCCCCACCCACTTCCCTTAGTCTCCTTCCTATATTTCCCCTACCTTTTTTCTTTTTTACGTTTCCTCTTCATTTTTTCTTTCATTACTACATTATTCGTAAGCCTGTCCCTGTTCCGAGTTCTGTCTGTCGAGAAAAAACATCATATTTTTCTTCATACTACCACTACCTCTTCTACCTATTCATTTTGTCAACCTTTTCAAACTCTGCCATACATTTGTGAGCCCCCAAAACACATACATCACACACATTTACAATTACTCGGCACTTCAACACCACGTATAACATTAACATAACATAACATAACATACATATAACATTTCATAACTTACACACACATACTCACACACTCACACACTTACTCGCATTCATGAACTCGACCGTTTTATTAAACCAGTGGCTCCTCTTTTCTTTTTTTTAGTGTATAGTACGTACAACGTATATTTTCACGGGTTTACTCGTATGTTTTTAGTTTTATTTTATTATTACCTTTGCCCCTCCCCATTTTTTTTTCTTTTCTTTTCCTTCTTAACCTTTGGTTTGTTTGTTTTTTCTTTCACTCTTCTTTGCCGTTCAAGTGTTTGTTTCCTTTTCGTTATCCCTTCTTCTCCCCTTCTTCTCCCTCCCTCGACCTTCCTTCCCTGCCCCCCCCGTCCCTCGTCCTTATCCTGCTCCGATGCTCGTTATCCCGATGCCCCCTCCCCTCTTCCCGGTTGTCCTGATGTCTCCGCCCGTTACCTGATGTCTCCGCCCGTTACCTGATGCCACCCATCCCTACCCTACCTTCCTCTGTGTACTCTCGTACACCCACCCACCCGCCTACCTACCCACTCACCCACCCTGTTCTACCTACCGAACCGATCCCTCCCCCGTTGTTCATGGTTTCCTCCTTCCCTTCTTTTCCTTCCGTTTTTCATATGTTCCCTTTTGTGTTCTCGTAACATTACATATCATAACACATTACATATCGATTTTATATTTCCTTTTTCTTTCTCTTCTTTCCCTCTTTTCTTTTTCCTTTTCCCTTTCGTTCTCCTATTTCTTTTCTCTTTCGTTCTTCCTTGGTGTCTCTGTGTCCCCTGTCCCCCGTGCCTTTATTCACGCACACGAACGACGGACGAGCTTGGGGTTTGGTGTCTTGTGTGTATGTATGTATCCCTTCTCCTTTCTTTTCCTTTCATTTTCTTTTCGTTTCTTCCTTCCCTTTTTTCTGGTTACTTGGTGTGTTGTTTGACTGTGTCATACTTCATACTTCCCAAACTCTTTTTTTTTTTAACTTTCACTCATACATACTCGAAAGACACAGACACCGACACCGACGGAGGGACTTGGAGGTAGGGGGAGATGGGACGAAAGAGAGAAAAGAGAGAGAAAGGGAAAGAGAAGGGAGTGTAGGTATTTTGTTGTAATTCTTTTCTTTTATGTTTCTTTTACTTGTTCCCTTTACTTTTACTGTTTCCTCCTTCTCCGGTTCTTTTATATTCTCCTTTCATCCTCTTCTCCTTTTCCTTTTTCCATCTATGTTTCCGCCTTTCCTGTTTCCCTGTTTCCCTATTTCTTTCCCGTTTCCGGTTCCCCTGTCCAGTGTTCACTATTCCTTGTCCACTTTTTCACCTGTTCACTTGTTCATAGGCCATACTTTATCGTATCCGTATCCGTACTCGTACCCGTATCGTAACGTATCATATTATTTTTTTCTCTTTGTTTATTTTTTTATCGTTGTTAAGTTAATGTGTGATTGGGGGTGATTGGACTGAACGATTGTGAGTGCTTGTGAGTGTGCTTGTGAGTGCCTTTGTGTGCTTGTGGATGAGTCAATGTTAGTGTTATTCGTGAGAGGGTGTGTGGTGGTGTGAGTTGTGAGTTGTGATCTATGAATGTAGGAATGTCTTAAGGCCTTAATTACGGATATATGTATTATTACAGTACAGAATATGCAAGACAGAATGTATCGGGTAGGTTGTGAGATAAGGATTTGACGATATACTACTACTAGGTGGGTAAGTGAGGTGGTGTTATGTATATGGTGAAGTAAGAAACGTATGGAGTATGAAGCAAGAAGTGTTGCTATGATTTATTGGAGGAGGACTTTGAGGCCCGTTTGGCTTCTCTCGCTCTTTTGAGAGCTTCTACCCGGGCTTTGAGTAGCCCGACTCGTTCGTCTGCTTCTTCTTGGAGACGTTCCTGTTTGGTGGGAGGAATCAGTATTGGTTTTACGTTTGAAATATTCAAGTAAGGAGAAAGTAGAAGAAGTTTAAATATAAGAGTCTTTTGAAAAGTAGGTTTGGGGGGTTTTCCTTTTCTTTTTCTTTTTTGAAAGAGTGAAAGGGAAGGGGAGGATAATGGGTGAATAAGAAGATAGAACGTATACATACCTCCTCAATAAGTCTATCCATAATCAACTCCCTCTCTTCTCTCTCCTTCCTCGCCCGTTTTTCTTCCTCCGTCTCTTCCTCATCCTCCTCTTTTCCCGCTTCCTCTTGTTGTCCTTGTTGCCCCTGTTGTCCAGCTCCTTCAGAAGAAGCGTTATTGAATGTACCCGGACCAGTATTGGGCGGAAAACCGGAAGTACCGCCATTAATGGCACTGGGGGCAAGTTCAGGCTCCGCAAAGACGGTTGCACGTTCGTAAGCGATTTTTTGGTCTTCTTCGCGGTCTGCGGACGCAGTGAGGGATGCTTGGAATGCTTCCCATTCTAGGTCGAGTTGGGATTTGGGAGCTGAGGGTGTTTGGGTCGTGTTGTTGGTGGTGGTGGTTGCGGAGGGATGAGGTGCTTCGGAGTCGGATTCGTCTTCGGAGTCGAGGGTGGAGAGGACGGGTGCTTGTGATGGATCGGAGAAGAAGTCAGCTGGGAACCCGGATTTGGAGGGCTTTGAGGCTGAGACCGAGGTTGAGGACGAAGTAGTAGTTGTAGTTGTAGTGGGTTCTTCACTTGTCCGTCTTTTCTTTGTGCTTTCTGATACTCTTAAGCTGTCTTGTGGGATGTCGTCCACGTCCATGTCCATATCAGCATCTTCTGCTTTTCGTTTCCCCCTTCGGGTTTCTTCTTGTTCTGCGAGGGCCTGGGCTTTTGCGGCTTCTGCTTCGCGGAGACGGGAGACTGCTAGACGGTGAGGTTTACTGCCTAGGTGGCCCTCCCACATTGAGGCACTTTTGATGGAAGAGCTGCATGCTGTGCAGCGGAGCTGGCCTGATGATGTGTATGCTGCGAAGGGGTGTTGGATGCGTGCTTCTTGACGCTTTGCGCGGAGGAGTGTTCGGGCGTCGGACATTTATTTGTTTGTTGGTTTTATAATGGGATGAGTTGGAAGCTAGTACCGAAATTTTTTTACTTGAGGAAACTTTTACTGTTTACCTGTCCTCGTCTACACGTTGATTCGATGTAATTTGAGTTGTACTAAAGTCGAGTGGGTCGTGGTAGACGATGAATGGTAATTGTTTGTACCCTGACGCGTGCTTTGGCTCTGACCTCCGGATCCGTGATGTTCACGCGACTTTGATCAGCTTTGTACAAAAATAGGATTACAGTTTTTATTAGTGCGTGAATCGAAATTATGTCCGCTTCCTCTACCTCGGATTCGCTTCCATTGCCATTAAATGATTATCGTCGCTATGGTCGTCAAATGATCATCGACGGACTGGGTCTCCCTGGTGTGCCATCCACTCTAATCTTACGTCTTTCCTGTTCCTGAACTCGGATTTCTGGACCCATTCATTATGTTCATTTATACGTGACGTTAACTGTTGATATGGAACTACATAATTGCAATCAGCGCAAGTTAAGCTGAGAAATGCTAGTGTGCTTGTTGTAGGAGCTGGTGGTCTCGGATGTCCCGCTCTCCAATATCTTTGTGCATCGGGTATTGGTGCGTTCAATTCAAAATCCTGTTTTGAAATTTAGTACATTTAGCCTTCAATTTCATTTTTTTAACATGCATTTTAGGTAGAATTGGGATTGTAGATCCGGATATTGTAGAAATATCAAATCTCCAACGGCAGGTCCTTCATTCGGAAGCAACACTTGGGATACCGAAAGTTGAATCAGCTGCTCAGGCTCTTAGACGGTACGCATACAACGAACTATTCGGGAATTTATTTGTATATATTATAGATATTCAAAAACTCTGCTTCATAGACTAAACAGCCTGGCACAAATCGACACGTTTAACTTACCCCTCGATCCAACGAACGCAGAGAAGATTTTAAAAGACTATGATGTCATATTAGACTGTACAGATAATGCACCTACTCGCTACCTTCTCTCAGACACCTCTGCAAAGCTGCGTAAACCACTGGTTAGCGGTGCCGCACAACGACTCGATGGACAGCTCTGTACATATGGACTCCCACTCAAGTCGAAAATAGACGATAAAGAAGGTGGAGCAGGAAGTGATCGAGGACCATGCTATCGCTGTCTATTTCCAAAACCGCCAGCACCGGAGATGGCGGGTAGCTGTGAAGAAACTGGGATTCTTGGAGCCGTTACGGGAGTTATAGGCTCATTACAGGCACTCGAAGCTATTAAAATCATTGCAGACCTTCATGGTGAGAACATGTCCAAACTTTTTTTGGTCATTATTATATTCTTCGATGACACTGACGTTTATGAATTGTTCGTTACCCCCCCCCCCTCCTAAGATTGGAAGCCATCTCTACTTATTTACTCCGCTTTGGCGTTTCCCCCTTTTAGGAGTATTAAACTTCGTCCGAGACGTAAGACGTGCCCTGCGTGCGGAGATGAAGGCGAACGGTTAGGCGAGATTTCGGCGACGGATTACGTTGCCTTCTGTGGAGGACCTAAACCCGACTGGATAGAAAGGGGCTTGGTTGTTGACGGAGAGGGTACACGGAAACGGATTAATGCAAAAGTAAATTGGATTATTATTCCTGTTTCATGTTTTATGATGGTTCTTTGCCTATTTTGTGTGCTAATTCCTGGCATTTTTGTTGTCTTAGGAACTTAGTGAAAGGATGGAATCTGATAATGATTCCATTCGCCTCGTTGACGTCCGGAGTCCTGTAGAGTTCGGTATTTGTCATATTCCTGGTTCGACAAGTGAGTTGAGATCTCTCATGTCAAATATGTACTCTTTTTTCTTTTCCCCCATTTTACTGATCTGTGGATAAAGATACGCCTTTGTCAGAGATTGTTGCATCACCGACATCGTTCCAGTCATCTCTTACTAATTCACAAGACGGATCAAGTCAAAATGCCAACTCATTAGTTGTGTTCGTTTGTCGGTTAGGGAATGATTCTCAGTTGGCTGCAGATGCTCTGCGTTCTGCGGCTATTGATTCTGAAAAGAGTGGTATGGAGGTTGTAGACCTTGTTGGTGGTTTACGGAGCTGGACTCTGAATGTCGACCCTCAGTTCCCTGTTTATTGAAAGTTTGTGCACGAATTAAATGGGGAAATAAAATGATGATTTGGAGTTCTTGTGTATTGTAATTGATCATTCGAAATGCTTGTATTGAATCACGTAAAAATACATCTGACATAGATAAAATAGATAAAGGTGTAGATATAGTGTGTAGATATGATGTGTGGATTGTACAGTGCAACGAAAAAAGTGTGTATGAAAGAAGGAAAGGTAGATAATGAGATAATCAAATAATGATAACTACTCCGGCTCATGTTTTGAATTTCTTGAAATGAAATGAAAACCCCAGTGATAAATGAGATCTAAGAAACTATCCCTGTAAAGTTCTCGGACCTGGACTTCCTATGTTTTTGCGTCACTTTCATGAGTTTCTTTCTAGACTTCCCAAAGAAATAAAACTTTCGGCTGATTGGACTCATAATTGAAAATGGCTTTCGTAAAGGTTTGAGCCAGGTTTTAGACGAAGACGTCGTGTTTTTTTCTGGCTTGGATTTCGGGTATATTCCAAAGTAGGTTGTTTGTGATGGGGACGGTAGTGGTGATGGTAGTGGTAGTTGTCCGATATACTCTTCGTCCAAGTTCTGTACGCATTCGTCCATATCCAAAGAAGAAGAAGAATCCTCATCTTGGAAGTAGTCTTCAAGACTAGACAAGCCAGACGTGAAAGTTGCGCAGCTCGAAAGACCATAAGAATTAAATCGCATATTGGTAGTAGCTTTTGTCATCTGTTTTAACTTCTCCTTCTGTTTCAACATTTCGGTCTTCTCGTCTCTATAGGTGTTATCATCCCGGCCTAAATGATAAAACCGAGTAGTTGGAGAATAACGATCTCTCAAACTACAATCAGTCTCCATAGTCTCCAATTCCCTATCCGCCCCCACTCCCACCCCATTCCGTTCTTGTTTCTCCTCCATTACATCAACCTGAGTTTGAGTCCGAGTTTGAGTTTGCTCCCTCCACGCATAAATACTCTCAGAGCAATTAAGCCTAAAGCTGCCAGTAGCGTATCCCTGGCGCGCCAACGCACTCCTCGCACAGCTAGTCAGTCCTTTACTCGGGGGATGCAACGTTCCGTCCCCAAATCCCGAGAAACCACACCACCTATGAACCCGATCCCTTGAAGGACAAGGATGTATAGGCTCTCGTGTTGTGTATATTCGAATTTTCGGAATAACAATAAATGGAGCTGTACGTGCATGTGGAGAAATACTCTCAATAGAGATATGAGACAGGGTACTAAGGGAGTGTAGGGAAGAGAAATGAGAGGGTCTCCCGAGTTGAGCAGATACTAGACTTTTTGTTGAAGAATAACCTCTTAATGAAGTGAGGAATGAGGTGAGTGATGTTGAGGTGCGCATAATTACTGTCTTTGATAATTCTACCACGAACGGCAGATAATAATAAAAAAAGTAAACTAAACTATCGGCAAAAGGGAAAATAAGCAAAAGGTCAGCCACATTTGAATTGAGACTCCGAAGGTCCGAGTATACAAATATACACAAAACAATTAGATCATCAAAACCATTTTTATATCGTTGGACTCATTTGAATAGCTAGCAATTTAAAATAATAGTACAGATAAAATTCGGTCATGATTACAAAACCATTTTGCTGCATCCAAATAACCTAGACTGGTACAGCAGCGAGTCTATATATATTAAGGTTTATTAATACGGCACATCAGCCTCTACAGAGGAAATATATATCAATATCAATTAGCTTTGAAGTTTGACATACTCCATATCCTTTTCCCGAGCCATTACTATATACCTGCTCCCTAATTTGATAACTCAAATGTATAAGCAATACCTTTCTAAAACCATGTCACAAATCCAATCTACCCCTTTTATCAATAATGAGTACACTGACGTCCAAGTATATCGCATTTTCCTTTAAATTCCCTCATTTACTTAATCACTACCACGGTGTGAGGTTGTAGAATGTTCCTGATCACCGAAATTGACTGGTCTAGAGACAGTCAAGATACAGAGGAGCAGGGGATGTTCATGACAATATCGAATAACTATTTGGTAAGAGATATAGCAAGGACAGAACGCCCACGATGCAAACGAGTATACGACATATCTCCCATGATGTCCCCGATTCTTGAAGAGTCAATAGAGTCGGATTTAACACATATAGCAGACCTGGCGCCCAACGTCACTCGATCTAGTCATGTGTCGAGCCTCGTTTCACGCGCCTTCGTTCGGTTCATGAACACATTTGGAAAGGAGATCATCGACACACTATTATCTGGGGAGGAATGCAGGTGTAACGTAGAAAATATAACCGAAGGAGATTGACCAAGTAAGAAAATGTATGAAAATAGTAACTCCCGAATACAATCCGAATACATATCTCCCGCCGTTCACAGCTAACAAGTGATTTGTATTGGTATCACAATACCAGGCTCCAGATTTACGAATTATAAGAGAATCGTAGCTTTCTGTGTTTCTCTTGCTTTAAAAAAAGGCAACAATTATGCCAGTTAATGATGCCAGATAATAGATGAAGAGTTCCAATTGAAATTTCATCCATGTTTTCATAAGCATTCATTAGAATTGGTTCTGTACTAAGGAGTTGGGCTCCATGTAGTCATATCTAAGATTCGAAAGACGATTATAGCTTGAATATAAGTCCATAAATCAATCATTGATGTTGGACTACGGCAACGAGCAGTAAGGAGCAAGCAGCATCCATGTCTAAGTACGCAGTCTCGCTTGTAGCTAAGAAGTTACAAGTCCTAAAGAGTTATGGTCTTAGTAACTCCCGTTAATATGTATGCCACCCGTTATGCCACCGTATACGGACCACCCTCGCTCCAATAATTCTGAAGAAAACGAACCACTCACCTTTAGAGAGCCCTGATGTCTTGGGTTTAGTAGCCATTTAAGTGTACTTTGTGGTCCACCTTAGATGGAAGTATCACTCCTTGGTGGTATGTAGATGAAGGATTAAGTATGAGTTTGGTGGAGCCATTTCGTGGGACTTATAAAGCATAACTAAAAAAGGAAGTGTGACGTATGTAACATTAGTTGTTATCCGTCACCTAGGCTGTTAAGTACAAACTTATTGTAGGTTTAAACGTTCATTCCCATTTATGTTACAATATAGTCTCAATGTCTCGGCTCACGTCCGATTTCATTTTGTAGAAGAGAGCTGTAGAACCGATTACTTGTAACAGGTAACGGAGACGTTATAGGTAACAACGTCACATCATGACATGGGTAGTATAATTCAATCAAAACCCAAAAATTGAGAATGGGTGAAGCAACGTAATGATAGTATATAGCTCCGTGAAGCTTACAGAGCCAAAGTGCGTGAAAGTGGTAAAAGCTATTTCTGGCAAATAATCAGACCTCGAGAGAAAAAATTGGTGACGGGATTTAAGAGACTGGTCCTATAAAGTCCTCAGATCATAACACCCTGTGTTTTTGTGTACCATTCACGAGTTTTCTCCAAGATGTCAAGTAACAAGACCTTAGTCCACACACATATATACTTAAAAGTAGCTTCTGTAGGGGTTTGGCCGGATTCTAGATGATACGCTCTTTTCCACTTTGGTTTTTTGAAGTGATTTCAATATCTGCCGATGGTGGGAATTGTAGCTGTGGCTATTGTCTATTTGGTGTAACCTCCATCCTCTTTTAACATTCCCCCTCCAGGTCCCCTCTACGCATAAATATTCTTAGAGCAAAGAAGCCTGTTCATGAACCGGATCTCATGAAGGACGAGAATGTATGGGCTCTCGTGTTGTGTATATTCGAATTTTCGGGATAGTGCTAAACTGAACTGTCTTTATATGTGAGTATGAACCCTCGATAAAGATATGAGATAGGGTGCTAAGGGAGTGTAAGGAAGAAAGATGAGAGGGTTTTCTGAGTTTAGCAGATACTAGACTTTTTGTTGTAGAATAACCTCGTAATGAGGAATGAAATGAGCGGTGTTGAGGCGCAAATAATGATTTTCTTAGATAATCCCAGCACGAACGGCAGATTAAAGGAAATAGAAATGTAAACTAAACTACCAGCAAAGAGGGGGACAGGCAAACAGTCAGCCACCTTTGAATTGAAACTCCGAAGATTCGAAATTATATAAATACAGTACTGGGTACACAGAAATAAGCACAGCGGTCAAAACCTCCGCCCTAACATGACAATAATATGATTAAGGTCGTTTTAATAGCTAGCAGGATATACGTTTAATAAATTAGTGCACTACAATACTAGGTCGTAGCTAAAAAGCTCAAGTTTAAGTAACTTAGATTACCTCGGCGAGTCTATAAATACTAAGATTTTAATTCCACCCATGTCAGCCTCTACACAGGGAAATAATATATTAGATAGCTTTGTAGCTCGACAAACCCTACCTCCCTTTCCCAAACTACCACCACCTACCTGCTCCCCAATTTTATACCTCGAAAACTTTATCAAATCTTTTCTAAAGCCATGTCACAAACCCCATCTACCCTCCTTAACAATTATGGATGCTCTGTCGTCCAAGTATGTAGCACTTCCCTCTGAATTTCCTCATTTTATTAATTACAATCACAGAATGAGGTTGTAGAATGTTCTAGTCCCCAGGACGACGACTGGTGGGTGACGGACTGGTCTGGAGACAGTCAAGACACAGAGGAGCAGGGGACGTTTATGACGCTATCAAAGAGCTACTCGGTGAAAGATATAGCGAGGACGGAGCGCCCACGATGCAAGAGGACTTATAGCAAGTCACCGATGATGTCTCCGATTCTCGAGGAATCTATAGAGTCGGGTTTAAACAATATAGCAGGGCTGACGTCTAACGTCACTCAGCCTCATCGTGTGTCGAGTCTCGTTTCGCGCGCCTTCGTTTGGTTCATGGATGTCTTTGGGAGGGAGGTCATCGATGTGCTGTTGTTTGAAGAGGAATGTAGGTGTTGCATGAAAGATGCGAGGGAAGAAGATGTGACCAAGTAAGAAAATGTATGAAAATAGTGAGTAACCTCTATTTTTTTCTTTCCTTGGGGCAGGGGAACGGGGCACAGTACCAGGTGAGTAACTCTTGGATACATTCCGTATATATGTCTCCTACTGTCCCCTGCTAGACAGCGGTTTGAAACGGTATCACGATGCCATAAACCTGATTTACAAAGTATAACAGAGACGTCGCCAAAATGGTGAACCAAGGAAACAGGAAACATGCGAGCTCTCTATGTTTACATTTTTTTTTATTAAAGGAGTAACAATCATGTGAGTTTATGATGCTAAGGTACTGAACGAAGGAGGTTATTTAATTGGAAACAATGATTTTGAATTTTATGCATTACACCATTACTTTTTGATAGATAAAACCAGGAACCTAGGAGTGTCTGACAAATTGCTTTTGTATTATTTGGTACTCGGCCCCTCCCGTAACTTTCTCACAGTTATACTTCTTCTGACTCGATACTAGTTTAAATTATACTGACTCCGAGTATTCTATCTTTAATCTTTTAATCTTCACTCTTTCACTCTTTGATCCTTAATCTCTGATCTCTACTCCCCCAAACTCGCAAAAAATAAAATAAATAATAACTCCAAAAAAATCGAAACAGATGTCAAGAAGACAGATACACGGACCCCCAGCCTCAGCTCTCGCTCGCCTAACAGAAGAACAACGCACCTTCCTCCAATCTCTACCAAAAGCAGAACTACACGCCCACCTGAACGGATGTATCCCCCTGGCCTGCCTACAGGAACTGGCGAGGACGTATGTACTGGATCACGACGTGTGCGGGCCTGGGGATGGGGATGTGGATACGGATACGGATACGGATGCTGTCGCGATCGAGTCGGGCATTGAGGCGCTCAAGGGGGGAGTGGAGTTGGAGAAATTGGATGATTTTTTTGGGTTGTTTAGGGCTGTTTATGCGTTGACGGCGTCGCCTGAGAACCTTGCTATTGCGACTAGGGCGGTGCTTCAGGATTTTGTTGGTGAGGCTCTAGCGAAGGAGGAAGGGGAGGGGGAAGAGAGACAGTGTAGTTATATGGAGTTGAGGAGTACGCCGAGGGCTACTCCGTTGATGAGTCGGAGGAAGTATGTGGAGACTGTGTTGGATGAGGTGGAGCGGTACCCGGAGGAGAGGGCTGCGTATATCCTCTCGTTGAATCGGACGATGGGGCCGGAGGTTGCGAGTGAGTGTATTGATATTGCGATTGAGATGAAGAAGGCGAATAGGCGGATTGTTGCTGTTGATCTTTGTGGGGAACCTTTGGTATTGAGTTTCAATATTAATTACGCTTGGAATTAGTGACTCAGACATTATCTAGGCGGGAGATATGGATTTATTAGAGGAGTACTTTAGAAAGGCGAAACAGGCTGGTTTAGGGTTGACACTACATATTGCTGAGGTTGGTAATCTACTTTTTGTTGTTGTTGGAGAGTAGGTGATTTCTTATCGTTTATATAGACAGAGCAGAATACACCAGAGGATACCATGAAATTATTATCATTTGGACCGGATCGACTAGGACACGCAACTTTTCTTAATGAAGAAGCAAAGAAATATGTTTTAGAGCATAATATAGCCATAGAAATATGCTTAACGTCCAACTTGATGTGAGTAAATCGGTATAGTACAAGTTCATTCATTATATAGCTTATGCGTTATTATTCTCTAGTTGCAAGACTGTCAAAGTCTTAGATGATCATCATCTCAATTATCACTTCAGCCTTAATCACCCCGTAGCTATCTGCGTTAGTACTTCCATATCGTTTTAAATCCGTTGAGGGGCCTTGGTGCTTACGTATAGTTCCCCTCTAGAGCGACGATACGTTACCTTTCCGGAATTCGCTACTTGGGGAGTATGCCCTGCTTCTAGCGCCCAAGCCGTATGGACTGGGGATGTCGGAAGAGGATGTGAGAGTGATAGCGAAAATGAGCATGGATAATAGGTTTGTAGCGAGGAGGGCTGGTCTCTGAGAGATACGAGATACGATGTGCTATCTCCCCCCCCCCCCCAATCCCAACCTCAACTCACCCCAGGACTAGGATTAGGATAAAAGTTGATTTGTAACGTGATTTGTATTCGCCCCGACTGTATTAGAACAAAGTTTGTATGCATACTATTAAACTCTATTTAGGATCGCTGGTGAGGATGGCTTTCTCATGGGTACATGATCGATATCAGCTTCTGGAGAAGTTTGCTCTCTACTCTCTCACGGATCTACCTTAATCTGAGGTGTGGCTTCTAGTGGTGTTCTTAAAGTTTATTCACTATCACTATCAGGACGATGTCGTGTGCGTATACTGATGGTACTAGGTATAAGACCGCTTCTTGGCTTATCAATACTCCGAAAATAGTACTTTTAGTAGCACGTATATCAGACTCGTATAGTGACTATTGAAGTACAGATACAGTGGATATTAGCCAACTACATTAAGTCTCCTAGTCAGGGGAAGAAGGACTAAATTGATTTCTACTATTTTTTTTTGCAATCTCCTGTTTTTTCTGGTTCTGTTATTAAATTTTAAAAAGAAATAATCGAGGAAGTAAATAGACAAAAAGAGGAATGATATCTATCAATGATATTAGAAATGCAGCAGATACATAAAAGAATACATCCATCCTATCAGAGTAAAATGCTTGGAAGAAATTTGATGTGATGTGGTTATTATCGTAGATTCGATCTTTCGTCAGTACTACGTTCTTCTGACGAGTCAGAGCCAGATTCTTCCTCTTCCTCATCGTCCTCTTCGCCGTCTCCGCCGTCGTCGTCATCTTCTTCGCTATGAGTATGTTGATTAGGTGGCTCGTTGGGTTCGGTAGTACCAATCCTGATACTCCCTTGAGAGTTTTGAACTTGGTTTAGTAGTTTTCCTTCCTCCCCGTTTGTATCATCGCTCTCCTCCTCTGCACTCTCCTCTTCGTCCTCTTCTTCCTCTTCACCATCCTCTTCTTCGTTGCCATCCTCTTCTTCGTCGCCATCCTCTTCTTCCTCTTCTTCTTCATCACCTTCTTCTTCCTCCTCCTCCTCTTCACTCTCATCCAAGAACTCATCGAGGTTCTTCCACACACCTTTACCCCCATTAAGCGCAGGAGAGTCCCGGCCTGTAGGAGTAAGCACAACAGGTGTCCCTTGCCCCTGTCCCTGTCCTTGTCCTTGTCCTTGACTCGATATACTACGAGGAGCCTGCATACCCGTCCCCATACTCGTACCCGATCCCATACCCACACCCGAACCCATACTCGACCCCGAAGCAAAGGAAGACCCAGCCCCATGCCGACTCTGCACGGCAGCGGCGGCGGAAATCTCCTCCTCGGAATCCCGGAGCGAGGCGTCTGTCCCCTCTTCTGGCCACTCGGGGAGACGCAGGTTAGACTCGAGGCCTGTTGGTTTTGAGGTGAGGAGTTCGAGTGAGCCGAGGGGGGGTGGGGGTTCTGGTTTGATTTGGATTTTGTTTGGGTTAAATTGGGTTTGGATTTGGGTTTGTTTGGATTGGGTGTAGGTATTAGTGTTGTATTTATTATCGAAAAAAAGATGAGAATAGATCGTACGGGGGGAAGTATGAAACTTACCTTTTGATAATGGCCTATCCTGAACCACCGATTTCCCCTCGAACAGAACGAGCTTAACCTGTTCCCGCCGCAGAACGACACCTCCCCTCCGATACGCCCTGTTTTTACTCTCCTCTCCCTCCTCGTCCCCCTCCTCCCCTTCCTCTTCGTCGTCGTTACCCGTGCTACTGCTACTGCTGTTACTATTACCGTTTAGATACAAACGAAGACTGGGCGATATACCAGCCAAGAGACTGCTGAGCATCCGCGCACGGTCACGCACGTCGTAGTTTACGTCGTACCACGCAAGGGAGAATATGTAGCGCGTGAGGAGGGTGATGGTGGTGTGGGGGGAGGTGAGGAGGACTTGGAGCTTTGAGGCTAGGGTGAGGACTTGGAGTTTCACGATGGGTTCCTGTTTATAAGTAAGTTAAATTGAGTTGAGTTGATGGGGTTGAGATGCTGCCACTGATATTTGGGATAGGAAAAGAGAGTGGAGAGATAGATAGATGATGAGTGAGATTCGGGCGTACCTCTGAAGAAAACGTTTTAGCGACCCGGCGGAGGACGTCCGGAACGAACCATGCGACTTCGGCGAGACCCAGTTGGGCCATTGCAGTTGCCATTGACGTCGACGTTGTTGTTGCTGTTGTTGGTGCTGTTGGTGCTGTTGGTGCTTCTGAAGACTCTTTTTCTTTGTGGTGTGTGTGGGACCCCGTTAGAGAGGCGTATTGGCCGACGAGCCAGATGATGCATGCGCGTGCGGTGGGGTGTTTTATGTCTTCGAGTCTGTTTGCGAGGTCGGCTATGATACGGGTTGGGGATTGTGGGGTTGTTGCTGAGGCTGGGGTTGTTGCTGGGGGTGGGAGTGGTGATGATGATGAAGGAGAGGGAGTTGGGGGAGGAGGAGGGGGAGGAGATTCTAGACGGGCTTGGACTAGGTTTTTGAGCACGAGGACTGAGGATGATACCGTCGGTGCTGCATAATGGAGGAGAACAGAGCTCTGAGTTAAGATGTCGCTGTTTTTTTTTTTTTGAAAGAATTGATGTAGGGGACGTACCAGATCCGGTCTTGATAAAGTCCATTAGTACGGATATGCATTGTTGTGATGAGTCTGGAATTGTACGAGCACATCGTCCGATGGCTTGTATTGCCTCGGAAGCGATCTGTGTGTCTGTATCTTCTGAGTAAAACTAGTTGAGGGAGAGAATGAATTAGGTTTTTGATCTTGAGAGGAGAAGAGGAGAGAGGGGGAGAGGGAGATGGGGGATGGGCCTTACCACGAATTCGCGTAGGAGTGCTTGGTAGTTGTCTGGGGATAGGAGCTTCAGTAGGATATTGAGTTTGTCTAGTTTGACTTTTTTGATATCGGTTGTTTTGATGAGGAAGTGAGAGTAGTAGGGCGCGAAAAGATGCTTTTAAGGATATTAAACAGAACAAGAATGTATCAGCGGATTAGAAGCTTGGGACTTATACGTTACTTACAGGTATTTCATCAATGATTATTGATAGATTCGCGAGGGTTATTCGGCTGATTTCCTTAGAGATGGGGAGGAGTCGGAGAAGGGGTGTAACGATCTTGGAGAGTTGGGACGGAGGAGCGAGGTAGAAGAATACTCGGGAGACAGTCATAACGACCTATAAAAATAGGAAGAAAAAGAGGGTAAAATCTATCAATATCGTACTTAAAAAAAGCATCGGTGTAAATGAGATACTGACGGCGGGGTTGTTGGACATGAATAGTGGCTCGGCATTGGTTAGGAGGAGCTGTAGATCTGGATCAATCTCATCTTTCTCGGGACCGGTGTCTCCGTCTGTAGTAGTACCAGATACGGTGGGCTTTGGTAACATGCTCCGTGCGTATTTTGCCAGTAGCTCGAGGACGTTTACTTGGCCCCAAGAGTCGGCGTCGAGTAGGGTACGACATAGACGTCGGTAGTGGGTATGTAGGAGGTCAAGGCGGGTTGGACAGATTGTCTGGAAGGCGATTGAGACGGCACCTATTGAGAGAGGTGATCTATCCTTGAGGAGGGTTTGTAAGATAGGTATTAACGAAGGGAGATGTGCCGGATCCATTCTGATAATGGGGGGCGTTTTTTTTATAAGTAAGTACCAAGAAATAATAGAATATGGCTGGCATATATTGAAAGAAGATCTCAATCTCACTTGTAGCATTTTATCAAGGCGAATGCCGCCGCTTTGCGTACGTACGGACTAGGATCTGTAGCACATTTCTTGACGGCGAGGATCACGATGTTCCCCACCATCGGGACGTTGATTCCAGAAAGGACGCGGAGGGCCATTGCGCGGATGAGCGGGTTCGCATCGGTAAGATCTTTTTGGAATGTGTTTATGCTGAGGAGGGCGAGGTCTGGCTCGACTTCGGCGTAGCGGAGGAGGAAGATGTAGACGAGTTTGCGGATCTCGAGGTTGGGGGATGCGACGTTCTTGACGACGTGGGCGAGGAAGTCGGAGACGTTTCGGCCCTTGGAGATGAGCTACTTCCAGCGGGGGGGGGGGGGGGGGGGGGAGTTTTAGATTCAGATTCAGTTTGCTTGGGGCTAGATGTACTGATTATAGATGCGTTGGCTTACCGCGATGAGGGTCTTGAGGGCATCTAGCTTCTCCCTGTCGCTGTTTGAATCGAGCTGTCGTCTGACGGCTCGTACTTTGTCCTCGGGCGCGTCGAAGTAGGCAGCACCGGGACCACGAGTTATAGCAAGATCCCGGGTATGTTCAGCAATGCTTTCGGAGATACGAGCCCCAAGACGGGAGGTGTTTTCGGTGAAAGAGCTCAAGTTGAGGTTGAGGCCAGCCATTTCTCTCACTACATTCGAGTCCGACGGACGTTGGCCAATAATTGTGTACACATACGCGGACGAGCATGCATGCATACACACGTGACGCGAATATGTATATAAATTATAAAATAACCAATCAAGGTATAATCCAATTCACACATAAATAATACAAACAAGAGAGCAGGCTCGAATACAGTGATTTCGTGAACAGAGTCAGAGAATACGAAGATGAGAACGTCGCCATGGGGAATGCGTGAGACATAAAAGGCAGAATTAATATTACAGGTGTAGATGCAGTAGATATGAGAGATAAGATGAGATAGGAGGAGGACAAGGGAAATCGAAAGAAGAAAGAGGAAATGCAAATAGGATGTTTACAAAACAAACAAACAAACGCATATATCCATTGTCAATTTACGTTAGGATACATTATAAACAATCGACTGTCCTTCCAGTTTGCACTTACTGAAGCAGGCTGAAAGTAAGATTAGGTTAATAAACTTTCCCGGGGGAGCTACTGGAGTGAAAAAACTGAAAAACATACTCGGACGGTTTCAGGTAATGGTAGAGCACGTGCAACCCTCCGCTCGACTGTCTCCTGTATGACGCGGTCAAACTCACGATGCTCTGTTTCCGACACTGTCTTATACGAGACGACGAGTCGCTTGGGCTGGAACGTTACATGCACATCGGCCTTGTCCACCCCGGGTAGCTCGAGGATGACGACCATGTTTCGTTTATCAGACGACTCGCGATAAACACTGTTGTTATAGGTTACCAATAAGAAGGGAATTCAGTACAAGTCAGTAAGAGAACCTTTGGAATTTTTTTTTTACCCATTCAGCTTTTTTGATGAATGGGGGGATGGGACTCTTACATTGATTTTCGACGACGAGAAGAGGAGGGTGTTTGGCTCATGTTGGGGGCTATTACAGGTTTTGCAGCGGCAGCGGGGGATGCGGCGACGGCGGCGGCGGATAAGCCATAGCCATACCCCTTGATCATACTTTCCATCCCGGATCGTGTTCCGGAACTAATGTGTTCTTTCTCCCTTGGTTGCTCGCGTTCACGCTCCTTTTCCCTCTCGAATTCGCGCTCTCTGGCTCGTTCGCGTTCTTCTTCGTCGAGAGCCTGCTGGAGAGCTGCGGGGATAAAGTTGTCGGATGAGGGGCGTTTTGAGCTGCGGACTTGTTCCCAGAGTTGGCCGATGAATACCTCGTCGGCGTCGACGGGAGTGACTGGACCGAGGGAGGAAGAGCCTGAGCCGGATGACATTGAGATGGATGGGGAGTGATGGTGGAAGTATGATGGGGTGAGGGGGTGAAGCTGGGGTTTGCGTTGGTTGTGCATGATTAATGGGAGGGGCACGAGTAAGGGGGAAGAGAGAAATAAGAATGATGAAGTGATTGAGTATAAAAGGCGCACGGGAGAGATCGAAAAGAGAAATTTGGGTCCGAAGAAACAAAGAAGGATGTTTTTTGAAAGAGAAGAAAGGGCAAAAGCGAGAATGAAAAAAAATAGGCAGACGGTGAGCAAGTAAGTAATCAAAGAAGGTTGATAGAAGCAGAAGATCGCACACTCAGGCCCTTTCACCGGTCGTCATCAGCCAGCTTCAGCCAGCCTGAAACAGCGTGTTCGGTACAGGTCACAGGGTTAAATTCATGTCACACACACACTCTCTTACTTGCTTTTGAAAAATTGTTCTCTCTTCCTCTACCATCACTGCCTTTTTCCCATCTCTCTCCATTAAGGTTCGTTGCATTCTTATCAACTATCTCGCATGATGGGGCTTCGGCCTGATCGAAATTAGCATGTTAGACTGCTGAGCGCTAAATGGCCCTCTGCGGACACCATATCACGATTCTGATCCTCTCTCTCAGTCAATTCTATCTACATCATCTTGCTGACATATCTCTCTTTATTTTCACAGCTCTGTTTTGAGGGTGTATGCACAAGTAGAGTACAGATCTGGGAAAGTAGCGTTATTGTAGTATCTGAGTGGTATATACCCATAGCATCCCCCTTTGTATCCCTTACTTTTTACCAACTACGAGAATAATAATAATGACACGAAAACAAAACCGAACAAGACAATGTGGTTGTAAATTAGAGAAGAAGGTATACGAGAAGAGAAGAGAAGAAAAGACATACGCTTGTTACCAAGTTTCAGTAACCTGGATAGCTTCTCTGCCTTTGATTCGTCCACAGGCCCGGACTTCCCAGAGCTTCTCCCTGCTGGTTTTGTGTCGGCGTTCGCTTTTGCATTTGCGCTTGCTTTTGCTTTATCCGTCTTTGGTGGGGAGTCTTCTGTAGTAGAGGGGGGAGGGGGTAGTTCCTCTGCGTTTCCGATGATGTCTGGTAAGAGTGGCGGTGGACCCGAGGGCACTGTAGTAGTAGTCATAATTTAGATTAGATAGTGAAGCAGGTGTGAAATGGGAGCTTTACAATCGAGTTTGATTGTGTCCTCGAGGAACCGGAAGTGGAGTATGCTTTGCGGTGCGAGGTGTAGGTCGTAGAGAGTTTTATCCTTCACTGCCGTATCGGATACTTTCAAGTCTCGTCGGGGAGGTGATTCGACTGTATTTAGGATTTTGAGAACATGTGGGGTTAGGAGACGAAAATAGAAAGGGGGGAGGGGGGAGACGTACAGAGGACGAATTTGTGGGCCTTGGCGTCTTCTCGTAGACACCCTCGGACGAAGGCGTAGATGGGTTTGATCTTGCTTGAGGAGGGGAATGTCTTTTCTAGTACGGAACGGTCGGCGAATTTGATTCGGATTGTGGTCTGTAGAAGACGTCATGGGGACACCGCATAACGCATATATGTACAATTGAAGCAAGAGATAGTAAGGAAGAAGGCGTTAGTTAATAGATTAGGCCACGAGGGGGTAGGTGATTATTATTAAAAGAACGGAAGGACAGAGGGTTTAGATTGGTGGGTGGGGGAGATTGATTGATACATGTGTGCTATGATACGTACTGTTGGGTATCTCTCTCGGACTTCTTTCTCTCGTTCGTTTCGCAGCTTTTCGGTTAGGAGGGGTGCATCTTGGTAGGCTTTGACGCGAGCGACGAGTTGGGCTTGTGCTGATTTGATATCTGAAGAGGTTAACTCGAAGAACTCTTCGGGGACGGCGTCTTATATTATACAGAGAGAGAGAGAGGACTGAGTTGCTTTGGTGAGGGTCATATAGAGTGTAAGGACGTTACCTGGACGTGGCTTGCTAAATGTGTTTTCTGTGGGTTTGTAGAACCTGAATTCGCCCAATGATGAGATGACGTCGGTGCTTTGAGGGACGGTTGAGGGCCCTCCTTGGTTCTCGACAGCTGATGACTCTGGTAAGCTTGGCTCATCCAGCTCGTTTGAGGTTGGGACAGGAGGAAGGCGCTTTGAATTAAGGTCTGGGTTACTCATTATAACACAAAGTCGACAGAAGAGAAGGAAGGCTCGGGGAGGATGAATAAGTTAATGGAGAAATCGTGGCGTATACTGACTGTTGCCTTACGCGTCGAAAGAAGTCCTTTGATCTGCTCATCCTCCCTCGCTTGCTTAGTGGGTGAATATCCTTATTTATTTATTACACATGCATCTTCTACCGTACATATATATATAACGGACATGTGGACTGTAACATGTATACTCATACTACTACTACAATCTAACTTGACCTTTCTTTTTTCTTTCAACTTCCGAGCCGAGAACCAACTCCGTCGAATCCTTGTATTTTCTCATGGTCAGCCAAATTGGCTTGGGATTCGTAAACCGTAATCACAGGTGCCCTCTTCCGCTGTTGATTTTAAATACAAGTCATGATGATAATCGTCAACTATCGATCGTTCATTGAAAGAAAGAACCTACCTCTGTCCATGATCCTCTCAATCCGATGAAGTAGACCCGGGTTGTGTCTGCGCCCTGGGCCTCCGGAATAAACAACGTCAAGGACGAGAGGTTGGAGAATTTTGAAGCTCTGAAATGAGAAATGACATATCAAAACTAAAACCAAACCGACTGGGGTGGACAGTCATACGGATAACGTACTTTACTGCATACTCTCCCACATCCCGAGATTCAGGAATATGAAACTCTTGGTCTGGGTGTTTATCCGCGATGTCCGAAAAGTCGATGTTGTCTTGGTTCGCGAACTTTGGGTTGACGGATGAGAGTGAGAGTGAGATGATGAGGGGGGAGATCTGAGATGGGGATTACATACGAGAGACAGTTTAGCGGGCGTCTGGTCCCCAGGACCGGCTTTGACGAGTATGGAGCGCAGTTTTACGGATCCAGTAAACGGAATACGTATTATCCTGTGCGGGGTAGTAACATGATGACGGGAGAACACGGACTGGTCGGAGAGACAAGTACGAACATCTGGTCGTCTGCGTCGCTCTCTACCCACTGTCATGGAACGAGCGGGTCAGTTTCGTGGGTATCGTTTTGGCCGAAGAGAAGCACGAGGAGGAGGAGAAGTTTTACTCACCAACGCCTCGTCTAGCCTGTTGTGCCATGGCTTGATGACTGAACTGACCGGAGCATCATCTGCAATGTTTAGAAGAGCTACGTTTGCGATGTCTATATGCTGATATAGATTGTCTGCGGGGCCTGTCGCATCGCCGTGGTCGTCGTGATCGTGTTCATGATCGTGTTCGTGGTCGTGGTCTTCACTGCAGTTGTGCATAGTATTTCTATGATGTCGTATGGGATTGGACGGAGTGTATCGGGGAGAGTTCGGATTGGACGAGTGACTCGCGTGATGGCCGATGACGAGGGGGTATGTAATACGCGCATCTCTATAAACTTTTTCAATTTCTCGATTTACCTCTTTTCCTCATTCCACCACCATCTCCCCATTCCCTCCCAAAAAAAAATGTCCTACTCCGTCCGCTTCGCTTTCAAAAAGGTACGTTCTTATCATCCCTTCTTCACGTCGGTTCTTAATCATATCGTTATCTATCCGACGATCAGGCTGTCCCCCGCGCTGGTTTCGCGTCAGCGCGTTTCGCATCTACCGCCGCGAAGCAGCAAACTTTGAAAGAACGTCTCGCTGAACTCATCCCTGTCGAGGCGGAAAAGGTAGCTAGCAATCGGCTTAATGACACCGCCCCGTAGCATTTGCTCATATCGTTGTGTACAGGTCAAGGCAATCCGTGCTGAGCATGGCAAAAAATCCTTTGGTCCCGTTCTCGTAGACCAGGTTTTCGGGTATGTTCCCCCAATCCCCAACCTGATATTTCCGCGCTCATTTTTTTGTCCTCTTCCGTAGTGGGATGCGTGGTCTCCCTGCCTTGTTATGGGAAGGCTCGGTTTTAGATGCTGGTAAGTTTTATTCTCCCCTCTTTCTCCGCCAGCGTGTCACTCAATATGTCGACTATCACTTCAATATTCACACTGTTATCTATACCGTCTCTCTATCTGATTAGACGAGGGTATTCGTTTCCGAGGGAAGACTATTCCGGAATGTCAAGCTCTCCTCCCCAAGGCTCCTGGAGGTTCCGAACCTCTCCCTGAGGGTTTGTTCTGGCTACTCGTCACCGGAGAGGTGCCCACTACTGAGCAGGTTCAGGCCCTTTCCAAGGACTGGGCTGCTCGTGCTGCTATCCCCGAGTTTGTTGAGGACTTGCTCGACAGATGTCCCACTACTCTCCACCCTATGAGTCAGTTCTCTCTCGCTGTCACTGCTGTAGGTAATCTCTTTCGTACTCTTTGACGTCACACTGATATCAGTACTTTCACACGTCTAATTTCATTAGCTCAACCACAATTCGGCATTCGCTAAGGCATACTCCGAGGGTATCTCCAAGAAGGAATACTGGGGACCCGTCTTCGAGGACTCTATGGACCTGTATGTAGTGATTAAAGATTCTGAGATTTGCACTTTTTTAAAATATGTCACGTGTTCTCTAGTATTGCCAAACTCCCTAACATTGCCGGTCGTATCTTCCGTAACGTCTATGGCAAGGGCAAGGTCCCAGCCATTGACCCTACTAAGGATTACTCATGGAATTTGTCCCACCTTCTTGGATTCAGCGACAATGAGGCCTTCAATGAGCTTATGCGTCTCTACATCACTATCCACAGTGATCACGAGGGTGGTAATGTTTCCGCACACACTGGTAAACTTGTTGGATCTGCTTTGTCAGATCCCTTCCTTTCCTATGCGGCCGCTTTGAACGGTCTTGCTGGACCCCTCCACGGGTTAGTAATCTCCTAAATCTTATGGATTTTCATGAAAACTTATAACTGTATCATTTTTAGTCTTGCTAACCAGGAAGTGCTTGTTTGGTTGAGAAAGATGCAGGAGAAGATTGGTGTCAATGCATCTGATGAGGCTGTTAAGGAATACGTCTGGTCTACTCTCAAGGGTGGACAGGTTGTTCCAGGATACGGACACGCCGTATTGCGTAAGACTGACCCTCGTTACGTTGCACAACGCGAATTTGCTTTGAAACATATGCCTGAGGACCCAATGTTCAAGCTTGTCAGCCAAGTATATAACATTGTCCCCGGTATTCTCCTTGAGGCTGGAAAGGCGAAGAACCCATGGCCTAATGTTGATGCTCACTCTGGTGCTTTGTTGACCCACTATGGTCTTGACCAGATGCAGTACTATACTGTTCTTTTCGGTGTATCCCGTGCGTTTGGTGTTGCTGCCCAACTGATTTGGGATCGTGCTCTTGGTGCTCGTAAGTCACTGTACTAGTTATTCAAACGAAAAATTTGATTCTGATTCGTATTTTCTTTCTTTTCACGATTAATTAGCCTTGGAGAGACCTAAGAGTTACTCAAGCGAAGCCATCCAAAAGATGTTTGCTGGAAAGTAAAGATCGGATCGTTTCATGGCGTTGGGGGTAGACGATGGGGGGAGACGCTTTTTTCTCTCTTTATTTTTATGATGTTCATGGATTTCGGTAGATTATGTAATTACGCGCTGTTTTTATGCGTGCGTAATGTGGAATGTGGAAGCGAATAGACATGATCATAAATAAAATACCTAATTTCATAACAAAAACAAATTCGATGCTAATGTGATGTGATGTTTTGGTAGGTTGTAAGAGTGCTTTAGGTTGTGATTAGACGATGTATGGGTGCGCTAAGATTGGGAGTTTGATCTAGACGAGCTTTGTTTGTCGTTCCTTCCTTATCAATTTGCTAGATATGATAATTCGATGATGTTCACGATTTGACTTCCTGTCTCTCGGAAGCTTATGATCGTGCAGAATGAGCTTAAGGGTTGACGACGTTCGGATGGGGATGGAGACCGTTTAAGTACCTCGCTCGGGAGTGATAGTCTTTCTTTTTTTTGCAAGCCTGGTTTATCTGTCTGTGGTTATGTCCTTGAAGGTGGAAGGCTCTTGTATCAAGATCTCGTATATCGTATTTTCTCTTTGTGACTTAAAGTTTTTAGTTGTATTTTGGTTTGGGATATGTTGTGACAGTCTAGTATGGGATCTCCTTATTTTATCTGGTGAGTGTAGTAATACCTACACTACTTTCGGTTTATATGTGGCATATGTATGTGACGACAGTAGGAAGCGTGTTGTTGAGCTAGGTAGGGTGGTAAGAATAGTAAATGAGAATATCGATTCGTAAGTTTGCGATACTAATAACAAGAAGAAAAAAGTGCATTGATGATTGGAGTGGTCGCATTTCGTGAATATGTACTTAACCCTCTCTAGAATTTCTGGGCTGGGTTTTGTCCTGATATTCGTGTTATTTGACTTTGTCCCTCGCTTGTCTTTTTTATATCGGCGGTTTGTCATGTTAGCTTAGAGAACTGGTAAATCCATTATCTTTTTAGGACCAGAACCCAAAAGAAAAAGAATCTTCTCTATAACGCCCAAAGTTAGTAATCTCGTAGAATCATCCACCTCTGAAAGAACTAATCAAGGTTAAAGGTCTTTGTATACCAGGAAATCAAAGTCGAAAGTAATAATAATACTATTTTGTGTTTTCCCTATTTATTTGCTTACTTACATAATTGGAACGAACTTCCCCAAATATACACCTCTCTCTTTCCTCTCGAAGGAAAACAAAACATGAAAAGACTGAGAAAAAAAACGTTTATCATTTATTAATCATATTCAATATACATAATTTGTTTATCGATTCATTTCGCTGCCGCTGGGTCGTATGTCATATCACTACACCGACGACAATTGCTCATCACCGGACGGAGGTATTTCATTAGATAGATCCTAGACAGTGATTCGTAGGACTAGCCATTCGTTGTACCCCCTAAGAAGCATGGTGGTGAGCGGATGGTGGGTGCAGGATATATCGATGTCGCAGCGGTAAACACTCAAGAGGTAGGACGCAAAGCAGAGGAGAGGAGAGGGAAAGTGGAGGACAAGAAGGAGGAAAAACAAAAACAAAAAAAGTAAAGAAAAGGAAGAAAGGGAAAAGAAAAGGACGAAAGCACGCGAATAAAATTTATCATCAAAAAAGGGAGGTGGGAGGGAAGATCAACAACGAAGAAAGGAGAAGGAGAAGGGAGATCAAGAAAACAAGATGGGGGGGACTAATGTACATTATCACAAAGGAAAACAAGAAAGTAGTAAAAAAAAAAGAGGAGAAAAGGGAAGATATTGAAGAGTAGAGGGATTTAGAATCCTAACTAACGATTAGAGGGTACGAAAAGCATAGATTGTATAATTTCATAGAGTCAAGGCATCGCATAATTTGGAGGACCAGATCCGTCAGCCTGTAAATTTCATAGAAGAAGGAAGAAAAAGAGGTTAACAAGATCGTTTCAGAGTTTTTAAGGTTATGAGAGAATACTTACAGCAGGCCTTCCGGCTACAGCCATACGCTGTTGCATCGCGACCTGTATCATGAATTCCGAAGATACAGAAGGATCCTTCTCCTCCTGAACATATGCATTTGACTGCTGGCATCCAATAACTCCAATTGGTGGCTGTTGTACATGGCTGGGCACCGTCGTACTTGGGACATGGTGTGCAAGATGCTGAGAGGGTACGTGTTGCTGGGGAGTAGCGATTACAGCCACACCACTCGGGTGTGGTTGGTGTTGCATCTGGGGCGTCGCTGGTGGACCCATCAGCTCCTGTGGAATTTCGCCAGGGTTCTCGGGATCCATAGGATAAAACCAGATTGGGGAGATAGCGGGGAATGCTTTGCCATTGTTCCCTCCTGAGGCATTTGAGTTATCAGTTGAACCATTGGCGTTTGCTCCCATCAATGCATAGTGTTGTGCTTGGGACACGGGCTGATTTGGACCAGGGAATCCTCCGGGACGAGCGTGATGTTTCGGAGATAATAAACTTGGTGTTGTGGGAGATGCCAGTGTCGGGCTACCCGCCTCCCAGTCCTCTTCTGCTATCAACACTAATGGAGTTGACCCACTACTTCCGTCTCCAATACCTGTACATTTAGCTTTCATGTCGTTCAAACTTAGTTTCAATACCCTTTCTGCTAGTCTCTCAATCAACGGATGGCCACCGTTCATA
Organism: Pyrrhoderma noxium; assembly: GCA_002287475.2. Taxonomy (NCBI): domain Eukaryota; kingdom Fungi; phylum Basidiomycota; class Agaricomycetes; order Hymenochaetales; family Hymenochaetaceae; genus Pyrrhoderma; species Pyrrhoderma noxium. Next base: position 1,842,909 of record CM008258.1, on the reverse strand, counting down.
TCTTTACGTTCCCAGCGCCAGCGGAACCGCGGAAGCATGTCCAACGCAAACCAGATATCTTCAATTGCAGTGTCTCGCTGAATGCGATCACAACCAGACATTTGTCCAAATAGGATCACCATAGCTGCAATATGCAAGGGTATAGGAGAAACGAAGAACGCGATATCGGGGAACTTGATCAATGTATGATGAATGACGATAATGTTATGTGAAACAATAATAGCTAGTATGTCATCATAAGCCAAAGGTACAGAACAGTTTCATTTTTTTTTTTTTTAGAAAAACATAGGTTACTCACCATCTTGTAGTGCCTTCCGTCTTTGTTGAATTGTCAAAATTTCAGAGCTGAAGATTGCTCTGAGGAGTAATATCCTTGCGATTCCAATTTTCAAGAGCGTGAGTCCTTGATCATCCGTCATCTTGTCCACCAAATCTTGTTTCTGCTGGATGGACCAATTTTCTGTTCCCGAAAAGAAGTACTTGTAATTATCTGGTAGTCCACTCCTAAATTCGACCATACTCTTGATGATTCTAGTTGCATTGCGCATGATTGACTCAGACGTGTGGCGTGTCGGAGAGTAGAGGGCGTTTACAATGTCCGCCTGAATCTCGGCGACGGGCGCAGAGAGGAAAAAGTGTTCTGAGAATTCCTCAAAATCTCGACGTGGGCGTGATGGGTGAGGAGTGCTGGAATCAGCGGGAGATATGGCGAGTGGACGGCCGAGGAGGATAGAGGTACCTCTGTCGTGTATCATAACAATTGTCCATAGACGGATTCGTAGTTGTGACTCGTTTTCGGTGAACGTCTGACCTTGTTGGAAAGGATCGTGATGCAGCCCAAGCTCGATAGCCACACGGACAAGACTTCCTACAAGACGCCATAAGGAACGTTGTTGACGCTTTTGCAGAGGGATATCAGTAATGATTATAAAATTATAATAGATACAAAACATTGCCAATCGTACCTCTGTATATAAATACCAATGAAGAAGAATAAGAGCCTGCAAACTACTGATGGTCATTCGTAAATCTGGCTTCACTGCCAAGGCACGATCGAAAAATTCTTCATGTTCTATCCATCCAGGTAGTACTTTTCTAGGCATAGAATCGTATGGATTGTTTACTTCTGCGCTTACTGTTTTGTTGAGTTCGCTCATAGTACCCAAGGCGAGGACAAGATAGAGGGAGCACACATATCCCGGGTCGTATGATACTTGTTGATTGTTATACAGCTTCTCAAAAGTCTCACAGAACGTGTCCTTGAGTAAAACAGGACGATGACAATTGAGAGCCCTGAAGTAAACTTGTACGATGTGCATGGAGCGTTGCCTGTCTTTCGGTAGCCATACTGGTACGCTTCGTGACTCTCTGTAATTTGAATGATGCATTTCAAAACGTGTCCAAAGTTTGGGATCCCTCGGTGGGGACAATTCTGTTACGTCCCTGTCGCGACCCGAAATCAAACCTCCTGAGCCTACTGCAAGATCATCTTCAATTTCAGGACCTGTCGATACATTATTAAGCTTGGCCTCTGTGACGATAGACTGGTCAACACCGAAATTCTTTGCTAAAGCCTGATAAATTTGAAAAAAGAAGGGGGAAATATCCATTTAGATATGATGACGACAGATTAGTAGTAGTCATTCGAGGTTAGTGGCACTGGAACTTGCCTGATCACTTGACATATCGTTTGCTTGAGGATCCTGACCTTTGATATCTATATCGGGCCTAGGAGGAGCATACTGCAAAACGGGGTGGATGCGAGGGTCATACATTCCTGGTGGAATAGGAATCGGATATGATCCAGGCGGTGGGTGATAACCTGCAGGGATTGTCATAGGGTAGCCTGGAGGAAGTATGTGGTGATGAGGAGGTGGAGGATAAGGAAACGGTTTTGAGTTTGGATGAGGAGGAGGAGGAGGACCGTCTGGGAAAGGGCGAGAACTATGACCATTGGTTGATTGGAGTTGAAAGTGGTCTACGATTTCGTCTGGAGTGACATCGGGTTCGATGCCCTCTTGGATGCAGAAATGCTCGAGTTCATCGAGGACAAAGTTTGGATTTTGCCTTCTGATGAGGGCCTGGCAGAGCAGAAGCTGGCGTTCGATCTTCTCGACATGGCCTCTGGGAGTGAGGGTCTTTCTGTGTCTGTCTTCCTGGTTGCACTGTACGCCGGCTGTCTCACACGCAGTGCACCGCGGATGCTTTGAGTCGCACTGGGATGTGGAGAAAAAAGACGGCGAAAAAAAAAGGGATTATTGAAAAAAAAGGTCAGCAAGCAGGACTTAGGAGTTTGCCGTTTGAGATTGGATGGATAAGAACATCCTCTCACTCTGTCGGTCTCAACCGACGGCACTTGCCTTGATTTTCTTGCTCCTGCAGCGTGCACACGCCTCATGCGACCGTCGAAGTCGTCGTGGCTCACTCCCGCCGCTCCCTCCGACAAGCATTCCTTCCTCCGCTTCCCCGCCAGCTTTCTTGCGTTTTCGTGGCCCGGCACTCAGAGGCGGGCCGTCGTGTTGCGGTGTAATCGGTGACTGTTGCTGTGGTGGTGGCCCCCAACATGCCCTGGAGGTCCTCCCGCTCCCTGCTGCATATGAGCGTGCTGTTCCATAGCCAGTGCTGACGAGATTGTCGGTGGTATCCCAAGCTCGCCGCGTGCGGGCTCCATATTTGCCTATCTGCGTGCACAACACGTTGGGTTCACTCGCCAATGGCAACAGGGGGTGTCCAATACTCGTCTATTTGGTGCTGTTTGATTACAAGATTTTCCTACTTTTATTCCATCCCTTGTAGTAGTAATCCACAAACTCTCTCTTGCCCTCGCTCTCTTTATGGTTATTTCCTCTTCCTCCCCATTCCGATTACCGTCTTTACCGGCTTCGTAGGCGCTGGAAAAACGACAACCATCCTCGGCCTACTCCAGTCTTTGCCCTTCGGCTACCGGGCCTGTCTCTTGAAAAATGAATTTGGAGACGTCCAAGTCGATAGTCAGCTGGCCAAGCAATCCTCTCTCACTGCCGTCAACGAAATTCTCAATGGCTGCATGTCCGTCTTATTTATTTAATTATATATAATACTTCTTGTTTCATTTACAAGGCCGCCTCAGGTGCTGTATTCTTGTCGGTCAAATGAAGACTGCTTTGCTTGAAATTAAAGGTAGTTTGGCGTCATCGTAGTTCTATGACTACTACACCTATCTCATTTCTCTCAAGAAAAGTATAATCCGGATCGTATCTTTATCGAAACGTCGTAAGTTTATCTCATTCGTCTATAGGCTGGATCGGTACGGCAAAATCTATAATTACACAAACGAAACTAACACTATTATGGTTATATGCTTCCAGTGGCTCGGCTTTTCCAGCCACATTAGCTTTTCAGATACGTGAGCTTGAACGGGAAACCAATGGGATGCTTAAACTCGACGCTATCGTCACCGTCATCGATGCAGAGAACTTTACTGGGTATGAAGACACGAGTCCCACTGCGAGGATGCAAGCAGAGTATACAGACGTTATACTTATTGTAAGCTTTCAAGGATTGTGTTTGTGTGTGTACTAAAGCTGTTATTAGAATAAATGGGAAAATGTTTCTGAACGACAACTCGATGTTGTGCTCGATCACCTACATACGCTGAACGATCTTACTCCCAAGATTAGGTGTAATGGCAAAGGAGGCGTAGATCCGAAATTAATATTCGGGCTCGATACAAAGCTGTTTAATGAAAAGGAAGACGCTATTAGTGGGGCGGCGACGGAAAATGGATCGGCACATAATGATGAAGTAGAGGCAGTTACGGTTCTTAGAACAAGAGCAGGAGGGGGAACTGATCAGAGTCAATCTGGATCTCTGTATCATCAGCATCAACATGGAGAAAAGTGTGGTTGTATAAAGGGATCCAATGAGGCAACCACTAAGGAGGCTCATTTGAGTGAAAGCGAGGCATCTAAGGGTCCGGAGTTATTGACAGAAGAGCAGTTCATCAAGATCCTTGGCGTACTGCCGAAAGAGAGTGTATGGAGAGTAAAGGGTTACGTGAGGGTGCGTCATGTGGATGGTATCAGAGAAGGAACAACCCATATCGTAAACTGGGCATTCGGGAGGGTGGAATTGACGCCTTTCGTACAGACTGCGGATCCATCAGAGAATGATGGTGAGAAGGGGAATGAAGAGGAATGGGATGTCTTATTGACTGTTATGGGTGAGCGTGGAGAGGTGAGGAGGTATGCAAGGAGGTTGGCAGGTAGTTTGGGTGCGGAAGTGAAGATTGGATGAGTTGTTGTTCATGGATGTGTGATATGATATGATAATATGATGTTATTTTGGATCTGTAGATGTCTGTATTAAAGACTAGAAGTAGACTAGTACGAGCCTCACCACTCCCTAAATTGTTATACTTTTATTTTTTTATTTTATTCTAGTGATCTCGAGATCGTGGCAGAGATGCTAACGTTAACGCTATGTGAAATAGTTTCCTTTTGTTTCTGGTTAGTTTAATTTATTTTATGGTTCCTGTACACAAAGGACGGTAAGTGGCGATGACATAACCAGGGGGCGTGTGCATCTGAACGTGAGTGCCCATTACTATGTCTATAACCACCAACAACAGTGCCGCTAATAAAGGTGTTGGTGGCAAGAAGAGGAAGAGAAACGGAGACGATAATGTGTTCGTTTCTCGGAGTCTTGCACCAGAACCAGAGCTGATACGAGAATTTTGTAGAGCGAGCGAAGTGGATGGGAGGGAAAAATCGGGAGAGGGAGAGGATGATGTGCGTTATGTGCGTATCACGTCTGGAGGGAAGATCAAGCTTTGGGTGAATTTTGCGCTTGAGTTTTTTAGAGTGAGTGGGTTTATTTGTTTATTTGGGCTTTTATTTTACTTTTCTTGAGACCTTTCTTTCTTTCGTTAATGTGAGATGGTTAATGTGAATTGTTACTTTGTAACTGTAGGAAAATCCAGGCAAACCACTTGTGTTGCATACCCTGCCGCCCAGGAACCCATCCGGTTCGGAAGATATTCCTGAATGCCAACATGTCAAGGAAGAGGACGAAAAAGAGGAGGTTAAAAAAGAAGAGGAGGATTCTAATCAAGTAGAGAATCACGAAAATGAGGTAACGGGTAAGAGCGAGAGAGTAGAGGATGCTGGTGAAACGGCTGTAAATGCTGCGGCTTGCACAACCACGATACCGAGATTGATCACGGTAGCTGAGATTATTAAAAGAGAGTACTTAAAGGCCCAGAAACCTAAGCTTGGGGACGGGAAGAGTATGGTTGGTCTGTATCAATACAACTATCTAGGATGTTATGAGGACGAAAACGGGAGAACGGGAGAATCACAGGAAGACACGGAAGAAGAGGAGAGTAGGAAAATGAGAATTAGGTCGTTATTGGAAGGGAAGAACCAGTAAGTTTTTGTTCCATGGATACCAACTCATCTCGTTCTTTTTTTAAACAAATGATGCTGGTATATTTAGTCTACGTGTGGAGAAGACACCTTATATGCGTATAACGTTGTGTACGGCACCTATTTCACCGGAAGCGGAGCTCCTGCAGGCTGCTACGTGAGTAAAGTCTTGCTTTTGCTTTTGTGATTTCTGGGTTCTTGATAATTACATTTTCCTTTTTATGCCATGGGCGCTACATAGATTTCAGCCTCCTGAGAAGAAGAAACTCTCAAAAGGGGCAAGAGCTCGGTTAAGAAAACGCTTGAGGAAGGGGAAGAGGGAAGATGAAGGCTGAGTATCCTTAGATTGTACCCGTATCATCATCGGGAGAGTTGATGGCGATGCTACTCAGTGATGTGGGGGATAATATACTAATACTGTATGATATAATATTTAAGGTAAAAACATGATGGAGGTACCATTACTTTTATGTTGTTGTGATATCGGTCATCGATCAAATGGCGGTGCCCAAAGAAAATGATATATACATTGATTGATGGCGACCAAGAATAAAATAAAATTTAAGCCGTGGACTAAAAGCCATAATTTATTCAATTTCCGCCTATCCTTCTTACACAAACGAGAGAATGTCCGAATCGTATATTAACCATATTGTCGAGCAAATTCAACATAATGTTGGATTTCTGGTTGCGCAGGGGCATATATCGCAGCAGGATGCGGACGCTATACATGCTCGGTTACCCGATTCGAGGGCTATAGGAGCACCTGTGGAAGTAAGAAAGGAGGCTGTTGTGAAACGTGTGGTGCCGGTGCCCAACCCCCACCGTCTCGGCAGTCATCTGGTGTTCAAGCCGAAGCTATTTGGGCGTACAATGAAAATGGTCAGGTTAGTAGGATATTCTATGAGCGTATGCATTGTTTATTTGTGACTAAAGGTACATATGAATTTGCGTGTATCATATGTATTCATTTGAATCAGGACCCGGATGACCTCTCGTTTAGAGCTGGAGACGTCATTGAAATTGTTGAAGAGACGAATGAAGATTGGTGGACTGGGAGGTTCAATGGGAAACAGGGGCTTTTCCCTTCCAACTATGTTAAGGTAGTCGAGATAGGCACGGGTGTGAATTCCATTGCTAGTACTACTACGGTTGCTGCTACTGCTGCTGCTGTTCCTGGGACACGTAGAGTACCACCACCCATGGACAAAACAAAAGCGAAGACGCCGTATAGAGCGTTTGGCGCGGCACACCACGGTGTAGATAGACCACCCCCATCTGGATCGGGTGCGGTAAACTCTGTCGGGTTGCAGGAAGCGGGGGGACAGGATCAAAAGAAGAGCAAGTACGGAAGCTTGGGGAATACTGTGGGTTTATCTTCTTGATGCTGGTTTCTTTCAGAACTGATTTATGTTATGATACTTATTATTATTATTTATTTTAGATGGCTCATTCTGCTGCTGGCGGTGTTGGGTTCGGTGCGGGTGCTGCAATTGGAGGGGGGTTAGTTCGAGCAATTTTCTAAAGTGTGATATCGACGATTGGAGGGGTTGTATTTATTATTATGGGAATGATGATGATATGTATTTAAGTATGTTACGATGTATATGTATGACGAAGATTGATTATGAATGTTGAGATGGGATGTGTACGTACGTAATCTATGAATATGCATGTATGATGAGGCAGTGGAGAAATGAGAGCGCCCTACACGGCTTGAATCGCATCGCACTCCTCTGCGCAGTCCAATATCTTTTTCCTTTTTAACGACAACATACGTCCTTTTGTAGACATTATCACATCACTATCCCACTTTACGACTCTATTCAGTTTTGTTACCGCCTTTTAACTTCCGCAATTCAACCGTATCCTACAGACAACTACAGGTTCCTTGGTACTATCCAACAACTAGATCGGACTAGCCACCAAGATGGCTATCATTGATTATCTACAATCTGGATTCGAAAAAGTGTTCCGGCCCAAGGCAGGGCATTCTGGTCGAGTGGGAAAGGGAATAGGGAACACCGTTGGTGCCGCCGAGTTCGAAGATGATGTACGTTCAAGTTTCAGTTCATTTTTACGTATTCCGTCTTCGTTTGCGAAGGAGGGCCTAGCTCCTAGTGCAGATACTAGTGGCTACGATGCTTTCATGTACCTATGAAATCTTTCTGGCGTCTCCAATGGACGAATGTTATGCGCTCTGCGCAGCAGAAGCCAGTGGGGAGTGACTGAGCGGGTTGCCTAAACCGGACACAAATCAACTTTGTTGGTTTTTCTGTATGTTCGATTGAACACTCACACGGCATTCCCTTCTGCTTCGTATGTTTGTCGTGTCCTGACAGTCTCGCGCAATCTGCTTTGCTTTGTATATTTACATGCATGAATGCGTCGACGCTCTCTTCGGTCTCACTGGCAGAAGTCTCGGTGACCGCAGTTGTTGCAATCGCGTCAAGAACGGTCGCAAGCCCGTCCGACGCGACTTTTGTCATTTCTACTTCTGCTTCCCCTTCAGCCTCGGCGACTGCATCAGCTGGCAGTAGTATGGCTGGTGATGGCGCCCTAATTGCCCTACTGGCTGTCCCCCTTGTTCTTGTTGTTTTCTTATATGTTGCGTTCCCCTTTCTTCTCCCGGCTACTAATTGGTATAGCTTCATAACTGATATATCTTTTAATATTTAGATGATTGTTTCGAAGCCGGCAATTATATTTTATACTGGACAGGCGTTTTGTAACTTCATTGCTATGAGCTGCTTCGCGGGCGTCGCGAGCTTCCAGGCCAAATGGGGTGTGGGACCATGTAAGTGGCACATAGGTACCTCTTTCTTAGTTACAGGAGTTCTAATGATTGTATGTAGCGTTTTTATCAGGATTTGCGATTTTTGTATCTGTTAGTGGGATCGTGTTGTCCTTGTTTATGTTGCTTGTGCCCGTGGTGGATGCGAAATACGGCAAGCTTACTCGATTGGCCCGAGCACTTACGGAACTTCGTGTTGCATTCATTCTGTCAGGAGCTGGTACCGCATTCAGCTTGCTTATAGCGTGAGTGCCATCTTCCGTGGAGTTATCTTAGATCCGAGTTTTAAATCTTTTGCTTCTTAGTTTTGTAGTGACTATTTCGGCCTGGACACAGAAGGGTTGTAAGAATAAGGATGATGACCCTAATGCCGATAAAGGGGATGACTTTAAGAACGGTCTCTCCAACTGGTGTACTACAAAAAAAGCAGGCGCCATATTCTTCTGGTTTGCATTTGGTTCGTTACAGCGTTATTGCCTTTGTTACTTGAATTAAAGACTATTTATAGGGTTTTGGGTTGGAACTCTTACACTTGCTATCATGTCATGGAGGAGCGGCAAGTCCCGTGGACCTCGTGATCCTCCTTTCCGCCCTCCTATGAGTAGTACTACTGGGGATGTCGACTACGATGAACTCGAGGATGAGGAGTCGACTTACGAACATGTTCCTCCAATCCGGGATAATGCCAACTCCGGAAGTTCTCCGTTCTCTGATAATGCCGCTGAGAACAGGACATCTCAGTCTTATGTTCTCCCTCCTGTTGGTGGTGTAGGTGGATTTTCAGCACCAGCCAGTAGTGGATTCCCCGCTGCAAGACCGTCTATGGATGCGTATGGTGCGTTCTCGGACCCAGCACCAACTGGATACGGAGGTGTACCTGCAGGTCAACCATCAACGTTTAGTACTGCAAGTGGACTCTCTAACACTTCTTCAGGTGGAGTCAGTCGTACGATGCAGTATGCTGATCCTTACGCCGCCGTTCGTGCATCCATTGCGGGTGCGCCGAGTGCATTACCGCCTACGGGATACTCAGGCTCCACGTCCCCTGTAAGAACGAATGGTCCACCTAGCTATACCGAGTACACAGGATATCGATAGATATAATCTAAATCTAATGTATGAAGGAAGTTCATGAACATAATGACTCGAAGACGTTTTTTTGTAATTGCGGACTGATCTCCTTTATTTATATTTTCAAAAGTTTCTTTCATGTACTTGTCATTGGCAATCTCAAAGAATATTTGATACCATTTAGCTAGCTACCTAGTTTACTGGTATATCATTATTAACCCAAGACCGGGTTTGTTTATTGGGCTTGAAATGCAAATATAAATAATATGTATCACGTGCAAACGAGATTAAGGATGTGTGCGCGTGACGTCACAGTCAATATCATGGACCACAGTATTACCCATCATGGATAAGGACAGTCCAGACTTCACGTTCGCGAAATCGAGTTCGCTCGGGTTTCCCGTAACTTTTCGCGTGTATGAACTCCCCCAAACTTTGAATACAATGTTAAACTCACATCATAAAGTACCCAGTTTGTAGGTAACAGAAAGCCACGGCCGTTTACAGATATTATAGCCAATCCAGATCTCCAGTTCTCCGGTGTGCAAAACCCGTAAGTGGAAAGCCTGAACCGACCGATATTATTATGGTCAAGTCTTTTGAACTTAAACTGAGTGCTATTCTCTTAAGGTCATTATCGGATCTTTATGTTACATGTCAGCTTATTGCGGATAACAAGCCTCTGTCAATTGCATATCGTACTGCTTTCAAGTCCTTTAAGAATAACTATATGTATGGTCATACCTCTTACACCTTATCACCTCGACTTGAGGAGCTGAGATTTATACAGATGGAATGAATGGATAACCCTCCCGATCCGGTACTGCGAACTTCCGCTAAATTCACAAATAACATTTACGGTATGGGATATTGAAGGTCCTCGTTCTGCATCTCCTGTTGGAGGCTCGACGTTCCGGCTCTTTGGAAAGAAGGGGCGAGTATTGCTCTTGATGTGTCTAGTTTTCGGTGAACTTACAATATCTGTATAAAGGACTCTAAAGCGGGGCAAGCATAGGCTTTTCCTTTGGCCTGAGGTAGAAGCTGATGGTTCTGTGGATACGTCAACTCCGAGTAAAACGGAAATCAAGGATGAAATGGGAAGATTAGAGAAGGTACTTATTTCTGTGAATATTGTGTAATGTGTATGCGTTCGGACTGACAGAGTGTTGTAAGCTCGTGAAGAAGTACGAACGAGGTGATCTGCAAAAATGCGACTGGCTTGATAAATTAGCGTTTCGCAGAATGGAGGAAATTCATGCCGTGAGTCTTTTTTTTGCACTTGAACGTGCTACAGGATGTAAACTCATATTCTATAAGGCGGAAGCGAATAAATCGGATAATTTCTTCTTGTATATTGACCTACCACGATTCGACTTTCCTATTGTTTTTAGCGAACCCGTCAGTTTTTTCTTTTGAAGTTTCTCTTTTCCCTTGTTTCTGATTTAAAATATTAGGAAGCGACTAATCTCCCTGCGATTTTATCCCCGTCACAAACGTCTGCATATCCGCTTCAAGGTTCACTCTTGTCAGATACCTCATTATGGCAGATTGTGGACCCGGAAATAGCCCGTGAAAATCCCGTAGAAGACAAGCACCGTCGACTTATTCGAAGCCATCGAAGCGGTGCATTAGATAGAGAGCTAAAGCCAAATGCGAAAGATAGGGATGAACTCGCGGTAAATAAAGCTATCAATGGATCTAGAAGAGTTTTTAAATCTGACATGTGATACCAGGTTATTTTGAGTTATGCTCCAACTCAACCTCTAACTTCTGAAGAGAAGGATCTTGTTTGGAAGTTCCGTTTCTATTTGACGAGGGATAAGCGTGGTTTGACAAAGTTCCTCAAATCGGTTACTTGGCGTGATCCGAGTGAAGTTAAACAAGCTGTGGAAGTACTCTTGCCCCAGTGGACGGATATTGAGGTAGATGATGCTCTCGAGTTACTGGGATCAGGGACAGTGGATAGCCGTGTCCGAAACTTTGCTGTTAAACAACTTTCTAAAGCTGATGATGACGTTAGTGATCTCCCTTTTTGGGCCTATTGATATTTCTTAGTTCGCTAACCGACAACTATATAGGAATTACTTTTATATCTTGTTCAACTTCTTCAAGCTTTAAAGTTTGAGAGTTCAGCGAATGATCAACGCTCAATGCGACTTAGTACAGCTGCTATTTCGCATGATGACAGTTGTCTGGCAGACTTTCTAATTGAACGCTCCGTGAGAAACCCTATTTTAGGGAATAGATTCCATTGGTATCTTATGGTTGAGGTAGCACTAGAAGACAAGTTAGTGGCTAAAGTATACGGCAAAGTCTGGTATAAATACATGGAACAGTTAAAAAAGGTTGGTCTTTTGTTGATTGTATCGTCTAGTTTACTAATAGGGTCCTGTAGTCGGACAGTGGCACAGAACGTATGGACGTTATAAGAAGGCAGGGAGAGCTTATTTCCACCCTTTCCAAGCGGGTGCAAGAATGCAAAACCATTAAGGATCGAGCCAAAAAGAATGAGCGTCTTCGTTCATTTATTGCGGACTCAAAGAATGGTCTCCTTAATATGGCACCTTTGCCGTTACCGTTGAATGCAGCCATCGAGGTTACGGGCATAGTTCCGGAAAAGACTTCTGTTTTTAAGTCAAGCCTTTCGCCGATGTTACTTTACTTCACTTGCTCGGATGGGAGTGAATATCCCCTTATATTTAAAGAGGGCGATGACATGCGTCAGGACCAACTAGTTATCCAGTTATTTACATTGATGGATCGACTTCTACGTAAGGAGAATTTGGATCTTAAACTTAGTCCATATGCTGTACTTGCTACTGGTCCATTACAAGGGATGGTTCAATTTATTCCGAGTATGACAATTGCGGCTATTGTTAGTGAATACAATGGCTCTTTGTTGAACTATTTGAGGGCGCATAACCCGGATGAAGGAAGTGTTGGCACTTTTGGGGTTAAGAAGTCTGTTTTGGACACCTTTGTTAGAAGTTGTGGTACGCGTCACGTATTATTCATATTTTTTCTCTGACAAAGCCTCATACTTTTGTAGCCGGATACTCCGTTATGACTTATATTCTGGGTGTAGGTGATAGGCATCTGGAAAACTTACTCTTATCTCCTGATGGTATGTGATTAAGTTTCAGAGTTGTGTGCGAATATAAATTGAAATTGTTTTCTTATAGGACACTTCTTTCATGGTTAGTATTGGCCCTCATTTTTAACCTTTCTGTGCCTTGAAATAACATTTATGTTATCTTAGTGGACTTCGGCTACATACTTGGCCGTGACCCTAAACCGTTTCCACCACCAGTCAAAGTAGCCCCACAAATGATCGAAGCAATGGGTGGTGCCCGCTCCACAGAGTTTGCGCGTTTCCAAAGTCTTTGCTTTGTCGCATATACCATTCTTCGGAAGAGTGCGAACCTTATACTGAATCTTGTTTCGCTAATGGGAGAGGCAGATATACCTCATGTCAGCTACCGTGATGTCCAAGAACAGTTACAAGAAAAGTTCATGTTACATCTCTCGGAGGAAGAAGCTATTAAGGAGCTTGAAAAACAATTAGGCGGTAGCTCTGTTTATCATAATTTCCTTGATTGGGCACACGATGCTAGACAAAAGTATTGGTTGTAAATAGAAAATATATATCTATGTGTATGATTACATGTATAATTTGTTGTTAATTTTAGATTTTCAGACACGATAATATTCTTTCCTCCATGTTTCTTGTAGCTTCTTCTGTGGTATTCAAACTTAGCATAAAGTATGCGACGTCTCCTAGAGTTCTATAGTGAATTTGGAATGCTTCCTTGTCCGTTGTGTTGATAGATTGAAGATGATGGTGCGCTAATGACGAGGTATAACCTAATTACGAAGGGTGTGAATAAGAAAAAATTCCGAATTAGTAGAGAAAACATTAGTATACCGTCTGAGGAACCTTTGAATTTGAATGCAAGGACAGTGCCCAAAGTCATGACAGAATCTATAACTGGTGAATTTGATAATGCAGTGACGAAAGATGGGCTCCAGAAACTCCAGATACTATTCTCTATGCATTCAAGTTCCGAAGAGGGTTTCCAGTTATTTTTCATCCTTGTCCAGCTTTCAGAGTCCACTAACTTATCCATCATTCCCATTGTTTCATTTGCAACTTCACAACCAATGGCGTGTGCCGTGTAGCTATGTCCGTGTAAAAGTGCATCAGCTTTTTTGTCGCTGAAGAAAGCATCGAAGATTGATGAAGAGGCGAGAGTAACTGATAAAGGAACGGTACCACCAGTTAGGGTCTTAGCATATACCGCGATATCGGGATTCACTCCAAGTATGGATTTGCAGCTTTGGACTCCTAGACGGTATAAACCGACAAAAACTTCGTCGAATATGATGGGTATTCCGGACCATGATTTGTCAGAGCCTGATTTTTCGTCCATTGATCGCACTACGTCCACAAGAACACGCTGGAATAGTGGATCAACAAATATCATCCCTCCAGCTCCCATGATGAGCGGTTCAAGAACGAGGGCTGCAAGGCGAACGTTGTTGGCGGTTAAGTTTTGAAGAGTTTCTTTGATGAAACGACGATAAACATCTGCGAGATTTGTATCTAGTCGATTTTCTATTTTGTACAACCAAGACAAAGAGTCTACCTCCAGAGTTGGTGTCTCAAATGATCCCAATTTTGCAATAGCAGGTGGAAGAGTTACGAATGCTTTTCCTTCTCGCATTCCGACGACTGGTGGGTCGAACCAGTATCCCTTTTCTTGATGCCATTCGCATGTGTAAACACCGTCTCCAGAGTAGCAGGCGTCCATTGCTCCTAATGTATCGCCATGATAACTTCCTTTAAGACCTAATATACCGAGTTGCCGTTTCTCATGCTTTTTTAATTCCTTCCCATACCGTTTACAATACGCACGTATGGCTATTTTCAGGGCAACCTCCATAGCAGTTGATCCATCGTCTGAGTAGAAGACACGAGATGCCCAGCCAGATCCTGGTCCATTAGGGGACAGCAAGCGCTCTGCAAGCTGGAGAGCAGGAGCATGTACAGCTTGTGGGTACATAACATGGCCATACCTTCCTGCTGCTCGTGCTGCAGCCAGGGCTAGTGAGATGTTTCCATGTCCGAATGTCTGAGTCCACCAAGAAGCAGAGCCGTCGAAAAGTGGAGATAAGAGACTGTCTTTATCATGGGAATTTGTACTGTGTCCGCGGTATGCATTAAAGAAGTCGCCATGGGCACTATCAAAGACTGCGACGTCCTTTGGACTATTGATGAGACCGTGCTGGACGAATGGCCACCAGAGAGACTCCATGGCGCGCGAAGGCATAGATTGCAATTCATCAATTCTCTTCATGTGTTTCTGTTCTAGGTGTTGGTCTGCGAGATCTAAAGAACCATCCAAGATCAAACTCGAATAATAGCTGTTGGTTGCATTGAAGTTTTTTTCGTAATTATCCAACTTTGGGGGTGGTCTTGGAAAAGAAAAAACGCGAATATCACGCTCATCGAAGTAGTCTGTTAGATATTCCCAGTTACGATAGTAGTCCTCTCGAAAGACGAGTACTGAGTCCACTTCGTATCCTCTGATTAAAAGTGACTCATAAGCTGATACCGTAGACGAAATTCCGCCCAAATGTGAATCCCCAACTAAAATGATTGGAAGACGTAGGGGTCGATAGCCGTCTATTTGACTAGTGCCACTTAATGTGGGACTATGCACTCCTAGAAAGGTGGTATCAGAGAATATAGGTCCGTGAAACTCATAAAACATACGGACCCCCAGCGGTTTCTATAAACAAGTCCGTAGGATGTGAAGGGGATGGCTTCAACCCGGTAATGTAACTAGAAATTGCTTTATTGACTTTATCGTCAGATAAATGGGATTCCTATGGCCACTGAATAAAAATCATTTTGAAACTTAGAGGATCTTCAAAAGGACCTTAATTGAATCTCTTCCGTTCTCCAAACGGAATGCGAGATGAGGGCTCACGGGCTCTTTATATCGGAAAAGACAATCTGATTTTATGCGTTCTTGATAGGGTTCGGTAAAGCGCTTGACAAATCTGGTCCAGAATTTTTGTTATTGGAAAATAAGGGACGTAAATTTGACAAGTCATACTCATCGTCTGCGTCCTGAAGAGGTCCGGTGCTAACAGGCTTTAGATATCGTACGTATTTGCCGCGTTTTGCGGACCCAAGAACTAGGGCAGTACTAAGAAGGGACTTTCCAACATCTGTATTTGCTCCAAATATCTGATGTATTCGAATATGCTTATATAGGTGCATATGGACGAATTATCAAGTCGGAATTACTTCGAAAGAGAGATTAAATTTGAATCCTCGTCATGCTTACATAAGCGAAACTTTGGCGTCGGGAAGGCCCACGCCCGCTAGTTGTTTATTAACTCTCACATGGATTCAGACGTCGTTGCACAATTACAGGGTAAGTTTAGCTAAAACTTACCCCCACTGAAAATGAGAAAACTTAATCTCAAAAATAATATTCTTTATTAGCTAGAGTCGCTGCACGGGATGAGCACATACGCGAATCATGGGTTCGTGCCATGGAGGCCAAACTGGTCCGCGACGAATTAAACAAATGCCAGCGTGCGGAGGGTGTTAATCATTATGAGAACTGCAAATACTTATCCGAGAGATATATAGAGATGCTTCGCGAAAATAAGGTATGTTAATCGAGATTTCAGTTGTATTTTTCATTATACTAATTATTCGTTTAGGTGAAGGGATACAAACATATCGACACATAACAGTATACTTGCTTTCCTTATCGTCGTTAGACATCCGTAATTATTATTTGATATCACACTCTTGCTCCTGGAAAAAGCAATTTATGTGGCGGGTTGTATTTGTTTATAAAGAGACAAAACAACTACAAGTGAATAAACAAGGCATAAGGTGTACAAGATACAGCATTGTTGTTTCAGGGATCAACAGCGCTTTATTTACGATCTTTACGTCTCTTCCCTTCTGTACCGCTTACTTCACTACCGCTCAGTTCATCTCCACTACTCAATGCACCAGATTTTTTCTTGTTACTCCGCAACTTTAAGTGGTGCTCAGGTATCCATTCTTCCTCGTAATTACCCGTCCCGGCGATCGAATCAGTAGTAGAGCCCGTGGGTTTGGCAGATGCAGGTTTGCGAATCTTTCTACTTTTGGGTACAAACGAGTTGTAGGCAAGATAACCCAAGCCTCCAATGAAACCAAAAGTAATGAGGTACGTGGTGATTCTGTATGTATTCGTTGGTAACTCAATTTCGATGATAATCGATAAACACTTACACCTGATAATCGAAGATTGAAACTTCCGGTTCAACAACTGTAACAATAGAGTCGTACGCCGTTACACGGTATAAGTTATCCTGCGCACTATATATTCAGTTTCCGCAATCGAAGAGGTAAACGAATTTATCTCACTTCTAGTGAATGAGTCAACCAAAGGTTTAGACGAACGTCTCCTGGCTGGTTCATGATTTATTCTTGGCAATTTGTTCGAAATTACATCAAAGCACTGAGAAACTAACCTTAAACCTGGATAAAGTTCTTGAGTAAAAGTCTAGTTATACATTTAGGACAAACTTACTCGCTATGGAATTGATATGGCAGTTGCACCTTCGTGCCAGAAATGAGACGCAGTCCGTATGGAAGAGTAGTAACCTGAAGGAACATCAGTAAGAGAACCAATGACAAAAGTTGTTTATTTTGACATTTTTTATGAGAGCATCTGACTTCGCATCATGAATTGAACCAGCAACGGAAATAAGAGTGACATTATATTCTGAGAGATTTTCAATAAGCAAGTTAAGTCTGTTTCTTTCTCCGTTAACGATTTCTGGTATAAGAAGGATTGTTGAATTAGTTGTTCGAGAGTAGAACTGATAAATTACTGACGACCAAATGGATTATTTTCAGGAAAAGAAGCTGTAACAGTAACTTCCGGTTCTTGAAGTTGGGTATCTTCAGCTTTCACAAGTGCAAAGTTAGCTAGGAAAGCAAGAAAGGGCAAGAAAGAGAGGGGACGCATGATTGAGTTCGTAAGAACAGAACTGACTCTTGCCACGTCTTCTTTAATATTTCTGTTTGTACCTTGAGCGTCGATCTTTGGTCTTACGGTAACTGCCGAAATAATAAGGTCTGGCATTCTTAGTCAGCGGCTCTCACAATTGAATACTATTATATAACCGTTGAATGTTGTAGATGGCGGCATTTTGTGCATTAATTACTAATGACGCCTGATAGGGATTGTGGTTTATCAGTTTAAATCCTGAACTTTTTATGACTCGATTAGTGACTTGACTTGGTTTTGACCCTCAATAATGGAGATACCAAAGGTAGATATGTCAGAGTCGCCTCCAGCTTTTGGGCATCCTATGCTCAAATATTTTGTTCTCGATCCTTCGTATATAAATTTGAACAATGGTTAGTCATGATAACATAATTTGATTCTTTATTTCCCTCGTAATGATGGTGATAGGCTCCTATGGCACTCTACCTCTACCGGTTCTTCGAGATAGTGAAGAAAGGGCTCGTGAAGTCGAGAAGAACCCTGATAGATTCATGAGACTTACATATACGCCCTTGCTGAAAGAGTCTCGAAACAAGGTCGCGCAGTTCCTCGAAGTTGATACAGATGACATTGTACTAGTTCCAAATGCCACTCATGGAGTCAATACGGTATTACGCAATTTTATTTGGAATAAAGATGATGTTATTATTTTTAGTATGAAAATTTACACTTTCTACTCAAAATCTTATCTAACCGTTCATATATAGACGGTGTTACATATCCCGCCGTATCTCGTACTATCCGATATATAGCGGATATAAACCCGGAAGTTCAACTGAAACCATATTCTTTGGAATTTCCTACGACCTCCGCAAAGATACTTGAAGGATTTCGTGCACATCTCAGAAGTGTCCCTCGTTTTCCCGGTCAAAAAGTCGTCTCGGTGATTGACTCTATTGTATCAAATCCCGGGGTACTACTTCCTTGGAAGGCTATGGCACAAATCTGTAAGGAGGAAGGAGTGTTAAGTGTGATAGACGCAGCACATTCTATCGGTCAAGAATTTGAGATCAATCTCAAGCAGTCCGATCCTGACTTTTGGGTTTCTGTAAGCGATAATTTACTCCTCAGAGCTGTACTATTAGCTCATGCTTACCGACAGAACTGTCATAAATGGCTATATACTAAGAGAGGATGTGCAGTACTTTACGTGCCTAAGAGGTATTTTCTTGCATAATGTTTTCAAATCTTAAGTCGGATTGATATTGGATTAAGGAATCAACACTATATAAAGTCTACATTACCCACTTCCACGTACTATTCATCTCCGAATGATGGCCCAGGGGCACCTGAACCACCAAATTTCGTGAACCAATTCGCATGTATGCTCTGAATTGAAATGTGTAAAGAAATGTATTGAGACGGTTTCTTAAGGGACAGGAACTCATGACGTAACGACTTATCTCAGTATACCTGCTGGTACGTTATAGAAGATATTTTGTGCTGTCAGTCTTATCATTATATTGATACATCTTTTCAAAGCTATCGACTTCCGAAGATGGATAGGCGGGGAAGAGGCCATTAACGAGTATTGTCACAATTTAGCTCTGAAAGGGGGGCGAAGACTTGCAGATATACTAGGTACCGCAGTACTAGATGAGAACGGAGAGTTTACAGCACATATGGTATTCTCAATCGTTTAATAATTATTGACACTCTTCTTATTCTTTACTTGATTGAAGGTTAACGTTGAGTTACCACTGACGGTTACAGGAGCGCCTCTAGAGATCGCCTCGAAAGTCCGAGACATCCTTTTGAACGACTGGAACATTTTCTCTCAAACCTTCTTCCACAATGGAAAATGGTGGTCTAGAAGTAGTGTGCAGATCTTTAATGAGGTGAGACAAATCAAATCAGGTTGATACAGGCTGAATATATCATTTGTATAGATATCGGATTTCGAGAGGCTTGGTGAAGCATACAAGCATGTATGTGAAACGCTCAACAATGGAGACAAGTAAAATTGGGACAACGGGATTTATGATGATGTATACTAGTCAATAGTCAATTTAGAAAGAAGAGACGAAAAGAGTGGTCTTATCTAATAGCCTTGAGTGTTTCCAAAAATAGAAATCACGGTCACAAAAGTTTGACGCCGCGAAACACACGTCTTGTTCGTTCCGTGGATGTGTGTCCTCTAAGAGCGTTCATCCAAGGTCAAAGCTTATTTCACTCCGTTTGCCGCGCCCTCCCTTTTCCCTTTTTAAAAAAGTCATCTCGGCCAATTAGAGGCCATTGTCACCGCCCATCCGTCCCTTTGTCTTCGCCCTTTGTTCTCAATTCCTTTGTTGAATAACTCTCATAATCGAACCAGCTAATACGTACTTGTGTGCTTCCGGATCTCCGGCCTAACCACGCGTCTGAACGCGTTCTGTCTCTGTTCTGTCCCCGACTATGTCAACTCGTCGAGCGCGTCTTGCATCGACCTCGACCTCATCTACGCCCACCCCTGCTACGGTGCCCACAAGGATACCGACTCTTGCCAGACCGGCTTCTGCAGACCTTCCCCAACTGCAAGAACTTAGACGACAATGGAAATGGGCCGCATTTAGTCAATTCTTCTATACATTTGCACCTGTGTTCGCTATGGAAGATGTTTCTTTGACTGTAAGGTCGCCTATACATATCGTTTGTCCAAGGTCTCACTTTCTGCCACCCCGTGTTTTAGGATATAGAGGAGGATTTAATCAACTCTACCATGATCTTCATACCTAGAGTCATGCAGCGTATGTTAATATCTCTTTCTCAGGATAGAAAAATAACGTGAGTAGAGACGAGATGATATCCCTAGTTTTTCACTAACGTGCTATGCCACACTTAGAACTGAAAACTGGCAAACTGCTTTACGAAGACAATATCTTCGAAGGAACCCTGACGCCAATCCGATAGGATGGGAACCAATTATTTCTCGGAACTCTCGTTCGGCTACTGTTGAGACAGACTTAAAGTCTGAACCAGATGTTGATTCTATCAACGACTCGGGTCATAATGATGAGAATACAGAAAACTTAGTTAAAGATGAAACTCTTGAAACGAAGGTTATAAGCGAAGAGAATGCTGCACCTGTTTCATCTGAGGAGGGCAGAGAAGAGAAGGACTTTAAAGACTCAAAGACCTTGCCAAATAAGAAGGATGAACTCAATGATAGTCCAAGTAGTTCTTCAATGAAGGATTGGGTTGATCTTGCAATGCTCGAGAAACTTGAAAGTATGCATACAATAATAGAATGGCATTTCCAAAATCCTTTAAGAATACGAAGTATCATGCGGAGTGACGATGAGAACGCTTCTTGGGTAAGTTCTTTACGGGTCAATGTCAACAACCGTTAATTCAGTTTAATGTAGCGCATCGAACCTATAGGATATGATGCGAAACGGAATGCATACTGGCTTATTGGCCGTAAGTTTATGATATACGTTCTTTTTTTGATGGTCCTACTGATTTTCTGTTCCAGAAGACCGACTCTGGATACAACGATCACCTCCAAGACCCCCTAAAAAGACGACAAAGCGTAAGGCCACGTCTAATGGAGGGGTTCGAAAGGCAAAGGTTGCCCGTGTTGAGTCAGCTGTGGCGGGCGACCTCGGTTCAACTTCGCAAAAACGTGCAATAAAACGATCAACCAGAGTTGACATCGAGAGAAATCAAGGGAGCTCATCCCAAAGGAATACTAGGGGGAGTCGTAGTAGGATTGACGAAGAAATGGTCTTGACTCTAAGCAAACGGGGCTCCCGTGCGGCAAAGACTCAAGCAAATGCAAAGCTTGACCTACAAGCTAAACAACTAGCTGCCGCCAAGGCTGAAATGGATTTACTTGATCGTCAAGCAAAGTCATCACCCAAAAGATCTTCGAATCGTAGGTCTATGGGTACTAGAGTCAGTAGACGTTTGCGTGGAGATGATGGCGATGACGAATGGCAACAAATTCCGGTCGAGTGGTTGGCGGGGCTGATGAGGAAGAAGAGACAGAAGCTCTACCAAAGATGCGAAATACGAGATCCAGTACCCGACCCAAACCCTCCCCTCGGGACCGGGTTCTTTTCGACCGTGGCAAGAAACAATCGAAAAGTTTAACATCTCAGAAGACTGGCCTTGAAAGTGACGACGAAAGCGACTTAACTGAACTCTCTGAGTCCGAAGAGACAAACCCGGCCGTAGAAGCATCCGTTGTTTCTCCGTATTTAAAGCAACAGGAGGGATCCCGTTCAAAGGACTCCGAGAATGAGGAAAGTGGTGAAGCATGGCCCCCTAGTGACTTTGTGGAATGGGAAACTGTAAAGTGCTATTTTTTAGTGGCCATTTATTGGTTTACTGATTAATTTATCAGATCTGTGTATCTCTTCAAGAATGGGAATCAATACCTCAGAAATTTGAAAAGGCAACACATTATCTAGAAAAGGCACTATTCAAATTCCTTATCAACGAAATAGTTCCATACGTTTCTGAGACCTTGCGTGTAAGTAGTGAATACATCACAGTCTGGTTCACTTTTTTTCCTTTGGCTCATACGACATTCACTCATATAGGAGATCGAGACTTTACGACAGAAGGAGGAAGCTCTCATGAATCGCAAACGATCGTCAAGACTTGCAATCAGGGAGTCGGAGAAAGAAGCAGCCCGTCTTGCTGCTGAAAAGATGGCAGAAGAAGAAGAAAAGATGGCACGTGCACGTCGTCTAGAAGCTAGAGCACGTAGGGAGGAAGAAGAAAGATTGAAACAAGAACAAGCAAGGGAACAACGGCGTCGGGAGCGAGAAGCACGAGAACTCGCGAGAAGTCGTCGTCTAGAAGAATCAGGGTAATGTACCGCCTCTCAATGTGTACACACATATTTTAACTAAATATAAAAACAACGTTGATAACAGGGACAACGAAGACAAGTTAAGTGTCCCGCACGAGTTAGAAAGCAAACAGAGCTCTGCCCCGAAGGAATCCGCTAAGCAAAATCTTAACCAGCCATTAAGGAAGCTTTCCAACAAGCAGAAACTAGTAAATGAAGACTGGGAACTCGATTGTGAGATCTGCGGGGCTAAGGGCATCAACAAGGTAACTTTCAGCATCTTATCGATAATGTCCTTATTTTTTAACGGTTTTGACATAGGATGATGGACTTCCAATAATGAGTTGTGAGAAATGTGGCAAATGGCAACATATACCATGCCACGATGCGATTATCCGAAAGGCCGGGAAAAAGGCTAGAAACTGGGATACGGTCGATTTTATATGTAAACAATGTTCATTGGCCGATGTTACTAATCCACATAAGGCCCTGAATACTAGTCATATCGCAAACGGACATAATCCGTATCTTGGTCAATCTCCATCATATTACTCAAGTCCACCTACACATCGCCAGGATGAAATCATACCAGCAAATAGCAGGAAAACAGTAAATTATTCTCACGAGCAAGGCCCCTCTGCTTTCGCTGGTTTTGCTCATTACCATCCTCAGCAACGTGGATTTTCTGCTCATCCCACAGTTCAGACGCAGTATCCCTCACATAACTTATCTCACCCTTCTTTGTCACAGCACTCGTTCCAAGGTCAGAGGATACATCCTAACTGGACAGACCGGGCATCTCAGCCATATCCTAACAATGGTACCTTGACTTATCAGCATCATCTACCTTACATGACATCTGTCCCCGTTGTTGCATCCGGAAACTCGAATGTACAGCATTTGAATAATACTCAGCAGCCTTTGCAAAATGGTCAATATCAGCACGTAGTCCCGATACATACACAACTTCACACGATTAACAATCAAACTTCCCATCATACACAAGTATAGATACCAAAAACTATTTATTCCTTCATTCTCCTTTTTTTCGTTTGATGATGTACCAGATTGTGTCATTCCTGTAGTTTCTCGCCATAACTTAACTTCTGATAAAATATATTATTCTAAACCTATTCTTCGGACAACAACAATTTATTAGTACTACCGTATACACTCATACATTTTGAACTTTGGATTTTCAAATGGAAAGGGGTCATCATCAAACGAAACCTCCCTGAAAAGCTAGTGAGCGCTATACCGGAAGACAATTATCGATATACATACTCTAGTGGTCCTAGTATCCGAAGACCTCTAATGTGAGTGTCTTTACCGTTCATGTGGTTTGCTAAGACGATTATTTGTAGTACATAGCAATGAAGGGGTTTGCTATGATAGACAAATTTTAGATGAGGATGTTTGACAAGGATAGAGAAGGCTTACAAATCTTGTCCGTCTTCAGTCAGTTCGGCTGAGACATCATAAGAGATCCATCCATTTGGTTTATCCAAAGTTATGACTTTTACTTCTTGCAAATCGCTTAGGCTCGTTCCCGCTCTCAGACATATGGTGGAAGGGGTATAAGAGTCATCAAGTGGGAAACATAGGTAAAGACTGACTTTCTGAAGCGCAGAGGTGAGTGGGATGCGAAGGGTATTGAGAGGAATATATTTCCCACCTGTATTGCAGTCTTTTTAGGAAATTGTGCGATGATGAAGTGTGGCTGTGGGCCATCCGAACTACGCAATTTGGTCAGGAAATACACGAGAATTGACTGATTTATTTTGGTACTAACTGCCAAAAAGTCTCTGGGTCCCCATCTGTAAGACATTCTGGTCCGAAACCAAATTTATAAGATGAAACAGACCACTTGGCTAGATGACCAATATTCGGATAGTGTGCAGGAGCAGGAGGCGTTTTACTACTCGGGGACCGTCTATTTTCTGGGGCTGACCTTCGGATTATAAGTTTGAGCACTATTTTTTTAACTTTTGACATTTCGAAGAGTAGACACTTACGATTCAGCATATGATCCGGATCTTGGTTCTACTAAAGCCATAATTATTAAGCTTAATATTGGTTATGCTATATGACCGTTATCGAGTGGTTTACGAAGTACAATAATCATATGACAAGAAAATAAAATCATGTGATTTTAATTTTCTTTTTTGAAAATACTGGGGAGGGGCAATGCGCGTCGTAAAAGCGTCCCTCGTTTTTTTTAATTATGTAATTTACAAATAGTAGCAAATAAAAATTTCAAGACTAAAAAAATAAAAAAGTACCTATGAATGAGAATAAGAAATGCTTATTCAATTTTTATTTAAAAATCACAAAAATATTTGAGGATAAATATAAGAAGCAAACCTAAGTTTTTGTAAAGCTGAATTTTTTTTTTTTAAGTTTAAAGTGAGCTATAAGAAAAACAAAAAAAGAAACATAAATAAGTTAAGAAATAATTAAGTTATAAAAAATCTGTCTAATAAGATTATAGTAATAGTCAATAAGAAAATTAAACACTAGTTATTTTTATAGTGTATATTGATATTGAATTTATTTTTCAAGTGTAATTTTTAGTGTAAAACTATATTTTGTCACAAAAATCTATGATATAACAAGTAATTTTATCACCTTTAGTATTTTGATATTTATAATTAATAAATATGTACAACTTGAATAACAAGAATTATTTTAATCATAAAGCTTTGTTTATATCTAAAAGTCTATTAAATATAAATAATGTTTATATTATATAAGATTGCTATAAAATAAAGAATTAATGATTTATAAAATTATCTCAGATATAAGAAAAAATAAGCCAAAAAATAAAAATATTAAGATCTCTCTTTTTTTAAGCCTTTTATTAATAGTAGTGTATTTAGATAAGACTTATTAGCTTTTACTTAAATACTTATAGAAATAAATATATTTATATTATTTGCTATATATTTTTTCTCTTTTTTCTCACTTTTTATCTTAACTTTCTTTTATTATTAGTTAGTGTTAATAACTAGAAGAACTTCATATCTAATAAGTACTAAGTAGAAGCCATAAAGTGAGAGAAACAAGTATATAAAGGCACTAAAATAAAACAAAAATAAAGCTAAATTGTATATAAGCTACTAAATAATTTTATATACTGTTAGAGTATAAGAATAATAGTATATATAAGAAAGTCATATATATAGTTTATATAAGTCATATGTATCTGTATCTTGACTTTTTACTTTTACTATCTAGTTCTTTTCTATAGTCTAATTAAAAGAGGCTTTTTAAACTTTATAATATTAAATAATATTGATATCATATCTTTTTTTCTTTTTTAGAGCCTAATCAACTCTATAAATCTTATTATACACTTATATAGATCTAAGTAGGCTAGATTTTAATTAATTAAGCTTTTTTTTACTATATTAATATTATTAAGGAAAACACTAAGTCCTACAATTTATCATTTGAGTTCAGAAGTTATTAATTACTAAGTAAGACTTAATATTGTTTTAGTTAAAATATTAGTAATAAGATCCTTTTATACTATTATTAATAGATGCACTTAAGCCCTTTATTCTAAAGTATTAATTAAAATTGAGTAAGATTATTATAAACAACTTTAGTTTGATTAAGAAATAAGAAGTCAAGCTAAGGAACTAAGTCAGCTATAAGCTCTGTATAAATACTCTACTACTATGTAGCAATATAACTATTATATAATTATTATAAATGAGTTATGTAGAGTCATAATGATATAATGCCTTTTTGTGTATTAATAAGCATATATTTATAAAATAAAAGTAAATAAGTATAAGAGTCTAAATAGATATAAAAGAAAAGATGAATAAAATAAGTTATATGAAGAAAAGAATAAAAGTCTTGTATATATACCTAAGTTTATAATATTATCCCCTTTTTAAGTGTAGTTGTCCTTAACTACAATTTAAATAAAATTATCCAAGTATATTAAAACTATTATAAACTCCTTAGCTAATTAAGAAGTGTCTAGTATAAGTGTGTGAAATGTAGAGGCTGTAATAAATTGTTATAAAACCTAGAACAAAGCTTATAGTCTTAGAAAATAGTAGTAGTAGTAATAGTAGTAGTAGTAGTGAAAATAAAGATACTGCAATCAGTGTATTTATAAATAGTAACACTGCTTGCAATGTAGAAAGTTTGTAAAATGTCAAGAAAGGTGTGTAAAATACTGTAAAAGAAAAGAGAAGTTGTTTATATAAGTGAAAATATGCAATAAAGCCATAGTAAATTTATTGAGGTGCCATAAATAGCATACAGGTCTATTTATACATAAGTACACTATAACAATCAGCTAATGACCCACAATCCTCTCTACCTATCTTCTGCTATACCCTCTACTCTTAGTTACTATTATCTTATACCCTATTTTCTTATCTATTGACTTTATGCTACTTTTTGCATCCCTTTCATACTCCTCACAACCATACTTAATCCTCTATAAGTTTCTTAGCCCTCATTTGTACACTAGCTACAATTTTCCTACAAATGCTATACAAGAGGCCTATATAAGTACTGGCACTTGTATATAGTTGTAAAATAAATAAAAAAAAGAGTTATTGCCTATTATTTTTTTTCTATACTTGAAGACCTATATAGTAAGTTTTATAATCCTGTATATAAGCAGTTTTTGATTAGCTAGCTTGTCTAGGCCTATTATATCTCCCAAGTATTTTAGGTTGTGAGCATCTTTGCTCATTCTTACTTCTCTTATCTACTGACATCATCCTGTTAGAATCTTGACTATTGAATTCTTTTACTTCTCCTAATCCATCTCTACTCCTTTTTTTTACTCATATTTCCCTCTTTACTTTAACTTCCTTTTTCTTCTACTTTATATCCCTTTTGTTTTCTCTTCCATCTTTCTCTCTCTCTTTTTCTCTCTTGTTTCCTTATATCTTATTATGTCTTTCTCAATAAATACATTATTTTTTTCTCTCTCTGCTATTAAGTCTCTCTCAAGCCACTATTATCCTATTAGGTATAACAATCTCTTTAAACTGTTTTCTAAGTATCTTTTATTAGATTATGACCAAGATTACTCTAAGTTCTAGCTCTATAATAGCCTAAGACTTCTAACAATGTCTGTCAATGACTCTCTCTTCAATATTATTATTCTTGCTAAATAGTTGCTAATAAAGCACTATCTTTTTTCTTAGTATTCAGTCTCAGTAGGTTACTTGAATCAACCTCTATTATATCCTATTGCTAGAACCAGTATTAGTGTTTTGCTAATAAGTATCTCCTACTCCATCTATTCTTCCCTTCTTAAACTTCTTATCTGCCCTCTAAACCCAGTACAAAAAGTTCATAAACAACAATATACTCCTCTTGAGAGAGTTTAACACTAAGTTGTTTAAACTCTTTTGGCAAGCTTATTTCATCACTTCTATAAAATGAATAGCTCACTCTGACACCATTATTTTTGAGCATTTAAAAGTGGCTATTATTCTATCTTTTATATAGTCTTCTAAGAACTTTACCAACCTTTTGGCTCCTTTTCCATTCTTTTCAATGAATTTGTTAGACCTAGATAAAGGTCCTTCCAGCTCATATAAGTATATAAAGGTGAACTTCACTAAAAGTCTTCTCCTTTTTTCTCTTGATTACCCCATTTATTAAGCTAGTAGCTTTTTTTCTATAACTCAACTCATATGGCTAAATGATTTTGTGCCTCAAGTCACTCCTTCTTATTCTTCTAAGTGTTATTGTCCTAACTCTCCTAATTCAGCTTTAGTTTTGGTATTTGAGAACACTATTGTTCTAGCTAGTAAGTCTGGTGTAACTCTCTATTATTGTTACATTATCTCCTATAGAGACTGTCTATACTATAACTACTACTACACCTACTACATATACCAAAAGCAAGCATATTTTTATTACAAGTGAATAGTGATACATATCAATTTTCTTTTATATCTTTTACTTTTCTCTATTCTTACTATTTAAGACTAAAGGCCAATCTTTCCTTTCTTGGACATTTGTCAGTCACATGATTTATACAAGCTACACATGTGACCTCCTCATATATACTATTATTCTCATACTTTAATAGTATATAAGGTCATTTAGTAACTCATGTACAACTTAGCTTTATTTTTGTCTTATTCTAGTATCTCTATATATTTGTTCCCCTCACTTTGTGACTCCCACTTAGTACTTATCAGGTGTAAGGTCCTTTTAGTCACTAACAGCTTTACTGTAGAGTCTTGTCCTGGCAAAATGCTTTTAGCCAACTATATGATTCTGCTAACAAAGTGGCATAATAAATTCAACCCCAAGAAATATTTATCAACTCTAGATGCTAGACTATCAGCCTCTTATACATCTATTTCTCTTATTAAGCTACATTCTCACTTGTTCAAGAAGTATATCATTAATAACACTTTTGCTTCTCTATCTCCTAGCTTAGACTTTTCTATTAAGGTTGTCTCTTCTCCACTTGCCTTTTGTGACCTTAAGCCAAACTTGTATAGCTTTTCATTCAAAACTATACCTGAGATAATAATTATATCCCATTCTTCTAAGTTACAGGCAAAAGCTAAACCATCTTTTTAACTTAAACTCTTTATTATTGATTAGATTGACCTTAATACTAAAGCCAACAATCTTATTACTTTTAATGATACTAATTTGTAGAACAATACCCTCTTAGTTGAGCTTCCACCTTCTTCTCCCATAGCCTTTTTCTCCTTATTCTTGGTTCTTAAAAATCTTACTCCCTTTCCTCCAATTATACCTACTGTAATTATGGCTCTTGCTTTACCTACTATTTTTGTTTCCTCTTCTGCCCTAGCTCTTTTAGAGCCTAGCCTGGATATATCTTCTACTGTCCTTGATAACACCTTCATGAAGATTAATAAAACTTCTTTAGAGTTTACTACTAAGAATACTATAATTCCAGTTGTCTCTTTAAGTAGTATATCTTCCTTTAAGCTCTTTTTCTCCTCTTATTCCACTCTTAACCCCTTTTTTCCTTTAGCTTCTACTAACCCAATTTCTTTTATTGTTCCACCATACTTTAATACTCTCTTGCTTCTTAATCCACTGAAAAGAGCTTCTAGTTCTGAATCTGCCACACTCAGACCCAACTCCAACTCTTTTTTGATCATTAAGCCCACTAAGCCAAACTTTATTATTCTAATTATGGCACCCATCCTTTTGTCAGAAGGTGGCCTGACTCCTTATAAGGCTTCTGCTATCCTAGTTCTGGTTTGTTGGGTTGGGTCTATCTCATTAAGTTATAGACCTTCTGCTCTCTCTAGTTCCTCCTTTCTGGTCTTTAGTTCTTGCTTACCTCCTAGGCTAGCTATATTTCCTACTTTTGGCAAGTCTTCTTCTCATTGTCTCTATTATTACAAACCTAGGCACATATGCAGGACCCCTATTCTTTTCTCTATATGACTCATTTTTATTCATCTTTCTTTTTATATCTACTCGGACTTCCACACTTAACTACTCCTATTTCACAAATATATGTTTACTGATATATGAGGTAGCATTGTATTATTATGACTCCATATGACTTGTTTATAACAATTATATAATAGTTGTATTATTGTGTAATAGTAGAGTATTTATACAGGGCCTGTAGCTGACTTAGCCCCTTAGCTTAACCTTTTGTTTCTTAATTAAACTAAAGTTGTTCATAACAGTCTTGCTCAATTTTGATTGATATCTCAGGACAGAGGGCTTAAGTGCATCTGCTAGTGATAGCATAAGAGGATCTTATTGCTAACATCCTGACTAAGACAGTGTTGAGTCTTACTCAGTGATCGACAATTTCTGAACTTAAACATTAAATTGTAAGACTTAATGTTTTCCTTAATATTAGGTCAAGCTCTACATCTCGCTGATTTATCAAGTCTAAGCATAACAAAATTTCAAAACATATTAAGTTACCACTAGTAGGGACTAAGTGGGAGGAAGGGCTCTTTTGGCTTGACACTAGAGCACTATACTTCAATAAGACAACTAACCATTAGGAACTTATTCCTGAAAACAAAGGATGAGAATACTTTCATCAAGAGAACCCAGACTGGGAAAGAATATATGAAGAATTTGCTAAAGTAGTTCTAAATAGGATAGTAAAAGCAAATAAAGCAGAAAAAAGACCCAGAAGTGACTCAAACCAAATAGAAACACCTAAACTAAAACGAACCAACTAAGAAAACAGTATAAGCAGAAATCCAGGAAGCGCTGCACCTCCAGCCTCACCCCTAGTCCCACCTCAAAATTCACCCCTAGGCCTACCTCTTGGACCCCAACAGAACCCTTAGATTTATATAAAAGAGATAAGCATTAATAAGCCTCCTATCTTTACAGGAGCAATAAACAGGGCTAGAAAATGGCTAGATGTACGAGCATACTTGATACTCAATCAAGCAGTCTATAACAGTGATGAAAAGAGGATTTTATTCACACTATCTTATATGCGATCCACAGACTACAACATAGGGTTGTCTAAAGCAGAGAAGTGGGCTGATCTATAGATGGAACAACACTGGAACAACCTTAGACTATGGGCTGACTTCGAACAAGTATTCAAGGATAGGTTTATAACCTCTAATAAAGCAAGAGAAGCAATTCAAGAGCTTAATAAGCTAAAAGTCAAGAATCAGAAATATAATAAGTATATAAACATATTCCAAATGCTGGCTAGATAGACAAAAATTACTGAATACAATGCCTTAATACTATACTTTCTATAAGGCTTACCTACAAAACTAGTTAAATCCACATACAATAGCACACAACTACCAGATACTATAGACAAATAGTATGACTATGTGTGAAAGATTGGAATATAGTGGAATAATATAAATCAGCTACTTTAAGGAAGAGGAATAACTGTAAAATTACCTACAGTAAAAGATCCTAATATGATGAATGTAGACCGAGTTCAACTGTTGAAGAATTAGAGAATAGAGTACCTGAAAGAAGGGAAATGTTTTAATTGTGAAAAGAAGGGACATATCAGTCGAAACTGTAACATAGAAAGGAACTCGAATGGAACCTGGAAACCAAGAAACAATAACAACTGGAACAATAACCAGAATAACCAGAATAACCAGGGATTGAGTAATCTAAGGCCTAATAGTTTCTTTAAACAGAGACAGGTTAGACAGACTGAAATAGAAGAATAGCCAGAGGCACCAGCACCATAAATAATAGAATATGGTCTATCAAGTAAAGCTCGTGCAGCATATATAATAACTCTTTTAGGAGGAATAACTAAAGAAGAACAAAATAGTATCTTCAGCAAACTTAATGAACAGGGTTTTTAATAAGAAGATGTAGTTCAATGTTATGATCTCCTAATATACAAGTTTCTCTTGTAATTGTTTGTGACTCAAATACAAGTGCTCTTATTATTCCCATAACAATAAACACAAAAGACAAAAGCATCAAAACCATAGCTCTCATAGATTGTGGAGTAGAAAAAACCTTTATTTATAAAGAACTAGTAAAACAACACCAATTACCAACCTATATGCTGAACAGGCCTATCATAGCTCAAAATGTAGACAATACAATTAATAAGGAGGGTGTTATCACTAGATACACCAAGTTGAATCTAGGACTTAACATAATAGATAAACAGCTCTTAATAACAAACACAGACAAATCCCCAATTGTACTAGGACTACCATAGTTAAAACAAGTAAATCCTCAGATAAATTAGGCAAATGAAAGCATTGAATTACCGGAACATATATTACAATCCTTGGCTATATCTAAAGTAACCCTTGCAATAACTCTGGCTCAAAATGTAAAAAATAATAAACCTCATACTATACTACCAGAGTACAGAGATTTTAGAGATGTATTTGATAAGGCACAAACAAACCAACTACCATCCTCTCGAAGCTATAACCATGTCAGCAATGACTAGTGCTAGTACCAGTATTAGTCAGCAGAATGCTTAGTCAGCAGGGTCTGAAGACAAGGCACAACTAGTATACACTAATATAGACAGAGACAAAAGAGGTGTCAACAATGATTAGCTTTTAGCACCAGTATTAGTCAGCAAGGTCTGAAGACAAGGCACAATCAGCATACACTGATATAGACAGAGTCAGAGGAGAGGAGGGACAAGAGGGTGTATTAAGAGGTACTAGTCTAGGAGGAAAGACAAGATTAAGACTGGGGGCTTAGCTACTAACAAGGGGTGTATATATATTATTTACCTATGTGACTAGTCACTGTGACATTAACTTATTTAGGGAATAGTAAAAAGTGAAGAGAAATAAAAGTGGAGTGATAAATAAATAAAAGTGGGGCAATAATAAATAAAGGGGTTTCTAGAATAAAATAGGCTAAAAGAGGGTTCTAGAATAAATAGGCTAAGATAGGCTAAGTAGGCTAACTTAGGCTAACTTAGGCTAAATAGGCTAACTAAGTATTCTAGAATAGAATAGGCTATTTTAGCGCTTTAGAACAAAATAGAAGAAAATAGGCTAATTACTAAAGTTAATAGGCTAATATTTTAAGAAGTCTTAGAAAGGCCTAGAACCTTCTTTATAGAATGTAAAAATAGAAAAGAATAAAAGATTAGTCTAATAGAAGAATTAGCCTAATTACTTAATAGAACTTTCTATAGAACTTTATAGAATATGTAATAAAAGGAAATATAAGGTTCAGCTTAATTATTTAATAAGCTACTTAGCTAAGATGTTAAGTAAGTAATTACACAAGATGATTACACAAGGTGATTACCTAATCCTGATTAGATAAGCTGATTAGATAAGATGCTTAGGTAATCACGACTAAGTAAATGATTATGTAATATATTATATAAGTTGCTTAGATAAGATCCTTATGTAAGATGATTATCTAATACACTTAGGTAACATGCTTATGTAAGGCTTATGTAAGCAAATTAGGTAAGCAAAAAAGCGTATATGACTTGATATCATAACAGACTATGCAATAGAGCTCAAATCAGACTTTATACCAAAGAATTGCAAAGTGTATCCACTAACATTAAAAGAAAAAGAAATACTAGATATATTCTTACAGGAAAACTTGGAAAAAGAATTTATTCAATTATTGACATCACCACAAGCCTCTCCATTTTTTTTTGTTAGAAAGAAAGATGGAACACTATGGCCTATACAGGATTACAGATTATTAAATGAAGTAACAATTAAGAATACATACCCATTGCCACTAGTTAGTGATCTACTAGACTAAATAAAAAGATATAAATTCTTTACAAAACTGGACTTACGAAATGGTTACAACAACATACGAATCAAAGATGGAGACCAATAGAAAGCAGCATTTAAAACAGCTAGAGAACTATATGAACCAATAGTCATGTATTTTGGACTATATAATTCACCAGCCACATTTCAAGTCTTTATAGATGATGTTTTTCATAAATAAAAACAGAAAGGAGGACTACTTATCTATATGGACAATTTACTTATTATGGGCTAAACAATTATGAAATTGCAAGAATGAATAAAGGAGATTTTATAAGTTTGTCGAAACCATAGACTGTCAATAAAGATCGAGAAAT
Source organism: Pyrrhoderma noxium (assembly GCA_002287475.2). Classification (NCBI taxonomy): domain Eukaryota; kingdom Fungi; phylum Basidiomycota; class Agaricomycetes; order Hymenochaetales; family Hymenochaetaceae; genus Pyrrhoderma; species Pyrrhoderma noxium. The sequence goes on along the minus strand of CM008258.1, from coordinate 1,809,218 downwards.
ATGTGTTTTATAGACAGGAAATTAAATATCTAGGACTTATAATCAAACCAAATCATATTGCGACAGACCCTACTAAACTTAAAGAAATACTTGAGTGGCTATTACCCAAGAAACCCAAAGATATACATTGATTCTTAGGATTCTGTGGGTTCTATAGGAAATTCATACAAGGATACTCTCAAATTACATGACTATTAGAAAAGCTTAAACAAGTTAAAGCAGTATGGGAATGGAGTAAAGAAGCACAACAAGTATTTGACACATTAAAAGAATGTTTTTTGAACCTATCAATGCTATTAGTACCTGACAAGACAAAGCCCTTTATACTAGAAACTGATGCATCTCTCAAAGCATAGAGAGCAGTATTAAGGCAATATAATCATAATGGAGAACTCAAAACATGCTCTTATTTGTTAAAAGCCTTTAATCCAGCTAAAAGAAACTATCAAATATATGATTGGGAGTTATTAGCAATTGTATAAGCTCTCAAAACTTAGAGACACTACTTATTAGGCACCCCACACCTTGTTACAATATAGTGTGATCATCAAAATTTAACTTATTATAAGAATCCACAAAAGTTAACTCCTTAACAATAATGATAGCACCTCTTTCTGTCACAGTTTAATATCCATATTATACATGTTTTAGGAACAAAAATGATACAATCTAATACTCTATCACAATGGCCAGAATATAATCAAACAGAAGAGGAGGAAAGAATTACTATGCTACCAGAAAATATTTTTGGTTATAATCTAGACCCCAACTATCTAATAGAAGATAACTATGGGTACTCAAATGATAGAGACATTATCCAAATCTCTGTAATAGATACTGAACTACAACAAAGAATCAAAAAGAGTCTAGAAGAAGATTAAATAGCACGACAAGTTATTAAAAGACTTACAGAAAAGGAATTAACCCCACTAAAACAAGAGCTAACTGAATTGAAATATAATGATAAACTGTTATCATTTAAAAACCAAATATACATACTAGCAAACCTTGAACTAAAATAAAAACTGCTCAAACTTTATCATGATTTACTATCATAAGGACATCCAAAAATCTTCGGAACTATGGCAAATATATAAAGATACTTTTGGTGACCAGAGATGCATGTATTTATTAAGAGCTATATACAGGGATGCGCACTATATCAACAAATAAAAGTTAATACATATCCATCAGCACCTCCCCTTGCTCCTATTAAAGCCAACCCTCATGTATATCCATTCTCAACAGTTACTATAGACTTTATCATTGATCTACCAGAGTCAAATGGATATAATGTGCTATATATAGCAGTGGACTATGATCTAACAAAGGCAATAGTTCTTATCCCATGCATAAAGACAATTGATGCAATTGGCACAGCAAAACTTTATCATGATAATATATATCAAAGATTTGGACTTCCCAATAGAATAATATTAAATAGAGGACCACAATTCTCATTACAAGTATTCCAAGAAATGAACAAATGATTAGAAGTCACATCATCTATGTCAACAGTTTTCTACCTACAAACAGATGGACAAATAGAAAGAACAAACCAGGAAATTGAAGCCTACCTATGAATCTATTGCTCTAATCACCCTAAAACCTGGATAGAACATCTATCATTAATAGAGTTCTCACATAATAATTGTGTTTACTTAGTAACAAAACAGACACTTTTCTCACTATTACTTAGATATCAACCACAAGTAATACCATATGTAATAAAAGACACCAATATTCTCTCCTTATCTGAATGATTGAAACAGCTAAATCAACAGAGAAGTAAAGCACTAGCAGTACATGAACTAGCTCATGCATTAATAGCACAAAGAATTCAATCAAAATTCAAACCATTCAAAGAAGAAAATCTAGTCTGGCTTAAGACAAAGAACATCAATTTAGAGGTGTTATATCGGAAATTAAAATTGTAACAAGAAAGACTATTTTCTATTATTAAGGTGATATCTATATAGGCTTATAAATTACAGTTACTAGAACAATGGAAAATTTTCCCTGTTTTCCATGCTTGCCTTCTATCTCCATATAAAGCCACCAAAGCACATGGTCCCAGCTACTCGGAACCCCCACCTAACATTATAGAAGGGGAGAAAGAATATGAAATAGAAGTAATTGTGGGACACAGCCCAAAGAATGCCTGAAAACCCTAAAAATTCTTAATAAAATAGTTAGGATATCTGTCATTAGAAAACACATAGTATAAACTAGAGAAGCTATCATATGCAAACGAGATTCTAAACAAATATAAAAAGACTCACAATCTACTATAAAAGCCCAGTAAATAACCAACTACTGCTAAAACAAACATGCCTGCTATCCGCTATCTAGACACTATTACCCAAAAAGGCCGAAGAACCAAACATTTTTATCCACACTCCACCCCTTCTCAATCTTCAGTCTCTACAGACTCTTTACTCCCAACCTTAAACCCAGGTGACCCTTCTTACTTCGATAACAATGCTACACTACAAATGAAACAATGACTAACCACTATTCTCTGTACCTCAGATTGACTCACCATTACTCATAATCAACAAAAAGAGTTCTACTGAATCCTTTGAAGACCTACACATACACTATTTAACTATTAGCTAGATGACTTCGAAAAGTCTTAAGACCAAGGCAAGATCATGCAAGAAGTACTCGATGAACTTGAATATCAAATAACTAAACTAAGGAATGATATACAACACCATAAGAAGAGGGCAGCAAAAAGTATGCAAGCAGCCTTTACCTTAAAACAAGTTAGCCATGTTTTAGGAAAGTTCATTATGGATAATGCACTGTTTCTACCCAAACGAAAAGATACAGTCTTTGATGAAGGTGATTTATTACCTGTTTATATGCATAGAAAGGGAACTCGAGAAGACCCCTGCTATTTTGATGAAGAATTACCCAGCGATGATAATGATAATGATGATGAAAAAATGAAGAATAATAAGATAGATAAAGAAAATAAAGAAAACATACCTGATAGTGAACTACCAAGAGCATTGGCCAGTAACAAAAATGTCCAAACCTCACTTGCATAAAAAGAAGAAGAATATAGCTGGACTAGTAATAGTGATAAGCATTGAGTAGCTATTATGAACCACATATGAAGCTGTGAGGGTGAGGACCATAAAATATTTGACTGCCCTCACTATACATGCAGTGAATGTGGTAAACAAGCTCCAAGACATAGAATAGTTGAGTGCGAAAAATATTTCTACAAAATGTGCTAAGAACCAGCTCCAAGACACAATTGGTGGAGTTGCGATAAGGAGGGCTCTGACAAACAAGGACCAGTTTTAGGAATTGCCTAAGAAAGGTATCGATCTATAAAGTTTAACCCCCACTCAATTACTTCATCTTTCATTCCTTAATTAAATTTTCTTATTTATACCTATGATTCCAGCAAGGGAAGCACTTGTACATTATAATTTATTGCTGTAAAGGAAAGTGATTCCTCACTAATCTGCTTTAAAGCTCTTAGTATTTATAACCCTATTTATTTATCTATCAGGCATTCCTTTTTTTTTTTTCCTTCTATTCTACTCTCCTACCCACTTTCTCAACTATTGACTTCAAGCAATACATGCTTAGATGATTTTATTTAAATTGCAGTTGAGGACAACTACGCTTAAAGAGAGGATAATATTACAAACCTAGGCATGTATACAGGACCCTTATTCTTTTCTCCATATAACTCATTTCTATTCATCTTTCCTTTTATATCTACTCGAACTCCCACACTTAACTACTCCTATTTCACAAACATATGTTTACTGATATACGAGGTAGTATTGTGTCATTATGACTCCATATGACTCATTTATAACAATCATATAATAGTTGTATTATTGCGTAATAGTAGAGTATTTATACAGGGCCTATAGCTGACTTAGCCTCTCAACTTGACCTCTTGTTTCTTAATCAAACTAAAGTTGTTCATAACAGTCTTGCTCAATTCTGATTGATACCTTAGGACAGAAAGCTTAAGCGCATCTGCTAGTAATAGCATAAGAGGATCTTGTTGCTAATATCTTGACTAAGACAGTGTTGAGTCTTACTCAGTGATCAACAACTTCTGAACTCGAACATTGAATTGCAAGACTTAGTGTTTTCCTTAACATCCATCTTCAGGACCCTTCTCTAGCTTCTCTCAATACCATCTAAAATTATATTGAATAAGAATACTAAGAGCAGATTAGGCACTTGCTTAATACTCAGACCCACCTTTATTATATTTAGACTGCTATGGACAACTATCTTAATTAGGCTATCTAATAATTAAATGCCTAATGAGTGTACTTTTCTTAACTACTTATTAATACTAAAGCTGCTGTCTCTGCTAGTCTCCCTATTAAACTTTCCTACAAATTGTTTTAAATAGTACTAGTCAATACTACTTATATATATTAAGAGCTTTGCTAATCTTGCTTTAAATACTAATTCTGTTATAATATAATTGAGTACTTAGCTAGTTTTGATAGTCTTTTGAATATTAAAGTTTTTATATTTATTTCTAATTTTGTATGAGTTTCAAGTTATTAAAAGTAAATTAGAATACTCTTGAGATTAGCAGTTTTATTAATCTACTTAAGTAACTATTTAATTGTTCATTTATTCATTCATTTTTATAGGTGCTATTTAATCTTTAAATTTACAATTTTGGCAAGTATTTACTGATATATAATGGTAAGCCATTTTTTCATATCCTATCATTCATAGCTCCTATACTGCTGCCTTTACCACTGCCATCTCCGCCACCTCTTTTATCTTCATCTCTACTATTACTACCTCTACCTTCCCCACTGCCTCCTTCTTCTCTTTCTCTATTTTCTCTGCTATTCTTTCTATTTTCTCCTTCTTTACTATTATTTTCATTATTTTTCTCTCTTTCTTTTTTTTCTCCTTCTTTTATTAATTTTTTTAGCCTTATACTCATTTCTTACATTGCTTATATAACTTCCTATATTTCTTTCTATATCTCTTTCTACTTACTTTTAGCCTCCACCTCTACCTCCCCCAGTTCTTCTTCCTTATATAATCTCTCTTCCCTCCTTCACTCTAATTCTCTCTCCTCCTCAGACTTTATACTGTCCTTTTCTTTTGACTATGCATGCCCTATATAGTAAACTAATAACCTATATGAATAGTTTAGACCTGTATCTATAACTATCTCCATAGTAACTCTAGTTATTATTCTTATGAGATTAGCACTATAAGAGCTAGGCAAAGTGGTTATTAGTAACCCTAAGGTATATAATCATCTTCCAAAGTTAAGAGTGTTATTGAGACTTAGCTGGTTAAATTCTATAACTAGCTGACCAATTTCCAATCCTGAGTCTATTGATATAGCCCTTAATTTAGCTAACCCCTTGGTTAGCTATGATAAGACATTTAAATTTAATCAATAGTATATAAATCTTTTCTTAAAAGGGATTGCCACTTCAAGAGTTTCTGAAAGAAATATAAGCATTGAGTTAAATGAATTAGCTAAGTTACATCTATAGTAAGGGTTGCTTCTTAGTGACTAAAATTCCTCTGGAACTCTGTGTCCTAAAGATTGGCTATACAGTGCAATGATACTTAATTTTCAAGTGAGAGTAAAAACTATTTAGTAAAGATAGAGAAACCTTATCTGTTAGTTTTTGTGGAGCAGAAAACCCCCTTTATAGTAGGCTCTAGATAAAACTGCTATAGACTCTCTAGCTAGTCAGAAAGTGTCTAGTATAAGTGTACAAGATATGAGGGCTATAATAAACTGCTATAAAATCTAGAACAAGGCTTGTAACCTTAAAAAGTAGTAGTAGTAATAGTAGTAGTAGTAGTAGTAGTAGTAGTAGTAGTAGTAGTAGTAGTAGTAGTGAAAATAAAGATGTTGCAATTAGTGTATCTATAAATAGTAATGCTATTTGCAATGTAGTAAGTCCATAAAATGTCAAGAAAGGTACATAAAATGCCATAAAAGAAAAGAGAAGTCGTTCGTGTGAGTGAAAATATACAATAAAGCCATAGTAAATTCACTGAGGTGCCATGAATGGCATATAGGTCTATTTATACACAAGTATGCTACAGTGATTGGCTGATAGCCCACAATCCCCTTTGCCTATCTTCTACTATATCTTCTACCCCCAGCTGCTGCTACTCTTCACCCTGCTTCCCTACTCTGCTCTTCTACCCATTGACTCTACACTACTCTTCACATCTCTTTCATACTCCTTGCAGCTATACTCAATCCCTCATAAGTCCCTTTGCTCTCTTTTGTATGCTAGCTACACCTTTTCTGTGAATGCCACACAAGTGCCAACACTTGCATATAATTGTAAAATCGAAAAAGAGAGGGCTATTGCCTGTTACCTCTTTTCTATACCCAAGAACCTGTATGGCAGGTCTTGTAATTCTATGTATAGGCAGTCTTTGACTAGCCAGCTTGTCTAGGTCTGTTACAGTATACAGGTCTATTTATATATAAGTACACTATAATAATCAGCCAATAGTCCACAATCCTCTCTACCTATCTTTTACTATACCTTTTGCCCCCAGCTACCACTATTTTATACCTTGCTCTCCTACCTGTCAACTTTGTACTATTCTTTGCATTCTTTTTATGCTCTTCACAACTATACTCAATTTCTCACAAGTTCCTCAGCTCTTATCTATACACTAGCTACAACTCTTTTGTAAATGCTATATAAGAGGCCTATATAAATGCCAACACTTATATATAGTTATAAAATCAAAAAAAGAGAGCTATTGTCTATTACCTTTTTTTTATGCTTGAAGACCTATATAGTGGGTCTTATAATCTTATATATAAGCAGTTTTTGATTAGCTAGCTTGCCTGGGTCTATTACACTAGAAAAAAGTGGAAACTAGTTTAAAAATAATAGCAAAAACTATAAAACAGTTCTATAATCAAACTAAAGGGGAATCTGTCTAATACAAGAAAAGTAATAAGATCTAGCTTAAGGCAACTAATGTTACAACTAAATACTCTATAAAGAAACTTAATAATAAATACTTAGGGCTTTCTAAGATCTTAAAGAAAGTTAAGAAGTCAGTCTATTATCTTAAGCTACTTAATCAATAGAAAATTTATAATATATTTAACAAAGTGCTACTTTCTCTTTATTATCCTCCACAGTTTAAGTCACAGTAACAACTCTTACCTCTCCCACCTAAGATCATTAATAAATAAGAAAAGTGGGAAATTGAGTGTATTAAGAAGGCTAAAACAACTGTTAAAGAAAGAGTACAGTTCTTGGTCAAATAGAAAGGCTATAATAATAAGTGGAATAAATGGATATCTAAGAAAAATCTAAAAAATATACTAGATATTGTCAAAAAATTCTATAAAAACTACTCTAATATACCTTATCAATTTTAAATCATAAATTCTAATATTTTAATACCTAAACTATTATCTAGCCTATAACCCAAGAAGGGGGATAAGAAAATAAGAACATTTTATCTAGAAGAGGGGTAATATTACAAGTAGATAGTAATGTATATCAATTTCTTTTTATATCTTTTACTTTCTCTATTTTTATTATTTAAGGCTAAAGGCCAATCTTTCCTTTCTTAGATATTAATTGGTCACATGACTTATACAAGCTGTACATATAACCTTCTTATATATATTATTATTCTTATACTCTAATAGTATATAAGGTTATTTAGTAACTTATATATAACTTAAGTTTGTTTTTATTTTATTCTAATATCTTTATATACTTATTTCTCTCACTTTATGGCTTCTACTTAGTACTTATTAAGTGTGAAATTCTTTTAGTTACTAACAAACTTCCTCTTTTTTCTACTCTATATTTTTCTTAACTTTTCTCCCATCTCTCTCTCTCTCTTTCTCTTTCTCTTTTACTTTTTTATATTTTGCTATATTTTCTCTAATAAATATATTATCTCTTTCTCTCTCTGCTATCAAGCCTCTCTCAAGCTACTATTATCCCATCAAGTATAACAGTCTTTCTAAGCTATTTTCTAAGTATTCTTTATTAGACTATAATTAAAATTACTCTAAGTTTTAACTCTACAATAGTCTAAGGCTCTTAATAATATTCACTAATAACTCTCTCTTTAATATTGTTGTTTTTACTGAATAGTCACTAATAGAGTACCATTTTTTTTCTTGGCATTTAGTTTTAGTAGGTTACTTGAACCAATCTCTGTTTTATCTCATTATTAGAACTAGTATTAGCATTCTGCTAGTAAGTACTGTTACAAACCTAGACACATATATAGGACCCTTATTCTTTTCCTATGTAACTTATTCCTATTCATCTTTCTCTTTATATCCACTTAGACTCTTACACTTATCTACCCCTGTCTTATAAACACATACTTACTAATACATGAGGTAACATTGCGTTATTATGACTCCATATAACTTGTTTATAACAATCATATAATAGTTGTATTGCTATGCAGTAATAGAATATTTATACAAGGCTCGTAGCTGACTTAGCTCCTCAGCTTAACCTCTTATTTTTTAATTGAACTAAAGTTGTTCACAATAGTTTTGCTCAATTCTGATTGATACCTTAGGATAGAGGGCTTAAGCGCATCTGCTAGTAATAGCACAAGAGAATCTTATTGCTAATATCCTGACTAAGACAGTGTTGAGTCTTACTCAGTAATTGACAACTTCTGAACTTGAATGACGAATTATAAGACTTAGTGTTTTTCTTAACATTAGGTCAAGCTCTACATTTCGCTGACTTATCAAGTCTAAGCATAACAAAATTTTAAAACACATCAAGTTACCACTAGCAGAGACTAGGTGGGAGGAAGGGCTCTTTTGGCTTAACACTAAAGCACTATACTTTGATAAGGCAACCAATTGTTGGAAACCTATTCCTGAAGACAAAAGACAAGAATATTTTCATTGAGAGAACCCAGACTAGGAAAAGATATATGAGGAATTTGTTAAAGTACTTTTAGACAGGATAGTAAAAGCAAATAAAATAAAAAAGAGACTAAGAAGTGACTCAAACCAGATAGAAACACCTGAACCAAAGCAAATAAACTAAGGAAACAGAATAAGTGGAAACTCAGGAAGTATTACACCTTTACCCCCACCCCCAGTTCCATCTCCAGTTCCACTCTCAAGTCTATATAAAGAAAATAAGCATCAATAAGCCTCTTATCTTTATAGGGACAATAAACAGAGCTAGAAAATGGCTAGCAGATGTATGAGTATACTTAATGCTCAACCAGGTAGTCTATAACAATGATAAAAAAAGGATCCTATTTGCATTATTCTATATGTAATCAATAGACTATAATACAGAATTGTCTAAAGCAAAAAAATGGGCTGATCTATAGATAGAACAATACTAGAATAACCTTGAATAGTAGGTAGACTTTGAATAAACATTCAAGGATAGATTCATAATCTCTGATAAAGCAAGAGAAGCGATTTAAGAGCTTAATAAGCTAAAAGTCAAAAACCAGAAATATGATGAATATATAAACATATTTCAAATACTAGCTAGACAAGCAAAAATTACCAAATATAATGCCTCAATACCATACTTCTTACAAGGTTTACCTACAAAGCTAGTCAAATTTGTATACAATAGTACACAACTACTAGATATAATGGATAAATGGTATGACTATATACAAAAGATTGGAATACAATGGAATAACATAAATCAGCTACTTTAGGGAAGAGGAATAACTATAAAGTCACCTACAGTAAAAGACCCTAATGTAATAGATGTAGACTAAGTTCAACTGTCGAAGAATCAAAGAATAGAGTACCTAAAGGAAGGGAAATATTTTAATTATGGAAGAAAGGAATATATTAGTTGAAACTGTAACACAGAAAGGAACTCAAATAGAACTTGGAGACCAAGGAATAATAACAACTAAAACAATAACTAAAATAACTAGGGATTGAGTAATCTAAGGTTTAGTAGTTTTTTTAAACAGAGATTGGTCAGGCAGACTAAAACAGAAGAACAGCCAAAGGTACTAGTGCCACAAATGATGGAATATGGTCTATCAAGTAAAACTCATGTAGTATATATAGCAACTCTTTTAGTAGAAATAACTAAAGAAGAATGAAACAGTATCTTTAGCAAACTTAATGAACAGGGTTTTTGATAAGAAGATATAGTTTGATATTACAATCTCCTGATATACAAGTTTCTCATATAATTATTTGTGATCCAAATACAAATGCTCTTACTATCCCTATAACAATAAACACAAAAGACAAAGGTATCAAAACCACAGCTCTCATAAATTGTAGAGTAGAAGGAACCTTTATTTATAAAGAATTAGTAAAACAATACTAACTACTAACTTATATGCTAAATAGGCCCATCATAGCTTGAAATGTGGACAATACAATTAATAAGGAGGGTGTTATCACTAGATACACTAAGTTGAATCTAGAACTTAACACAATAGATAAACAGCTCTTAATAATAAATACAGGCAAACCCCCAATTATACTAGGACTACTATAGTTAAAACAAGTGAATTCTTAGATAGATTAGGCAAATAAAAGTGTTATGAAACTAAGTGTATTTTCGCTTTTTGCTTACTAAGCAGCTTACATAATCATATCATATGACTAAGCACTTACATAATCATCTTATCTAATATGCTTATATAAGTGGCTTACTTAACCACTTACTAATCATATGACTCAGCTGTCTTGCTAAGCATCCTCTCCTATCTTATCACTCTCTTATCTTTACTACTTACTCACTTGTTCTAGAATATTCTGAGACCTCCCAGAATATTCTAGAATGTTCTTTCATGTTCTACCACCTTCTATTATTCTTTCTAGTCACCTTTCCTTATTAGGACTAGTCTTCTCTGTAGTTAGCCTATTTTAGTGTTTCAGCTAGCATAGCCTAGCTCAGCCTGTAGTTAGCCTATTTACTTTGTTTCATCTAGCACAGCTTAGTTTAGCCTAATAGTTTAACCATAGTCCCTGCCGAGTTTTTCCATTATTCCCACACTATTCCCACATGTATAAATACCCCCCTCCTGTCAGTAGCTAGCCCCCCAGTCTTGATCTTGTCTTTCCTCCTAGACTAGTACCTTCTAATACATCCTCTTGTCTCTCCTCTCCTCTGTCTCTGTCTATATCAGTGTATGCTGGTTGTGCCTTGTCTCCAGACCCTGCTGACTAAGCATTCTGCTGACTAATCCTGGTACTAGAACTAGTCATTGCTGACATGCTCCTCTTTAATACTACTTTTATCTAACTTTCTTACTTTATCTACCCACACTTGTCTTTCCTTACTAGTCATGGTATGAAGAACTGCTCTAATCTGTGCTTTTTGGTTAGGACACTTATATACAAAGTGTTCAATTTTGCCACATAAGTAGCATACTCCTCTATAACAAGCTTGTCTAATAGAGATATCTATAGACTATCCAGTGCCTGTGTATATGACTCTTATGTTATCTTATCTAACACTTATATCTACTTTAAAGTTAAAAGCTGAAAAAAAGTAGTGAATAGCTTTTTTCTATTAAGAAAAACACTAAGTCTTGCAATTTATCATTCAAGTTCAGAAGTTGTTGATCACTGAGTAAGACTCAACACTATCTTAGTCAGAATATTAGCAACAAGATCCTCTTATGCTATCACTAGCAGATGCACTTAAGTTTTCTGTCCTAAGGTATCAATCAGAATTGAGCAAGACTGTTATGAACAACTTAATTTGATTAAGAAATAAAAGGTCAAGCTAAAAGGCTAAGTTAGCTACAAGCCTTGTATAAATACTCTACTACTATACAGCAATATAACTATCACATAATTATTATGAATGAGTTATGTGGAGTTATAATGATACAATGCTACCTCATGTATTAGTAAGCATGTGTTTATGAGATAGGGGTAGATAAGTGTGAGAGTCTAAGTGGATATAAAGGGAAAGATGAATAGGAATAAGTCACATGAGAAAAGAATAAGGGTCTTATATATATGCCTAGGTTTGTAACATTACCCCCTCTTTAAGTACAGTTGTCCTTAACTATAATTTAAATAAAATCATCCAAGTATGTATTGTTTAAAGTCAATTGTTAAGAAAGTAGTTAAGAGAGTAGAAGATAGAAAGAAAAGGAATGCCCAATAGATAAATAAATAAGGTTATAAACACTAAAAGCTTTAAAGCAGATTAGTAAGGAATTGCTTTCCTTTACAGCAATAAATTATAATATACAAGTGCTTCTTTTACTGGGATCATAGGTATAAATAAGAAAATTTAGTTAAGAAAATAAAAGATGAAGCAATTAAGTGAGGGTTAAACTTTATAAATCGATACCTTTCTTTAGGCAATTCCTAAAACTGGTCCTTATTTGTCAGAGCCCTTCTCATTGCAACTCCACCAATTGTGTCTTAGAGCTGGTTCTTAGTATATTTTATAAAAGTACTTTTCACACTTGACTATTCTATGTCTTGGGGCTTGTTTACTATATTCATTATATATATAATGAGAGCAGTCAAATATCTTATAGTTTTCCTTTTCACAGCTCTATATGTGGTTCATGATAGCTACTCGACACTTATCACTATCACTAGTTTAGTTGTATTCTTCTTCCTCTTATGCAAATAAGGTTTAGATATCTTTATTACTAGCTGGTGCTCTTGGTGGTTTGTTATCAGGTATGTTTTCTTTATTTTCTTTATCTATCTTATTATCCTTTATTTCATCATCATCATCATCATCTTTACTAGGTAATTCTTTGTCAAAATAGCAGAGGTCTTCTCAAGTTCCCTTTCCATGTATATAAACAGGTAATAAATCACCTTCATCAAAGACTGTATCCTTTTGTTCAGGTGGAAACAGTGCATCATCCATAATAAACTTTCCTAGGACATAGTTGGCTTGTCCTAAGATAAAGGCTGCTTGCATACTTTTTGCTGCCCTCTTTTTATGGTGCTATATGTCCTTCCTTAGTTTAATTGTTTGATGCTCAAGTTCATCGAGTACTCCTTGTATAATCTTGCCTTGGTCTTGAGACCTTTCAAAGTTATCTAGCCAATAGTTAAGTGGTGCATGTGCAGATTTTCAAAGGATTTGGCAGAATTCTTTTTGTTAGTTACGAGTAATAGTGAGTCAGTCTAGGGTATAAAGAATGGTAGCTAGTCATCATTTTATTTATAATATAGCATTGTTATTGAAGTAAGGGGGGTCACCTAGGTCTAAGATTGGGAGTAAGGAGTCTGTAGAGACTGAGGATTGGGAAGAGATAGAATATAGGTAGAATAGTTCAGTTTTTCAGCCTCTTTAAGTAATAGTGTCTAGGTAGTGGATAGCAGGCATATTTATTTTAGCAGTAGTTGTTTGTTTGCTAGGGTTTTACAATAAGTTATGAGTCTTTTTATATTTGTCTAGAATTTTGTTTGCATATAATAGCTCCTCTAATTTATACCATGTGTTTTCTGATGAAGAATATTTTAACTATTTTACTAAGAATTTTTAGGGTTTCTAGGCATTCTTTGGGCTATGTCCCATAATTGCTTCTATTTGATATTCTTCCTCCCCTTCTATAATATTAGGTGGGGATTCTGAATAGCTGAGACTATGTGCTTTGGTGGCTTTATATGAAGATAGAAGGCAAGCGTGGAAAACAGGAAAAATTTTCCATTATTCTGGTAACTGTAATTTGTAAGCCCATAGAGATATCACCTTAGTAATAGGGAATAGTCCTTCTTATTTTGGCTTTAGTTTCTGATATAATACCTTTAAGTTGATATTCTTTGCTTTAAGCCAGACTAGATCTCCTTTTTTGAATGGTTTGAACTTTGATTGAATTTTTTGTGCCATTAATATATGAGCTAGTTCATATGCTGCCAATGCTTCACTTTTTTGCTGATTCAGCTGTTTCAGTCATTCTGATAAGGAGAGAATATTGGTGTCTTCTATTACATGTGGTATTACTCATGGTTAATATCCAAGTAATAGTGAGCATAGTGTCTATTTTGTTATTGTTGAGTAGACATGATTATTATGTGAAAACTCCATCAATAGTAAGTGTTTTGTCCAAGTTTTAGGGTGATTAGAACAATAAATTTATAAGTAAGCTTTAATTTCCTAGTTTGTTTTTTCTATTTATTTATCTGTCTATGGATGAAAGGCTGTTAATATAGATAATGTGACTCCTAATTATTTGTTTATCTCTTAGAATATTTGTGATGAAAATTGTGGTCCTCTGTCTAATATTATTCTGTTAGAAAGTCCAAATTTTTGATATACATTATTATAATAAAGTCTCACTATCCTAATTGCATTAATTGTCTCTGTACATAAAATAAGGACTATTGCCTTTATTAGATCATGGTCCATTATTATATATAATATGTTATATCCATTTAACTCTAGTAGGTCAGTGATAAAATTCATAGTAACTATTAAGAATGGGTATGTATGAGGGTCGGCTTTAATAAGTGCAAGAGGAGGTGCTGATGAGTGTGTATTGACTTTCATTTGTTGACATAGTGTATATCCCTATACATAGCTCTTGACAAATACATACATTCCTGGCCATCAGAAATATCTTTGTATATTTGCTATAATCCCAAAGATTCCTAAATATCCTTGTGATAGTAAGTTATAATAAAGTTTGAGCAGTTCTTGTTTTAGTTCAAGATTTGCTAGTATATATGTTTGGTTTTTGAATGACAGCAGTTCATCATTATATTTCCACTCTGCTATATTATAAGTGGATAGTAATGACTATCAATTTCCTTTTATATCTTTTACTTTTCTTTATTCTTACTATTTAAAGCTAAAGGCCAATCTTTCCTTTCTTGGATATTCATTGGTCACATGACTTATACAAGCCATGCATGTGACCTTCTCATATGTACTATTCTTCTTGCACTCTAACAGTATATAAGGTTATTTAGTAGCTCATATACAACTTAGCTTTATTCTTATCTTATCTTAGTACCTCTATATACTTGTTTCTCTCACTTTGTGGCTTCCACTTAGTACTTATTAGGTGTGAGGTCTTTCTAGTCACTAACATTAGAACAAAGCTCCCCCTTATCTTATGCTTATTTTCTATTTTCTTCTCACTATAGAGGGGGGGGACCTGTTTTTTTCACTGCTCTATGAAAACCTTCCCACACTCCACAAACCCTCTACCCTGTCACACCTTGTCACATCACCTCGAGTCACGCTCTGCTTATCTAATACCCAAGTATTAGTACACCACCTCATGGCTGTTTAGAGTTTCTATTATCTAAACTGGCTCTTCATTTACACATCTACTTTCACCATACTATTGTATACTCCCTTAAACTCTTGTCAATCAACACTACCCCTAACATCTATATTTGATTCAAAGGTACCTCTTTCTCTATCAATCTTATCATTGATAACTAGAGAGTTACTCCTACTTGGCAACAATGGAATAACCCTAACCCTTACAGTTTGTAGCAGGCAATTAAGAACTATAGATAATTGACTTGCTCACTCATACAAATGACTTATAGTGGCTACTTGAGCAACAAGCTACTATGATTACTGACTTGCAAAACTAGCAAGCCACTGCAGCTGCTTAGAACCCTGCCCCTATTCTAGCTCCTATCCCTACTCTTGCCTCTGTACCCAGACCCCTTAAAGTCTATGTCACTAAATCTCCTGATTTTAATGATAATGACTATGATACCTTCAAACAAGCAATAGGATTCTATCTACTAGTAGCTTGTTAAGACTTTACTGTAGAACAAGATCAGATTTTGTTTGTTCTCTTATATATGAAAGAAGGACATGTAGGCACCTGGGCCTAAAACTATCAGGCCAACTATATTGACTGGGAGTATCAAACCTTTACTCACTCATTTAATGAGTTCATGGACAGGCTCAACAAAGCCTTTATAGACTCTAACTGGGTAGCAAATGCACAACATGAGCTTAATAATCTACAACTAGGCAAGAAATTATATGATGAGTTTTTCCAGCAGTTTGAAATTCATGTACAAAAAGCTGGATATAACTCTCAAACCCACTAGACCTACTTGGTCTCACTTTTAAAGACAGCTTTACCCTTAGAGGCTATTACACACATTCTAAGTTTGCATTCTAAGCCAGTTATCTATGAAGCCTAAAAAGTGCAAGCTCTAACATATGAGGAGATAGAGTTGGAGAAAAAGGCTATTCACCACTCTTTCTCAGCCTTTAGCTCTAAACCTTATAACCCTCAGAACCAGCCTCCACACCGCTCTAACTCTGTTAAAGCAGACACAGGCATTAGACAAAATGGTATAAGGATTACTTATACAGGTGCTGGACAGCCTATGGATATCTCTATTAGACAAGCTTGTTATAGAGGAGTATGCTACTTATGTGGCAAAACTAGGCACTTTGTATATAAGTGTCCTAACCAGAAAGCATAGATCAGAGCAGTTCTTCATATTATGACTAGTGAAGAAAGACAAGCATAAGCAGATGAAGTGAGGAAGTTAGATGAGAGCAGTGCTGAAGAGGAGCAGCCTGCTGAGAAGGCACCATTTGAAGAGGATTTTATGGAGGCCCAAGCATAAACATGGTATATGAAGGCAATGACTCAGCTTTTTCTTTTTTACAGCCAATTTCTGAAAAAATGGACAAAAACACTAATATAAAATCACAAAATGTAAAAATTTCTATAAAAAATTGTTATACTTCTAACTCTGTAAAAGTTTTTAACAATTCTTTTTTTTCTATGTCAAATAAAATTATTTATTTTTCTAAATCTTTGGCTGAGTCATTAAAACCCATGAAATCAAAAACATGTCAACAGAATCTATTAGTTCCTTTCTCTAACCCTTAGGTAGTTAAGAGAATCAAGGAGGATTTCAATGACCAAGTACAACCAGTGTTACTCTCTTTAGTGTGCGAGGAGAGAAGAGAGGAAGTGATGGATGAACTTGTTGAGTTCATATGTCAACTAAGTGTGGAGAATGTGGAGGTAGCAGTTGAGACCTTAAAGGAACCAATTCACTTTATTAAGAGAGGTAAAGGAAAGCAGTTAACACTTTCAGTTACAGTTATAAGGCTAAACAATAACTCTCGGACAGACACACAAGCACTTGTAGATAGTGGATGCACTGGATCTTGTATTAACCAATAGTTCATTATTAATCACAAGATCCCCACCAAATAGATGCCTCTTGTAATACTAGTCTATAATGCAGATGGTACTCTCAATAAAAATAGGTCTATTAAAGAATTTGCTATATTACAATTAGCAATTAATGACCACTATGAGTATATTGACCTTGCTGTCACAGAGTTAGGAGACACAGACTTGTTTCTAAGACATGATTAGTTAAAGATCCACAACCCCTCAATTGACTGGGTAAATATGATCCTATCTTTTGATTGCTACTTAGAAACTTGTGGATATCAAGATAGCTCAGAACTTGATGAACTTAACTAAAATATGAACTATAAGTAGGGCAAAGAGGACCAAATCTTCTTCTTCAACTAGGATAGCTATATAGAAAAGACTTGCTAAGTCAATCAGTTATTCAAACTAGAGACAGTCTTAGACTACACCAAAGAGTTCTCTGAAGTTTTTAGTGAAGAAGAATTTGATCACTTACCTGAAAGACACCCTTGGGACCATACAATTGAGCTAACTCCTGGGTTTACCCTAGCTAATTGCAAGATCTATCTACTCAACCATGAAGAACAACAAGTCCTAGATGAGTTTTTAGCTGAAAACCTTCGAAATAGTTGTATTCACCTTTCTAAATTATCTATAGTATCTCCATTCTTCTTTGTAAAGAAAAAAAATGGCAAGCTATGTCCAGTGTAAGATTATTATAAGCTAAACCAAGAGACAATAAGTATCTTTTACCCTTGATTCAAGAGCTTATTGATAAGACTAAGCAAGTTAGGTACTTTACTAAGCTAGACATCTGTTGGGGATACAACAATATTCAAATCAAAGAAGGAGATGAATGAAAGGCAGCTTTTAGGACCAATTGAGGGCTATTTGAACCCACAGTCATGTTTTTTGGCCTTATAAACTCCTCAGCCACTTTTCAAGGATTCATGAACTTAATCCTCAAAGATCTTATAGATGAAGGCTATGTTATTATCTATTTAGATGATATACTTATCTATACTATGGATCTTAAAGAGTATGATCAACTAGTAAGGCAAGTTTTACAGGTCTTAAGACAGAACCAGCTATATTTGCAATATGAGAAATATACCTTTGCTCAAAACACTATTGAGTATTTAGGATTTATCATAGACAATAGAGAAATCCGCATAGATCCAAAGAAAGTTGAAGCCATTCAAGCATGGCCTAAACCCAAGAATCTCACTAATGTTCAGTTATTCTTGGGTTTCTATAACTTTTATCGATGATTTATAAAGGATTTTAGCAAGATAGCTAGACCGTTAAATCAACTAACTGGGAATGTAGACTGGAAATGGGAGGAGGAAGAGAGAGGTGCTTTTGAGGAGCTGAAACAGGTGGTAAAGAGCTTCCCAGTGCTTGTAGTACCCATAGATGATGATCTTTTTTGAGTTGAAAGTGATGCCTCAGACTTTGTAGTAGGAGCTATCTTGTCTTAAAAATAAGAAGGCAAATGGTGCCTTGTTGCCTACTTTTCTCAGTCTATGTCACAAGCAGAACACAATTATGCTATCTATAATAAAGAAATGCTTGTAATTATACTAGTATTACGAGAATGGTGACAGTACCTGCTAGGAGCTAAGCACCAAGTTAAAATTTGGACAGATTATAAAAATCTATTCTATTTCAAAGCTCCTCAAGATCTCAACTAAAGGCAAGCTTGATGGGTCACTGAACTTGAAGACTATGACTTGAAAATTGTTCCAAAGGCTGGCAAAGAGATAAAAAAGGCTGACATTCTCTTGAGACGAGCAGATCATGAGAGGGGGGAGAATGACAACAAAAATGTTACTTTGTTGAAGCCTAAATAGTTTATTTAAGACACAACTATGAATTCTCTAGACCTAGAGCTAGTTCAAAGGATCAAAGACAATGCTAGTTGTATAGACAAGTCAGTTAAAAAGGCACTGGATGCTAGGAATAAAAAGTGAAGGCAGGAAGTGGATGGGCTGATTTATTGGTAGCATAGGTTATACATATTCCAAAGTAATAAACTCAGGGAAGATATCATCAAAATACACTATAATGACATTTTAGCTGGACACTCTAGATGCCACAAGACACTAGAGTTAATCAACTGTAACTACTGGTGGCCTTGCATTGCTAAATAGATATGAACCTATATAATGGGATATGATGCTTGCCAAAAGACTAAGGCTCATCATGAAAGGAAATACGCTCTATTAAACCCAAATAAGATACCCTCAGCCTTTTGGGAAATTATCTTAGTTAATCTTATCAGGGAACTACCTATGTCTTAAGAATTCAATGCTATATATATAATTATTAATCACTTTAGTAAACAAATACACACAATCCCTACTAACACTGAACTAACCTCAGAAGAGATGGCTAAGATCTATCAAGACAATATATTCAAGTTACATGGTATCCTATGAAAAGTTATTAGTGATTGAGGATCCCAGTTTGAGTCTTGGTTTATGAAAGACTTATATCAACTCTTAGGCATTGAAGGCAATCCTTCCACAGCTTACTATCCCCAAATAGATGGACAGACTGAGTGCATCAATCAAGAGATTGAATAGTACTTAAGAGTCTATATTAACTTTAGACAAAACGACTGGTTAGAGTGGTTATCCACAGCAAAGTTCTCATACAATGACAAAGTACAGACATCTACAGGTCACTCTCCATTCTTTGTCAACTATAGTCATCACCCTTTTAAAGGATCTAACCTTCATACTGAGGTTCAAAGTGAGTCTGCCCAACAATTTGGAGAATGTATGAGTAAAGTCCGGGAAGAAGTGGAAGCTAGTTTGAAGATGGCAGTAGAAACTATGAAACAGTTCTATGATCAAACCAAAAGGGAATCTATTCAATACAAGAAAGGTGATAAGGTCTGGCTCAAGGCAACCAATGTTATAACTAAACATCCTATGAAAAAACTTGACAACAAACATTTAGGGCCTTTTGAGATCTTAGAGAAAGTTGGAAAGTCAGCCTATCATCTTAAGCTACCTAGTCAATAGAAAATTCATGACGTATTCAATGAAGTGCTGCTTTCTCTTTATCACCCCTCACAGTTTGAGTCATAGCAACACCTTTTACCTCCCCCATCTGAGATCATCAATAGACAAGAAGAGTGGGAAGTTGAGTATATCAAGGAGGCTAAAGTAACTGCCAGAGGAGGAGTATGGTTCTTAGTCAAATGGAAAAGCTATAGCAACAAGTGGAATGAATGGATGTCTGAAAAGAATCTAAAGAATGTACCAAATATTGTCAAGAAGTTCTATGAAGATCACTCTAATGCACCTCATTGACTTCAAACCTTAGACTCTAATACCTCCAAGCCTACCTAGCCCACAACTCAAGGAGGAGGATAAGGAAATGAGGATGTTTCATTTAGAAGGAGAGTAATGTTATGAGTGGACAGTAATGATTATCAATTTCCTTTTATATCTTTTATTTTTCTCTATTCTTACTATTTAAGGCTAAAGGCCAATTTTTCCTTTCTTAGATATTCGTTGGTCACATGACTTATACAAGCTGTGCATGTGACCTCCTCATATATACTATTCTTTTTATGCTCTAATAGTATATAAGGTCGTTTAGTAGCTCATGTACAACTTAGCTTTGTTTTTGTCTTATTCTAGTACTTCTATATACTTGTTTCCCTTACTTTGTGACTCTCACTTAGTACTTATCAGGTGTGAGGTCCTTCTAGTCACTGACATGCTAGCTCTTGTTTTAATGGGGTTAATTCCTTTTCCATAAGTCCTTTAATAACTTGTTATGCTATCTAATCTTTTTCTAGGCCCTTTTTAATTCTTTGCTATAGTTTGGTATCTATTATAGAGATTTGAATGATGTCTCTATCATTTGAGTACCCATAATTGTCTCTTATTAGATAGTCGGGGTCTAGATCATGACCAAAGATATTTTCTGGTAGCATAGTAATTCTTTCCTCCTCTTCTATTTGATTATATTCTGGCCATTGTGATAAAGTATTAGATTGTATCATTTTTGTTCCTAAAACATGCATAATATGGATATTAAACTGTGATAAAAAGAGGTGCTATCATTGTTGTTGAGGAGTTAACTTTTGTGAGTTCTTATAATAAGTTAAATTTTGATGATCACACTATATTGTAACAAGGTGTGGGGTGCCTAATAAGTAGTGTCTCCAAGTTTTGAGAGCTTATACAATTGTTAATAACTCTTGATCATATATTTGATAGTTTTTTTCAGCTGAGTTAAAGGCTTTTGATAAATAAGAGTATACTTTGAGTTCTCTATTATAATTATATTATCTTAATACTGCTCTCTATGCTTTGAGAGATGCATCCGTTTCTAGTATAAAAGACTTTGTTTTATCAGGTACTAGTAACATTGATAAGTTTGAGAAGTATTTTTTTAATGTGTCAAATGTTTGTTGTGTTTCTTTACTCTATTTTCATACTGTTTTAACTTGTTTAAGCTTTTCTAATAGTCATATGATTTGAGAATATCCTTATATGAATTTCCTATAGAATCCACAGAATTCTAAGAACTAATGTATATCTTTGGGTTTTTTAGATAATAGCTACTTGAGTATTTCTTTAAGTTTAGTAGGGTCTATTGCAATATGGTTTAGTTTGATTATAAGCTTTAGGTATTCAACTTCTTGCTTATGGAACATGCATTTCTCAATCTTTATTGACAATCTGTGGTTTTGACAAACTTGTAAGATCTTCTTTGTTTGTTTTTACAGTTCTATAATTATTTGGCTCATAATAAGCAAATCATCTATATAAATGAGTAGTCCTTCTTTCTGTTTTTGTTCATGAAAAACATTATCCATAAAGGCTTGAAATGTAGCTGGTGAATTGTAAAGTCCAAAATATATGATCATTAGTTCATATAGTCCTCTAACTGTTTTGAATGCTACTTTCCATTGGTCTCCATCTTTGATTCATATGTTATTATAGCCATTTTGTAAGTCTAGTTTTGTAAAGAATTTATATCCTTTTATTTGGTTTAGTAGATCACTAACCAGTGGCAATGGATACATATTCTTGATTGTTACTTCATTTAGTAGTCTATAATTCTGTATAGGCTATAGTGTTTCATCTTTCTTTTCAACAAAGAAGAATGGAGAGGCTTGTAGTGATGTCAATGGTCGAATAAATCCTTTTTCCAAGTTTTCCTATAAGAATATGTCTAGTATTTCCTCCTCTTTTAATATCAGTGGATACACTTTGCAATTCTTTGGTACAAAGTTTAATTTGAGCTCTATTATATAATCATAGCTTCAAGAAAGTGGTAGTTGGTTTGTTTGTGCCTTATCAAATACATCTCTAAAATCCCTGTACTTTAGTGGTATAGTATGAGGTTCATTGTTTTTTATATTTTAAGCCAGAGTTGTTACAAAGGTTACTTTAGATATAGTTAAAGATCATAGTATGTGTTCTGGTAATTCAATGCTTTTTGTCAGCAATGACTAGTTCTAGTACCAGGATTAGTCAGCAGAATGCTTAGTCAGCAGGGTCTGGAGACAAGGCACAACCAGCATACACTGATATAAACAGAGACAGAGGAGAGGAGAGACAAGAGGATGTATTAGAAGGTACTAGTCTAGGAGGAAAGACAAGATCAAGACTGGGGGGCTAGCTACTGACAGGAGGGGGGTATTTATACATGTGGGAATAGTGTGGGAATAATGGAAAAACTCGGCAGGGACTATGGTTAAACTATTAGGCTAAACTAAGCTGTGCTAGATGAAACAAAGTAAATAGGCTAACTACAGGCTGAGCTAGGCTATGCTAGCTGAAACACTAAAATAGGCTAACTACAGAGAAGACTAGTCCTAATAAGGAAAGGTGACTAGAAAGAATAATAGAAGGTGGTAGAACATGAAAGAACATTCTAGAATATTCTGGGAGGTCTCAGAATATTCTAGAACAAGTGAGTAAGTAGTAAAGATAAGAGAGTGATAAGATAGGAGAGGATGCTTAGCAAGACAGCTGAGTCATATGATTAGTAAGTGGTTAAGTAAGCCACTTATATAAGCATATTAGATAAGATGATTAGGTAATCATGCTTACATAAGATGATTAGATAAGATGATTAGATAATCAACCTATGTAAGATGATTATGTAAGTGCTTAGTCATATGATATGATTATGTAAGCTGCTTAGTAAGCAAAAAGCGAAAATACACTTAGTTTCATAACAGAGCAGCCTATTAAAGAGGCTCTACTTAAAGAGAATTTTATAGAAGCCCAAGTATAAATATAGTATACAAGAGCAATGACTCAGTTTTTTCTTTTTTATAGCCAATTTTTAAAAAAATGGACAAAAACACTAATATAAAATCACAAAATATAAAAATCTCTATAAAAATTATTATACTTCTAACCTTATTAAAGTTTTTAACAACTCTTTTTTTTTTGTATCAAATAAAATTATTTATTCTTCTAAATCTTTAGCTAAGTTATCAAAACTCATGAAATCAAAAACATATTAATAGGATCTATTAGTTTCTTTCTTTAACTTTTAAGTAGTTAGAAGAATCAAGAAGAATTTTAATAATCAAGTACAACCAATATTACTTTTTTAAGTGTATAAAAAGAGAAAAGAAGAAGTAACAAATAAATTTATTGAATTTATACATCAACTGAGTATAGAGGATATAAAGGTACCAATTTACTTTATTAAGAAAAATAGAGAGAAATAGTTAACAATTCCAGTTATAGTTATAAGACTAGACAACAACTCTTAAACAAATATATAAGCACTTATAGATAGTAGATGCACTGAATCTTATATTAACTAACAGTTTATTGTTAATTATAAGATTCCTACTAAATAAATACCTTTTATAATGCTAGTTTATAATATAGATAGTACTTTTAATAAAAACAGGTCTATTAAAAAATTTGCTATATTATAATTAGCAATTTAATAACTATTATAAGTGTATTAACTTTATTGTTATAGAGTTAGGAGACACAGACTTGTTTTTAAGACATGATTGGTTAAAAATCTATAACCCCTTAATTAACTAAGTAAATACAATCCTATCTTTTAATTGCTACTTGGATATTGAGACAGCTCAGAATTTAATAAACTTAACTAAGATATAGACTATAAGTGGGGTAAAAAAGATTTGTTAAGTCAATTGATTATTTAAACCAGAGACAGTCTTAGACTATACCAAAGAGTTCTCTGAAGTTTTTAGTAAGGAAAAATTTGATTACTTACCTGAAAGATGCCTTTAAGATCATACAATTGAGTTAACTCCTGGGTTTACTTTAGCTAATTGCAAGATTTACCTACTCAACTATAAAAAACAATAAGTTCTAAATGAGTTTCTAGCTAAAAACCTCTGAAATAATTATATTCACCTTTCTAAGTCACTTATAGCATCCCCATTCTTCTTTATAAAGAAAAAAGATAACAAGCTATATTTAGTGCAAGATTATTGTAAGCTAAACTAAGAGACAATAAAGAATAAGTATCTATTACTCTTGATTCAAGAGCTTATCAATAAAACCAAGCAAGCTAGGTACTTTATTAAGCTAGATATTTATTAGAGATATAATAATATTTAAATTAAAGAAGAAGATAAATGGAAAGCAGCCTTTAGAACCAATCAAAAGCTATTTGAATCTATAGTTATATTTTTTGGCCTTATAAACTTCCTAGCCACTTTTTAGAAGTTTATAAACTCAATTCTGAAAGATTTTATAGATAAAAATCATGTTATTATTTATCTAGACAATATACTTATCTATATTATAGATCTTAAAGAGCATTACCAACTAGTAAGACAAGTTTTACAGATTTTAAAACAGAACCAGCTATACTTATGATACAAGAAATACATCTTTGCTCAAAACACTATTAAGTACTTGAGATTTATTGTAAACAATAAAGAAATCCACATAGATCTAAAAAAAGTCAAAACTATTCAAGTATAGCCTAAATCTAAGAATCTCACTAATATTTAGTTATTCTTAGATTTCTATAATTTCTATTGATAATTCATAAAGAATTTTAGCAAAATAGCTAGGCTATTAAATTAACTAACTAGGAATGTAAACTAGAAACAGGAGAAAAAAGAGAGAGATACTTTTAAGAAGCTAAAGCAGGCAGTAAAAAGCTTCTTAATATTTGTGGTATTTACAGACAATAACTTTTTTCGAGTTGAAAGTGACACTTTAGACTTTGCAGTGGATGCTATCTTGTCTCAGAAACAAGAAGGCAAATAATGCTTTATTGTCTACTTTTCTCAATTTATATCACAAGCAGAATATAATTATGCTATCTATGGTAAAGAAATACTTACAATTATATTAGCATTACAAGAATAGCAACAGTATCTGTTAGGAGCTAAGCATCAAGTTAAAATTTGGACAGATTATAAAACTTTATCCTATTTTAAAGCTCCTTAAAATCTTAACTAAAAGCAAGCTTAATGAGTCACTAAACTTAAAGACTACAACTTGAAAATTGTTCTAAAAGCTGGCAAAGAGATAAAAAAGGCTGATATTCTCTTAAAATAAGTAAATTATAAGAAAGAGGAGAATAACAACAAAAATATCATCTTAAAGCCTAAATAATTTGTTTAAAATATAACCATAAATTCTTTAAATTTAGAGCTAATCTAAAAAATCAAAGATAATATTAGTTATATAGATAAGTTAGTCAAAAAGGTACTAGATGCTAGGAATAAAAAGTGGAGGCAGAAAGCAGATAGATTGATTTATTAGTAGTATAGGTTATATATATTTCAAAGTAATAAACTCAGAGAAGATATTATTAAAATGCACTATGATAATATTTTAGCTAGACACTCTAGGCACCATAAGATACTAGAGTTAATCAATTATAACTATTAGTGGCCTTGCATTACTAAATAGATATAAATCTATATAATAGAATATGATACTTGCTAAAGAACTAAGGCTTATTGTGAAAAAAAACATGCTTTATTAAACCTAAATAAGATACTCTTAGCCCCTTGGGAAATTATCTTAGTTGATCTTATTAGGAAACTACTTATATCTTAAGGATTTAATACTATATATATAATTATTAACCATTTTAATAAATAAATATATGCAATCCTTACCAATACTGAGCTAATCTCAAAGAGAATGGCTAAAATCTATCAAGATAATATATTCAAATTATATAATATCCCACAAAAAGTTATTAGTAATCAAGAGCCTTAGTTTGAGTCTTAGTTTATAAAAGACTTATATCAACTCTTTAGTATTAAAGACAATTTTTCTATAGCTTATCACTTCTAAACAAATAAATAGACTAAATATATTAATTAAGAGATTAAATAGTACTTAAAAGTCTATATTAACTTTAGATAAAATGACTAGTTAAAAAGTTATCTATAGTAGAGTTTTTATATAATGACAAAGTATAGATATTTATAGGCTACTCCTTATTCTTTGTTAACTTTAGTTATCACCCTTTTAAAAAATTTAATCTTTATACTGAAGTTTGAAGTGAGTTTGCCTAATAATTTGGAGAACATATAAGTAAAGTCTGGGAAGAAGTAGAGACTAGTTTAAAAATAGTAGTGGAAACTATAAAACAGTTTTATGATCAAACTAAAAGAGAATCCATCCAGTACAAAAAAAGTAATAAAGTCTAGCTCAAGGCAATTAATATCACAACTAAACACTTTATAAAAAAACTTAATAATGAACATTTAGGGCCTTTTGAAATCTTAGAGAAAGTTAGAAAGTCAGCCTACTATCTTAAACTATCTAGTTAATAGAAGATTTATGATATATTCAACAAAGTGCTACTTTTCTCTTATTACCTTTCACAGTTTGAGTTATAGCAACAACTTTTATCTCTTCTACCTAAGATTATTGACAGATAAGAAAAGTAGAAAATTAAGTGTATTAAAGAGGCTAAAATAACTATTAGAGGAGAAGTATAGCTCTTAGTTAAATGGAAAGGCTACAGTAATAAGTGGAATAAATAGATACCTGAGAAGGATCTAAAGAATACACTAGATAGTATTAAAAAGTTTTATAAAGACTATCTTAATATACTTTGTTGACTTCAAATTATAGATTTTAATACTTTAATCCCTGAACTATCACCTGGCCTATAACTCAAGGAGGAAGATAAAAAAATGAGGACATTTTATCTAGGAGAGAAATAATATTATAAGTAGATAGTAATATATATTAATTTTTTTTTTATATCTTTTACTTTTTTCTATTCTTACTATTTAAGGCTAAAGACCAATCTTTCCTTTCTTGGATATTTGTCAGTCACATGACTTATACAAGCTATGCATGTGACCTTCTCATATATACTATTATTTTTATATTCTAATAGTATATAAAATCATCTAGTAGCTCATATATAACTTAACTTTATTCTTATCTTATCCTAATATTTCTATATACTTGTTTTCCTTATTTTGTGGCTCCTATTTAGTACTTATTAGGTGTGAGGTCTTTCTGGTTACTGATACTATTAATTAACAGTTCAAGACTAATACTTTTAATACTAAGCTATTTTTTTGAATTTTAAGAATCTTTTAAGTAAAGGTTTTCTATGTATTATATAGTTTTTAAATCTATAATTAAATTACTAGTATTAAAATATAAGCCTTAATTTAGACAAAGTTTTGTATACTTTTTATCACTAGTTAAAAACTTTAATAGTCTTTCTAATTTAGGTGTAAAATAATACTAGTCTTAAGATAAACTATATTTGTTATAAATTTAGTTTATAGTTGTATAACTATAACTAATTTTTTATTTAATATCTTTATTAGTTCTCTCTTTATTTACTTCTTCTACTATATAATAATAAATAGTTAAAGTTACTTGATTTGTATATAATATATTAATAATAAAATAAGTTTTTATTTAAAAAATAGAGCCAAGCTAACAGAAGTGTTTTTTATTATGTAGATTGTATTAAAGTTGAAGATAGTATTATTATTATAGATATAAAATAATATGTTACTTTTTTTTACTTTAAAACCCTCTTAATATACAAATTTTACTTTTAATTTAGTTATTAATTTAAAAATATAGTTATATTAGTAAAAAAATAATTAAAACTTATTAGTAAATTACAAGAAAAAAGAAAATATTATTAGTACAATATTTATATTTACTACTATATATCAACTCTTAAGTATTAAAGATAATTTTTTCATAGTTTATTACTTTAAAATAGATAAATAGACAAAGTATATTAATTAAGAGATCAAATAGTATTTAAGAGTCTATATTAATTTTAAATAAAATAACTAGTTAAAGTAATTATTTATAGTAGAATTCTTATATAATAACAAAGTATAAATATTTACAAGCTACTCTTTATTCTTTGTTAATTATAGTTATTACTCTTTTAAGAGATCTAACTTTTGTACTAAAGTTTAAAATAAGTCTACTTAATAATTTAGAGAGTATATAAATACTTAAGACAGTTTAGAAGTCCCAAGCCTCTCTTATCTATAAACTTTTTAAGCACTGTATTAGACTTAACTATTACTCTGAGGCCTAATGTACTACCACAGCATGTATAATATGTAAACCCAACAAAAAAAATCCATTTTCCTTAAGATTATATTATTCTATCACTCTTGAAAAATGCCTAAAAAAGCTACTAGAGAAAATCATAGTCTCTAGACTACAAGATGCTACTCTTCAATATAATTTACTCTTACTAAACTAATTTAGTAGTCAAATCAAATCTAAGATTATTGACACATACATAGATCTATGTAACAAAATTTAAGCTAGCACCACTCAGAAACTATATATCTTAGTCTTATGCTATAATATCAAGGGCTTTTTTGACAATATTATGCTTGCCCCTCTTCAAACTCGCTTAACTAACATAGGCCTAGCCCACAACTTTATTAGTTAGATCTATTTCTTTATATCTAATTAGAAAGTATACATTACTTTCAATAGGTACATATATAAGAATCTTGACAGGCCTAATCATAGTATTCCTTAGGGGTCCTCTATCTTACCCATTCTAGCCAAACTTTTTACAGCTTCAGCACTTAATCTATTCTCCTATGATAGCCTAGTGCATTTGTAAGTATATGTTGATGACCACACTCTCTCAACTGCCTCACTTTTTCTAGAGGAAAATAAGGCTCAACTTACTTATATATACTATATCCTAGAATTATACTTAGTGTCACTTAGACTTGCCTTGAAGACTGATAAAATAGAACTCATACACTTTTATATAAAATATCCCTCCCAATGACCTACTAACTTCAACTAGAATACAGCAAACAACTATGTCTTTAAACTACCTCTATTGGACAAAACAACACAAATTATGGCCCTAGTCTTCTCACTCCACTGGCTTAAAGTTTACTTTGACCCCACTCTCACTTCCATAAACTATATCAAGAGAATAGCTACTAAGGCTAAATCTACTCTAGCTACTAAAACTACTATAAACTCCCCAGCTAGTCAGGAAGTGTCTAGTATAAGTGTATGAGATATGAGGGCTATAATAAACTGTCACAAAACCCAGAACAAGGCCTGTAGTCTTAAAAAGTAGTAATAGTAGTAGTAGTAGTAATAGTAGTAGTAGTAGTAATAGTAGTAGTAGTAGTAGTAGTAGTAAAAATAAAGATGCTGCAATTAGTGTATCTATAAATAGTAATGCTGTTTACAATATAGGAAGTCTGTAAGATATTGAGAAAAGTGTGTAAAATGCTGTAAAAGAAAAGAAAAGTCATTTGTATGAGTAAAAATATGTAATAAAGCTGTAATAAATTTACTAAGGTGCCATAAATAGCATATAGGTCTATTTATACATAAGTACACTATAGTAATCAGCTAACAGCCCACAATCCTCTCTGTCTATCTCTTACTATACTCTCTACCCCTAGCTACTACTACTCTACACCCTGTTCCTCTACCTATTGACTCTTTACTACTCTCCACACCTCTTCTGTGCTCCTCACAGCTATTCTCAATCCCTCATAAGTCTCTCAACCCTCTTCCATACACTAGCTATAGCTCTTCTATGGATACTATACAAGAGTTCTATACAAGTTCCAACACTTGTGTACAACTGTAAAATCAAAAAAGAGAGGGCTATTACTTGTTACCTCTTTTCTATACCCAAAGACCTATACAGTGGGTCTTGTAATCCTGCATATGGGTAGTCTTTAACTGGCCAGCTTGTCTAGGCCCATTATACTGCTCTAACTATTATTAGTAACATAATATAAAGCTTATATGAAAAGCAGTGGACAAAAGCAAACTATGAATCACACTTGTTGAGACACAGTATTGAACTTGCAAGAAGCAAACTGGCACTAAGTACAGAGTACAGTGTCAGTGATGTGAGAGCAAGACAGTTGCCTCTCCATCACTAACTACATCAGTTTATATATCTACAACTAACTAACTAATCTAAAAGGAGATAAGTCTATATAAAGTTAGTTGTAACTAAAAGTACTCTGATTGATAAGAACAAGACTTGGCATCAAAGGATGAGTTAAATAAGCAAATGATTGATGGGAATGATAAGTGATAAGAAAGATAAGAAAGATAAGATTGAATCAGAACAATTAGAACATTCCACAAGGGTTTAAGTTGATTCTAGACTTGTTGTAGCATTGCTAGGGCATTTATCTCAACACTCCCACCTGATCCTAACAGTCTCCAACTCCAATCATCTTTGTAAACCCCTTGACTTTGATTCTCCCAAGTGCTTTAGTCATTAAGTCAGCTGGCATAATATCTGTCCTTAGATGTAGAATTCTAATTGCACCTAGATTAACTTGATCTCTAAGCTAATAGAATCTTAAATCAAGGTGTTTGATTCTGCTATGGTGTTCTGGGTTTTTAGCAACTTGAACCGCTGAATTGTTGTCTAAAAAGGGTGTAAAAGGTCCAGTAAACTTGTAACCAAGTTCTGTAAGCAAATAGCGTAGCCAGATCACTTTCTGACCTGCAGTAACAGTTACAACATATTCTACCTCAATTGTAGACAATGTTACATTTCCTTATAACTTGCTAGACTAACTAATAGCACCAGTTCCCACTTTAATAACTATTCTACTAGTGGATCTCCTTGTTGACCTATCTTCTGCAAAGTCTATATCTGTGTAACTTGTAAATAGTTCAGTTTAAGAAGGATCAGGAGCATAAGTCATAGTGCCCTGTAAATAACACAATAAGTGTTGTGCAGCCTTCTAGTATACTATTCCTGGGTTAGAACTAAATTGACCAAGTTTCCCAACTGTAAATAAGATATCTGGACGTGTGCAGATTGCCAAATACATCAGAGAGCCTACAAGTTGAGCATAAGGGTAGTCATACATCTTAATTCGCTCTTCTTCACTTGTAGGACACTGTTCTTTAGAAAGCTGATGATTTAGATCAATAGGAGTGTCTACAGGCTTGCAATCTGACATATGATAGTGTTCAAGCAAGTCCACAATATATTGGTGCTGAGACAGTGATAATGAGTGTTTAGAGCGATCCCTCTCTACTTGTACACTAAGAATAAAAGAGGTGGGTCCAAGATCTCTGAGTTTAAAGTGAGAACTGAGCTGAGAAAGTGTCTTTTGTGCATCTGAATATTTCTTAGTGGCTATCATCAAGTCATCCATATAAGCAGGCACAATAATACGAATGTCTCCTTGTTTAAGCACCCAAATAGCATAATCCACTTTGATTCTATTGAAACCCATGGAGGAAAGAGTGGAATCTAGCTTTTTGTACTATTGTCTACCAGCCTATTTAAGCCCATATAGCGCTTTTAACAGTTTGAGTACATAGCCAGCACCTGGTTTATTGAGTCCTAAAATAACAGAACCTTCAGGCATATCCATATACACTTCATGGTCAATTTCACCATTTAAAAATGCATTAGAGATATCAAGTCCTCTATTGTAATAAGTGCTATAATAGTTCTCAAAGCAGCCCATTTTGCAGTGGGAGAAAATATCTCATCAAATTCAAAACCAGGGCGCTGAGAAAAGCCTTTAGCTACTAATCTAGCTTTGTAGCGTTTAATTGACCTATCTGGCTTTCTCTTTAGCTTAAAAACTCATCTATTGCCTACAGCCTTTCGATCTTGAGATAACTCCCCTACTATCCAAGTTCTATTTTGTAGCAGTGCTTGGATCTCTTCATGTGCAGCTTGAATCTATTGAGCTGCATCTGGCCGCTTTAGCATGCTCATATGCTTCTTCAAACGTTAGGAACTCAGTCCTACAAGCTGCACTAAGTGCAAAGTCTTCAACACCAGTATAAATAAGTTGTGCAATTTCTGCTTCACTCAATCCACTACTCTCTATTTTAGCAAGTTCAGTATCTTGCTCATCACTAGCCTGTTCATCTTGTGGCGATTCAGACAGTGGTTGTGGAGTATACTCTCTAGATCTCAAGTTCTGTCTATGTCCAATTTATTGCTAAACATCCCAGAATGGTACTAGAGTTGTTTTAGCTCTTTTAGATCTTCTGGGAGGCAATTGGGGTGTGGGAGGAGCAGGAGTAGATGGTAATTGAAGAGGAGTAACAGGTGTTTGAGGAGTAGTAGGGTGCTGAGTCAGAGAAGAGTGAGGAGACTGATTTGGAGTAAAAGGGGCAGATTGGATATTTTGAATTTGAGGCGCATTTTGAGGATTTTGAGAGGTTTGAGAAATAACAGGTAACTCTGGCAGATGCAATTCACTGGACTCTCTCACCGGATCAACAAATTCTGTTAATCCTGGGACATGAAGATCAACATTTGTTTTAGAAGACTCAGAATGTGCTCTTTCATCAAATACAGCAGAGTTGCTAATAACTTCTTTTCTAGTGTCTGGATTGAAAAAGCGCCATCCTTTAAAGTTAGATGGGTATCCAATAAACACACACTTGTGTGTATGTGACTCTAGCTGCTTTCTCTGATCAGATTTGATGTGTACATAGGCTGTATATCCAAAAACTCGAAAATAAGACACATCTGGCTTCTTTTTGAACCACAGCTCATAGGGAGTGCTGTTTTGAAGTGCAGAAGTAGGGGATCTATTGTGAATATGTGTAAAAGTGGATACAGCATCCCACCAAAAAGAAGGAGGTAAACCAGCCTCATTGAGCATTGTAGTGATTCCCTCTTTAATAGTCCTGTTTGCACGTTCAGCAACTCCATTTTGATATGGTTCAGCTCTCAAAGTATGCATTCTCTTAATTCCAGAAGTAGTGCACAGTTCCTCCCATTCTTTAGACATGTATTCTCCACCCTTATCATCATGCAATACTTTGATTCTAGCATTTAACTGGTTTTCTGCAAGTGCTTTGAATACTTTAAAAGCAGCAAATGCATCTGACTTGTGTTTTAGAGGTGCCACAGTCCAATACCTGCTTGCATCGTCAATAAAGGTGATCCAGTAGTGGTATGCATCTATTCTGGTTAGTAGGTTGTTCTTAAGTGCAGGGACATGCAGAACACGATGAAATTCAAGTAGACATCCTCTTTTCCCATTTACAACAGCCTGGAACTTCACAGAGCCAATTCCAACAGAATAAATAGTTGTATTATTTGCCAGCTTCACTGGGGCTCGCTGAGGCGTGTATGTAGCAAACTAGTGGCGATGTGGGGTCATGTGGCAAGTAGCACCTGTGTCTGTGATCCAGTCAGCTGAAGCACTAAGCAGGAGAGGTGAATAGGGATTTGTGAAATCAGAGGTACTTGTATTTCCAGCAAATTCAGCAGTAGCATCTTCAACAGCTTTAGCTTCTTCTTGTTTCCCTTTCTTTTTATTGTTCTTCAACTCTTCTTTCCTCTTTTTACTTGTATTCTTCATATCAAAGCATTGACTCAACTTATGACTATTTCTGCCACAGAAAGTACACTGTTTAGACGCTTTAGAGGCCTTTGTACTACTGGGTTTAACAAAGGCTCTCTGTGCAAGATCAGAAGTAGACTGGTTTGTGTTTGCTTCTTCAAGTGCAAGAGCTTGTACCAAGTCAGACATTAAGAGTTTAGTGGTCATGAAGAGTGAGGTTCGAAGATTTGAGTATTTCTCAGTAGGGAGACCCTTTAGCAACGCCATAGAAGCTAGTTCATCATCTAAAGACTCAAGAGTGAATCTAGAGTCTCTGAGAGCTTGAATATCAATCAAGGAAGCCTTAATGTGACTTGCAAACTGGGTGAGAGACTCATCATCAGTTTTCTGCATAGAGAACAGCTTCTTATATGCATTAAAACACTGGGCAGGCTTCTTTTGTCTATAAGCATTCTTTAGGGCAGTCCACATAGCAGAAGGATGTTCTTTAGAGAGTTCAGCAGTGAAGTGAATTCTCTGCTCATTCTCAACTGTGAGCTCAAGAAGTGCAATAGCTTAGTCTTTTCTGAGCTGATAGTTATTGTAACCAGCTAGATCTGCTGCTTTGTCTGGGGTGGACTCTTTGCCATCAAGAATGCGCCATAGATTCATGAATCTAACAGTAGCAATAGTGTTACTTCTCCATGTTGCATAATTGCTAGAATTCAGTTTATCATGATTGGGCAGTTTAGGGAAAGATGATATTGTGAGGGACTGAGTAGATAAAATTGAATGAAACTCGAGGGGCTAATAGATGACTAGTGCAACAGAATGTATGCACAACTATAAGTCAATCCAATATCTGTGAGAGCAGTAAAACCAGGAAATGCCCGAGATAGGCTTGTAAATACAGATTAAAGTCAATGTACTATGATGCAGTGACCAAGTACCCTTTATTACTGTAGTATACACAGAAAAACCACAAGACAGTGCTGGTCTCTTGGACTACTAAGTCCCCGGAGGCACTACTGACTAAGAGAGGCTTATTGGCTTAAGTACTACTGTTTTCAAATAGTACAACCAGTGAACTAAGGCTGGGCAGGCTAAGCTTCACAGTCTGTAGGTTTTTTCTGATCCAACAAATAATAATGGTATACAATGGGCTTACAACACAGAAACACCAAAGCTGGTATTTACAAAGCGTGTGATAGGAGGGGAACTGCTTCACAGAATTGGATCGAACTTGGGAGGGATCGAGATGACAGGTACTTCGAGAGTGTGTAGAAGTTTGGTGTAAATCGGGTTAGAGAGACCCGAGATACAGGGTAAAACGATTTTGAAGTTAGATTGGAGATATTTGAGATCTCCAAAAGAAAATGATAGATATCTCAGGAATGAGTGATCGGATCACGGAGTGTATTAGACGTGTGAGTCAGGTAACTCGAGATAAGGCGAACAAGGTGTGGCGAGCACGGATCAACGAAGAAATGATCGAGGAATCGAAGATTTACTGATTTGAGTGATAAAAATCAGATAACACACAAATAGTGCTTACACACTAAAACTGCAATAACTCATCAAAGAGGGCTCCTGTTGGCTTGCAACTCGGGGAGTGAACTGTCTAGAGATACTACTTGAAGTGTGCTTTGTCAAAGCATAAGGCTCATAACTTGTGAAAGGCAGTGAACAAAAGCAAACTGTGAATCACACTTGTTGAGACACAGTATTGAACTTGCAAGAAGCAAACTGGCACTAAGTACAGAGTACAGTGTCAGTGATGTGAGAGCAAGACAGTTGCCTCTCCATCACTAACTACATCAGTTTATATATCTACAACTAACTAACTAATCTAAAAGGAGATAAGTCTATATAAAGTTAGTTGTAACTAAAAGTACTCTGATTGATAAGAACAAGACTTGGCATCAAAGGATGAGTTAAATAAGCAAATGATTGATGGGAATAATAAGTGATAAGAAAGATAAGAAAGATAAGAAGGAATCAAAACAATCAGAATATTCCACAAGGGTTTAAGTTGATTCTAGACTGTTGTAGCACTGCTAGGGCACTTATCTCAACAGCTTATCCCCCTCCTTTATAAGATAATTATATATTAGTGTTATACTTCTGGTCTTTTTCTAGAGGGCAGAAATTTGGTGCCAAGAAGAAGAAAAGAAACCTCAATGGGCATTATATAATATTCTTAGATCCATATATCACTAGAGTATCTGCTTTACTCTAAGAGCTTTCAAAAGCTCCCTTATCCTCTCTATGACACTTATTATAGGTATACTCCCTCTCAACCAATTACTGAACCTCTAAGTTAAAACTGCCTAGTTATAAGCTCTCACCACCCTACTTAGACTAGACTCCATCTCATACAGACAGAAAATGTCCAAAAACCCCCCTATTTATGAATAGTATAAATATTATATCTTAAAGAAGGCCAAGTGTGTTCTATCTCTTCTCTTCTTTCTTTCAGGACACTATTTTAAACTACTCTTAAACCTTATTGTTCATCTCTTATCTCTAATGACCTAAAACAACTAAGCCTAATACCACTAAGAACTAGAACTAGCCATCCTTAACTAGTAAACTACCAAGAACCCCTATCCCAATTAAGAGCAGCCTAGTCTATATATCTCAGAGCACAACAATATATAATACAATCCCTATCTCTCCCTTCTCAGCAAGATGTTACTAGTTACACTCTTTATATAATACAAGATCTTACTCAAAGCCTACTCTCTAAATATTTATATTTAAGTCTCTCTCAAAACTATAAGAATATCTTCCTAATATATAGTGACCAGAAGTCACTGAGTCTTATTAGTAACCCCTAACTTAAACCTGGCTTTGCTAAAGCATAGTAAGCTTAACTAATACTTGCTTAATATATTTAGATGCATCCTAAACTATATCTCTACCTTATATGAGAAAAAGGAATAGAGTCTCTACTCTTTATTTTAGATATACTGATATTAGTACAATAGTGCTCTAATAGCTCTGACACCCCTTCTTGTAAAACTCTTCTATCTCTACACTTTTTTAAAGTAGAAGCTAAGCTTAAAGCTAGATCCACATAGTATAAACTATTATAGTAGTACTATAATAAACACTTGTACTTTTCTACCACTAAAGCTATAGCCAGATGGTCTTTATACTTTATAGCTTTATATTTTAAAAAGCTAGATTAAAACCAGAGCATTTTAACTTTAGCTGCCTAGTCTATCTTAGGCAAAGGCTTATTCCCTACCCACCTTTTTAGTATCAAGAACACTAAAATAGACCTATCTTGTATATATAGTGTAGTTAAAACCTGCAAACATTTGCTTGAAAACTACCTTCTAACTCTTCTCTATTGCACTGTAGCATAGTATTCCACCCTACCTAAAAAAGAGGAGGACTAGTTTCACTTTAAAGCCTTAAAGGCTTTTATTAGACTTATCTCTTATCTGCCTTTTTACAGAAGACTAAGATTATAAAAACTTTCATCTAGATAAAACTGCCTCCTAAACCAATAGTAGTATTTACTTTAGCTTAAAAACTAGGCTTGCCCTTGGGCTCTATGCCTCACTTCACCTACATCTAAGTGGCTTATTAAGGACTTCTCTCTCTTTGACAAATATAAAACCTACCTTTGCTGATTCAGCTCTCTGGACAATATCTTCAATTTTCTATTTCACTCTCTCTTTAGCATAAACTAAGAACATTCTTAAAATGTAGTTTACTTATATCCTTATACTAGGATTACCACCTCTATGCCCACTTATCATGCAAACTTGAGTATTTTGCCTAACATATTCTTTAACTCTCTTCCCCATTTTATCTTCTTTACCTTTTCACCTTTCCTCTTATCTATCTTTTTTAGTAAATAGTCAAGTATTTAATACCATTATATCTATGCATATACTAAGGCATAGTTTCACTCAATAAACTAATAAATGCACATTAATAATAATAATAATATATACTATTATTTTTATGCTCTAATAGTATATAAAGTTATTTAATAGCTTATATATAACTTAGTTTTATTTTTATCCTATTCTAGTGTCTTTATATATTTGCTTCTTTTATTTTATAGCTCTTATTTAGTATTTATCAGATATAAAATTTTTCTAGTTACTAATAATAATATTTAATAAATTCTTTTTAATATTAATTTTTTATAACTTATTTATAATAAATATATAATAATTATATTGTTATATAGTAGTTAAATATTTATATAAAGTTTATAATTAACTTAGTTTTTTAGTTTAATTTTTTATTTAATTTTAGTTAATATATCAAAATAAAAAGCTTAAATATATTTACTAATAATAACATAAGATAGATTTATTATTAATATTCTAACTAAAATAGTGTTGAATCTAACTTAGTAATTAATAATTATTATATAAGTAAGTATATTTAAAAATGTTATAATAATTTTTAGAGTTTAATTAGAGCTAGACTTAATTAGGAAAATAAATGAAGTTCTACTATATTTAAAAAGTAGATCTTTAAAAAAAGTATATATTAAAATCTAGTTATTACACTTTCTTAAAGTATATATTTATTAATTTAATCAATAGTAAAAGAGTTTTACATTATATATACTAGATTAATAAGCTCTAATGAGTTTCTATAAAAACTATGATAATTTTAAACTATATTTTTAAAATCAAATCATATAAGTTCTATTAGATTAAAATTAAAAGATTTTGAGAGATAAGAAAAAAATAAGATATTTTGACTTTGTAACTATACTTTTATAATAGCTAAAATATAATATTTTGTATTATCTTATTAAAAATATATATATTTTCTTTATTGTTTTATTTTTTTTATAGGATGGGGCAAGAAATAGCTTAAGAACTTGTTTTTAATAATATATTAAGTTTATTCTACTATCTTGATCTTTAAAATAATGAAGAACTATAAAAGAGCCTTTTTAATTATATATAGTATAATTTTATACTATTATTTATATATAAGCCTTTTAAAAAAGTTAAAATATAAATATATATATAAATTAAATTATATATTTGTAAATCTAAAGAAATAATATAGCTTTTATTATATTCTTCAATTAGTTTCTGAGTTGTATAAATAGCACTAGAACTATTACTAGTATAAATATATATTTTATTAGACTAAATAATATGATCAAAAATATTATTTAATAATGTCTATAATAAATTAATTAAAGTTATATTAGTTAAAAAAGATTATATACTTTGTACTCAATTATAAAGTATAATTACAAAACTTTATAATATAGTTTAAGTATTAGTGTTACAAACCTAGGCACATATACAGAACCTCTATTCTTTTCTTTATATGACTTATTCTATTTATCTTTCTTTTTATATTTATTCAGACTCCTACACTTATTTACCTTTGTTTCACAAATATATACTTACTAATATATAAGAAAGCATTGTGTCATTATGACTTCACATAACTTATTCATAATAATCATGTGATAGTTGTATTATTACACAGTAGTAGAGTATTTATACAGGGCTTATAGTTGGCTTAGCCCCTCAGCTTAATCTCTTATTTTTTAATTAAACTAAAGTTATTTACAATAGTCTTGCTTAATTCTAATTAATACCTCAGGACAGAGGGTTTAAGTACATTTGCTAGTGATAGCACAAGAGGATCTTGTTGCTAATATCCTGACTAAAACAGTATTAGGTCTTACTTAGTAATCAATGACTTTTATACTCGAACAATAAATTGCAAGACTTAGTATTTTTCTTAACATTAGGTTAAGCTCTGCATTTTATTGACTTATTAAGTTTAAGCATAACAAAATTTTGAAATATATTAAATTACTACTAGTAAGGACTAGGTGGAAAGAAGAGCTCTTTTAGCTTAACACTAGAGCACTATACTTTGATAAGACAACTAACTATTAAGAATCTATTTCTGAAAACAAAGGATAGGAATATTTTCATTGAGAGAACCCAGACTAAGAAAAGATATATGAGGAATTTGTTAAAGTACTTTTAAATAGAATAGTAAAGACAAATAAAGTAGAAAAGAGACCAAAAAGTGATTTAAACTAGATAAAAATATCTAAACTAAAGCAAACAAACTAAGAAAACAATATAAGTGGAAATCTAAAAAATGTTGTACCCCTAGTTTCACCCCCTATCATATTTTCTATACAACCAATATAGAACTCTCAGGTCTATATAAAGGAGATAAACATCAATAAGCCTCCTATCTTTACAGGAGTAACAAATAGAGCTAGAAAATGGCTAGCAAATATACGAGCATACTTGATACTCAATCAAGTAGTCTATAATAATAATGAAAAGAGAATTCTATTTGCATTATTCTATATGTGATTCATAGACTATAATACAGGATTATCTGAAGTGAAGAAGTAGGCTGACTTATAGATAAAATAACACTAGAATAATCTTGGGCAGTAAGCAGACTTTAAACAAGTATTCAAAAATAGATTTATAATTTCTAATGAAGTAAGAAAAGTGATTTAAGAGCTTGAAAGCTTAATAAGTTAAAAGTCAAGAATTAGAAGTATAATAAATATATAAATACATTCCAAATACTAGCAAGACAGGCAAAGATTATTAAATACAATGCTTTGATACTATACTTTTTATAAGGTCTACTTATAAAATTAGTCAAATCTGCATATAACAGTATATAACTACTAGATATAATGGATAAATGATATAACTATATATAGAAGATTGGAATATAGTGGAACAATATGAATTAACTATTTCAAGGAAGAGGAATAACCATAAAGTCATCTATAATAAAAGACTCTAATGCAATAAATATAGATCAGGTCTAACTATTAAAGAATTAAAGAGCAGAGTATCTAAAAAAAGGGAAATACTTTAACTATAGAAGAAAAAGGCATATTAGTTAAAACTGTAATACAAAGAGAAACTTGAATAGAACCTGGAGACCAAAAAATAACAATAACTAGAATAATAACTAGAATAACTAGAGATTGAGTAACCCAAGGCCTAATAGTTTCTTTAAATAAAGATAGATTAGACAGACTGAAATTAAAAAACAGCCAGAAGCATTGGCACTACAAATGATAGAATATAGTCTATTAAGCAAAGCTCATATAGCATATATAATAACTCTCCTAGAAGGAATAACTAAAGAAGAATAAAATAGTATTTTTAGTGAACTTAATAAATAGGGTTTTTAATAGAGAGACATAGTTCAATGTTATGATCTCCTGATATACAAGTTTCTCATGTAATTGTCTGTGACCCAAATATAAGTGCTCTTACTATTCTTATAATAATAAACATAAAAGATGAAAATATTAAAACCATAGCTCTTATAGATTGTGAAGCAGAAGGAACCTTTATTTATAAAAAACTAGTAAAACAACATTAACTACCAATTTATGCACTAAATAGACTTATTATAGCTTAAAATATAGGTAACACAATCAATAAGGAAGGTGTTATTACTAGATACACTAAGTTGAATCTAGGACTTAATACAATAGATAAATGGCTTTTAATAACAAATATAGGCAAATTCCCAATCATACTAGAACTACTATGGCTAAAGCTAGTAAATTCTCAGATAGATTGGGCAAATGAGAGCATTAAATTACTAGAACATATACTACAATTTTTAACTATATCTAAAGTAATCTTTGCAACAACTTTGGCTTAAAATATAAAAAATAATGAATCTTATACTATACCACCAGAGTACAAAGACTTTAAAGACATATTTAATAAGGCATAAACAAACTAACTATCACCCTCTTGAAGTTATGATCATGTAATAGAACTCAAATCAGACTTTGTACCAAAGAATTGCAAAATGTACTCACTAACACTAAAAAAAGAGGGAGCACTTAATATGTTTTTACAGGAAAACTTGAAAAAGGGATTTATTCAACCATCAACATCACTATAAGTCTCTCTATTCTTCTTTGTTAGAAAAAAAGATAGAACACTACAGCCTATATAGGATTGTAGACTATTAAATGAAGCACCAATCAAGAATATGTATCCATTACCATTAGTTAGTGATCTATTAGACTAAATAAAAGAATACAAGTTCCTCACAAAACTGGATCTATAAAATGGTTATAATAATATACAAATCAAAGATAGAGACTAATAGAAAGCAGCATTTAAAACAATTAGAGAATTATATAAACCCATAGTTATGTACTTTGAACTATGGAATTTACCAGCCACATTTCAAGTCTTTATAGATAATGTCTTTTATAAACAAAAACAAAAAGAAGGACTACTTATCTATATGGACAATCTACTTATTATAGGTCAAACAATTATAGAACTACAAAAACAGACAAAGGAAATCTTACAAGTCTATTGAAATCACAGATTATTAATAAAGATTGAGAAATGTGTGTTTTATAGGTAGGAAGTTAAATATCTAGGACTTATAATTAAACTAAACTATATTGTAATAGACTTTACTAAATTTAAAGAAATACTTGAATGGCCATTACTCAAAAAACTTAAAAATATACATTAGTTCTTAGAATTCTGTGGATTTTATAAGAAATTTATATAAGGATATTCTTAGATCATATAACTATTAGAAAAACTTAAACAGGTCAAAGCAGTATAGGAATAGAGCA
This sequence comes from Pyrrhoderma noxium, assembly GCA_002287475.2. Lineage (NCBI taxonomy): Eukaryota > Fungi > Basidiomycota > Agaricomycetes > Hymenochaetales > Hymenochaetaceae > Pyrrhoderma > Pyrrhoderma noxium. The sequence continues at coordinate 1,766,721 of CM008258.1, read as the reverse complement.
AAGAGGCACAACAAGTATTTGACACATTAAAAGAATGCTTTTCAAACCTATCAATACTACTAGTATCTGATAAAACAAAACTTTTTATACTAAAAACTGATGCATCTCTTGAAGTATAAAGAGCAGTATTTAGACAATATAACTATAATGAAGAACTCAAAGTATACTTTTACCTGTTAAAAGCTTTTAACCCAGCTAAAAGAAACTATCAAATATATGATTAGAAATTATTAGCAATTGTATGAGTTCTTAAAACCTGGAGACACTACTTATTAGGCATCCTACACTCTATTATAATATGGTGTGATCATCAAAATCTAACTTATTATAAAAACCCACTAAAGTTGACTCCTCAACAATGATAATGGCACCTCTTTTTATCACAGTTCAATATTCATATTATATACATTCTAGGAAACAAAATAATACAATCTAATACTCTATCACAATAACTAGAGTATAATCAAATAGAGGAAGAGGAAAGAATTACTATGCTACTAGAAAACGCCTTTAATTATGATAAAAATCTAGACTCTAACTATTTAATAAGAGATAACTATGGATACTTAAATAATAGAGACATTATTCAAATCTCTATAATAGATACTAAACTATAATAAAAAATCAAAAAGAGTTTAAAAGAAGATTAAATAGCATAACAAGTTATTAAAGAACTTATAGAAAAGGAATTAACCTTACTAAAATAAGAGTTAGCAGAGTAGAAATATAACAATGAACTACTATTATTCAAAAACCAAATATATATACTAGTAAGCCTTAAACTAAAATAAAAACTGCTTAAACTATACTATAATTAACTATTATAAGGATATCTAGGGATTTTTAGGACTATAGCAAATATACAAAGATATTTCTAGTGGCTAAGAATACATATATTCATCAAAAGTTATATACAGGGATACATACTATATCAATAAATGAAAGTCAATACATATTCATCAGCACCTCCTCTTATACCTATTAAAGCCGGCCCTCATGTATATCTATTCTTAATAGTTATTATGGACTTTATTACTAATCTATCGGAGTCAAATAGATATAATACATTATATGTAGTAGTAGACCATAATTTAACAAAGGCAATAGTTTTTATTCTATGCACAAAGATAATTGATGTAATTAGAACAGCAAGACTCTATTATAACAATATGTATTAAAGATTTGGACTTCCTAACAGAATAATATTAGATAGAAGGCCACAATTCTTATCTCAAATATTTTAAGAAATGAATAAACAATTAGGAGTCATATCATCTATATTAACAGCCTTTCATCCATAGACAGATGGACAAATAGAGAGAACAAATCAAGAAATTGAAGCTTATCTATGAATTTATTATTCTAATCACTCTAAAACTTAGACAGAACACTTACCATTAATAGAATTTTTATATAATAATTGTGTCCACTTAGTAATAAAATAGACATCATTTTCACTGTTACTAGGATATCAACTACAAGCAATACTACACATAATGGAAGACACTAATATTCTCTCCTTATCAGAATGATTGAAACAATTAAATTAACAAAGAAGTGAAGCATTGGTAGTACATGAACTAGCTTATGCATTAATGGCACAAAGAATTCAATCAAAGTTTAAACTATTCAAAAAAGGAGATCTAGTTTGGCTCAAAGCAAAAAATATCAACTTAGAGGTATTACATTAGAAACTAAAGCCAAAATGAGAAGGTCCATTCTCTATTACTAAGGTGATATCTCCATAGGCTTATAAATTATAATTATTAGAACAATAGAAAATTTTCCTTATTTTTCATGCTTATCTTCTATCTCTATATAAAGCCACTAAAGCACATAGATTTAGCTATTCAAAACCTCCACTGGATATTATAGAAAAGAAAGAAAAATATGAAATAGAAGCTATCATGGGACACAGCCTAAAAAATACCTGAAAACCCTGAAAATTCTTAGTAAAATGGTTAGGATATCTATTATTAGAAAATACATAGTATAAACCAGAGGAGCTATCATATACAAATGAAATTCTAGATGAATATAAAAGGACTCACAATTTGCTGTAAAACCCCAGCAAATAATCAACTACTACTAAAACAAATATACCTACTATCTACTACTTAGACACTATTTGTTACAAACCTAAGCACATATGTGGGACCCCTATTTTTTTCTCCACATGACTTATTCTTATTTATTCTTTCTTTTATATCTATTCAGACTCTTACACTTATCTACCCCTATTTTACAAAATATATGCTTACTAATACATGAGATAGCATTGTGTCATTATGACTCTATATAACTCACTCATAATAATCATATGATAATTGTGTTTTGATTGATACCTCAGAACAGAGGGCTTAAGCACATCTACTAGTAATAGCATAAGAGGATCTTGTTGTTAATATCCTAACTAAAATAGTATTGAGTCTTACTTAGTGATTGATGAATTCTATACTCAAACAATAAATTGTAAGACTTAGTATTTTCTTTAATATTAGGTCAAGCTTTATATTCTGCTAACTTACCAAGTCTAAGTATAACAAAATTTCGAAATACATTAAGTTACCACTAGTAAGGACTAGGTGGGAGAAAAGGCTCTTCTAGCTTGACACTAGGGCACTATATTTTAATAGAGTAACCAATTGTTGGGAACTCATTCCTGAAAACAAAGAATGAGAATACTTTTATTGAGAAAACTCAGACTGGGAAAGAATATATGAGGAATTTGCTAAAGTACTTCCAAATAGGATAGTAAAAGCAAATAAAGCAAAAAAGAGACTAAGAAATGACTCGAAACAAATAGAAACACCTGAACCAAAATGAACAAACTAAGGAAACAATATGAGTGGAAATCTAGGAAGTGTGCCACTTCCAGTTCCACCCCCAGTTTCACTTCCAGCTCTACCTCCAGTTGTGCCCCCTGTTGTACCTCCTGTCTAACTAATATAAAATCCTCAGGTCTATGTGAAAGAAATAAGTATCAACAAGCCTCCTATCTTTATAGAAGCAATAAATAGAGCTAGAAAATGGCTAGCAGATATACAAGTATACCTGATGCTTAATTAGACAGTCTACAACAATAATGAAAAGAGAATTTTATTCACATTATCCTATATATGATCTATAAACTATAATACAGGATTATCTGAAGTAGAAAAGTGAGTTGATTTATGGATAGAATAATACTAGAATAACCTTAGATAGTGGGCAGACTTCAAACAAGTATTCAAGAATAGATTCATAACTTCTGATGAAGCAGGAGAAGTGATTCAAGATCTTAATAAGCTAAAAGTCAAGAACTAGAAATATAATGAGTACATAAACACATTCTAAATGCTGGCTAGACAGGCAAAAATCACTGAATATAATACTTTGATGCTATACTTTTTATAAGGCTTACCTATAAAACTAGTTGAATCAGTATACAATAGTACATAACTATCAGATACAATAGACAATTGGTATGATTATGTATGAAAGATTGGAATACAGTGGAATAATATAAATTAGCTGCTTCAAGAAAGAGGAATAGCTGTAAAGTCACCAATAACAAAAGATCCTAATATAATAGATGTAGATTGAGTTCAACTATTGAAGAATTGAAGAATAAAGTATTTAAAAAAAGAAAAATGTTTTAACTATGGAAAGAAAGGATATATTAGTCGAAACTGTAATACAGAAAGGAACTTAAATAGAATCTGGAAACCAAGAAACAATAACAACTAGAATAATAACCAGAATAACCAAGAATCGAGTAATTCAAGGCCTAGTGGTTTTTTTAAACAGAGATAGGTCAGACAGACTAAAATAAAAAAACAGCTAGAAGCACTAGCATCACAAATAATGGAATATAGCCTATTAAGCAAAGCTTGTGCAGCACACATAGTAACTCTCTTAGGAGAAATAACTAAAGAAGAACAAGACAGTATCTTTAGTGAACTGTTATAAGTGGACAGTAGTATATATCAATTTCCTTTTATATTTTTTACTTTTCTCTATTCTTACTATTTAAGACTAAAGGCCAATCTTTCCTTTCTTAGACATTTGTTGGTCACATGACTTATACAAGCTACGCATGTAACCTTCTCATATATACTATTATTCTCACACTCTAACAGTATATAAGATTGTTTAGTAGCTCATATACAACTTAGCTTTGTTCTTATCTTATCCTAGTACTTCTATATATTTGTTCCCCTCACTTTGTGGCTCCCACTTAGTACTTATCAGGTGTGAGGTCCTTTTAGTTGCTAACATTAGAACAAAGCTCCCTCTTGTCTTGTGCTCATCTTCTATCATAATATAAACCCTTTATCTTCTTCTCACTATAGAGGGGGGGACCTATCTTTTTTATTATTCCACAAAAACTTTCCCACACTTCACAAACCCTCTACCCTGTCACACCTTGTCACATCACCTCAAGTCACGCTCTGCTTATCTAATACTCAAGTATTAGTACACTATTTCATAACTGTTTAGGGTTTTTATTATCTAAGCTAGCTCTTTACTTACACATCTACTTTCATCATACTATTATATACTTCTTTAAACTCTTGTCAATCAACACTACCTCTAATGTTACAAACCTAGGCACATATGTGGAACCCCTATTCTTTTCTCCATATGACTCATTCCTATTTATTTTTCCTTTTATATCCACTCAGACTCTCACACTCATCTATCCCTGTCTCATAAATATATGTTTACTAATACATGAGGTAGCATTGTGTCATTATAACTCTACATGACTCATTTATAACAATCATATGATAATTGTATTGCTATGCAGTAGTAGAGTATTTATATAGGGCTTGTAGTTGACTTAGCCCCCAACTTAACCTTTTGTTTCTTAATTGAACTAAAGTTGTTTATAACAGTCTTGCTCAATTCTGATTGATACCTCAGGATAGAGAGCTTAAACATATCTGTTAGTGATAGCACAAGAGGATTTTATTGCTAATATCCTGACTAAGACAGTGTTGAGTCTTACTCAGTAATCAATGATTTCTAAACTCAAACAATGAATTACAAGACTTAGTGTTTTTTTTAACACCTAACATCCATATTTGGTTCAAAGATACCTCTTTCTCTATCAATCTTATCATCAATAACTAGAGAGCTACCCTTACTTAGCAATAATGAAACAACCTCAACCTTCACAGTTTATAGTAGACAAGTAAGAACTACAGATAATTAACTTGCTTACTCACACAAATGACTTATAATGGCTACTTGAGCAATAAGCTACTATAATTGCTGACTTGCAGAACTAGCAAGCTGCTGCTGCTGCTGCTCAGAACCCTGTCCCCATTCTAGCTCTTATTCCTGCTCCTACCCCTGCACCCAGAACCTCTAAAGTTTATGTCACTAAACCTCTTGATTTTGATAGTAATGACTACGATACCTTTAAATGAGTGATAGGATTTTACTTATTAGCAGCTTGTTAAGACTTTACTATAGAATAAGACCAGATCTTATTTATTCTCTCGCATATAAAAGAAGGACATATAGGCACCTGGGCCCAAAACTATAAGGCCAACTATATTGACTAGGAGTATTGAACCTTTGCTCACTTATTTAATGAGTTCATGGACAGGCTTGACAAAGCCTTCACAGATCCTAACTGGGCAGCAAATGCATAACACAAACTTAGTAATCTATGACTAGGCAAGAAGTTATACAATGAGTTTTTCTAGTAGTTTGAAATTCATGCACAAAAAGCTGGATACAACTCTTAGACCCACTAGACCTACTTAGTCTCACTTCTAAAGACAACTTTACCCTTAAAGGCTATTATACATATTCTAAGCTCTTACTCTAAGCCAGTTACCTATAAAGTCTGGAAAGCACAAGCCCTGACATATAAGGAGATAGAGCTAGAGAAAAAGGCTATTCACCACTCTTTCTCAGCCTTTAGCTCTAAACCTCATAACCCTTAGAACTAGCCCCCACCCCACTCTAACCCTGTTAAAGTAGACATAGATATTAGACAGAATAGTACAGGGATTACTTATATAGGCACTGGATAGTCTATGGATATCTCTATTGGACAAGCTCATTGCAGAGAAGCATGCTACTTATATGGTAAAACTGGACACTTTGTACACAAGTATTCTAACCAGAAAGCACAGATCAGAGCAGTTCTTTATGCTATGACTGGTAAAAAAAGACAAGTATGGGGCAGATGAAGTAAGAGAGTTAGATGAGAGCAGTGCTGAAAAAGAGCAGCCTATTAAGGAGGTGCCACTTGAAGAGGATTTTATAGAGACCCAAGCATAAATATGGTATACAAGGGTAATGACTCAGCTTTTTCTTTTTTATAGCCAATTTTTGAAAAAATGGACAAAAACACTAATATAAAATTATAAATTGTAAAAATCTCCATAAAAAATTGTTATACTTTCTAACTCTGTAAAAGTTTTTAACAATTCTTCTTTTTCTGTGTCAAATAAAATTATTTATTCTTCTAAATCTTTGGCTGAGTTATTAAAACCCATGAAATCAAAAACATGTCAACAGAACCTATTAGTTCCTTTCTCTAACCCTTAGGTAGTTAGGAGAATCAAGGAGGATTCCAATAACCAAGTATAACCAGTGTTACTCTCTTTAGTGTGTGAGGAGAGAAGAGAGAAAGTGATAAATGAACTTGTTGAGTTTATACATCAACTAAGTGCAGAGGATATGGAGGTAGCAGTTGGGACCTTAAAAGAACCAATTTACTTTGTTAAGGGAGGTAGAGAGAAGCAGTTAACACTTCCAGTTACAGTTATAAGGCTAGACAACAACTTTTAGACAGACACATAAGCACTTGTAGATAGTGGATGCACTGGATCTTGTATTAACCAACAGTTTGTTATTAATCACAAGATTCTCACCAAATAGATGCTTTTTACAATACCAGTCTATAATACAGATGGTACTCTTAATAAAAATGGGTCTATTAAAGAATTTACTATATTATAATTAGCAATTAATAACCACTACAAGCATATCGACCTTGCTGTCATAAAGTCAGGAGACATAGACTTGTTTTTAGGACATGATTGATTAAAGATCCATAACCCCTTAATTAACTGGGTAAATACAATTCTATCTTTTGATCACTGCTTAAAAACTTATGGATATCAGAACAGCTCAGAACTCAATGAACTTAACTAAGACATGGACTATAAGTAGGGCAAAGAGGACCAAATCTTCTTCTTCAACTGAGATAGCTATGTAGAAAAGACTTGCCAAGTCAATCAGTTGTTCAAACTAGAGACAGTCTCAGACTACACTAAAGAGTTCTCTGAAGTTTTTAGTGAAAAAGAATTTGACCACTTATTTGAAAAATGCCCTTAGGACTATGCAATTAAGCTAACTCCTGGGTTTACCCTAGCTGATTGCAAGATCTATCCACTCAACCATGAAGAACAACAAGTCCTAGATGAGTTTCTAGCTGAAAACCTTTGAAATAGTCGCATTTACCCTTCTAAGTCACCTATAGTATCTCTATTCTTCTTTATAAAAAAAAAAGATAGCAAGCTATGTCCAGTGTAAGATTATTATAAACTGAACCAAGAGACAATAAAGAACAAGTATCTACTACCCTTGATTCAAGAGCTTATTGATAAGATTAAGCAAGCCAAGTACTTTACTAAGCTAGATGTTCATTAGGGATACAATAATATTTGAATCAAGGAAGGAGACAAATAGAAGGCAGCCTTTAGGACCAATCAAGGGCTATTTGAACCCACAGTTATGTTCTTTGGCCTTACTAACTCCCCAGCCACTTTTCAGAGATTTATAAACTCAATTCTAAAAGATCTTATAGATGAAGACTATGTTATTGTCTATTTAGATAATATACTCATCTATACTATAGATCTTAATAAGCATGATCAACTAGTGAGGTGAGTTTTACAGGTCTTAAGACAGAACTGGCTATACTTATAATATGAAAAATGCACTTTTACTCAAAACACTATTGAGTATTTGGGATTTATCATAGACAATGGAGAAATCTGCATAAATCCAAAGAAAGTTGAAGCTATTCAAGTATAGCCTGAACCTAAGAACCTCACTAATGTTCAGTTATTCTTGGGTTTCTGCAACTTTTATCAACAATTCATAAAGGATTTTAGTAAGATAGCTAGGCCATTAAATTGACTAACTAGGAATATAGACTGGAAATGAGAGGAGGAAGAGAGAGGTGCTTTTGAGAAGCTGAAATAGGTGGTGAAGAGCTTCCCAGTGCTTATAGTACCTATAGATGATGATTTTTTTTGAGTTGAAAGTGATGCCTCAGATTTTGCAGTAGGTGCTATCTTGTCTCAGAAACAAGAAGGCAAATAGTGCCCTATTGTCTACTTTTCTCAGTCTATGTCATAAGCAAAATATAACTATACTATTTATAATAAAGAAATGCTTGCAATTATACTGGCATTATGAGAATGGCAACAGTATCTACTAGGAGCTAAATATCAAGTTAAAATTTGGATAGATCATAAAAATTTATCCTATTTCAAAACTTCTCAAGATCTTAATCAAAAGCAAGCTCAATGGGTCACTGAACTTAAAGACTACAACCTGAAAATTGTTCCAAAGGCTGGCAAAGAGATAAAAAAGGCTGACATTCTCTTGAGATAAGCAGATCATGAGAGGGGGGAGAATAACAACAAAAATGTTACTTTGTTGAAGCCTGAATAATTTGTTCAAGACACAACTATGAATTCTCCAGATCTAGAGCTAGTCTAAAGGATCAAAGACAATGCTAGTTGTATAGACAAGTCAGTCAAAAAGGCACTAGATGCTGAGAATAAAGAGTAGAAGCAAGAAGCAGATGGGTTGATTTATTGGCAGCATAGGTTATATGTACCCTAAAGCAATAAACTCAGGGAAGATATCATTAAAATACACTATAATGACATCTTAGCTAGACACCCTGGGCACTATAAGATACTAGAGTTAATCAACTGTAACTACTGGTGGCCTTGTATTGCTAAACAGATACAAACCTATATAATAGGATGTGATACTTGCCAAAGGACCAAGGCTCATCATGAAAAGAAACACGCCTCATTAAACCTAAATAAGATACCCTTAGCCCTTTGGGAAATTATCTTAGTTAATCTTATCAGAGAACTACTTATATCTCAAAGATTTAATACTATATGCATAATTGTTGACCACTTTAGTAAACAAATACATATAATTTCTACCAACACTAAGCTAACCTTAGAGAGGATAGCTAAGATCTATCGAGACAATATATTTAAGTTATATGGTATTCTATAAAAAATTATCAGTAATTAAGGACCTCAGTTTGAGTCTTAGTTTATGAAAGACTTATATCAACTTTTGGGCATTGAAGGCAATCCTTCCATGGCTTACCACTCCTAAATAGATAGATAAACTGAGTGCATCAATCAAGAGATTGAACAGTACTTAAGGGTCTATATTAACTTTAGACAAAATAACTAGTTAGAGTGGTTATTTATAGCAGAGTTCTCATACAATGATAAAGTACAGACATTTACAGGTTACTCTCTATTCTTTGTTAACTATGGTTATCACTTTTTTAAAGAATCCAACTCTCATACTGAGGTCCAAAGTGAGTCTGCCCAACAATTTGGAGAACATATAAGCAAAGTCTAGGAAGAAGTAGAAGCTAGTTTGAAGATAGTAGTGGAAACTATAAAACAGTTCTACAATCGAACTAAAGGGGAATCCATCCAATATAAGAAAGGTGATAAGGTCTGGCTTGAGGCAACTAATGTCACAACTAAATGTCCTATGAAGAAACTTGATAACAAATATTTAGGGCCTTTTAAGATCTTAGAGAAAGTTGAAAAGTCAGTCTATCATCTTAAGCTACCCAGTCAATGGAAGATTTATAATATATTCAATAAAGTACTGCTTTCTCCTTATCACCCCCCACAGTTTGAGTCGCAGCAATAACCTTTACCTTCCCTATCTAAGATCATCAATGAATAAGAAGAGTAGAAGATTGAGTGTATTAAGAAGGCTAAAACAACTGTTAGAGGAGGAGTACAGTTCTTAGTTAAATAGAAAGGCTACAGTGACAAGTGGAATGAATAGATGTCTGAGAAGGATCTAAAGAATGCATTAGATATTGTCAAGAAGTTCTATAAAGATCACTCTAATGCACCTTGTCAACTTCAAATCATAGACTTTGACATTTTAAAGCCTATCTGGCCTACAACTCAAGGAAAAGAATAAGGAAATAAGGACATTTCATCTAGAAGGGGGGTAATGTTATAAGTGGACAGTAATGCATATCAATTTCCTTTTATATCTTTTACTTTTCTCTATTTTTACTATTTAAGGCTAAAGGCCAATCTTTCCTTTCTTAGACATTTGTTAGTCACATGACTTATACAAGCTATACATGTAACCTTCTCATATATACTATTATTCTCACACTCTAACAGTATATAAGGTTGTTTAGTAGCTCATATACAACTTAGCTTTGTTCTTATCTTATCCTAGTACTTTTATATACTTATTTTTCTCACTTTGTGACTCCTACTTAGTACTTATCAGGTGTAAGGTCTTTCTAGTCACTGATATGAACTTAATGAACAGGGTTTTTAATAGGGAGACATAGTTTGATATTATGATTTCCTGATATACAAGTTTCTTATATAATTATTTGTGACCTAAATACAAGTGCTCTTACTATCCTCATAATAATAAACATGAAAGACAAAAGCATCAAAACCACAGCTCTTATAGATTATGGAGCAAAAGGAACCTTTATTCATAAAGAACTAGTAAAACAACACCAACTACCAACTTATATGCTAAATAGACCTATTATAGCTTAAAATATAAATAACACAATCAACAAGGAAAGTGTTATCACTAGATACACTAAGTTGAATCTAAGACTTAACACAATAGATGAATAGCTTTTAATAACTAATACAGGCAAATCTTCAATTATACTAGGACTACCATAGTTAAAACAAGTAAATCTTTAGATAGATTGGGCAAATGGAAGTATTAAATTACTGGAACATATACTATGATTCTTGGCTATATCTAAAGTAACCTTTACAATAACTCTGGCTCAAAATGTAAAAGACAATAAACTTTATACTATACCACTAAAGTATAGTGACATAACAAAAGTTTTTGCACAAAATGTGTTATATCACACCTTTTTTTTTTATTTCTGTTTTTTTATAATAACCACTTAGTCAATTATACTAAAACAACTTGGAAAACAAAACCTTACTCCAAAGGAACATAGACTTGTGATTTTTCTAGCTGATTCTACTTACCCTCATAATATAATTGCTAAACAATTTAATTGCTCAGTAAAGACTATCTATTAGATTCTTTAGAACCACAAAACTAGAGACATTTTTAAGAATCTCTTTAAGTCTGGTAGGCCTTTTAAAACCAATAACAGGGCTCTTCATCATTTAGACAGATATATAGACACTAATAGATATCAAACACTAAGTGAAATTACACATTTTCTCAACACTTCTCTATCTCTTCCTATTTGCAAAAACACTGTTTCCAGGACTTTAAACCATCATCTTAGATATTATTCATGTCATGCTTGCAAGAAACCCTTCCTCACTGCCTCTTATATTGAGAAACAATTTGTGTGGACTAGTGAAGTTTGTTGCTTTAGAGAAGAAGAGTGGAAAAGAATTATTTGGACTGATGAATCTAGTGTGGAGCTTGAGAAACTGTTTTCTACCTCTCTAGTTTAAAGAAGGACTGATGAAGAAAATGATCCAAGATGTATTGTGCCCACTTTTAAGTTAGGAAGAAGTAGGGTTATGATTTGGGGGTGTATTGCATATGGAATCAAAGGTCCACTTGTTTTTATCCCTCCTAATAGGTGTTTAGCAGTGGATTATGTTGACTTAGTTCTCAATAGACCTTTGTGGGACTTTTATACAAAGTTATATAAAGAAAGAGGAGTTGTAAAAGTCATGGAAGATGGGGCACCAACTCATACATCTAAAGTTGCTCAAAACTTCAGGAATATTAACTCTATAGAGCCACTTCCCCACCCAGCTCAGTCACCAGACATAAGTCCTATTGAACATATATGGTATCTTATCAAAATAAGGATTAATAAAAGGAGAAATAGGCCAAAAACTGTAGAGAAAATAAAGGTTACTCTTTTGGAGGAATAGGAGAAGATTGACATTAAAATAATTAATTCTCTTATTGAAAGTATGCCTAGATGTGTCCAAGCATTGATAGAGGCAAAGAGAGGGGCTTTTAAGTATTAGATTTAAATTTTGTTTTGTAGATTTAAAACAATTTATATTTATTTATACATGCAAAAACTTTTATCATGCAACTGTATAGGGATTTTAGAGATGTATTTAATAAGGCACAAACAAACTAACTATCACCCTCTTGAAGCTACAATCATGCAATAGAACTCAAACTGGTAAAACTACTATAAACTCCTCAGCTGGTCAGGAAGTGTTTAGTATAAGTGTGTGAGATATAGGAGCTATAATAAACTGCTGCAAAACCTAGAACAAGGCTTGCAGCCTCAGAAAGTAATTGTAGTAGTAATAGTAGTAGTAGTAGTAGTGAAAATAAGATGCTGCAATCAGTGTATTTATAAATAGTAATGCCATTCACAATATAGTAAGTCTATAAGATGTCAAGAAAGGTGCATAAAATACTATAAAAGAAAAGAGAAATTGTTCATGTGAGTGAAAATATACAATAAAGCTATTATAAATTCACTAAGGTGCCATGAATAGTGTATGGGTCTATTTATACACAAGTATGCTATGATGATCAGCCAATGGCCCATAATCCTCTCTACCCATCTCCTACTATACCCTTTACCCTTGGCCACCACTACTCTTCACCCTGCTCCCCTACCCATCGACTCTGCACTACTTTTCATATCTCTTTCATAATCCTCACAGCTATACTCAGTCCCTCATAAGTCCTTCTGCTCTTTTCTATACACTAGCTACACCTCTTCTACAGAGGCCATGCAAGTGTTGACACTTATGTATGGCTGTAAAATTAAAAAAGAGAGGGCTATTACTTATTGCCTCTTTTCTATACTTAAGGACTTGTATAGTGGGTCTTATAATTTTGTGCATAGGCAGTCTTCAACTGGCTAGCTTGCCTGGGCCTATTACACTGGATTTTGTATCAAAGAATTGTAAAGTGTACCCACTGACACTAAAAGAGGAGGAAACACTAAACATATTCTTATAGAAAAACTTGGGAAAAGGATTTATTCAACTATTGACATTACTACAAGTCTCTCTATTCTTTTTTATTAGAAAGAAAGATGGAATACTACAGTCTATACAAGATTATAGATTACTAAATGAAGCAACAATCAAGAATATGTATTCATTGCCACTGGTTAGTGATCTACTAGACCAAATAAAAGGATATAAGTTCTTTACAAAACTGGACTTATGAAACAGCTATAATAACATACAAATCAAAGATGGAGACCAATAGAAAGCAGTATTTAAAACAGTTAGAGGACTATATAAACCAATGGTTATATACTTTGGACTTTGCAATTCACCAGCCACATTTCAAGCCTTTATAGATAATATCTTTCATGAACAAAAACAGAAAGGAGGACTACTTATTTATATAGATAATTTGCTTATTATAGGCCAAACAATTATAGAACTGCAAAAACAAACAAAGGAGATTTTACAAGTTTGTCGAAATCACAAACTGTCAATAAAGATTGAGAAATGTGTGTTTCACAGGCAAGAGGTTAAATACTTAGAGCTTATAATCAAACCAAACCATATTGCAACAGACCCCACTAAACTTAAAGAAATACTCGAGTGGCCATTACCTAAGAAACCCAAAGATATACATCGATTCTTAGGATTCTGTGGGTTTTATAGGAAATTCATATAAGGATACTCTTAGATCACATGACTATTGGAAAAGCTTAAATAAGTTAAAGTAGTATGGAAATGGAGTAAAGAAGCACAATAAGTATTTGACATATTAAAAGAACGTTTCTTGAACCTATCAATACTACTAGTACCTGATAAGATAAAGCCTTTTATACTAGAAACTGATGCATCTCTCAAAGTATAAGGAGCAGTATTAAGGCAATATAATCATAATGGAGAACTCAAAGCATACTCTTATTTATTAAAAGCCTTTAACCTAGCTAAAAGAAACTATCAAATATATGATCAAGAGTTATTAGCAATTGTACAAGCTCTCAAAACCTGGAGACACTACTTATTAAGCACCCCACATCCTATTACAATATGGTGTGATCATCAAAATTTAACTTATTACAAGAACCCACAAAAGTTAACTCCTCGACAATGATGATGGCACCTTTTTCTATCACAGTTTAATATCCATATTATACATGTTCTAGGAACAAAAATGATACAGTCTAATGCTCTATCACAATGGCCAGGGTATAATTAAACAGAAGAGGAGAAAAGAATCACCATGCTATCAGAAAACACCTTTGGTCATGATCTAGACCCTAACTATTTAATAGGAGATAACTATAGGTACTCAAATGATGAAGACATTATTCAAATCTCTATAATAGATACCGAACTACAACAAAAGATTAAAAAGGGCCTAGAAGAAGATCAAATAGTGCAACAGGTCATTAAAGGGCTCACAGAGAAGGAGTTAACTCCACTAAAACAAGAGCTAGCAGGATGGAAATACAATAATGAACTACTGTTATTTAAAAATCAAATATATATACTAACAAATCTCGAACTAAAGCAAGAACTGCTTAAGCTTTACCACAATTTACTATTATAAGGTCATCCAGGAATCTTTAGAACTATAGTAAATATACAAAGATATTTCTGGTGGCCAGGAATGTATACTTTTGTCAAGAGTTATGTACAGGGATGTGCATTATATCAACAAATAAAAGTCAACACACATCTATCAACACCTCCTCTTACACCTATTAAAGCTGATCCTTATGCATATCCATTTTTAATAGTTACCATGGACTTTATTACTGATTTACCAGAATCAAATAGATATAATACACTATATGTAGTGGTGGACCATGACTTAACAAAGGTAATAGTTCTTATCTCATGCACAAAAACAATTGATGTGATTGGGACAGCAAGACTCTATCATGATAATGTATATCAAAGATTTGGACTTCTTAATAGAATAATATTAGATAGAGGACCACAATTCTTATCACAAGTATTCCAAGAAATGGACAAATAATTAGGAGTCATATCATCTATGTCAACAGCTTTCCACCCACAGACAGATAGACAAATAGAAAGAACAAACCAGGAAATTAAAGCCTATCTATGAATCTATTGCTCTAATCACTCTAAAACCTAGACAAAACATCTACCATTAATGGAGTTCTCACATAATAATCATATCCACTCAGTGACAAAACAGACACCTTTCTCACTATTATTTGGATATCAACCATGAGCAATACCACATATAATAGAGGACACTAATATCCCCTCTTTATCAGAATGATTAAAACAATTAAATCAACAGAGAAGTGAAGTGCTGGCAGCATATGAACTAGCTCATGCATTAATAGCACAAAGAATTCAATCAAAGTTCAAACCATTTAAAAAAGGAGATCTAGTCTGGCTTGAAGCAAAGAATATCAACTTAGAGGTATTATATTGGAAACTAAAGCCAAAATGAGAAGGACCATTTCCCATTACTAAAGTGATATCTCCATGGGCTTATAAATTACAGTTACCAGAACAATGGAAAATTTTCCCTGTTTTTCACACTTGTCTTCTATCTCCATATAAAAACACTGAAGCACATGGTCCCAGCTACTCAGAACCCCCACCTGACATTATAGAAGGGGAGGAAGAATATGAAATAGAAGCAATCATAGGACATAGCCCAAAGAATGCCTGAAAACCCTAAAAATTCTTAATAAAATAGCTGGGATATCCATCATCAGAAAACACATAGTACAAACTAGAGGAGCTATCACATGCAAATGAGATTCTAGATGAATATAAAAGAACTCATAATTTGCTGTAAAACCCCAGCAAATAAAACAACCACTATTAAAACAAACATACCTGCTATCTGCTACCTAGACACTATCACCCAAAAAGGCCAAAGAATCAAACCATTCTACCCACATTCTACCCCTTTTCAATCTTCAGTCTCTACAGACTCTTTACTCTCTACCTTAGACCTAGGTGACCCCCCTTACTTTGATAATAATGCTATACTACAAATGAAACAATAACTAGCTGCTATTCTCTGTACCCCAGATCGACTTACTATTACTTGTAACCAACAAAAAGAATTCTACCAGATCCTTTGAAGACCTACATATATGCCACTTAACTACTAGCTAGATGACTTCGAAAAGTCTCGAGACTAGGGAAAGATCATGCAAGGAGTATTTGATGAGCTTGAACACCAGATTATCAAGCTAAGGATGGATATACAGCACTATAAGAAAAGGGCAGCTAAAAGTATGCAAGCAGCCTTTACCCTAGGACGAGCTAGCTATGTCTTAAGAAAATTCATCATAGATGATGCACTATTCCTACCTGAATGAAAGGACACAGTTTACGATGAAGGTGACTTGTTGCTTGTTTACATACATGGAAAGGGAACTTGAGAAGACCCTTGCTACTTTGATGAAGAACTACCTAGCAAAGATAACAATAGCAATAAAGAAATAGAGGATAACAAGATAGACAAAGAAAACAAAGAAAATATACCTGACAACAAACCTTTTAGAGCATCAGCTAGTAATGAAGCTACCCAAACCTTACTTGCACAAGAAGAAGAGTATAGCTAGACTAGCGACTCTGATAAGTATTAAGTAGCCATTATAAACTATATATGGAGCTATAAAAGGGAAAACTATAAGATATTTAACTGTCCTCACTATACATGCGGTGAATGTGGTAAACAAGCTTTAGGATATGAAATGGTCAAATGCAAGAAGTACTTTTGCAAAATGTGCCAAGAACCAGCTCTAGGACACAATTGGTGGAGTTGCAATGAGGAGGGCTTTGATAAATAAGGACTAGTCTTAGGAATTGCCTAAAGAAAGGTATTGAGCTATAAAGTTTAACCCCTACTCAATTGTTTTGTCTTTCACCTTCTTGACTAAATTTTCTTATTTATGCCCATAATTCTGGCAAAGAAAGCACTTGTACATTATAATTCATTGCTATAAAGGAAAGCAATTCCTCACTAATCTGCTTTAAAGCTCTTAGTGTTTATAACTCTATTTATTTATCTATCAGGCATTCCTCTTTCTTCTATTTTACTCCTCTAACCACTTTTTCAACTATCAACTTCAGGCAATATATGCTTGGATAATTTTATTGTAGTTAAGGACAACTGTGCTTAAAGAGGGGGTAATATTACAAACCTAGACATATATGCGGGACTCTTATTCTTTTCTCCACATAACTTATTTTATTCATCTTTCCTTTTATATCTATTTGGACTCCCACACTTATCTACCCCTGTTTCACAAACACATACTTACTGATACATGAGGTAGCATTGTGTCATTATGACTCTACATGACTTGTTCATAATAATCATGTGATAGTTGTATTGCTGTACAGTAGTAGAGTATTTATACAGGGCTTGTAGCTAACTTAGCCCCTCAGCTTGATCTCTTGTTTCTTAATTGAACTAAAGTTGTTCATAATAGTCTTGCTCAATTCTGATTGATATCTTAGGACAGAGGGCTTAAGTGTATCTACTAGTGATAGTATAAGAGGATCTTGTTGCTAACATCCTAACTAAGATGGTGTTGAGTCTTACTCAGTGATCGACAACTTCTGAACTCAAATATTGAATTGTAAAACTTAGTGTTTTCCTTAACACAAACAAAGGAGATCTTACAAGTTTGTCAAAACTATAAACTATTAATAAAAATCAAGAAATATGTGTTCCATAGGCAAGAAATTGAATATTTAGAGTTTATAATCAAACCAAACTATATTACAATAGACTCTACTAAGCTTAAAGGAATACTTGAATAACTATTACCCAAGAAACCTAAAGATATACATCAATTCTTAGGATTCTGTGGATTCTATAGAAAATTTATATAAGGATACTCTTAGATTAGATAACCATTAGAAAAGCTTAAACAAACTAAAGCAGCATGGGAATAGAGTAAAGAAGTATAATAAGTATTTGACACATTAAAAAAACATTTTTTAAACCTATCAATGCTACTAGTATCCAATAAGACAAAGCTTTTTATACTAGAAACTGATGCATCTCTCAAAGTATGGGGAGTAGTATTAAGGCAATATGACCACAATAAAGAACTCAAAACATGCTTCTATCTATTAAAAGCTTTTAACCCAGCTAAAAGAAACTATTAAGTATATGATTAGTAATTGTTAGCAATTGTATAAGCTCTTGAAACCTGGAGACACTACTTATTAGGCACTCTACACCCTATTATAATATGGTGTAACCATTAAAATCTAACTTACTACAAGAACCTACAAAAGTTAACTTTTTAATAATAATAATAGCACCTCTTTTTGTCATAGTTTAATATCTATATCATATATGTTCCAAGAACAAAAATGATACAATCTGATGCCTTATCATAATAGCTAGGATATAATTAAATAGAGGAGGAGAAAAGAATTACCATGCTACCAGAAAACACCTTTGGTTATGATAAATATCTAGATCCTGACTATCTAATAGAAGACAACTATGGGTACTCTAATGATAGGAACATTATTCAAATCTCTGTAATAGACACCGAATTACAACAAAGGATCAAAAAGGGTCTAAAAGAAGATTAGATGGCACAATAAGTTATTAAAAGACTCACAAAAAAGGAATTAACCTCATTAAAACAAGAGTTAGCAGAGTAGAAATATAACAATAAACTGCTGTCATTCAAAAACCAAATATATATACTAGCAAATCTCAAACTAAAACAAAAACTGCTTAAACTTTATTATGATTTACTATCACAAAGTCGTCTTAGAATCTTTGGAACTATGGCAAATATACAAAGATATTCTGGTGGCTAGGAATGCATATATTTATTAAGAGTTATATACAAGAATGTGTATTATATTAACAAATAAAAGTCAATACACACTCATCAGTACCTCCTTTTGTACTTATTAAAGCTGATCCCTATGTATACCCATTCTCAATAGTTACTATAGACTTTATTACTGATTTACTAGAATTAAATAGATATAATGCATTATATGTAGTGGTGAACCATAATCTAACAAAGGCAATAGTCCTTATCCCATATACAAAGATAATTGATGTGATTGAGATAGCAAAACTTTATCATAACAATGTATATTGAAGATTTAGACTTCCTAACAGAATGTTATTAGATAGAGGACCATAATTCTCATCATAAATATTCCAAGAAATGAACAAATAATTAAAGGTTATATCATCTATATTAATAGTTTTTTATCTATAGACAGATAGACAAACAGAAAGAACAAATCAGGAAATTGAAGCCTATCTATGAATCTATTGTTTTAATCATTCTGAAACTTAGACAGAACACTTACCACTAATAGAGTTTTCATATAATAATTATGTCTATTTAGTGATAAAACAGACACTATTCTCATTATTACTAGAATATTAACCATGAACAATACCATACATAATAGAAGACATTAATATTCCCTTCTTATTGGAACAATTGAAATAGCTAAATCAACAAAGAAGTGAAACACTAGCAGCATATAAACTAGCTCATGCATTAATGGCACAAAGAATTTAATCAAAATTCAAACTATTCAAAGAAGGAGATCTAGTCTGGCTTGAGGCAAAGAATATCAACTTAGGGGTGTTACATTGGAAACTAAAGCTAAAATGAGAAAGACCATTCTCTATTACTAAGGTGATATTACCATGGGCTTATAAATTATAGTTACCAGAACAATAGAAAATTTTCTCTATTTTCCACACTTGTCTTCTATCTCTATATAAAACCACCAAAGCATATAGACCCAGTTATTTAGAACCTTTACCAGATATTATAAAAAGAGAGGAAGAATATGAGATAGAAGATATTATGGGATATAGCCCAAAGAATGCCCGAAAACCCTAAAAATTCTTAGTAAAATAGTTAGAATATCTATTATCAGAAAATATATGGTACAAATTGGAAGAGCTATTATATACAAATAAAATCTTAGACGAATATAAAAGGGCTTATAATTTGCTGTAAAATCCTAGCAAATAACCAACTACTGCTAAAACAAATATGCTTACTATCTGCTATCTAGACATTATTATCCAAAAAGGCCAAAGAATCAAACCATTCTACCCACACTCTACTCCTTCCCAATCTTCAGTCTTTATAGACTCTTTACTCCCAACCTTAGACCCAGATAACCTCTCTTACTTTGATAACTGTTATAAATCTAGGCATATATATAAGACCCCTATTCTTTTTTCCACATGACTCATTTTATTCATCTTTCCCTTTATATCTATTCAGACTCCTATACTTATCTACCCCTGTTTCACAAAACATATGCTTACTGATACATGAGGTAGTATTATGTCATTATGACTCCACATGACTCGTTTATAACAATTATGTGATAGTTGTATTGCTGTGTAGTAATAGAGTATTTATACAGGGCTTGTAGCTGACTTAGCCCCTCAGCTTGACCTTTTGTTTCTTAATTGAACTAAAGTTGTTCACAATAGTCTTGCTTAATTTTGATTAATATCTCAGGACAGAGGGTTTAAGTGCATCTGCTAGTAATAGCACAAGAGAATCTTGTTGCTAACATTCTGACTAAGATGGTGTTGAGTCTTACTTAGTGATCAATAACTTTTGAACTCAAACAACAAATTGCAAGACTTAGTGATTTCAACAACATTAGGTCAAGCTCTACATTTTGCTGACTTATCAAGTCTCAGTATAACAAAATTTCAAAACACATCAAGTTACCACTAGTAAGAACTAGATAGGAGGAAGGGCTCTTTTGGCTTGACACTAGGGCACTATATTTTGATAGGGTAACCAACTATTGAGAACTTATTCCTGAAGACAAAGGACAAGAATATTTTTATCAAAAGAACCCAGACTGGGAAAAGATATATGAAGAATTTGCTAAAGTACTTCTAGACAGGATAATAAAAGCAAATAAAGTAGAGAAAGGACCAAGAAGTGACTTGAACTAGATAGAAACATCTGAACCAAAGCGAACAAACTAAAAAAACAAAATGAGTGGAAACCTAAGAAATATTGCACCCTTAGTTCTACCCCCAGTTTTACCTTCAGGCCTACCCCTAGGTCTACCTCTAGTTTCACCCCCTGGACTCTAATAGAACTCTCAGGTCTACGTAAAGAAGATAAGCATTAATAAGCCTCCTATCTTTATAAAAGCAACAAACAGGGCTAGAAAATGGCTAGCAGATATACAAGCATACTTGATGCTAAATCAAGTAGTCTATAACAGCAATAAAAAAAGGATTTTATTTGCACTATCCTATATGCGATCCACAGACTATAATACAGGATTGTCTGAAGCAGAGAAATAGGCTGATCTATGGATGGAACAACACTGGAATAATCTTAGACAATGGGCCAACTTTGAATAGGCATTCAAGGATAGATTCATCACTTTTGATGAAGCAGGAGAAGCAATTCAAGAGCTTAATAAGCTAAAAGTCAAAAACTAAAAGTATGACAAGTACATAAACATGTTCTAAATACTGGCTAGACAGGCAAAAATCACTGAATATAATGCCTTGATGCTATACTTCTTACAAGATTTATCTACAAAGCTAGTTAAATCTGTATATAATAGTACACAACTATCAGATACAATGGATAAATAGTATAACTATGTATGAAAGATTGGAATACAGTGGAACAATATGAATCAGCTACTCTAGGGAAGAGAAATAACTGTAAAGTCACTTATAGTAAAGGATCCTGATGCAATGGATGTAGACTGAGTTCAACTGTCAAAGAATTAGAGAACAGAGTACCTAAAGGAAGGGAAATGTTTTAATTGTGGAAGGAAGGGACATATCAGTCAAAACTATAACACAGAAAAGAACTTAAATAGAACCTGGAAACTGAGAAACAATAACAACTGAAACAATAACCAGAATAACCAGAGATTAAGTAATCTAAGGCTTAGTAGTTTCTTTAAACAGAGACAGGTCAAACAGACTGAAACAGAAGAACAGCCAGAGACACCAGCACCACAAATGATGGAATATAGTTTATTAAGTAAAGCTTGTGCAGTGCATATAGCAACTCTTTTAGGAGGAATAACTAAAAAAGAATAAAACAATATCTTCAATAAACTTAATAAATAGGGTTTTTGATAGAGAGATGTAGTTCAATATTATGATATCCTAATATACAAGTTTCTCATATAATTGTTTGACCTAAATACAAGTGCTCTTACTATCTCTATAATAGTAAATATAAAAAACAAAAGCATCGAAACCATAGCTCTCATAGATTATGGAGCAGAAAGAACCTTTATTTATAAAAAACTAGTAAAACAACACCAACTCCCAACCTATACACTGAACAGACCTATCATAGCTCGAAATGTGGACAATACAATCAATAAGGAAGATGTTATCACTAGATACACCAAGTTGAATCTAGGATTTAACACAACAGACAAACAGCTCTTAATAACAAATATAGGCAAATCTCCAATCATACTAGGACTACCATGGTTAAAACAAGTGAATCCTTAGATAGATTGGGCAAATGGGAGTATTGAATTACTAGAACACATACTACAATCCTTGGCTATATCTAAAGTAACCTTTGTAACAACTCTGGCTCAAAATATAAAAGACAACGAACCTCATACTATACCACCAGAGTACAGGGACTTTAGAGATGTATTTAATAAGGCACAAACAAACTAACTACCACTCTTTCAAAGCTATGACCATGTAATAGAGCTCAAATTGGACTTTATACTGAAGAATTGTAAGGTGTATCCACTGACATTAAAAGAGAAGGAAACACTGGATATATTCTTACAGGAAAACTTGGAAAAAGGATTTATTTGACTATCAACATCACCATAAGTCTCTCTATTCTTCTTTATTAGAAAGAAAGATGGAACATTACAGCCTATACAGGATTACAGACTACTAAATAAAGCAACAATTAAGAATACATACCCATTGCCACTAGTTAGCAATCTACTAGACCAAATAAAAGGATATAGATTTTTTATAAAGCTAGACTTACAAAATGGTTACAATAACATATGAATCAAAGATAGAGACCAATGAAAAGTAGCATTCAAAACAGTTAGAGGACTATATGAACTGATGGTCATGTATTTTGGACTTTGCAATTCACTAGCCACATTTCAAGCTTTTATGAATGATATCTTTTATAAACAGAAACAGAAAGGAGGACTACTCATTTATATGGATAATTTACTTATTATGAGTCAAACAATTATGGAACTGCAAGAGTGAACAAAGGAGATCTTACAAGTCTGTCAAAACTATAGGCTGTCAATAAAAATTGAGAAATGTGTGTTTCATAGGCAGGAGGTTAAATACTTAGGGCTTATAATCAAACCAAACTATATTGCAACAGACCCCACTAAACTTAAAGGAATACTCAAGTGGCCATTACCTAAGAAACCCAAAGATATACAATGATTCTTAGGATTCTATGAGTTCTATAGGAAATTCATACAAGGATACTCTCAAATCACATAATCATTGGAAAAGCTTAAACAAGTTAAAGTAGTATGGGAATAGAGTAAAGAAGCACAACAAGTATTTGACATATTAAAAGAATATTTTTTAAACCTATCAATACTATTAGTACCTGATAAGATAAAGCCTTTTATACTAGAAATGGATGTATCTTTTGAAGCATAAGGAGCAGTATTAAGGCAATATAATCATAATGGAGAACTCAAAGTATACTCTTATTTATCAAAAGCCTTTAACTCAGCCAAAAGAAACTATCAAATATATAATCAAGAGTTATTAGCAATTGTACAAGCTCTCGAAACCTGGAGACACTACTTATTAGGCATCTCACATTCTATTACAATATGGTGTGATCATCAAAATTTAACTTATTACAAGAACCCACAAAAGTTAACTCCTCAACAACAATAATAGTACCTCTTCCTATCACAGTTTAATATCTATATCATGCATGTTCCAGGAATAAAAATGATATAATCTAATGCTCTATCATAATGGCCAGGGTATAATCAAACAGAAGAGGAGAAAAGAATTACTATGCTACTGAAAAACACCTTTGGTCATAATCTAGACCCTGACTATCTAATAGGAGACAATTATAGATACTCAAATAATAGAGATATTATTCAAATCTCTATAATAGATACTGAACTATAATAAAAGATTAAAAAGGGTCTAGAAGAAGATCAAATAGTGTAACAAGTCATTAAAGGGCTTATAGAAAAGGAGTTAACCCCATTAAAACAAGAGCTAGTAGGATAGAAATACAATGATAAACTACTGTTATTTAAAAACTAAACATATATACTAGCAAATTTTAAACTAAAACAAGAACTGCTTAAGCTTTACCACAATTTACTATCACAAGGTTATCTAGAGATCTTTGGAACTATGGCAAATATATAAAGATATTTCTGGTGGCCAGGAATGCATACTTTTGTCAAGAGTTATGTATAGAGATACACACTATGTTAACAAATGAAAGTTAATACACATCCATCAGTACCTCCTCTTGCACCTATTAAAGCTGATCCTCATGCATATCTATTTTCAACAGTTATCATGGACTTTATTACTGATTTACTAGAATCAAATAGATATAACGCATTATACATAGTAGTGGACTATGACCTAACAAAGGCAATAGTTCTTATCCTATACACAAAGACAATTAATACAATTGGGACAGTAAGACTCTATCATGATAATATATATCGAAGATTTGGACTCTCTAATAGAATAATATCAGATAGAGGACCACAATTCTCATCACAAGTATTCCAAGAAATGAACAAATGATTAAGGGTCACATCATCTATGTCAACGGCTTTCCACCCACAAACAAATAAATAAATAGAAAGAACAAATCAGGAAATCAAAGCCTATCTATAAATCTATTATTCTAATCACCCTGAAATCTAGACAGAATATCTACCATTAATAGAGTTTTCACATAATAGTCGAATTCACTCAGTAATAAAGCAGACTCCATTCTTATTGTTACTTAAATATCAACTATGAGCAATATCACATATAATAGAAGACACCAATATTCTTTCCTTATCTGAACAATTGAAATAGCTAAATCAACAGAGAAGTGAAGCACTAGTAGCACATGAACTAGCTCACGCATTAATAGCACAAAGAATTCAATCAAAATTCAAACCATTCAAAGAAGAAGATCTAGTCTAGCTTTGTTAGAGAAAACACTAAGTCTTGCAATTCGATGTTCGAGTTTAGAAGTCGTCGATCACTGAGTAAGACTCAACACTGTTTTAGTCAGGATGTTAGCAACAAGATCCTCTTGTGCTATCACTAGCAGATACGCTTAATGTGAAAAGCAGTGAACAAAAGCAAACTGTGAATCACACTTGTTGAGACACAGTATTGAACTTGCAAGAAGCAAACTGGCACTAAGTACAGAGTACAGTGTCAGTGATATGAGGGCAAGACAGTTTCATTAGATAAATACCTAAGTACAGAGTACAGTGTCAGTGATGTGAGGGCAAGACAGTTGCCTCTCCATCACTAACTACATCAGTTTATATATCTACAACTAACTAACTAATCTAAAAGGAGATAAGTCCATATAAAGTTAGTTGTAGCTAAAAGTACTCTGATTGATAAGAACAAGACTTGGCATCAAGGGATGAGTTAAATAAACGAATGATTGATGGGAATGATAAGTGATAAGAAAGATAAGAAAGATAAGAAGGAATCAGAACAATCAGAACATTCCACAAGGGTCTAAGTCGATTCTAGACTTGTTGTAGCACTGCTAGGGCACTTATCTCAACACTCCCACCTGATCCTAGCAGTCTCCAACTCCAATTATCTTTGTAAACCCTTTGACTTTGATTCTCCCAAGTGCTTTAGTCATTAAGTCAGCTGGCATATCATCTGTCCTTAGATGTAGAATTCTAATTGCACCTAGATTAACTTGATCTCTAAGCCAATATAATCTTAAATCAAGATGTTTGATTCTGCCATGGTGTTCTGGGTTTTTAGCAACTTGAACCGCTGAATTGTTGTCTAAGAAGAGTGTAGAAGGTCCAGTAAACTTGTAACCAAGTTCTGTAAGCAAATAGCGCAGCCAGATCACTTCCTGACCTGCAGTAACAGCTGCAACATATTCTGCTTCAGTTGTAGACAATGTTACAATTCCTTACAACTTGCTAGACCAACTAACAGCACCAGTTCCGACTTTAATAACCATTCCACTAGTAGATCCCCTTGTTGACCTGTCTCCTGCAAAGTTTGCATCTGTGTAACTTGTAAACAGTTCAGTTTGAGAAGGATCAGGAGCATAAGTCAATTTATAGCTCTTAGTGCCTTGTAAATAACGCAATAAGTGTTGTGCAGCTTTCCAATGTGCTATTCCTGGGTTAGAGCTGAATTGACCAAGTTTCCCAACTGCAAATGAGATATCTGGACGTGTGCAGATTGCCAAATACATCAGAGAGCCTACAAGTTGAGCATAAGGGTAGTCATACATCTTAATTCGCTCTTCTTCATTTGTAGGACACTGTTCTTTAGAGAGCTGATGATTTGGATCAATAGGAGTGTCTACAGGCTTGCAATCTGACATATGATAGTGTTCAAGCAAGTCCACAATATATTGGTGCTGAGACAATGATAATGAGTGTTTAGAGCGATCCCTCTCTACTTGTACACCAAGAATAAAAGAGGTGGGTCCAAGATCTCTAAGTTTAAAGTGAGAGCTGAGCTGAGAAAGTGTTTTTTGTGCATCTGAATGTTTCTTAGTGGCTATCATCAAGTCATCCACATAAGCAGGCACAATAATGCGAATGTCTCCTTGTTTAAACACCCAAATAGCATGATCCACTTTGATTTTATTGAAACCCATAGAGGAAAGAGTGGAATCCAGCTTCTTGTACCATTGTCTACCAGCCTGTTTAAGCCCATACAGCGCTTTTAACAGTTTGAGTACATAGCCAGCACCTGGTTTATTGAGTCCTAATATATCAGAACCTTCAGGCATATCCATATACACTTCATGGTTAATTTCACCATTTAGAAATGCATTAGAGATATCAGCTGAGATCAGTTCCAAGTCCTCTATTGCAACAAGCGCCATGATAGTTCTCAAAGCAGCCCACTTTGCAGTTGGAGAGAATGTCTCATCAAAGTCAAAACCAGGGCGCTGAGAGAAGCCTTTAGCTACTAATCTAGCTTTGTAGCGCTCAATTGACCCATCTGGCTTTCTCTTTAGCTTGAAAACCCATCTATTGCCTACAGCCTTTCGACCTTGAGGTAACTCCTCTGCTGTCCAAGTTCCATTTTGTAGCAGTGCTTGGATCTCTTCATGTGCAGCTTGAATCCATTGAGCTGCATCTGGTCGCTTTAGCATCTCTTTCCAAGTTCTGGGTTCAGGTCCATATTTCAAGCGCTCCTCCTGAGTCAATGACTGTTTGAATCCACTAGTAGCATTATAAACATGCTCATATGCTTCTTTAAACGTCAGAAACTCAGTCCTACAAGCTGCACTAAGTGCAAAGTCTTCAACACCAGTATAAATAAGTTGTGCAATTTCTGCTTCACTCAATCCACTACTCTCTGTTTCAGCAAATTCAGCATCTTGCTCATCACTAGCCTGTTCATCTTGTGGCGATTCAGGCAGTGGTTGTGGAGTATGCTCTCTAGATCTCAAGTTCTGTCTATGTTCAATTTGTTGCTGAACATCCCAGAATGGTACTGGAGTTGTTTTAGCTCTTGTAGATCTTCTGAGGGGCAGTTGGCGTGTGGGGGGAGCAGGAGTAGATGGTAATTGAAGAGGAGTAACAGGTGTTTGAGGAGTAGTAGGGCGCTGAGGAGGAGAGGAGTGAGGAGACTGATTTGGAGTAGAAGGTGTAGATTGAATATTTTGGATTTGAGGCGCATTTTGAGGATTTTGAGAGATTTCAGGAATAACAGATAACTCTGGCAGATGCAATTCACTAGACTCTCCCACCAGATCAACAGATTCTGTTAATCCTGGGACATGAAGATCAACATTTGTTTTAGAAGACTTAGAATGTGCTCTTTCATCAAATACAGCAGAGTTGCTAATAACTTCTTTTCTAGTATCTGGATTGAAAAAGCGCCATCCTTTGAAGTTAGATGGGTATCCAATAAATACACACTTGTGTGTATGCGACTCTAGCTGTTTTCTCTGATCAGATTTGATGTGTACATAGGCTGTACATCCAAAAACTCGAAAATGAGACACATCTGGCTTCTTTTTAAACCACAGCTCGTAGGGAGTGCTATTTTGAAGTGCAGAAGTGGGGGATCTATTGTGAATATGTGTAAAAGTGGATATAGCATCCCACCAAAAAGAAGGAGGCAAACCAGCCTCATTGAGCATAGTAGTGATTCCCTCTTTAATAGTCCTGTTTGCACGCTCAGCAACTCCATTTTGATGTGGTTCAGCTCTCAAAGTATGCATTCTCTTAATTCCAGAAGTAGTGCACAGTTCCTCCCATTCTTTAGACATATATTCTCCACCCTTATTATCATGCAATGCTTTAATTCTGGCGTTTAACTGGTTTTCTGCAAGTGCTTTGAATGCTTTAAAAGCAGCAAATGCATCTGACTTGTGTTTTAGAGGTGCCACAGTCCAATACCTGCTTGCGTCGTCAATGAAGGTGATCCAGTAATGGTATGCACCTATTCTGGTTTGTACAGGTAGAGGACCATGCAAATCAGAATGAATTAACTCCAGTAAGCCAGAACGTCGAGAATTGACAGATTTAGGGACATTTGCTCGAGTTTGCTTGCCTGCAAGGCAGGGTTCACAAATTGGATCAGGGAGAGTGTCAGAATTGAGTTTTGCACCCAAAACAAGCTGTTGCTTGAAAATGCTTTTAATGTCCTGTAAGTTTAAATGGCCAAAACGACGATGCCACAGTGCATAGTCTAATGGTACAGTGTGTGCCAGATTAGCATATTGGGTCATTGGTACAACTGCACCATCCAAAATGCCAGTAAATCTTGCATTTACAGTTGCAGTAAATAGTGTTTTGTTGTGTCTCCTGAATAGCATCTTGTGTTTTGTGATAGTAACAATGTATTCTTTGTTTTTAGTTAAATACAAGACAGATAGTAGGTTGTTCTTAAGTGCAGGGACATGCAGAACACGATGAAATTCAAGTAAACATCCTCTTTTCCCATTTACAACAGCCTGAAACTTCACAGAGCCAATTCCAACAGAATAAATAGTTGTATCATTTGCCAGCTTCACTGGGGTTCGCTGAGGCGTGTATGTAGCAAACCAGTGGCGATGTGGGGTCATGTGGCAAGTGGCACCTATGTCTGTGATCCAGTCAGCTGAAGCACTAAGTAGGAGAGGTGAATGGGGATTTGTGAAATCAGAGGTACTTGCATTTCCAGCAAATTCAGCAGTAGCATCTTCAACAGCTTTAGCTTCTTCTTGTTTCCCTTTCCCTTTGTTGTTCTTCAACTCTTCTTTCCTCTTTTTGCTTGCATTCTTCATGTCAAAGCATTGACTCAACTCATGACCATTTCTACCACAAAAGGTACACTGTTTAGACGCTTTAGAGGCCTTTGCATTGATGGGTTTAACAAAGGCTCTCTGTGCAAGATCAGAAGCAGACTGGTTTGTGTTTGCTTCTTCAAGTGCAAGAGCTTGTACCAAGTCAGACATGGAGAGTTTGGTGGTCATGAGGAGTGAGGTTCGAAGATTTGAGTATTTCTCAGTAGGGAGACCCTTTAGCAACGCCATAGAAGCTAGTTCATCATCTAAAGACTCAAGAGTGAATCCAGAGTCTCTGAGAGCTTGAATATCAATCAAAGAAGCCTTAATGCAACCTGCAAACTGGGTGAGAGACTCATCATCAGTTTTCTGCATAGAGAACAGTTTCTCATATGCATTAAAACGCTGGGCAGGCTTCTTTTGTCTATGAGCATTCTCTAGGGCAGTCCACATAGCAGAAGGATGTTCTTTAGAGAGTTCAGCAGTGAAGTGAATTCTCTGCTCATTCTCAACTGTGAGCTCAAGAAGTGCAATAGCTTGGTCTTTTCTGAGCTGATAGTTGTTGTAAGCAGCTAGATCTTTTGCTTTGTCTGGGGTGGACTCTTTGCCATCAAGAATGCGCCATAGATTCATGAATCTAGCAGTAGCAATGGTGTTACTTCTCCATGTTGCATAATTGCTAGAATTCAGTTTATCATGATTGGGCAGTTTTGGAAAAGATGACATTGTGAGAGACTGAGTAAATGAAATTGAATGAAACTCGAGGAGCTAATAGAAGACTAGTGCAACTGAATGTATGTACGACTACAAGTCAATCCAATATGTGTGAGAGCAGCAAAACCAGGAAACGCCCGAGATAGGCTTGTAAATACAGATTAAGGTCAATGTACTATGATGCAGTGACCAAGTACCCTTTATTACTGCAGTATACACAGAAAAACCGCAAGACAGTGCTGGTCTCTTAGACTACTAAGTCCCCGGAGGCACCGCTGACTGAGAGAGGCTTATTGGCTTAAGTACTACTGTTTCCAGATAGTACAACCAGCGAACTAAGGCTGGGCAGGCTAAGCTTCACAGTCTGTAGGTTTTTTCTGATCCAACAAACAATAATGGTATACAGTGGGCTTACAACACAGAAACACCAAAGCTGGTATTTACAAAGCGCGTGATAGGAGGGGAACTGCTTCACAGAATTGGATCGAACTTGGGAGGGGTCGAGATGACAGGTGCCTCGAGGGTGTGTAGAAGTTTGGTGTAAATCGGGTTAGAGGGACCCGAGATACAGGGTAAAGCGATTTTGAAGTTAGATTGGAGAGGTTTGAGATCTCCAAAAGAAAATGATGGATATCTCAGGAACGAGTGATCGGATCACGGAACGTGTTAGACGTGTGAGTCGGGTAACTCGAGACGAAGCGAACAAGGTGTGGCGAGCACGGATCAAGGAAGAAATGATCGAGGAATCGAAGATTTACTGATTTGAGTAATAAGAATCAGATAACACACCAATAGTGCTTGCACACTAAAACTGTAATAACTCGTCGAAGAGGGCTCCTGTTGGCTTGCAACTCGGGGAGTGAACTGTCTAGAGGTGCTACTTGAAGTGTGCTTTGTTAAAGCGCAAGGCTCATAACCTGTGAAAAGCAGTGAACAAAAGCAAACTGTGAATCACACTTGTTGAGACACAGTATTGAACTTGCAAGAAGCAAACTGGCACTAAGTACAGAGTACAGTGTCAGTGATGTGAGGGCAAGACAGTTTCATTAGATAAATACCTAAGTACAGAGTACAGTGTCAGTGATGTGAGGGCAAGACAGTTGCCTCTCCATCACTAACTACATCAGTTTATATATCTACAACTAACTAACTAATCTAAAAGGAGATAAGTCCATATAAAGTTAGTTGTAGCTAAAAGTACTCTGATTGATAAGAACAAGACTTGGCATCAAGGGATGAGTTAAATAAACGAATGATTGATGGGAATGATAAGTGATAAGAAAGATAAGAAAGATAAGAAGGAATCAGAACAATCAGAACATTCCACAAGGGTCTAAGTCGATTCTAGACTTGTTGTAGCACTGCTAGGGCACTTATCTCAACACTTAAGCCCTCTGTCCTGAGGTATCAATCAGAATTGAGCAAGACTATTGTGAACAACTTTAGTTCGATTTAAGAAACAAGAGGTCAAGCTGAGGGGCTAAGTCAGTTACAGGCCCTGTATAAATACTCTACTACTGCGCAGCAATACAACTATCACATGATTGTTATGAACGAGTCATGTGGAGTCATAATAACACAATGCTACCTTGTGTATCAGTAAGCATATATTTGTGAAACAGAGGTAGATAAGTGTGAGAGTCCGAATAGATATAAAAGGAAGGATGAATGAAATGAGTCATATGGAGGAAAGAATAGGGGTCCCGCATATGTGCCTAGGTTTGTAACATTACCCCCTCTTTAAGCGCAGTTGTCCTCAACTGCAAATTAAATAAAATCATCCAAGCATGTATTGCTTGAAGTCAATAGTTGAGAAAGTGGGTTAGGAGAGTGGAATAGAAGGGAAAAGAAAAGGAATGCCCGATAGATAAATAAATAGGGTTATAAACACTAAGAGCTTTAAAGCAAATTAGTGAGGAATCGCTTTCCTTTACAGCAATGAATTATAATGTACAAGTGCTTTCCTTGCCGGAATCATGGGCATAAATAAGAAAATTTAGTCGAGAAGGTGAAAATAAAAACAATTGAGTGGGGGTTAAACTTTATAGCTCGATACCTTTCTTTAGGCAATTCCTGAGACTGGTCCCTGTTTATCAGAGCCCTCCTCATCGCAACTCCACCAATTGTGTCCTGGAGCTGGTTCTTGGCACCTTTTGCAAAAGTAGTTCTCGCATTCGACCATTCCATGTCCTGGGGCTTGTTTACCACATTCACTGCATGTATAGTGAGAGCAGTCGAATATCTTATGGTCTTCCCCTTCACAGCTCCATATATGGTTCATAATAGCTACTCGATGCTTATCAGAGTCGCTAGTCCAGCTATATTCTTCTTCTTATGCAGGTGAGGTTTGGGTAGCTTCGTTACTAGCTGATGCTCTGGGAGGTTCATTGTCAGGTATATTTTCTTTGTTTTCTTCGTCTATCTTGTTATCCTCCATTTCTTTATCGCTTTCATCATCTTCACTGGGTAGTTCTTCATCAAAGTAGCAAGGGTCTTCTCGAGTTCCCTTTCCATGCATGTAGACAGGCAATAAGTCACCTTCATCGTAGACTGCATCCTTTCGTTCAGATGGGAATAGTGCGTCGTCCATGATGAATTTTCCTAAGACATGGCTAGCTCGTCCTAGGGTAAAGGCTGCTTGCATACTTTTAGCTGCCCTTTTCTTGTGGTGCTGTATATCCGTTCTTAGCTTGATAACCTGGTGTTCAAGCTCGTCAAGTACTCCTTGCATAATCTTTCCCTGGTCTCGAGACCTTTCGAAGTCATCTAGCCAGTAGTTAAGTGGCACATGTGTAGGTCTTCGAAGGATCCGGTAGAATTCTTTTTGTTGGTTGCGAGTAATAGTAAGTCGGTCTGGGGTGCAGAGAATAGCGGCTAGTCGCCGTTTCATTTGTAGTGTAGCATTATTGTTGAAGTAAAGGGGGTCACCTGGGTCTAAGGTAGGGAGTAAAGAGTCTGTAGAGACCGAAGATTGGGAAGGGGTAGAGTGTGGGTAGAATCGTTCAGTTCTTCAGCCTCTTTAGGTAATAGTGTCTAGATAGCGGATAGCAGGCATGTTTGTTTAGCAGTGGTTGTTCGTTTGCTGGGGTTTTTACAGTAAATTATGAGTCTTTTTATATTCGTCTAGAATCTCGTTCGCATGTGATAATTCCTCTGGTTTGTACCATGTGTTTTCTGATGATGGATATCCCAACCATTTTACTAAGAATTTTTGGGGTTTTCGGACATTCTTTGGGCTGTGTCCCACGATTGCTTCTATTTCATATTCTTCCTCCCCTTCTATAATGTCAGGTGGGGGTTCTGAGTAGCTGGGACCATGTGCTTCGGTGGCTTTATATGGAGATAGAAGGCAAGCGTGGAAAACGGAGAAGATTTTCCATTGTTCCGGTAACTGTAATTTATAAGCCCATGGAGATATCACCTTAGTAATAGGGAATGGTCCTTCTTGTTTTGGCTTTAGTTTCCAATGTAATACCCCTAAGTTGATGTTCTTTACTTCGAGCCAGACTAGATCTCCTTCTTTGAATGGTTTGAACTTTGACTGAATTCTTTGTGCCATTAATGCATGAGCTAGTTCATGTGCTGCCAGTGCTTTGCTTCTTTGCTGATTCAGCTGTTTCAATCGTTCTGATAAAGAGGGAATATTGGTGTCTTCTATTACATGTGGTATTGCTCGTGGTTGATATCCAAGTAACAATGCAAATGGAGTCTGTTTTGTTACTGAGTGAACTCGATTGTTATGTGAGAATTCCATTAATGGTAAGTGCTCTGTCCAAGTTTCAGAGTGATTAGAACAATAGATTCGTAGATAGGCTTCGATTTCCTGGTTTGTCCTCTCTGTTTGTCCATCTGTCTGTGAATGAAAGGCTGTTGACATAGATGATGTGACTCCTAATCGTTTGTTCATTTCTTGAAATACTTGTGATGAGAATTGTGGTCCTCTATCCGATATTATTCTGTTAGGAAGTCCAAATCTTCGATATACATTATCATGATAAAGTCTTGCTGTGCCAATTGCATCAATTGTTTTTGTGCATGGGATAAGAACTATTGCCTTCGTTAAGTCATGGTCCACTACTACGTATAGTGCATTATATCCGTTTGATTCTGGTAAATCAGTAATGAAGTCCATGGTGACTGTTAAAAATGGATATGCATGAGGATCGGCTTTAATAGGTGCAAGAGGAGGTGCTGATGGGTGTGTGTTGACTTTCATTTGTTGACATAATGCACATCCCTGTACATAACTCTTGACGAAGGCATGCATTCCTGGCCACCAGAAATATCTTTGTATATTTGCCATAGTTCCAAAGATTCCTAGATGACCTTGTGATGGTAAGTCGTGGTAAAGTTTAAGCAATTCTTGCTTTAGTTTGAGATTTGCTGGTATATATATTCGATTTTTGAATAATAATAGTTCATCATTATATTTCCATCCTGCTAGCTCTTGTTTTAGTGGAGTTAGCTCTTTCTCTGTGAGCCCTTTTATGACCTGTTGTGCTATTTGATCTTCTTCTAGGCTCTTTTTGATCTTTTGTTGTAGTTCGGTGTCTATTACAGAGATTTGAATGATGTCCCCATCATTTGAGTACCCATAGTTATCTCCTACTAGATAGTCGGGGTCTGGGTCATAACTAAAAGTGTTTTCTGGTAGCATGGTGATTCTTTCCTCCTCCTCTGTTTGATTATACCCTGGCCATTGTGATAGAGCATTAGACTGTATCATTTTTGTTCCTGGGACATGCATAATATAGATATTGAACTGTGATAGAAAGAGGTGCCATCGTCGTTGTCGAGGAGTTAACTTTTGTGGGTTCTTGTAATAAGTTAGGTTTTGATGATCACACCATATTGTAACAGGATGTGGGGTGCCTAATAAGTAGTGTCTCCAGGTTTCGAGGGCTCGTACAATTGCTAATAACTCTCGATCATATATTTGATAGTTTCTTTCAGCTGGGTTAAAGGCTTTTGACAAATAAGAGCATGCTTTGAGTTCTCCGTTGTGATCATATTGCCTTAATACTGCTCCCCAAGCTTCAAGAGATGCGTCAGTTTCTAGTATGAAAGGCTTTGTTTTGTCAGGTACTAGTAGCATTGACGGGTTTGAAAAACGTTCTTTTAATGTATCAAATGCTTGTTGTGCTTCTTTACTCCATTCCCATACTGTTTTAACTTGTTTAAGCTTTTCCAATGGTCGTGTGATCTGAGAGTATCCTTGTATGAATTTCCTATAGAATCCACAGAATCCTAAGAATCGATGTATATCTTTTGGTTTCTTAGGTAGTGGCCACTCGAGTATTTCTTTAAGTTTAGTGGGGTCTGTTGCAATATGGTTTGGTTTGATTATAAGCCCTAGGTATTCAACTTCCTGCCTATGAAACACGCATTTCTCAATCTTTATTGATAGTCTATGGTTTCGACAAATCTGTAAGATTTCGTTTGTTCATTCCTGTAGTTCCTCAATTGTTTGACCCATAATAAGCAAATCGTCCATATAGATAAGTAGTCCTCCTTTCTATTTTTGTTCATGAAAGACATCATCCATAAAAGCCTGGAATGTGGCCGGTGAGTTGCAAAGTCCAAAGTACATGACCATTGGTTCATATAGTCCTCTAGCTGTTTTGAATGCTGCTTTCCATTGGTCTCCATCTTTAATTCGTATGTTATTGTAGCCATTTCGTAAGTCCAGTTTTGTAAAGAATCTGTATCCTTTTATTTGGTCTAGTAGGTCACTAACCAGTGGCAACGGGTATGTATTCTTGATTGTTGCTTCGTTTAGTAGTCTGTAATCCTGTATAGGCCGTAATGTTCCATCTTTCTTTCCAACAAAAAAGAATGGAGAGGCTTGTGGCGATGTCGATGGTCGAATAAATCCTTTTTCCAAGTTTTCCTGTAAGAATATATCCAGTGTTTCCTTCTCTTTTAATGTCAGTGGATACACTTTGCAATTCTTTGGTACAAAATCTGATTTGAGCTCTATTGCATGGTCATAGCTTTGAGAGGGTGGTAGTTGGTTTGTTTGTGCCTTATCGAATACGTCCCTAAAGTCCCTGTACTCTAGTGGTATCGTATGAGGTTCGTTGTCTTTTACATTTTGAGCCAGAGTTATTGCAAAGGTTACTTTAGATATAGCCAAGGATCGTAGTATGTGTTCCGGTAGTTCAATGCTTCCATTTGCCCAATCTATCTGAGGATTCACTTGTTTTAGCCATGGTAGTCCTAGTATAATTGGGGATTTGCCTGTGTTTGTTATTAAAAGCCGTTCGTCTGTTGTGTTAAGCCCTAGGTTCAACTTGGTGTATCTAGTGATAACACCTTCCTTATTGATTGTATTGTCCACATTTCGAGCTATGATGGGTCTATTCAGCGCATAAGTTGGTAGTTGGTGTTGTTTTACTAGTTCTTTATGAATGAAGGTTCCTTCTGCTCCACAATCTATGAGAGCTGTGGTTTCGATGCTTTCGTCTTTCGTGTTTATTGTTATAGGGATAGTAAGAGCACTTGTATTTGGATCACAAACAATTACACAAGAAACTTGTACATCAGGAGATTGTAACATCGAACTACGTCTCCCTATTAAAAACCCTGTTCATTGAGTTCGCTGAAGATACTGTTTCGTTCTTCTTCAGTTATTCCTCCTAAGAGTGTTGCTATATGCGCTGCACGAGCTTTGCTTGATAGACCATATTCCATCATTTGTGGTGCTGGTGCCTCTGGCTGTTCTTCTGTTTCAGTCTGTCTGACCTGTCTCTGTTTAAAGAAACCACTAGGTCTTGGATTACTCGATCCCTGGTTGTTCTGGTTATTCTGGTTATTGTTCCAGTTGTTATTGTTTCTTGGTCTTCAGGTTCCATTTGAGTTCCTTTCTGTGTTACAGTTTCGACTGATGTGTTCCTTCCTTCCACAATTAAAACATTTCCCTTCCTTTAGGTACTCTGTTCTCTGATTCTTCGACAGTTGAACTCGGTCTATATCCATTGCATCAGGATCTTTTACTGTAGGTGATTTTACAGTTATTCCTCTTCCTTGAAGTAGCTGATTCATGTTGTTCCACTGTATTCCAATCTTTCGTACATAGTCATACCATTTGTCCATAGTATCTGGTAGTTGTGTGCTGTTGTATGCTGATTTGACTAGTTTTGTGGGTAAGCCTTGTAGAAAGTATGGCATCAAGGCATTGTATTCAGTGATTTTTGCCTGTCTAGCCAGCATTTGGAACGTGTTTATATACTCGTCGTACTTCTGATTCTTGACTTTTAGCTTATTAAGCTCTCGAATCGCTTCTCCTGCCTCATCAGAGGTAATAAATCTATCCTTGAATGCCTGCTTGAAGTCGGCCCATGCTCCAAGGTTATTCCAGTGCTGTTCCATCCATAGATCAGCCCACTTTTCTGCTTCAGACAATTCTGCATTATAGTCTGTTGACCGCATATAAGATAGTGTGAATAGAATTTTCTTTTCGTCATCATTGTAAACTGCTTGATTCAGCATCAGGTATGCTCATACGTCCGCTAGCCATTTTCTAGCTCTGTTTGTTGCTCCTGTAAAGATAGGAGGCTTATTGATGCTTATCTCCTTCACATAGACCTGAGGGTTCTGTTGGGGTCCAGGAGGTGGAACTGGGGGTAGACCTGGGGGTGGGCCTGGGGGTGGAACTGGGGGTGGTGCGCTTCCTGGGTTTCCACTCATTTTGGTTCCTTGGTTTGTTCGCTTTGGTTCGGGTGTTTCTATCTGGTTCGAGTCGCTTCTTGGTCTCTTTTCTGCTTTATTTGCTTTTACTATCCTGTCTGGGAGTACTTTAGCAAATTCTTCATATATCTGTTCCCAGTCTGGGTTTTCTCGGTGGAAATATTCTTGTCCTTCATTTTCAGGAATAGGTTCCCAATGGTTGGTTGCCCTATCGAAGTATAGTGCCCTAGTGTCAAGCCAAAAGAGCCCTTCCTCCCACCTAGTCCCTGCTGGTGGTAACTTGATGTGTTTCGAAATTTTGTTATGCTTAGACTTGATAAGTCAGCGAGATGTAGAGCTTGACCTAATGTTAGGGAAAACACTAAGTCTTGCAATTCGATGTTCGAGTTTAGAAGTCGTCGATCACTGAGTAAGACTCAACACTGTCTTAGTCAGGATGTTAGCAACAAGATCCTCTTGTGCTATCACTAGCAGATACGCTTAAGCCCTCTGTCCTGAGGTATCAATCAGAATTGAGCAAGACTATTGTGAACAACTTTAGTTCGATTTAAGAAACAAGAGGTCAAGCTGAGGGGCTAAGTCAGTTACAGGCCCTGTATAAATACTCTACTACTGCGCAGCAATACAACTATCACATGATTGTTATGAACAAGTCATGTGGAGTCATAATGACACAATGCTACCTCGTGTATCAGTAAGCATGTGTTTGTGAAACAGAGGTAGATAAGTGTGGGAGTCCGAATAGATATAAAAGGAAAGATGAATGAAATGAGTCATATGGAGGAAAGAATAGGGGTCCCGCATATGTGCCTAGGTTTATAACAAGCTTAAGGCAAAGAACATCAACTTAGGGGTGTTATATTGGAAATTAAAACTATAACAAGAAGAACTATTTCCTATTATTAAGATGATATTTATATGAGCTTATAAATTACAATTACCAGAACAATGGAAAATTTTCCCTGTTTTCCATGCCTGTCTTCTATCTCCATATAAAACCACTGAAGCATATAGTCTCAGCTATTCAGAACCCCCACCTGATATTATAAAAGGGAAGAAAAAATATTAAATAGAAGCTATTATGAGATATAGCCTAAAGAATGCCCAAAAACCCCAAAAGTTCTTAGTAAAATAGTTGAGATATCTATTATCAGAAAACACATGGTATAAACCAAAGGAACTATCATATGCAAACAAAATTCTAGATGAATATAAAAGGACTCACAATCTACTATAAAAAACCCCAGTAAACAACCAACTACTGCTAAAACAAATATGCCTACTATCCACTATCTAGACACTATCACCCAAAGAGGCTGAAGAACCAAACAGTTTTACTCACACTCTACCCCTTCCTAATTTTCAGTCTCTACAGACTCCTTACTCCCTACTTTAGACCCAAGTGACCCTCCTTACTTTGATAACAATGCTACATTACAAATGAAATGACAACTAGCTGTTATCCTCTATACTCTAGACCAACTCACTATTACTCGTAACTAACAAAAAGAATTCTACCAAATCCTTCAAAGACCCGCACATGCACCTCTTAACTATTAGCTAGACAACTTCAAAAGATCTCAAGACCAGGGCAAAATCATACAAGACATACTCAATGAACTTAAACATTAAATGACCAAACTAAAAAAAGATATAGAGTATTATAAGAAAAGGGCAGCTAAGAGTATGCAAGCAGCCTTTACTCTAGGACAAGCCAGTCATGTCTTAGAAAAATTTATTATGGATGATACACTGTTTCTACCTGAATGAAAAGATACAGTCTTCGATGAAGGTGATTTGTTACCTATTTATATACATAGAAAGGGAACTCAAGAAGACCCCTGCTATTTTGACAAAGAATTACCCAGCAATGATAATGATGAAAAAATGAAGGATAATAAGATAGATGAAGAAAATAAAGAAAACATACCTGACAACAAACCACCAAGAGCATTGGCTAGTAATAAAGATATCCAAACCTCACCTGTATAAAAAGAAGAAAAATATAGCTGGACTAGTGATAATGATAAGTATCAAGTAGCTATTATGAACCACATATAGAGCTGTGAGGATGAGGACTATAAAATATTTGACTGCCCTCACTATATATGTAGTGAATGTGGTAAGCTCTAGGATATAAAATGGTCAAATGCAAGAAGTACTTTTGCAAAATGTGCCAAGAACCAGCTCCAAGACACAATTGGTAGAGTTGTAGTGAGGAGAGCTCTGACAAATAAGGACCAGTTTCAGGAATTGCCTAAGAAAGGTATCAATCTATAAAATTTAACCCTCACTCAATTGTTTTGTCTTTTATTTTCTTGATTAAATTTTCTTATTTATGCCCATGATTCTGGCAAGAAAAGCACTTATACACTATAATTCATTGCTGTAAAAGAAAGCAATTCCTCACTAATCTGCTTCAAAGCTCTTAATGTTTATAACCCTATTTATTTATCTATCAGGTATTTCTCTTTCTTTTTTTCACCCCCCTAATCACTTTCTCAACTATTTACTTCAAGCAATATGTGCTTGGATGATTTTATTTAATTTGTAGTTGAGGACAACTACGTTTAAAGAGGGGGTAATATTACAAACCTAGGCATATATGTGGGATCCCTATTCTTTTCTCTACATAACTCATTTTATTCATTCTTCTTTTTATATTTACTTGGACTCCCACACTTATCTACCCCTGTTTTACAAATACATTCTTACTGATACACCAGATAGTATTGTGTCATTATGACTCTACATGACTCATTTATAACAATCATATGATAGTTATATTGCTGTATAGTAGTAGAGTATTTATACAGGGCCTGTAGCTAACTTAGCCCCTCAGCTTGACCTCTTGTTTCTTAATTAAACTAAAGTTGTTCACAATAGTCTTGCTCAATTCTGATTAATACCTTAGAACAGAGGGTTTAAGTGCATCTGCTAGTGATAACACAAGAGAATCTTGTTGCTAACATCCTGACTAAGACAGTATTGAGTCTTACTTAGTGATCAACAACTTCTGAACTTAAATAATAAATTACAAGACTTAGTGTTTTCCTTAACAATAACAATACTATACTACAAATGAAATAATAACTAACTACTATCCTCTGTACCTTAGACCAACTCACTATCACTCATAACTAACAAAAAGAATTCTACCAAATCCTTTAAAGACCCACACATACACCTCTCAACTATTAGCTAGATAACTTCGAAAAGTCTTAAGACTAGAGTAAAATCATGCAAGGAGTACTTGATGAACTCAAGCACTAAACAATCAAACTAAGAAAAGATATATAACACCACAAAAAAAGGGCAGCTAAAAGTATACAAGTAGCCTTTACTCTAAAACGAGCTAGCTATATCTTAGAAAAGTTCATCATAAATGATACACTGTTCCCACCTGAACAAAAAGATGCAGTCTATAATAAAGGTGACTTGTTGCCTGTTTATATACATAGAAAAGGAACTCAAGAGGACTCTTGTTATTTTGATGAAGAACTACCTAGTAAAGACAATAATAGTGATAAAAAAATGGAGAATAATAAGGTAGATGAAGAAAACAAAGAGAATATACTTGATAGTGAACCTCCTAAAGCATTGGCTAATAATGAAGCTGTCTAAATCTTACCTGAACAAGAGAAAGAAGAATACAGCTGGACTAGTAATAGTGATAAATGTCAAGTAGCTATCATAAACTACATATGGAGCTATAAAGGTGAGGACTATACCATATTTAACTATCCCTACTATACATGTAACAGCTATGGTAAACAAGCTCCAGAACATGAAATAGTTAAGTGCAAAAAATACTTCTGTAAAATATGCCAAGAACCAGCTCTAGGACACAATTAGTAGAGTTACAATGAGAAGGGTTCTAATAAGTAAGGACCAGCTTTAGAAATTGCTTAAGAAGGTATCAATCTACAAGTTAACCCCCACTTAATTGTTTTGTCTTTTATTTTAATTAAATTTTCTTATTTATACCTATGATTCCAGCAAGGAAAGCACTTATACACTATAATTCATTGTTGTAAAGAAAAACAATTCCTCACTAATCTGCTTTAAAGCTCTTAGTGTTTATAACCCTATTTATTTATCTATCAGGCATTCTTCTCTTTTCTATTCCACTCCCCTACCTACTTTCTCAACTATTAACTTTAAGCAATACATACTTAAATGATTTTATTTAAATTACAGTTAAGAACAACTACGCTTAAAGAGGGGGTAATATTACAAACCTAGGCATATATGCAGGACTCCTATTCTTTTCTCTACATGACTTATTCTTATTCATTCTTCCTTTTATATCTATTTAGACTCTCACACTTATCTACCTCTGTTTCATAAAATACATACTTACTGATATATGAGATAGCATTGTGTCATTATAACTTTATATAACTTACTCATAATAATCATGTGATAGTTGTATTACTACATAGTAGTAGAGTATTTATATAGAGCCTGTAGCTGACTTAGCCCCTCAGCTTGACCTCTTGTTTCTTAATTAAACTAAAGTTATTCACAATAGTCTTGCTTAATTCTGATTAATACCTTAGGACAGAGAGCTTAAGCGCATCTGCTAATGATAGCACAAGAGAATCTTATTGCTAATATCCTGACTAAGACAGTGTTGAGTCTTACTCAGTAATTAATGACTTCTATACTCAAATAACAAACTGTAAGACTTAGTGTTTTTCTTAACACTATTACTCAAAAAAGCTAAAGAAGCAAACTATTCTATCTACACTCTACCCTTTCTTAATTTTCAGTCTCTATAGACTCCTTATTTCTAACCTTAGACCTAAGTGACCTCTCTTATTTCAATAACAATATAACACTACAAATGAAACAATGACTAATCATTATTCTCTATACCCTAGACTGACTCACTATTACTTATAACTAATAAAAAGAGTTCTACTGAATTCTCTGAAAACCTGCATATACACCACTTAATTATTAGCTAGACAACTTCGAAAAATCTTGAGACCAAGGCAAGATTATATAAAAAGTACTTGATGAACTTGAGTATCAAACAATTAAACTAAGAAAGGATATATAGCACTATAAGAAAAAGGTAGCAAAAGTATACAAACAGCTTTTATCTTAAGATGAGCTAGCTATGTTTTAGGAAAGTTCATTATAGATGATACACTGTTTCCACCTAAATGAAAGGATACAGTCTTTGATGAAGATAATTTATTACCTGTTTATATGCATAAAAAAAGGAACTTAAGAGGACCTCTGCTATTTTAATAAAGAATTATCTAGTGAAGATAATAATAGCAATGAAGAAATGAAGGATAATAAGATAAACAAAGAAAATAAAGAAAACATACCTGATAATGAACCACCAAGAGTACCAGCTAGTAATAAAGTCATTCAAACCTTATCTACACAAGAGGAAAAGGAATACAGCTAGACTAGCAATAGTAATAAACATCAAGTAGCTATCATAAACTATATATGGAGCTGTGAGGCCAAACACTATACTGTATTTAATTGCTCCTACTATATATATATAGTGGCTATAGTAAATAAGCCTTAGAACATGGAATAGTTAAGTGTAAAAAGTATTTCTGCAAAGTATACCAAGAACCAGCTCTAGGACACAATTAGTGGAGTTACAATGAGAAGGGTTCCAATAAGTAAGGACCAGCTTTAGAAATTGCTTAAAAAAGATATCAGTATATAAGTTAAACTCTTACTTAATTGTTTATTTTTCTATTTTAATTAAATTTTCTTATTTATGCTCATGGCTCTGGCAAGGAAAGCACTTGTATATTATAATTCATTGTTGTAAAAGAAAATAATTCCTCACTAATTTACTTTAAAGCTCTTAGTGTTTATAACCCTATTTATTTATCTATTAGACATTCTCTTCTTTTTATCCTACTTTCCTATCTATTTTCTCAACTATTAACTTTAAATAATATATGCTTAGATAATTTTATTTAAATTGCAGTTAAGAACAACTATATTTAAAGAGGGGGTAATATTACAAACTATGGCATATATGCAGGATCCTTATTCTTTTCTTCATATAACTCATTCTATTTATCTTTTCTTTTATATTTATTCAGACTTCCACACTTATCTACCCCTATTTCACAAACACATGCTTACTAATATATAAGAAAGCATTGTATCATTATGACTTCATATAACTCATTCATAATAATCATGTGATAGTTGTATTGTTGCACAGTAGTAGAGTACTTATATAAAGCTTGTAGCTAACTTAGCCTTTTAGCTTGACCTCTTATTTCTTAATTAAACTAAAGTTATTTACAATAGTCTTGCTTAATTCTAATTGATACCTCAGGACAGAGAATTTAAGTACATTTGCTAGTAATAGCATAAGAGGATCTTGTTACTAATATCCTAACTAAGATAGTATTAAGTCTTACTCAGTGATTAATGACTTCTATATTTAAACAATGAATTGCAAAACTTAGTATTTTTCTTAATAATTAGCTTATGTTTTGCTTTTTGTTAATAATATTCATATATATTAAGATACTTTTAAAT
Source organism: Pyrrhoderma noxium (assembly GCA_002287475.2). Lineage (NCBI taxonomy): Eukaryota > Fungi > Basidiomycota > Agaricomycetes > Hymenochaetales > Hymenochaetaceae > Pyrrhoderma > Pyrrhoderma noxium. Next base: position 1,722,068 of record CM008258.1, on the reverse strand, counting down.
AGTTTATTACTTAAGTTATATAAGATAGTCTAATTCTTCAAGTAATATTTAATAATAAATAATAGCTAAATTAATAAGCCACTTTTATTATTATATATTAAGCTTTTTTATTTATCTTATAAGTTTATTATAATATATTGTACTTATTAATTAAAAGTATTAGTAAATCTATTAATAAGTTCAAATATGTGTATTATAAAAAATACTAGCTTTAAAAATAGAAAGACTAACTATCATTAAATTAATAATTCTATTCTTTTTTAGTAAATCTAGATAATAACTATATATATATTTTTAATAAATAAAAAAAATAAATAGAATATATATAGATGTGTTTCATAATTACTCACTTTTTTTTAGTCACATAATATTATTACTATGTAGATTACAAAATATAAATTACAAAAAAAAAAACTGTTGCTTTTTACACAACAAAAATGTCAGAATCTTGAAAAAGAACAAAAGAGCTTTCTAATAAAATTAAAAAAGTCATTATTAGACTCCAGATTAAAGAAAAGTCCTTTGTTAAAATTAGTAATCTAATTGATATTCCTATTTCTATTGTTAGGTTAGTCTATTATAGATTTGAAAAAAGAAAAATAGTTAAAAATCTACCTTATACTGGGTATTCTCCTTCTTTTTCACCTTCTTAGAAATGCCTTTATGTTAGGACAGCTCAAAAGAACAGGTTTCTAGATTACAATGAGCTTAGTAAGTTATTACTCTTCTCTACAAGTATCAATACTATTAAACATCAATTATATATAAATAGACTCTATAGACAAAAGGCTAAGAAGGCTAGGAGTGCATATTATTTTTAGGCCAAGTAAAATTGAGCTAGAAATAGCTTTTCTAACATTATTTTCTCTGATAAATCCTATATCTTTCTTAGTTTAAACAATGACACTATTTATATTACTAAGAAGATAGATAAAGTATATAAAGAGAAATGCATGGTTTTTATTTTTAAATAGTCACCTATTTGTATAATAATATAGGGCTGTATTACTTTAGAGGTCAAGAGGCCTTTAATTTGTCTAAAATATGAGTTTAGAAAAGGTGGTGAGATAACTGCTAAAAAATATTAAAAATAAGTCTTAAATAGTACTGTTTTTTAATTTTATAAAAAGCTTAGACATAGGAGACTTTTTCTGAGCTTCTAGTAAGACAATACATCTATTTATAAAGCTCAAACATTAATAGATTAGTTCAAAAAGTATAAGTTTATACTATTTTTACACCTCTTCTCTTCCCCTAATTTAAATTCTATTGAACCAGTATAGTAAGAGCTTATAAAAGCTATTAAAAGGCACTTTCACACCCCTACTTCATATAAGGAGCTTGAAATCACTATTAAAGAAGAGAGAGAGAATTTCTCAAGAAAAGATTAATGTGTTAGTGACTAGAAGGACCTCATACCTAATAAGTACTAAGTAGGAGCCACAAAGTGAGAAGAATAAATATATAGAGATACTAGGATAAGATAAGAATAAAGCTAAGTTATATATAAGCTACTAAATAACCTTATATACTGTTAGAGTGTGAGAATAATAGTATATATGAGAAGGTCATATACACAGCTTGTATAAGTCATGTGACTGATAAATGTCTAAAAAAGGAAAGATTAGTCTTTAGCCTTAAATAATAAGAATAGAGAAAAGTAAAAGATATAAAAGGAAATTGATATACATTACTATCTACTTATAACATTACTCCCCTTCTAGATGAAATGTTCTCATTTTCTTATCCTTTTCCTTGAGTTATAGGCCAGGTAGGCTTTAAGGTGTCAAAATCTATAATTTGAAGTCAATAAGGTGTATTAGGGTGATTTTCATAGAACTTCTTAACAATATCTAGTGCATTCTTTAAATCCTTCTCAGACATCTATTTGTTTCACTCGTCACTGTAGCCTTTCCATTTGACTAAAAACCATACTCCTCCTTTAGTAGTTGTTTTAGCCTCCTTAATATACTTGATCTCCCACTCTTTTTGTCCATCAATGATCTCAGGTGGGGGAAGTAAGGGTTGTTACTGTGACTCAAACTGTGGAGGGTAATAAAGGAAAAACAGCACTTTGTTAAATACATTATGAATCTTTCATTGACTGGGTAGCTTAAAACGATAGGCTGACTTTCTAACTTTCTCTAAGATCTCAAAAGGCCCTAAATGTTTGTTATCAAGTTTCTTTATAGAATATTTAGTTGTGACATTAGTTGCCTTAAGCTAGACCTTATTACCTTTCTTGTATTGGATGGATTCCCCTTTAGTTCGATTGTAGAACTATTTCATAGTTTCTATTACTATCTTTAAACTAGCTTCTACCTCTTCCTGGACTTTGCTTATATGTTCTCCAAATTGTTAGGCAGACTTACTTTAGACCTTAGTATGAGGGTTGGATTCTTTAAAAGAGTGATGACTATAACTAACAAAGAATAGAGTGACCTGTAGATGTCTATATTTTGTTATTGTATGAGAACTCTACTATAGATAACCACTTTGATTAGTTATTTTGTCTAAAGTTAATATAGACCCTTAAGTACTATTCAATCTCTTGATTGATGCACTCAGTCTGTCTATCTATTTAGGGGTGGTAAGCTATGGAAGGATTGTCTTCAATGCCCAAGAGTTTATATAAGTCTTTTATAAACCGAGACTCAAACTGAGATCCTCAATCATTGATAACTTTTCATAGGATACTATATAACTTAAATACATTGTCTCAATAGATCTTAGCCATCCTTTTTGAGGTTAGCTCAGTATTAGTAAGAATTGCATGTATTTGTTTACTAAAGTGGTCAACAATTACACATATGGCATTGAATCCTTGAGATATAGGTAGTTTTTTGATAAGATCAACTGAGATAATTTCCCAAAGAGCTGAGGGTATCTTATTTAGGTTTAATGGGGCATGTTTCCTTTTATGATGAGCCTTGGTCCTTTGGCAAGCATCATATCCTATTATATAGATTTGTATCTGTTTAGTAATGTAAGGTCACTAGTAGTTATAGTTGATTAACTCTAGTGTCTTATAGTGCTCAGAGTGTCCAGCTAAGATGTCATTATAGTGTATTTTAATGATATCTTCTCTGAGTTTATTACTTTGGGGTACATATAACCTATACTGCTAATAAATCAACCTATCTACTTCTTGCCTCCACTCTTTATTCCCAGTATCCAGTGCCTTTTTGACTGACTTGTCTATACAACTGGCATTGTCTTTGATCCTTTAGACTAGCTCTAGATCTGGAGAATTCATGGTTGTGTCTTAAACAAACTATTCAGGCTTCAACAAAGTAACATTTTTATTGTCATTCTCCCCTCTCTCATGATCTGCTTGTCTCAAGAGAATGTCAGCCTTTTTTATCTCTTTGCCAGCCTTTGGAACAATTTTCAGGTTGTAGTCTTCAAGTTCAATGACCCATTGAGCTTGCCTTTGATTAAGATCTTAAGGAGTTTTGAAATAGGATAGATTTTTATAATCTGTCCAAATTTCAACTTAATGTTTAGCTCCTAGTAAATACTGTTGCTATTCTTGTAATATCAGCATAATTGCAAGCATTTTTTTGTCATAGATAGCATAGTTATATTCTGCTTATGACATAGACTGAGAAAACACACCTTCTCTTCCTCTTACCACTACCATCCTCCTACGAGTAGTTGAGTCTTTTCCTTAGAAGTTGCTCTCCATAATGAGAGTAGTGGTTATCATCATTTTACAATGGCCCACAAACCCTGAACCCCAGGTAAGCCCTCTCCCTATTCTCTAGACCTACTCATCGCAGCTCTCAGATAGAGGGGGAGCTAACTCCTGACCCCACTCTCCTAAACCCGGGGGACATCTTTATACCTAGCAAGCCTCCTGCTTCTGGCCTAGCTAGGAAACGGAGCCTCCCAACCTCCCACCCTTTATCAAGAGCCTTAGCTAGAGAGGCTGATATCTCTTCCCCCTAGGAGGGGAGGACATCTTCACACCTAGAACTCATCATATTGCCCCTAGCAACCTGAATCCCTCTGCCCTACCCAACTTTGCTCTATTAGAACCCCACATTGATGCAATTCCTGGGAAACCCTAGTTTACAAGAATCCTATGAGAATTCATTACTTATGCCTAATTTGTGTCCTCTCTACCCCTGGTCTCTCAAGAAGACATGGAAGCTGCTATCCAGGAATTGGCTGAATATGAGTCTTTCCTCCATACTTACTACCTCTAGCCCAAGAAGGATATAGAAGAATGCATAGCCGTGGACAACAAAGCCTTTGACCTCTATTGTACACACTACAGTACAATCACTAATGAGGAGGCAGCTCATTCTCCCCTAGTCCCTTACACCACCAACTCAGTGGACCTAATTCCCACCCTCTAACAACTTCTAGTAGAAAGCTATGACACCAAAGCCCAACTCCTTAGTTTAAATAGAAAGGTGGACTCTATCTCTGTGGGTTCTGCCCCTCTCGTTGGGCAAGAACTAACCACAATAGTAGCCCCATCAAATACAGCTGACCTCCCAGTTAGATGGCTCGAAGCCCAAAACTCTCCCTTCATATGCTCAAGTAGCAGCCCTGAACACCCAGAACCTGGAAATGGCTCCTCCCTCTATAACTCAAATGTGTCAAGAGATTGTCACAGAGAGTGAAGGCCAACCCCAGATTCTCAACATTGGGCCTGATGCACCTAGTAAGACTAGATCATCCCCTAAAACTAAGAGGCTTCCTCCTATTACTTCTAAGGCTAAGATGCCTACAGTGGTGATCACCCCACAGGCACTAATCACCCAGAACAACCCCAGCTATCCTCTCGCCATAATGGCAGCACTACTTCATACAGCTATTTCATAGGTGTATAATCTTTTCAGGCCTCAGTAATAGCCACCTACGTCAACTAGCACAGTAATATCATAGTCTCTTTCACCCCTAGAATATCTGTTACTATTGTCGACAATCTAGTCCCTCTCATTGGAAAGACCATTATAGGCCAAATCCCTTACCAGGCTCACAAAGTAGTCAAACGTACTTCCTTACAGATCTGCCATGTCTAGAGAAACCCATACCTCAATAGATAGACCCCCACTCTAGAGATGCTCTGTGATGAGATCCTAGCCACTCGAAATTTCACTAATGTAAAACTAGCCACACTCTCAAGGTGGAGTGCAATAGATGAACAGCTTAACAGCCTACCTATAGGTAATATCAATATTATTATCAAAGAAACAACAGGGAAGATAGCAGAAAGGCTTCTTAATGGCCCCAAACACAACCTGCTTTATCTCTTTAGTTGCAAGGTTAACCTCTAGGCTGCCCTATCTACCCTATTCTCAAATAGTGCATGCATTGCACTGTTCTGAGACACTTGCAAGACCAATGTACATTGTGTCAACAATGCTTTGTGTGTGGACAGGAGCACCCCACCTCTCAGCATCAGCTTCGATACACTGCCTGCACCCATGAGGGTATGCCCCTTGAAACCTCTTGTATCTACCCAGCCAAGTGCATTAACTATGGCCTTGACTACACAGTTAGCGATCCCAGCTGCCTCAAGAAGCACGGCTTCAAGTGCCTTAAAGATCAGGGCCAATCTAGCACCAAGGACTCTGAATGAGTAGATACAACTCACATACCCTCATTTGTCAACAAATAAATATTATCTGCAGCCTACAGGACTGGGAGTTTCTTCTCTCATTTATCACACCCCCAACTAATATCTTACTCATCCAGGAGCCACCCTAGATCAAGATTGGATCTCAGCCATCACTAACAAACCCCATTGGAAATCTAATCTGGGGCATCCCAAACCCTGAGGACTACCACTCCTTTTTCTCCCCTTCAACCATCTCTACTGAAAAGGACCAACTCTTAGTAGTCATGTTTGTCTCCAAGAGAATCCCTACAAAAGACCTTCAAGTACTCCCTCACTTCTCTAATAATAAGTTTTTTCTCACTATGTTCATTACCGCCACAAGTACTTGTCTTTTTCTCTTTAATATTTATAACCCAGTTCACACCCCTGGTGTCCCCCTCCAATCTATGCCTGATTACAAGCTAGCAAACTTTTCCCTCAAAGACACCCCATCATCATGGATACTAGCAGGGGAACTTTAACTGACACCATTGGTTTATGGTCATTCGATGAACTACCGCAGCTAGCAAAAAAGCAAGCCAATGCCTTCATACTTGTGAATGCGATATCCAATTTAGCCCTCACCATTCTTATTAAGAAAGGAGCTACCATAAGGAAGAGACACATGGGTAAAAATGACTTTACCCTTGATCTCCTTCTTAGCTTACAAAAGGCCCTTAATACTATACTCAAAGTACTAGATTTATATTTTTTGTCTAACCTAGCTATGGACCATACTATCTTAGACTGGACTATGTCTCTAGAGCTTTTAGATAAAGAGATAACCAAGCTACTAAAGCTATAAGAGGATAAAACAGAAGACTTCCTGAATATGCTATCTATTCTCTGCCTCCCCCTTGCAGACCAATAAATCCTTATTAAAGACCACCTAGATAATCTTGCCAATGACTTACAACAGGCTGTCATCCAAGCACTTTTAGACTCCCACCCTCTACTATCCAAAAGGGTCTTCAAATTCAAACTTAAACATGTGGAATGAACAATGCTAAGACCTATCATCCAAGCTTTGCTAGGAAGACCTCAATGAACAAGCTTCCAGAAACTTCTTACAGCTTGAAAACTAGCTATTTACCACGCCAAATATGTCTAAGCTAACAACTTCCTCAAACAAGCCTCTCTGGACAATATCTGGTTCATGGCCAAGATGGGATAAGAGGTTCGCCACACCTAATGCTAGTCCTCAAATCAAATAACAGAATAGCTAATGACAACCCAAGTAAAGCAGAGCTCTTTTGCAAAACCTTCTTTCCTCCCCCACTTAAATCTTCCAGATCTCCTTACCATCCCCCCTCTACAGAAAATTGAATGTCTAGATATCACTTCAAAGGAAATAACCAACATGCTTAAGATCATCTCTAATAAGTCTGCCTCTGAACTATCTGGTATTAGATACCAATTACTTAAGGCAGCTTGGAAGTCACAGGCTCCCTTCATACTTAGTCTTTTCAACCATTGTATCAATTTTGGACACCACTCAGAGGTTTGATGCATAGCCACTGTCTACATAATCTACAAACCAAATAAGAAAGACCCCTCCTTTCCAAGGTCATACTGGCCTATTACCCTCAAAGAGTGCTTCAGCAAACTACTGGAAAAGATTATTGTCTCTAGATTATAGGATGCTACTCTCTGCTATAACCTACTCCTACTAAACCAATTTAGGGGCCGCATCAAATCTAGAGTCTATGATACTTGTTTGGATCTATATAATGAAATCCAAACAGGCACCTCTTAAAAGCTTTATGTCTCTGTTCTGTGCTGTGATATTAAAGGCTTTTTCGACAATGTCATTCTTTCCCCCTTATAAACCCACCTGATTAACATGGGTCTGGCTGACAACCTGGTTCAGTGGATCTTATCCTTCACATTGAACTGGAAAGTACATATTGCCTTTAATAAATACACCCATAAAAACCTTAACAAACTAAATTGAGAAGTCCCCCAAGGCTCTTCTATTTTACCTATTTTTGTGGAACTCTTCATAGCCTCTGCCCTCGATTTGTTCCCACAAGGCAACCCAGTACGGCTTTGAGCCTACATCAATAACCACACTCTCTCTACTGCCTCTCACTCACTAGAAGAAAATGCAAAGCATCTCACTCAAGCCTATCATATCCTAGAAGAACACTTAGCCTCCCTCGGTCTTGCCTTAGAAGCTAACAAAATGGAGTTAATACACTTCTACACAAGGCTTCCCTCCCAATACTTAGTGGGCTATAATACTAACAAGATTAACAATTTTGCTTTAAGGCTTTCCCTCTTGAACAAGTCCACCCAAATAGTCACACCTATCCCTATACTGCGATGGCTTGGAGTCTACTTCGACCCCACTCTAACCTTTTTCAACCACGTCAAGAGAATAGCTATTAAAGCTAAATCCACTCTGGCTACCCTATCCATTGTCAGCAACACCATCAAGGGACTCTCTCTGGTGTTTATGAAATAACTATACATTGGTATTGTACTCTCTGTCCTCCTATGAGGGGCCAAAATCTAGTGTTAAGAGGAAGAGAAGAAGCTGCAGAGAGCCCTATAGAACATTTTTAAACTAGTATACTATCAAGACATCCAATTTACCCTGGGGGCTTATAAAAGCTCTCCAATACCCCCTATGATACTCATAGTAGGCATTCTCCCACTTGACTAGATACTGAATCTGCGAGTTAAGAACTTATAACTACAAGCTCTCACTACCCCACAGTGGACAGACCCCATCCCACATAAAAGAAAGACATCCCAATTTTCCCCTGCCTATAAATAGCATAGACGGCAAACACCCAAAGAGGCAGAGACTATTTCCCTCCTTCTTCCCTTCCCTTTAGAATATTATCCAGAACTTCCCTCTAATCTCAGGGTCCAACCTTCCTCCCCAAGGACCCCAGATGATTAAGCTCAATACACCCAAGAGATGGAAACTGCTATACAAAGGCAATAGCTTATCCTCTTTGCAGCCGGCTTTCCATAGCCTCATAAGCAAGAAAGCATCACCACCCAAGTAGGTGCCACCTAATTAGTATATATAGGGTTATATCTGTACATAAAATAACCCCTCCCTCTTCCAGCAACACAAAATACAATGAGCTACACTCTCTTTGCCATCCAGGATCTTGTTAAACACCTTCTTACAGGATGCCTACACTTGGGACTCCCTTAAAACCATAAGGACACCTTCATAGTATACTATGACCAAGAAGCTCTATCTCTTATCAGTGCTTCCTAACTCAAATCCGGTTTTAACTAAGTATAGCAAACTTATCTTTTACTCACAAGATGTGCTGAAACACATCCTGATCTTCATATCCAGCTGATATGGGGAAAAGGAGCAGGGTCTCCACTAACCATTAAGGACACACTTGCCTTTGCCCAACAATGCGCGAACGACTCTGAATCCTAATCTCTTAAAGTCTTTCCCACTTTATATTACCTTAAAATAGAAGTGAAGCTCAAAGCTGATTCTACGTGATGCAAGCTCCTCTAATGCTACTATACCAAGCACTCCCACTCACAAGCCATCAAAGTAACAGCCAAATAGCCCCCATACCCCATAGCTTTATACCTCAAGAAACTTAGACAGCATCAAGGCATGTCTACTCTCACTGTATAGTCAATCCTAGAGAAAGGCCCCTTTTCTACTTATCTAATTGGTACTAGGAACCATAATATTGACCCATCATACTTATGTGGAGCCACTGAGTTCCACAAACACATCTTGAAGGAATGCCCTCTATACCTACCCCACCATACTGCAGTATAGTACTCTATACCCCCTACAACAAAAGATACCTGGTACCAGCTCTTATCTTTGAGAGCCCTCACTCGGCTCATCTTCTACCTTCCTAACTATAGGAGGACAGGCCTGTGGAAACTTTCAATGAGACAGAATCAACCATCAGACAAATGGTGGCACCTGCTTCGCCTCAAATACTGGGCACAACTTTGGGCCTCTAGACCCACCCCACTCTACACAGAATGGCTGGTCAAGGACTTTTTCCTCTTCCAAGAGTATGAAGTATACATCCGACACTACGGCTCATCAGATAATGTCTTTAACTTCTTATTCTCATCTTTTCTCATACACAATGAATCAGTATAAAATTGTAGTATAACTTGCCCACTATGCAAACTTAGGCACTTTGTCTAATGCATCCCCCAGCCTCATCCCTATTCTCTTCTATGCTTGCTCTTTTTCCTTTCCTTTATATTTGATTCTAACTAATAGATAGACAAGTATTTAGTGCCATTGTACCCATGTGTGTGCTAAGGCACAGTTTTACTTAGCAAACTAATAAATGCATATTAATAATAATAATAATAATAGACTAAGAAAAGTAGGCAATAGAGCACTATTTGCCTTTTTGTTTCTGAGACAAGATAGCACCTACTGTAAAAATCTGAGGCATCATTTTCAACTCGAAAAAGATCATTATCTATAAGTACACAAGCATTGGGAAGCCCTTCACTACCTGTTTCAGTTTCTCAAAAAGCATCTCTCTCTTTCTCCTCCTATTTCCAGTCTACATTCCCAGTTAGTCAATTTAATGGCCTAACTATCTTGCTAAAATCCTTTATGAAATATCGATAAAAGTTACAAAAACCCAAGAATAACTAAACATTAGTGAGATTCTTGAGTTCAGGCCATACTTGAATAGCTTTGACTTTCTTTGGATCTATGTGGATTTCTCCATTATCTATGATAAATCCCAAATACTCAATAGTGTTTTGAGCAAAGGTGCATTTTTCATATTACAAGTATAGCTGGTTCTGTCTTAAGACCTATAAAACTTGCCTCACTAGTTAATTATACTTATTAAGATCTATAGTATAGATGAGTATATTATCTAAATAGACAATAACATAGCCTTTATCTATAAGATCTTTTAGAATTGAGTTTCATAAATCCCTGAAAAGTGGCTGGGAAGTTGATAAGGCCAAAGAACATGACTGTGGGTTCAAATAGCCCTCGATTAGTCCTAAAGGCTGCCTTCTATTTATCTCCTTCCTTAATTCAAATATTATTGTATCCCTAATGAACATCTAGCTTAGTAAAGTACCTGACTTACTTAGTCTTATCAATAAGCTCTTGAATCAAGGATAAAAGATATTTGTTCTTTATTGTCCCTTGGTTTAGCTTATGATAATCTTGTACTAGATATAGCTTGTCATTTTTTTTTTTACAAAAGAAGAATAGAGATACTATAGATAACTTAGAAGGGCAAATGTGACTATTTCAAAGGTTTTCAGCTAGAAACTCATCTAGGACTTGTTGTTCTTCACAATTGAGTGGATAGATCTTGCAATTAGCTAGAGTAAACCTAGGAGTTAGCTCAATTGCATAGTCTCAAGGGCATTTTTCAGGTAAGTAGTCAAATTCTTTTTCACTAAAAACTTCAGGGAACTCTTTAGTGTAGCCTGAGACTGTCTCTGGTTTGAACAACCAATTGACTTGGCAAGTCTTTTCAACATAGCTATCCTAGTCAAAGAAAAAGATTTGGTCCTCTTTGCCCTACTTATAGTCTATGTCTTAGTTAAATTTATCAAGTTCTAAGCTGTCTTGATATTCATAAGTTTCTGAGCAGCAATCAAAAGATAGGATTGTATTTACCCAGTCAATTGAGGGGTTGTGGATCTTTAACCAATCATGTTCTAAAAACAAGTCTATGTCTTCTGACTTTATAAACAACAAGGTCGATATGCTTGTAGTGGTTATTAATTGCTAATTATAATATAGCAAATTCTTTAATAGACCTATTTTTTATTGAGAGTATTATCTGCATTATAGACTGATATTGTAAAAGACATCCATTTAGTGAGGATCTTATGATTAACAATGAACTGTTAGTTAATACAAGATCCAGTGTATCCACTATCTATAAAGTGCTCATATATCTGTCTAAGAGTTATTGTCTAGCCTTATAACTGTAACTGGAAGTGTTTAACTGCTTCCCTCTACCTCCTTTAACAAAGCAAATTGGTTCTTTTAAGGTTCTAACTACTATCTCCGCATCTTCTGCACTTAGTTGATATATAAACTCAACAAGTTCATCCATTATTTTCTCTCTTCTCTCCTTATATACTAAAGAGAGTAATACTGGTTGTATTTGGTTATTGGAATCCTCCTTGATTCTCTTAACTACCTAAGGGTTAAAGAAAGGAACCAATAGATTTTATTGACATATTTTTGATTTCATGGGTTTTAATGACTCAGCTATAGATTTAGAAGAATAAATAATTTCATTTGATGCAGAAGAAGAAGAATTATTAAAAACTTTTTACAGAGTTAGAAGTACAACAATTTTTTATGGAGGTTTTTATATTTTGTGATTTTATATTAGTATTTTTGTCCATTTTTTTAGAAATTGGCTGTAAAAAAGAAAAAACTGAGACATTGCCTTTGCATACTATATTTATGCTTAGGCCTCTATAAAATCCTTTTCAAGTGGTGCCTCCTTAGTAGGGCTGCTCCTCTTTAGCACTGCTTTCATTTAACTCCTTCACTTCATCCACCCACACTTGTCTTTTTTTATTAGTCATAGTATGAAGAACTGCTCTAATCTATATTTTCTAGTTAGGACACTCATATACAAAGTGTTCAGTTTTACCACATAAGTAGTATGCTCCTCTATGATAAACTTGTCCAATAGAAACATTTATAGGCTGTCTAGTGCTTATATAAGTAATTCCTATACTATCTTGTCTAATACCTATATCTGCTTTAACAGAGTTAGAGTAGGGTGGGGGCTGGTTCTGAGGGTTACAAGATTTAGAGCTAAAGGCTGAGAAAGAGTGGTAAATAGCTTTTTTCTCCAGCTTTATCTTCTTATATATCAAGGCTTGTGCTTTCCAGGCTTCATAGGTAACTGGCTTAGAGCAAGAGCTTAGAATATATATAATAGCCTCTAAGGGTAAGGCTGTCTTTAGGAGTGAGACCAAGTAAGTCTAGTAAGTTTGAGAGTTATATCCAGCTTTTTGTGCATGAATTTCAAACTGCTGGAAAAACTTGTTGTATGACTTCTTGCCTAGTCATAGATTATTAAGCTCATGTTACGCATTTACTGCCTAGTTAGAATCTATAAAGGCTTTGTTGAGCCTATCTATAAACTCATTAAATAAGTGAGCAAAGGTTCAATGCTCCAGTCAATGTAGTTAGCCTGATAGTTTTGGGCCTAGGTGCTTATATGTCTTTCTTTTATATGCGAGAGAACAAACAAGATCTGGTCTTATTCTATAGTAAAGTCTCAATAAGCTGCTAGTAAGTAAAATCCTATTACTCATTTAAAGGTATTGTAGTCATTACCATCAAAATCAAGAGGTTTAATAATATGAACTTTAGGGGTTCTAAGTATAGAGGCAGGAGCAGAGACAGAAGCTAGAATGGGGGCAGAGTTCTAAATAGCAGCAGCAGCTTGCTGGTTCTGCAAATTAGCAATTATAGTAGCTTGTTACTTAAGTAGCCACTGTAAGTCATTTATATGAGTAAGCAAGTCAATTATCTATAGTTCTTACTTATTTGCTATAAACTGTGAGGATTATGTTACAAACCTAGGCACATATGCGGGACCCCTATTCTTTTCTCCACATGACTCATTCCATTCATCTTTCCTTTTATATCTATTCAGACTCTCACACTTATCTACCCCTGTTTCTTAAACACATGCTTACTAATACACGAGGTAGCATTGTGTCATTATGACTCCACATGACTCGTTCATAACAATCATGTGATAGTCGTATTGCTGCGCAGTAGTAGAGTATTTATACAGGGCCTATAGCTGACTTAGCCCCTCAGCTTGACCTCTTGTTTCTTAATCGAACTAAAGTTGTTCACAACAGTCTTGCTCAATTCTGATTGATACCTCAGGACAGAGGGCTTAAGCGCATCTGCTAGTGATAGCACAAGAGGATCTTGTTGCTAACATCCTGACTAAGACAGTGTTGAGTCTTACTCAGTGATCAACGACTTCTGAACTCGAATATCGAATTGCAAGACTTAGTGTTTTCCATAACATTAGGTCAAGCTCTACATTTTGCTGACTTATCAAGTCTAAACATAACAAAATTTCGAAACACATCAAGTTACCACCAGTAGGGACTAGGTGGGAGGAAGTGCTCTTTTGGCTCGACACTAGAGCGCTATACTTCGATAGGGCAACTAACTGTTGGGAACCTATTCCTGAAAACGAAGGACGAGAATACTTTCATCGAGAGAACCCAGACTGGGAAAGAATATACGAAGAATTTGCTAGGTACTTCCAGACAGGATAGTAAAAGCAAATAAAGCAGAAAAGAGACCCAGAAGCGACTCGAACCAAATAGAAACACCTGAACGAAACGAACCAACCAAGAAAACAGTATGAGTGGAAATCCAGGAAGCGCTGCACCCAGTTCCACCCCAAGTACAGGCTTACCTCCAGTTCCACCCCCTGGACCCCAACAGAACCCTTAGATCTATGTAAAAGAAATAAGCATCAATAAGCCTCCTATCTTTACAGGAGCAATGAACAGAGCTAGAAAATGGCTAGCAGATGTATGAGCATACCTGATGCTCAACCAAGCAGTCTATAACAACGATGAAAAGAAAATTTTATTTGCGCTATCCTATATACGATCCACAGACTATAACACAGGATTGTCTGAAGCAGAGAAGTGGGCTGATCTATGGATGGAACAACATTGGAACAATCTTGGATTATGGGCCGACTTCGAACAGGCATTCAAGGACAGATTCATCACCTCTGATGAGGCAGAAGAAGCGATTCGAGAGCTTAATAAGCTGAAAGTCAAAAACCAGAAGTACGACGAGTACATAAACACATTCCAGATGCTGGCTAGACAGGCAAAAATCACTGAATATAATGCCTTGATGCCATACTTCTTACAAGGTTTACTCACAAAACTAGTCGAATCTGCATACAACAGTACACAACTACCAGATACTATGGATAAATGGTATGACTATGTACGAAAGATTGGAATACAGTGGAACAATATGAATTAGCTACTTCAGGGAAGAGGAATAACTGTAAAGACACCTGCAATGAAAGATCCTGATGCAATGGATGTAGACCGAGTTCAACTGTCGAAGAATCAAAGAACAGAGTACCTAAAGGAAGGGAAATGTTTCAATTGTGGAAGGAAGGGACATATCAGTCGAAACTGTAACACAGAAAGGAACTCAAATGGAACCTGGAGACTGAGAAACAATAACAACTGGAATAATAACCAGAATAACCAGAATAACCAGGGATCAAGTAACCCAAGGCCTAGTGGTTTCTTCAAACAGAGACAGGTCAGACAGACTGAAATAGAAGAACAGCCGGAGGCACCAGCACCACAAATGATGGAATATGGTCTATCAAGCAAAGCTCGTGCAGCGCATATAGCAACTCTCTTAGGAGGAATAACTGAAGAAGAACGGAACAGCATCTTCAGCGAACTTAATGAACAGGGTTTTTAATAGGGAGACGTAGTTCGATGTTACGATCTCCTGATGTACAAGTTTCTCATGTAATTGTTTGTGATCCAAATACAAGTGCTCTTACTATTCCCATAACAATAAACACGAAAAACGAAAGCATCGAAACCACAGCCCTCATAGATTGTGGAGCAGAAGGAACCTTTATTCATAAAGAACTAGTAAAACAACACCAACTGCCAACCTATGCACTGAATAGACCTATCATAGCTTGAAATGTGGACAATACAATCAATAAGGAAGGTGTTATCACTAAATACACCAAGTTGAACCTAGGACTTAACACAACAGATGAACGGCTTTTAATAACAAACACAGGCAAATCCCCAATCATACTAGGGCTACCATGGTTAAAACAAGTAAATCCTCAGATAGATTGGGCAAATGGAAGCATTGAATTACCGGAACACATACTATGATCTTTGGCTATATCTAAAGTAACCTTTGCAACAACTCTGGCTCAAAATGTAAAAGACAATGAACCTCATACTATACCACTAGAGTACAAGGACTTTAGAGACATATTTGATAAGGCACAAACAAACCAACTGCCACTGTCTCGAAGCTATGACCATGCAATAGAACTCAAATCGGACTTTGTACCAAAGAATTGCAAAGTGTACCTGCTAACATTAAAAGAGGAGGAAGCATTGGACACATTCTTACAGGAAAACTTGGAAAAAGGATTTATTCGACCATCAACATCACCACAAGCCTCCCCATTCTTCTTTGTTGGAAAGAAAGACGGAACACTACGGCCTATACAGGATTACAGACTATTAAATGAAGCAACAATTAAGAATACGTATCCATTGCCACTGGTTAGTGATCTACTAGACCAAATAAAAGGATATAAATTCTTTACAAAACTGGACTTACGAAACGGCTACAATAATATACGAATCAAGGATGGAGACCAATGGAAAGCAGCATTTAAAACAGCTAGAGGACTATATGAACTGATGGTCATGTACTTTGGACTTTGCAATTCACCAGCCACATTTCAAGCCTTTATGGATGACGTCTTTCACGAACAAAAACAGAAAGGAGGATTACTTATCTATATGGACAATTTGCTTATTATGGGTCAAACAATTATGGAACTACAAGAATGAACAAAGGAGATCTTACAAGTTTGTCGAAACCACAGACTGTCAATAAAGATTGAGAAATGTGTGTTTCATAGGCAGGAAGTTGAATACCTAGGACTTATAATCAAACCAAACCATATTGCGACAGACCCTACTAAACTTAAAGGAATACTTGAGTGGCCATTACTCAAGAAACCCAAAGACATACATCGATTCTTAGGATTCTGTGGATTCTATAGGAAATTCATACAAGGATACTCTCAGATTACACGACCATTAGAAAAGCTTAAACAAGTTAAAGCAGTATGGGAATGGAGTAAAGAAGCACAACAAGCGTTTGATACATTAAAAGAACATTTTTTGAACCTATCAATGCTACTAGTACCTGATAAAACAAAGCCTTTTATACTAGAAACTGATGCATCTCTCGAAGCATGGGGAGCAGTATTAAGGCAATATGATCATAATGGGGAACTCAAAGCATGCTCTTATTTATCAAAAGCCTTTAACCCAGCCGAAAAAAACTATCAAATATATGATCGAGAGCTATTAGCAATTGTACGAGCTCTCGAAACCTGGAGACACTACTTACTAGGCACCCCACATCCTGTTACAATATGGTGTGATCATCAAAATTTAACCTATTACAAGAACCCACAAAAATTAACTCCTTGACAACGACGATGGCACCTCTTTCTATCACAGTTTAATATCCATATCATGCATGTTCCAGGAACAAAAATGATACAGTCAGATGCTCTATCACGATGGCCAGGGTATAATCAAACAGAGGAGGAGGAAAGAATCACTATGCTACCAGAAAACACCTTTGGTCATGATCTAGACCCCGACCATCTAATAGGAGATAACTATGGGTACTCAAATGATGGAAAGATTATTCAAATCTCTGTAATAGATACCGAACTACAACAAAAGATTAAAAAGGGCCTAGAAGAAGATCAAATAGCACAACAGGTTATTAAAGGGCTCACAGAGAAGGAGTTAACTCCACTAAAACAAGAACTAGCAGGATGGAAATATAATGACGAACTACTGTTATTTAAAAATCGAACCTACATACTAGCAAATCTCGAACTAAAGCAAGAACTACTTAAGCTTTACCATGACTTACCATCACAAGGTCATCCAGGAATCTTTGGAACTATGGCAAATATACAAAGATATTTCTGGTGGCCAGGAATGCATGCTTTTGTTAAGAGTTATGTACAGGGATACGCATTATGTCAACAAATAAAGGTCAACACACATCCATCAGCACCTCCTCTTGCACCTATTAAGGCCGATCTGCACGCATACCCATTTTCAACAGTTACTATGGACTTCATTACTGATTTACCAGAATCAAATGGATACAATGCACTATATGTAGTGGTGGACCACGACTTAACAAAGGCAATAGTTCTTATTCCATGCACAAAGACAGTTGATGCGATTGGAACAGCAAGACTTTATCATGATAATGTATACCGAAGATTTGGACTTCCTAACAGAATAATATCTGATAGAGGACCACAATTCTCATCACAAGTATTCCAAGAAATGAACAAACGATTAGGAGTCACATCGTCTATATCAACAGCCTTTCATCCACAGACAGATGGACAGACAGAGAGGACAAACCAGGAAATCAAAGCCTATCTACGAATTTATTGCTCTAATCACCCTGAAACCTGGACAGAACACTTACCATTAATGGAGTTCTCACATAATAATCGTGTTCACTCGGTGACAAAACAGACACCTTTCTCATTGTTACTTGGATATCAACCACAAACAATACCACATGTAATAGAAGACACCAATATTCCCTCCTTATCTGAACGATTGAAACAGCTAAATCAACAGAGAAGCGAAGCACTGGCAGCATATGAGCTAGCTCACGCACTAATGGCACAAAGAATTCAATCAAAGTTCAAACCGTTCAAAGAAGGAGATCTAGTCTGGCTTGAGGCAAAGAACATCAACTTAGGGGTATTACATCGGAAATTAAAACCAAAACGAGAAGGACCATTCCCTATTACTAAGGTGATATCTCCATGGGCTTATAAATTACAGTTACCGGAACAATGGAAAATTTTCCCTGTCTTCCACACTTGCCTCTTATCTCCATATAAAGCCACCGAAGCACATGGTCTTAGCTATTCAGAACCCCCACCTGATATCATAGAAAGGGAGGAAGAATATGAAATAGAAGCTATCGTGGGACACAGCCCAAAGAATGCCCGAAAACCCCGAAAGTTCTTAGTAAAATGGTTGGGATATCCATCATCAGAAAACACATGGTACAAACCAGAGGAGCTATCACATGCAAATGAGATTCTAGACGAATATAAAAAGACCCACAATCTACTGTAAAACCCCAGCAAATAACCAACTACTGCTAAAACAAACATGTCTGCTATCCGCTATTTAAACACTATTACCCAAAGAGGCCGAAGAACCGAACATTTTTATCCACACTCCACCCCTTCCCAATCTTCAGTCTCTACAGACTCGTTACTCCCAACCTTAGACCCAGGTGACCCCCCCTACTTCAATAACAATGCTACACTACAAATGAAACGACGACTAGCCGCTATTCTCTGTACCCCAGACCGACTCACCATTACTCGTAACCAACAAAAGGAGTTCTACCAAATCCTTCGAAGACCTGCATACGCACCCCTTAACTATTGGCTAGACGACTTCGAAAGGTCTCGAGACCAAGGCAAGATCATGCAAGAAGTACTTGATGAACTCGAGCATCAAATAACCAAATTAAGGAATGACATACAACACCATAAGAAAAGGGCAGCAAAAAGTATGCAAGCAGCCTTTACCTTAGGACGAGCTAGCCATGTTCTAGGAAAGTTCATTATGGATGATGCATTATTTCCACCCGAACAAAAAGATGCAGTCTTTGATGAAGGTGATTTATTACCTGTTTACATGCATGGAAAGGGAACTCGAGAAGACCCCTGCTATTTTGACGAAGAATTACCTAGTGATGATGATGATGATGACGAAGAAATGAAGGATAATAAGATAGACGAAGAAAATAAAGAAAACATACCTGACAGCGAACCACCAAGAGCATCGGCCAATAACAAGGATGTCCAAACCTTACCTGCACAAGAGGAAGAAGAATACAGCTGGACTAATGATAGTGATAAGCGTCGAGTGGCTATCATGAACCACATATGAAGCTGTGAGGGCGAGGACCACAAGATATTTGATTGCCCTCACTATACATGCGGAGAATGCGGTAAACAAGCCCCAGGACATGGAATGGTCGAATGCGAAAAATACTTTTGCAAAATGTGTCAAGAACCAGCTCCAGGACACAATTGGTGGAGCTGTGGCGAGGAAGGCTCTGACAAACAAGGGCCAGAATCAGGAATCGCCTAAGGAAAGGTATCGATCTACAAGACTAACCCCCACTCAATTGCTTCGTCTTTCATCTTCTTTGGTTAAATTTTCTTATTTATGCCCATGATTCCGGCAAGGGAAGCACTTGTACACTATAATTCATTGCTGTAAAGGAAAGCGATTCCTCACTAATTTGCTTTAAAGCTTTTAGTGTTTATAACCCTATTTATTTATCTATCGGGCATTCCTTTTCTTTGCTTTATCCCCTAACCACCTTCTTAACTATCGACTTTAAGCAATACATGCTTGGATGATTTATTTAATTTGCAGTTGAGGACAACTGCGCTTAAAGAGGGGGTAATGTTACAAACCTAGGCACATATGCGGGACCCCTATTCTTTTCTCCACATGACTCATTCCATTCATCTTTCCTTTTATATTTATTCGGACTCTCACACTTATCTACCCCTGTTTCTCAAACACATGCTTACTGATACACGAGGTAGCATTGTGTCATTATAACTCCACATGACTCGTTCATAACAATCATGTGATAGTCGTATTGCTGCGCAGTAGTAGAGTATTTATACAGGGCCTGTAGCTAACTTAGCCCCTCAGCTTGACCTCTTGTTTCTTAATCGAACTAAAGTTGTTCACAACAGTCTTGCTCAATTCTGATTGATACCTCAGGACAGAGGGCTTAAGCGCATCTGCTAGTGATAGCACAAGAGGATCTTGTTGCTAATATCCTAACTAAGACAGTGTTGAGTCTTACTCAGTGATCGATGACTTCTGAACTCGAATATTGAATTGCAAGACTTAGTGTTTTCCATAACAGATTAGGGTTATTCTATTATTGCCAAGTAGGGGTAGCCTTTTAGTTATTGATAATAAGGTTGATAGAAAAAGAGGTACCTTTGAACCAAATATGGATGTTAAGGGTGGTGTTGATTGATAAGAGTTCAAGAGAGTATACAATAGTGTAGTGAAAGTAGATGTATAAGTGAAGAGTCAGCTTAGATAATAGAAACCTTAAACAGCCATAAAGTAATATACTGATATTTAAGTATTAGATAAGTAAAGTATAACTTGAGATGATGTGATAAGGTGTGACAGGGTAGAGGGTTTATAGAGTGTGAGAAAGTTTTTGTGGAGCAGTAAAAAAGATAAATCCCTTCTCTTATAGTGAAAAAAAGATAAAGAGTTTATATTGTAATAGAAGATAAGCATAAGACAAGAGAGAGCTTTGTTCTAATGTCAGCAACTAGAAAGACCTTATACCTAATAAGTACTAAGTAGAAGCCATAAAATGAGAGGAATAAGTATATAGAGATATTAGAATAAGATAAGAACAAAGTTAAGTTGTACATGAGCTACTAGACAACCTTATATATTGTTAGAGTGCGAGAATAATAGTATATATAAGGAGGTCATATGCACAGCTTGTATAAGTCATATGACTAACAAATGTCTAAGAAAGGAAAGATTGGCTTTTAGCTTTAAATAGTAAAAATAGAGAAAAGTAAAAGATATAAAAGGAAATTAATATGTATTACTATCTACTCGTAACATAATATATATATTTTATCAATATATAATAGAGTTAAGATAGTTTTGAAGGCTTATAAAGGCCCCACTAAATATTAACTTTATAGAATATTAGTATATATATTAAACTTTAAATAAAAAATTTGAGCTAAAATAGTGCTATATAAATTAAAATAGACCCCAAAATGCAAAACTATAAGTAGGAAAGAGATATAAAGAGAGGGTGGGCTTAATTTGGGAGATAATTATAAACTCTCTTAGTATTTTGTAAATAAAATTATTTTCACAAATCTAAAAAATTTAATTTTTTAGTATATTATATATATTTTTTTTATTGTTTATAATCTATCAAATTTTAAAGCTGGGTTATCACTCAAAACAAATTTATTTTTTTCAATTTTGAGAGAGGTATAAAAAACTAAAAATTATATAAGATAAATCACTAGATTGTTAAATATAAATTTAAATTCTTATCCCTATTGTATTAAATTTTTATAACATATACTTAAGATATTATAGAATATCTGTACAAATTTTTGTATTAAAAAATTAAGTCTAAGAAGGGCTATATAAAAAGAACACAAAATAAAAATCTGGTAATTAAACTCAAATTACTAAAAGAGTGAATAATTATAAGATGTATTTATAAAACTATAATAGTAGTTATATATAAAATAATATCTAAAAACTTATTAAAAAAAAGTATAAAAAATAAGTAAAAAAAAGAGAAAAAGTATAAATTTATCTTGATAGATAGTTTTTCTAACTTTTCTAACTATTTCTTTTTATTATTACTTAGCTATTTCTTTTTATACCTTAATAATTCTCTCAATCCTTTAATAAATATATTTTAAATATTTTTTTACACAATTTAATTATTTATAATAAGATAGATAAAATAAAATAAAAAGAATAGCTATATTAATAATATAATACAATCTAGCATATATACTAGTACATTTAGTTATATAATCAATAACAAATTTAAAAAAATACTTAAAAAGTCTAATATTAATCAAACTTTGAAAATCTCTAGTATTTTTTTATATATTTACTTATATATAATATTAAAAAAAATATTAAGTTTTATAATTTATTATTTATATATAAAAGTTATTAATCATTAAATAAGACTTAATATTATTTTAGTCAAAATATTAGTAATAAAATTCTTTTATGCTATCATTAATAAATATATTTAAGCTTTTTATCTTAAGGTATTAACTAAAATTAAGTAGGACTATTATAAATAACTTTAGTTTAATTAAAAAATAAAAGGTTAAACTAAAAGGCTAAGTCAATTATAGATTTTATATAAATACTCTACTATTATATAGTAATACAACTATTATATAATTGTTATAAATGAGTTATATAGAGTTATAATGATATAATATCTTCTTATATATTAATAAGTATATATTTGTAAAATAAGAGTAGATATATATAGAAGTTTGAGTTAATATAAAAAGAAAGATAAATAGAATAAGTTATATAAAAAAAGGAATAAAAGTCCTATATATATACTTAGATTTATAATATATAAATTATTATTATAAGACTTAGTGTTTTTCTTAATAATAATAAATATATTTAATATAATATTCTCAATTATATAATAAATTATATAATAAACTTTTAAGATTAGTTTATTATTCTTAATAATAGTTTTTTTTAGAAAGAATTTCAATAAAAAAAAGAAAATTTATTATATTTAGTAAGTTTATATTTATTTTATATACTTTTTTTTAAATTTTATAATTTTATTAATTAGTGGAGAATTGCTAATATATAATTTTTTTTATACTTATATAGTTAATGTAAATCTTTTATAATGAATAATTTCCAATAGTATATAATTTAATATATTTTTAGTTTAGAAAAATTTGTATATATTTAGTTAAAAAGAAATGTAAGTAAAAAAAGTCTTTATTATAACAAATACTTAAATTTATTTAATTATAATTTTACACTTAATTAACTATATAAAATAAACAAGCAAATAAATAGATCTAGCTCAATTTTTTTATTTAAAATTACATAATACAAGCACAATAAGTACGAAGACAGATCACGATATACAATATACAAAACATTTACATTCTACAATCAAAAACATCAATCTCATTCTTACTAAAAAAATGTCATCATCAAAAATTAAAAACGTAGAGGCTCGACCTTCTTTGGAGTTGGTATTTTAGGTACATGAGGTCCGGAGGCTCGATCGCGTGTAGGCGTTACCGGGACTCCGCGGGTAGTGTGAGTAGGCGTCAATGAACCAGTGTTTCGCCCACGTTCACGCTCTCTTGTGCTACTGGAAACGCTTTTTATCATGGATGATGGAGGGGCACCAATAAGTCGCGATAGGGTCCATGGTATTTCATACTGTGCTGCTGCGGCAGACGCGATATAACGAGCAATCTCAAGATGTAATGTTGGGTAGTATGTCGTCGAAGCCTTTCGTGCAACCTTCAGAGGTAAAATCAAAGAAACGTAAATGAAAAAGGAACAGTCATTAACATATTCAAAAAGACTTGGGCTATTATACGTACTGCTATGATTCGTTCAATGCCTGAAGCAAATAGATCAGCGTGGAACCTATACGCGGAAAACTCGTTTTCACTCGGTAAGTTCAGGTCTGCGGCTGACTTGGCTATTGCATTAATAAATTTAAAGTGAGTACACTGGTTGAGTAGTAATGAGTTTAGTAGAGTTACGAGACTAGTACAAAACAAGGGACGCACAAGGTAGGACATAGCTTCAAACTCGACACCCCCGGTCATTCCTCCCGGAGCACGGGGCTTCTCAACACGTTTCTCATCTGTATCCTCCAAAAGCCAGATAGTATTACTTGGGTGACAAAATATCCAGAAATAGTCCCTGCACACATCGGAGAGCTCTTGGAGATAAGTCTTATATATCCGCGGGACATGTAACGATTCTATGAACTCATGAGGCGTTAATGGGGTTTCTGGGGCCTCAACTGGAGGTGGTGCTTTTGTCAGTAAAAGAGATCTAATGAAAGTATATAGGTTACGATGCGGTGAAGGGAGATAAATGAGACGGGAACTCTCGGTAAAGTTGAGTTCACTTCCGCCTGCCGCATCCTCCCATGCCTCTTGTCTACGCGAGCGACTTCCCGACTGTGCAGGTAGAGAAGAAGGCGGATACAAGTCAAACAGGATAAGTAAAAGCTCCGTTATCAACTGACGAGTAGCAACATCGCCTGGCTTTTTATCTGAATAGATAAGACGGATTAGTTGTGCAAATGGTGCTGGACTTGCAGAACGAAGTGCTGCGCATCCGACAGCCGAGGTCGACAGGGCTTTAAAGCAGCGTAGAATTTCGTGAAGCAGTTGATCGTCATGTTGTTCTTCTCTAGAACATTGGTCTTCGTTAACTAATAAGGTTTCCATTAACCAGGGCTAGAACCTCACCTCCACTCTACCTCCAACAATTCGTTAAGTCTTATAAGAAGAGCAGAGTAACCATGGAGCTTAAGGAATGTTTCCGTCCAACTGACATAAAAGTATCAGCCATATTTTACATGGGATAGGTTTGGGTAATTGAAAGCACTAACTTTGCAGATTCATTTCTTAAAAGTAACCTCAGTTTTTTAACAATCTCAATGTCTAAATCCAGGCTAGAAGTGCCCATCAAAATGTTTGTATACTTGGACGGTGCCATGTCTTTCGCCCATCCTTTTTGTGACTTCTTTCCTCCATCACCTTTCGAACTAACTTGCGGTAAGTGTGTTTTTGAAGGATCATATGACATGCCTCTTATGTGTTGCTTCGAGGCAGCAACACTCCCATTGGCCCGAGAAGAATTCGTAAATTCGTCGTCCGAGCTCCGACCAAGAGATATCGAAGATCTCATAGCAGCACCCAAGAAACGACCTGTTGTTCGGGGAGGTTGGGGGAAATCATAACATTCGGGCACATTCTGTTGCAATGAAGCACGTGGCGAAGTTACTGAATCACTACTTTTCGTTTTCCTGAGGGACTTAGGCGCCTTTCGGGGAGTTGTGTTATGAGAATCATTCGTCGCATGGGATACAGATAGTGGGTTGATAAACTGAGAAGAACGAAGCATCTGAGCCTTTACTGTAGAATCCATGCCGTCCAACTTTGGTCTCAAAGAGTCAGGGATCTGGAGATCATCCTTATTTATATGGTGCATTTAGTTGCGTCATACTAGTTGAAATACTAGGTTACCTACAAGTAATTTGTCAAAAGCATGAGCCATGTCATCTGAACTAGCTGGATCTGTCTTAAGTTTCTGCTGCGAATACCTCGGTCCTGCATTGGTAACGATATCATCCTGTTGTCCATTCGTATTTTGAAGAAATTGATGAGACTTTTGTACTGTCCGAGGCAAAAACATGCTATGTGGCCTGGCATTCTCTTTCCCAGTGACCGAACGATCACCAGGACCAAGAGCCGCAGGAGCTGCAAGATCGATAGCTGTATTTCTTTTTGAGAAGCCTTTGAACATTGATATACCAGACTGAGAGCGACGTTAGCTTCCTGGCTGTATCTGTACAAAGAACAAGTGATGAAAATGCTAATGAGAATGCCAATGTCAGACCGTTAAACTCAACAATGCCAGCAGCAAGAGTCCGCCGTGAGTTCAACATTCGCGATCACATGATCATGGATCTTACCTAATTCAGCGCTCGCGCCCAAACTCGCGCCTGTAATTGATGGAAAGTATATCCCGGCCAACCGGGAAATACATCTGCTACTGATCCTATG
The DNA here is from genome assembly GCA_002287475.2 of Pyrrhoderma noxium. NCBI lineage: Eukaryota > Fungi > Basidiomycota > Agaricomycetes > Hymenochaetales > Hymenochaetaceae > Pyrrhoderma > Pyrrhoderma noxium. The sequence goes on along the minus strand of CM008258.1, from coordinate 1,696,196 downwards.
TAACCTCACTTAAGCCCCCCCGTCTTTTTTTCTTCATCTCTCTCTTGTCTCCTCCCACCATCTCCAACCCCTCGTAGCTGCTACCACCAGCCCTCTTCCCCTTCACAAGCAATAACGAGTGACTTACTCATAATCTCTACTGACACCAATGGGACTTCAATGGACTCTGACTCGATACTGGCTGATAGCGTAGAAATGTGGTACTCCTAGAAGCTTCTCTCTTCAAAACGCAGACAAGAAAGACAGGATATCCAAATAAATATCATATTCCTTCATTACGATGAAGACTATTTACACAAATATTCCGAAGTACTATATGAAAAGGCATTTAACGTGAGTCGATACAAACTTTTTTAGGTTAGGCATTAAGCGAATCGGAATATACAAGGTATAGACTGTCCCGGTCATCGACATACCGCAAGGGCACTTATCGATATGGAAGTTGAAGAAGAATGGAAAAAAAGGGGAGGAGGGGGAGAAGGCGGGTAAAAGTGAGTAATAATAGTGTTGTTGTTTCTAAAAGAACATCTTTGGAGTATTGGGTAATGACTAATTCATACGAGTATTACACTTTAGAAAACGGAGGCAATCAAAAAAAAAAAAAGATATGCTACACGAAAAGAATAGCACTTCCGAAAAAGGTTTGCATCATATCACACCAATCGATGGTATCAACACTCTGCATATTACGGTAGGACCACATCTGATTTATAAGAAGCTTCACGTTGTGCACATTTCCAAAGGCCGGATCAAGAGTAGCTAATCGCTTAATGCTAAATTGGTAATGTTCTGGTTGCACAGTAAGGCAGCCTAACAGCATGAAAGGGAGGGCGAGTATTCGGTCAACATTCTTGCCTTCCAGCGCCTGTAAGGCAATGAAAAGCGCGTTCAAAGACGTTGTAACCTCAGGCACACCTTCAACTCAAAATCAGCATAAAAAAAAACAAAGACTGAGTATAAGGTCTCACCAGGACTAGATTCATTGACGATAGAAGCGAGGTACAAGGATGCTGTGTGCAAGAACACTTGAGAAACAAGACGTCGATGCTCATTTTGACTCGAGATGACCGTAGATGTGTTCATTTTGCTGCTCATCCCAAACATTGATATTTGTTGTTGATCTAAACCGGTATAGTGGGGTTGAGGTGAAACAGACGCGAGTGTTTGAGTCATCGTAGCCGGAGTAGGTGCACCTGAAGAAGTAGATGCACCCGCCACGTTCAAGATGGCATTCACGTCTTCACCTCGACCGAGCTGGAGTCCAGCAACCATCGGCGAAGGATTTACGTGATCTTCAGAGGGATGTGACGAGTGCATCTGTGACGCAGTTGCACCTGTACCTACGTCCGTCCCAGTACTCAACATGGGAGGGAAGGATTCAGCGATTGTACTCATTACAAGTCTCTCCTGGATTTGCACACCACGTGTTCTTAGATCATGTATATTAAGTGTCCCCTGCTGCCGACATATTGCTTTCCAATTCGCTAGTTCTGCAGTCTCAGCCAGAGCTAACATGATATCATCCGGACAACCCATGAAGGAATCCATAAAATTGGCTGAAGTACTGTCTTGTACACGAGAAATCGTTCCACTGAAGAGACGGCGGTAAACACTGATATAGCGTGGTGCTATCTGCAATGAAATAGCAGAAAAGATATCATACCACTGCAAACAAAGTAAATATTAATAATCAGTAAGGTGAAATTCAAAAAAATCCTGTGGGTTTAAAAGAAGCAACTATAGAAGATCAATGATCGACCTATCCCACTGAACCGCGATAGTACAACCATGCTAATTTTGTACCAGAATAGAAGAATAGAAGCCAGCCACTTACGATTGTCAGCTTCGCTGCCAATAAATCGGATTCGTTCAACGACCTTAACGTTTCTCCTGGCTTCTCGTTGTCTGGGGCGCAAATAGCGGTCGATCCGAGCCACGCGAGCGCGACGTTAAGATGCATTTGCCAGGCACCCGAGCCCCCCTGAAGAAGGAAGAACCCCACTAATTGAAGAGAAGCAAGAACATTTGCCACTGGTATCGAAGACGCCATGCTGCCACCTCCATTCATGTTAATTTGCCAAAGAGCACGATCAAAGAATTGTTGTGCCGTCGACCGGCTCGGGACAGCGTCAGGGGGATCCAACATACGAGCAACTCGAACCATTTTGTTATGCTTCGCCGCGAGAGCGCAACTCGCATTCACAAGTGCACCTTGTGGATCTTGTGTAAATAGCTAAATAAGGCAGTCAACCACGAAGTGGAGATGATCAAAAAAAAAAATAATTGGTATATCAATATTAATTACAACAATTCCAAATTACAATTTACTTAGAAATGGGTGGTACATACGTTTTGCATAACAACTCTCGCATTGTCACATGCAAACGGGAACTGCAACGGGAGGACGTCCTTAAGATAATATTGGACATGAGGATCAACTAGAGAAGGTTCGGACAGAGGATCGGAAAATTGGGGGCTCGAGGCCAAACCACGGACTGAGCCTGATGTACTTGAAGAGGCTGAACCAGACGGGGGTCGACTGATAGGCGGATTCGAATGATGGCTCTGCTGCGAGGACATGTAATTGTTGTTGTAAGGAAGTAGGGGACCTTCATCTCCGATCATGAGTGGAGAACTATGGACGGATCCAGGTATGTTCATCCCTGGTACTCCTAGACCTTCGAGGGTAGTGGCATTGTTATTGATTACGGACATCGATTCCATTCCGGTGAATGATGAATTAGGGAAATCAAACGGTGATGTGGTATGCGGACCCATATTCGGGACGCCAAAAGCCTGACCCGGCGAGAGACCAAAGGACGCATTGGACATTTGTTGAGGATAACTCTGCACCCTTCTTTGCTGCGAGTGAGTCACCGGAATAGCACCGATACTCGCCCTTCGTTGGTCAGGCATTTGCACGACGGCCTCTGGAGCAATCCCAAGGAATGGGTCAAGTTCAGAGTACTCAGCATCCATAACCGCGGACGCATGCGGAGTAAGCTGCTGTTGGGCAGTAATATGTGGGGAAGGGTAGGGCCCATAACGGTGACTTTGCCCGTGCATGTGCGGGCTGTGTCGCTGAGTTGAGAACTCGTATCCTAGAGTTGAAGAGGAAGATAGATTTCCTGAAGTTGCATCCCCGCCCATCACACCCAAGGCAACCACAGGGCCTATTCCACCCATTGCACCTATCCCTCCAAACGCGGCAGGGCTGGATTGCGTGCGATGCTGCTGCCCATGCGGACGTCCGTATGATTGAGATGGAGGTTGTGGATGTTGATAAGGGGGCTGTGTCTGTGACCCTGGGAAAGCGGTGGGGGGTGAAGTTGTGTTAGTAGAGGTGGAAGATGAACGGGCAGCATTGTTGTGGGCTAAGCGGGGCTGTCCACGGACCATGCCCGCCTTGATGAGCTTTTCCTTGATGCCAGCTTTGTAGCGCTCTACCGCTTGTTTGTCCTGATGTCCCAATATGAAAAACAGAAAATCAGTTTCATGATGTAAAAACGATGGTGATAGGATGTAAGAGAGAAGTTTTTTTTTTAGAAACAAGAAAAAAGAAAGAAAAAAGAGAGAGAAAAGAAGAAAGAAAAGGGAATCAACAAAACAATGCTTTTTACGGCTTAATTAAATTTGGTTTGAGATTTAAGGTAAGCGGATGCATTGGTAGCACTTAGCGATGATAGACGCCTGTGATTATTTTTGACCTCCGCGTCCGAAAGAAGAGAAGAAAGTTGCCGTGGGAAGATCGAAGGGTGCAAAGGAGAGAAGGGAAAAAGGCAATCAAGGGAGACAATAAACACAAACAGAAAAGGGTAAGAGAACGTGGCAAAGTGACAATGAAACATGGAGTAAATAAGGCCAAGTCGAGATCAAAGGCCCGTGGTAAACGGAATTAAAAAATAATGCATAATCAATGCTAATTAGATGGATTAGGAAAGGGCCGTATGGAGAGGGAAATGGGACGTAAAGTGGCGATGGGAATTATAAGAAGGATATCAAACGTAAATGTGAGATTAAGATAGAATAGACTAGAGTCAGAGAATTGAGAAGCAGTGCGAGCCCGTTTGTAGCTTGTATAATATCCGTTCTTCTCCCCTTTTCTCCACACTCAGGGTGAGCGAGTACAAATAAGGAGTAATGAATAGTAGTCATTGTCAAAGAGGCAGTACCATAATAATTGCCCATTGTGCCTTGCAGTATAGAAACGGTGGAAAGAAAGGAGTAGGGTTCAAAAAAGGAAAGAAAGAAAGGGGACCAATGATAGATCCACGCAAACAAGCCAACTTACACGCATCCATTGAGGCCTCTTTGGACCCCAACCAAGGCAATCGATCCGGAGGCGGATACAAGTCTGGCACGAATCGCCTACGCGTTGCTCGTCACATTTCTGTCAGAAAGAATGCGGGTAAATAGCACGGTTACAGAGAACGTATTAATTGAATCGAACAGAGAACCCAGGTCAAGCCCAAAAAAAATGAAATAGAGAAAAGACGGTCAGTACACGCGTATGTAAATGATATTTTAGCGAGGGACGCAGGAGCCGAGTACCCCCGGCATTATACACACCTTTCGTCGTATACGGCATGTCCTAGATGAACGCGTCCAATTAAAGATTAAAGGGTGGTAATTTTTCGGGGGAAAAGAACGAGGAAATGGAAAGCCCGGCGAGAGACGAGGCAAAAGATCGATCGAGAGATGAGGATGAGATAGAGTTGGAAAGGACTTGGAGTGAGCAAATTTGTTCGATCACGAAGAGAGGGAGGGAGGGAGATGAACTCACCAACAGCCGCCTTTGCCTACATTCCCGCCTGGTGGTTGGTTTGGTTGACGAGAAGCAGAGGGGGTATCCATAGCTAGTACTACTTGATTGCTTCCCGAGGGGCGGGAGGACGCGTCGGAGTTGTCAGCGTTGTTTGAGTTTGAGTCTTGAGATCCGTCGTTGTTGGCTGCAGGAGGTGGAGGTGGTGGTGGAGGTGGAGATGACGAACTGTGCGAGCTTGAGTTGTCCAAGTGGTTCTGTTGCTTGCCGGGCAGAGGGATTTTTGGGAGGGGCGAACGGAGAGCTAGCGAGGCAGGCGGCGTTTGTGGGGATGGAGAGCTGAGTGGGGAGGAGAATGAGGAGGATGGAGAGGGCGAGGGACGGTCGATTTGTGGGGAAGCCGGGTGGGGATGGTCGAACATTTGAAGGAGTCTGGAAGAGGAGGTAGGAGGTAGATATGGACCGAGAGAGGGAAGACTGAGGATGCGCAGGGATTTATGTGCATTCTTGTGTTTGTTGTCTCCAGTTGCTATTTAGCTGTTTGTCTTTTCCATCCAAATGACCGAATCGGCACAAGCTCAGATTCACGATCTCTCTTGTCGGCCAATTCTTCTTTGCGTCGCGTCGATTAACACTATCCCACCCACAACACAACACACAAATACACACCCCCCATCAGATAACGTAAGCTCATCCCGTCCCTTGATCAATAATCCTCCGAGCTTCCAGGCATCGTCCGCTTTCAATCACCGACGTCTACCCATCCCGTTGTTGCCAACTTCACTTACAACACTTTAATCTCCCTTGGATTTGTCATCATCCTCATCGATCACGGTCCTCAAACTTTTCAACAGAGATTTACAACGATATCTTTACTATTTCATCTATAATATTCTTACACAAGCAACAGTGAAACACGTCTCTCACGCAGGATCTCCCGCCATTTAACCTCTGTACTCATATTTTCATCCCGTAGGCGCCAAACCTCTTTCATCACCCCAAGCACCTCAACGCAATTTCCCGCGCCTCCCCCCTCCCGTTCAAGCACCGTCTGAAGCATATCCCGTTCATCCTTATTGTTCGTCATGCACCCCGCTAGGCAAATTGGAAATACAGTACTCCTTACGACACTCCCGTGCAGCGTCTTCGTATCGGCACTCCATGGCACTCGCCGGACCGCCTCCATAACTTCACCTACTCCGGCCGCAATCTCTTCCACATTTGGGTGGTCTCCACTCAATACAGTATGTAGATAAAGCCGTGCAGACGCTCGAAAGATATCTGCACTCAGCCGCCTTCGATTAACGAGATTATCCTGAGCATACCGTCCAGAATCGCTGGTACCTGCACTGGTATAGGCCGCGTCATTCACACAGCCTCCTTCTCCGCCTCCGCGTAGCATATTGATGCTCCCATACTGCATATCCCGATTACTTAAAATACCTCCGTATTCGGTATTTACATAGTCTACCGACGCCCCTGGACCCCTTTCTTCTCTTCGCCCCGGTCCAGGCCGTCCGAACCGTTGACCCTGCCGTTCCGAACCGATCTGCGAATCCAATGTTTTTTCGATTGCGATCCCTCGCCGAATGAGCTCGACGTTGCTCAGTCGTCCTTTCTGCATCTGCTCCTCTTTCCAAGAGGCGAGAGCACTAATTTCCGCTAGTGCAAGGAAAATCGTGTTCTCGCAACCCCAGTCCTTCAACATGGAAAACGAATCCTGGTTCTCTTCAACTTCTTCCACCCCTTCAATCCGCTTCTTCCCAAAGAGTTCCTGATAATATCTCAAGAAGTAAGGCTCCCTGATTTCAGTTACGCTCGCTAGAACTTCAAACCACATCGTGGCGTGAACAAAGAACTGTTCTAATTCTGAAAGCCGCTCGAGGTTTCCTGCCATATCTCCGTTGTCTGCCTTCTGGAGGATGACTCCTACCCATAAGCATGCGACCTCCAAGAATGGCTTCCAGTCCCCGATCCCACCAGCGAACAGTACGGAACTTACGGTTTGCAGCCCCGCTAACGCATGGTCCATCGAGAAATTCTTCTGACTAACGGCTGTATTCAGTTCCATCCTCGTATTCTCAAAGTATTCATCACTCTCTGGCTGCGCGAACGATGATAGGATTGACCGTGTTTGGCTGTCGTCAGAAAGAATAGTGCTCATCGTGCTAGAGCTGGTTGCGGAGTCAATGGACCTGGTCGGACTACTGCCCATAGGATTGGTGCGAGAGCTAGCCTCGCGCATCCGTCGTTGATGAACGCGAGCAACATGACAGATGGCATTCCGAAAAACGTTTTGTTGGAGGGTAGGCTGAGCATGATATTGTAGCCGCTCTATAATACTTTTCTCCATAAAGAAGTATTGCATTGGCAATACATAACGCATATAATGGTTGACGAGTTCCTCGTCTTCCGGAAGAGCTGGTGCAAGGAGACTTGCAAATGACAAGGGATCTAATATCTCTGGCTGTGCATCTATACTAGGATCTCCAGAGTAGAGCATTAACGCATTGGGAGAAACTGGCAGTACTTCTGCCATGTCCTGGACAATCTCATCCGGATAGTACAAGTCCCCAAATAAACTTCGTCTCCATGGTTGTAGCTCGTATCCTAACCCACTGAACTCGTTGTTCACTTGAGGGAAGGGCTGAAGTGGACTCCCGTCATTATTTTCATGGATTAGCCTAAACTGGGCCAATGGCACCGACGACCCCTGAGTTGTCAGCTGCTCAGCTGAAACAGTTTGTTCTTGAGTGTCCCGATCCGTCCCTGTGTTATGATTTGAAATTCCGTTCAAAAGGTTAAAATGCACCATAACGCATTTCCACGAAACAAAGAAATTGAAATAACACAAGAGGATATTGCGTACAGTCACGTTTTTAAAGTAAGGTTTTTCCATTTCGTGGAGATAAAACAAAATCATAAACAGACCGGTAATAGATTTTTGATTAGCGCAGTCATCATTGTATGTACGTGTGGATTTAAGTCGGAAATTTTCGAGGTATCGATAGCGACAATGGAAACGATAAACGACAACAAATAGCACATCGAGATTATAGCGAGGGGCGAAAGCGACAAATACGATCGATCCGATGGGGTGGTTGGGGTATTTACATATACAAACAGGTCAAAACAGTAATTAACGAAGGAGAGTATGAAGAAGCAAATTACAATGAGTATGTCAATTCTACATGTCTGAATAATGATCCGAGTTCTTACATGACGAATGGTTCTCCGTGTGCATACCATGTACGCTATGCATTCCTTGTTCATGGGAGTGGTTGTATCCACCATGCATCGCAACTGGTGAGTGCACAATATCGGATGGTGCTGTATACGACAGCATCATATCCCCCTGGAGTCCATACTCGTTCAAAGCAGTGGGTGAGTTGGGAGATAGTTGTGGCTCCATGGAATAATCCTGCCCTGCTCCATTTGTACCTGAATCCTCTTTATAAACACGAACGTATTCGTCCGTTTGATGCATAATTTGATGTCCATAATTCATGCCAGGCATGTCATGAACATTTGTTGGAGTAGTTATTCCATACGATGAGCACATCAGAGTGGATGTCGACGGAGCGTTTCCATATGTACACAGTCCATCGTCGTTTGAGTACGAGGGTACATTCAAATTGATATCCAAGCCGCCCCGTTGATAGTGAGATGGGTTCGTATCATTAAATCCCGAATCCATAATGAGTGGAGAATCGAATGGTTCAGATTTAATGTGCATTGCGGGCGTTATCGGCGTGACACCAGCCGACGTGTTGTTAACAAGAAACATGTTAACATCCGATCGAGGTGAAAATGGATCAGTTTCAGACGTTGATGTTGAGGAAGATGGTAATATACGGGAACGACCAGGAGGCATCGTTTCCGATATTTTTCGATAAGAGCGCGATGCGTCATGTGGATTCAGAGAAAAGGGGGTATTATAGTTCACATTACGAATGGTCCCGGAATACAAAGAGGACGATGAAGAGGCGGGGGACGCAGGAAGATTTGACGGAACCGGTGAATATTCCAGGTATGGGGTGAATGGTTGGGCATTCAAACGATTTGATATCGCATGATGAACCCCAGGAGCGGGTGAGGGTGAGAAGGGAGTAATACCCGCAGAGGATTGATTAGCGTGATGTGGATTAACATTCATGTACGCATATCCAGATTGAGATTTAATGTTGTTATGGTGATTAGAAGGTCGAAGAGAACCTGTCGAATCAGTTCTTCGATGGTGACAAGTGAATGATAAAGAAGACCTACGTGGCGGAACACCAGCCACAGGGGGTTGGTGACCTACATCGAGGGCATGACTAGGACTGTGCATGACATCACTCCCTGTAGAAGTTATGGCTCCGGATAAAATCAAGCTCTCATCTACTCTACTGTCGTGTTGAAATTGTGTTCCAGATGTAACACGATCTGGACCATTTCTAGAACGTCTCGTTCCTTGTGTGCGCATAGGGCCATGACACGGAGCACGTGGAGGAAGTTCTCGTCCCTCCGAGAGATCGAGAATGGGTAAATTGTTTGTAAGCAGAGACTCATTTGTTTCGGGACTACTGACGGAGGAAGGTGAATACGGAGGGCTAGTAATGTGCCCTTGAGCTCGGTTGCTAGTAAGAGTAACAGATGAGGTCCCAGACATAAGACTATCTTCCATGTTGGAAGATCCTAATGGGTTTGAAATCCCTGTTGACGCAGTTGGAGACGTAGATGGAGTGTGTTGCTGTTGTCGAATACGAGACGATGCAGAGTGACCCTTGATCATTCCGTTTTGTGCAAGAAAGACTTTGATTCTTTCCCGTAATTCTCGAACAACTTTACCTTCCTAGTATTAGATAATATATGTAGTAAGTAAATTGAAAGCAATACAGATCGTAGCACTTGTACAAAGATTTCCTCGGAAAAAGGATGGGTTAACAGGGGTATAGCAAAAATAGCACTTACCCTCATCCATTCAGGACGTTTCGCCCCAAATCCAAGACACTGCAAGCGTAAACGGACACAAGTCTCACATTGCCCATTCGCATCAGGATTCTCGTCACATTTCTAAGGAGTAAAGGATAACAAAAGAGGATAAGTGGACCAATACTAATAGAGTATCTAGTTGATCATAGAATATACCTTGCGTCTTATTCTACAAGTATAACAGCCAGATTTTGCGCGCAATGCGCCTTTTTGTTTGGGAGTACCACGTCTGTTATTTCCCATTTGCCTGTTAGGATTGTTGGTCGATTCGGATGAGGGGGTATGAGTAGACATAAGCAAGAAAGCAAGAGCGATAGAAAGAGGCGATGATACAGAAAGCAAGATGATAGCAAGCAAGAGTAGAGTACAGAAAGCAGGAGCAAAGGGGGCGGGAGAGAGCGTGTATGCGCTAGTGGGTAGGAGGGACGGGGGGAGATTGGGACGGACGAAGAACTGAGGGCGGGAGCCATAGATGGTCGTCGTATTTATACAATTTACACGACGCGCTCTGGTTCCAGTTAGTACTTTTATTGTATTAAATTCAATATTGTTTATTATGTAACACTGGACCCCAGCTACCCCCATCTTCGGAATCTTTTTTTTTTCCTTTTCTTTCCCTCTTCTTCTCTCTTCGCATAGTTCTCAACTTCCTTCCTTCACTCTTGTCTATGTTTGGGTAGACTCACTTAAGCCCGACTCGGTTTTTCCTGATTCTTTCCCTGTTTATTCTTTACTTTGTTATTTGTACGTGACTAAGCAAGAGATTTCTCATTTTGTTTCACAATTCGATTTATCCATTACTGGCCTGCAAACGTAAACCCATCTGCCATTTATCCTTGCATCTTTGTTCCACGTCTCAAAGAATCAGCAACCCTAATATGCTCCCTTTATGATCTCTGCCAATTTTCAAATACAGTCCAAAGGCTGATTGCTGTCTTGTATTTGAAATCAGAACATAATCATTATTATTCTCATCGTTACTTTTTCTACTAATCTCGTTGACTCCACCACTTCAGCAGTGTTAATTCACGTCCAGAATGCATAGAAGCATAAATTAAATGCAACGTCAACTCTAGGCCCGATCCCTGATGCGATAATGCAACTCACAGCAAAATCTACCTGAATCTTCCCACGGTGTTGAAAAAATCTACTTTCAAGTTCACTCTACAATCCCTCCACCCTCTAGCTCTGCCCACGAACAGGAGCTCTCGGAACGATTGTCCCTATCATGATATAAAGAAGCACTATGTCGCTGTGGCGTTTCCACTGCTATCGAAGTCGTATTGTATTGAATATTGTAAAATTTCACTGTTGCTCAGCCACACTCAGACCAATTTTGATATTCTTCACAATTCCGTATTAATGACACAATTCAGAAACTGTGCGTGTACGTACATAACTTTCTCGTACCTTCGTTGAATCTAGCCCGAAGAGGGAGTGCTGCAAACCCCGTTTTCCAAATTTTATTCATTTAAATTGGTCTTCATGTCATTTTTAACCGACTTCTTCAGCCCATGCATAGCCTACGAACTAGCCTCCCATGGTGAGAAAATCATCTCAAGACTCTACTCTTGTTTATCCTGTGCTTGACACATTAATTAATATAAGTGCTATCAGTATCAGGGCTGTTTATATCGTCGTAGTTCATTGATCAATACATTCCCAGAACTTGATATGTTCCATCTCAATTGAGGTTATCGTAACCTAATCAGTATGTATATGATATCTGGTTCGGTTCAGTCCATTCTCCTCCTTTTTCACTTTCTTGATACACGAATGTTGATGGATAGGGATGCTGTACCCTCCCAAACGTCGCCGCTGTACCGTACGTCTCCCCATATTGTAGAAGACAAATAAGGCAGGTAGAGAATGTATAATACTAGACAGGGTGTCTAGGATAGCCCGGACTTTGGTAGGATTTAGAACGAGGGCAAACTTGGATGACAGAAGTTTGGACTCGAGAACTTTATTCGTTCGTTACAAGTAACCGTGACTGGAGTCATCCCTCTTTCTTAATGGGGACAATCTGATACATAGAAAACAACTAAAAATTGTATAATTTATTAAAATAGTATTCATCTCTTTAAAAATCTCCAAATTATATATACTCAAATGCTCGAGACAAAATGTGATTAGCATAGCTCGGCTCTACTCATCATCACGTATACATATACTAATAAATTGATAGATTACCACCATCCATTCGGTGAACTACGCGAATTCCCTTACAGCTTACCATCTTAAGCCCTTTGATTTCTTGTTGTAAAGTCAAACCATAAGCCAGACTTGTGAGAATAGTATAAAAATACAACTACGAATTGGATATAATTTCTGGAATTTCGCGATCCATCATTTGCTGAGAACCTGTCATAACACACAACCAGCTTCGAACAAACAGAAGCGTACGTATCTGACTTCCCTTGTGCCGCATCTAGTTCGTAAGGCAACATGTGAGCACCCGTTTTTGAGACCCCATTAAGGATATCCTATAACTGATACGTAAAGAATTAGAGTGAATCCTCACTTCCTTGTGTGGTACGTTATAAATGTATCTTTTCCCTTGAAAATCTGCTCCGTTAGCTTCTCCACTAGAAGTTGTCAAAGGTGCCTAGCTAGTGCTTCATCTAACTCAGGTCTTGATACGTTTAAAATACAAACTTCGATAAAAAAAATTCATTCGGAGCGCCCTACCTTGTCAGCATCTGGACCATTTAACATACCTATCACTAAGTTCTCTAGGCCAGAAGTATCTTCCAAGTTCCGAAAGAGTAGCCGCCCTAGATATTATTGATAAATCCCCAGCAACGTCTCCAAATTAGTAATGATGTGCATGGTTTGGTGTATCAGGTATTGGTTCCTTCTTCTAATATGCAATGATTGATTGCTCCATTTCTCGGTAATGTTCTTACATCTTTCTAGTTCTAGTCCGATTTCCGATGATCATCTGAAGCTAATGCACATGAAACCATATGGAATCTACGCGGTGAGAATAGCCGTCTTCCCTTTACCCTAGACTGATTCTCCCTCCACCCCCCTCCCCACCCTATACTCCGTCCTAGCGATAGGTATACGGGCCTATAGCCCAGTCAGATGGCTTGAAGCGAGGGCATGTGATGGGGGCACAGTATACATTAGGGTTATCTACAGTCAAACACCCACTAAAGTCCGTAACTGTCGTTTGCGTTTTGTTACTTGTGTTTATGGTATGTCATTTGCTTTAGATGATATAGTTATACCCGCGGAGCCTCGAGCTTCACTGACACGATGTCAACCCCATGGAAGAACCGACATGAAGAGGAGAATGGCAGAACTAGGGTCGTCCATCTTACGATAATGTGATAGCATCATGCAAATGACCGATGGAAAGTGTATAAGAAGATTCCGAGTACACAGCGTCTGCCTGCTACTGGTCAATAGCGACTAAGATCAGTAAAGTTAGCTCAAAACATGTGCCATGCTTACTATAAGAGTAGTGAGTCTCCCACCAAGGTCAATGATACGACAAGAAGGGTTAGATGAGTTGCATAGAAGAAATGCCAAAGTCAGTATATATCAAATCTAAATACGCACAAACCTTTCGGAGTTACAGATTTATTGAGAGTATCTCATTGACGGAGATATCTACTATATTTGAAAGATGACAGACTCTTCTTAAACTTTCGATCGGAGCAAAGGATGTACATGTACATAGGAATACTTCAAGCGTCTAAGGGCAAGAATCGCCATTCCCCGGCCCAAATTCAATTACTTTCTGAGAAGGATGCGTACGTAGATACAGAAGTTTTCGGGAACATGTCAACGTACTGCCCAACCCTTATGGATCATACGGAAGAGCATAATCTTAATGTATACAAAAGAGGTAGAGACAAAGAGAAACAATGCCCTCAATCAGTTCGGGTGATCGAAACCAGTAAAAAGAGCTCAGACGATGGGATAAACCCTTGAAAGAATATTAGAACAAGGGAAAACTCAATTCATATTAAGAATAGGGCGACTTCCCTTGTTTGACTGAAATTTGGAACTCACTATATCTATTCCTTTTAATCAGTCACAGATTGGGTAGAAACGCGAATTACGACCGATGGATCTAGCCAGAAGTGATGATTCCTTTGTCCAGGTATTTGGAAAGAAGAGAAATTCAGTTTAATACAATAAATAATGTCGATTTAGCTGGATTACAAACACCAACAAACAACAATCCCCTTGGTTTACCCAATTTAAACTGTGTGACGTAAAGGACCCCCGGACATTCCCAGCTAACCCAAAATATTTATTGAGTTGTGCCTTGTTTACCCAGACCTTTCTAAATAAGGAAAATCCCGACAGAAGCTTTCCACGTTTTTTTACAGGCGGCAGCCGCATTTCCAACAAGAAGAACGCGTGATAAGAAACATCATCGCATAACCACGGCTACACAAGCCGCGATGATGACCCAAATACCGGGGAAAGCTCTGTGATAGCATACATTCGGGTCTTAGTAGATCCTGTACTCTGGAGTATATCAAAAAGGTAATACAGTACTCAACATGTACACGGACGAGCCACTAGTGCTTTCGATTTCCGTGGTCGAATAGAGATATTAGATTCTTTTAAAATTAACCTTGCGTGCCCTTAATTCTCATGTGGGTCCATAGAGTTTGAAACAAGCTGTTTCCCCCGTGTCTCTCTTCTCAAAAGTCCGAAACGGAAGCAAAACGATATTTTTGTGCGATCCAAGTGTGAAGTAGCAATCGAGGAGTGCATCTATACCAATCAATACAAACAAAAAAGGATGGGCCAGAGGTAGAAGCAGAAGGTATCAACAACCGATGATAGAATGCATATTAATAAACAGCTTCCGATCTTGATGGATGTAGAACACTATTAATTAATTGTTGGTTGGATTCTATGACATCCGAATTCTATTTGGGACTTTCCCTCTGGATTGTCAATTCTTCCGATGTCCAATAAGGGGTCGAACTAGTACATAATCCTAATTTTCAGCTCTAAAATTTTCGAGTTGGTGGAGGTTAGTCGAAGAGCCCAGTCTTTGTGGTATCCATAAGCGTCTTCGATTCGATTGGCCGCATTTCGTGTAAGAAAAAAGTTAGTTCAGATTAACACGAACTGTGTTTCTTCGTCAAGATCGTTGTTGGGTGTTTATTGCAACGTTGAGTACGCGATGATTTCGAGACATAACCGCATGGTTTCGTCAAGTTTTTCATGTTTCTGAAAGAGGAAATCTATCTTCTTCCGGAATTCCTGCCGAATCAAGATAAAACGACTTTAATTATGGAGAGAACCACAGATAGTCAATATTTCGAAATCTCTTAGTCAGAGTGAGCTTCAATGACTGCAGTACCCTCGTCTGGTAGATCATTTTTTAAAATCGGTCCCAAAAAACTTTTTTTAGTATCTAAATTCCCTGTTCACTCTGACCACTATTTAACCCTAAATACATGGATATAGGAAACAAAAACTTATGCGAATCAGAAACATAGGGTTGGCTGACTCATTGTATTCTAGTTTATTCCATATCGATAAAACGTTCATGTCGTATACAATTGCAATACAAAATGGTTTTATCAACTCCGCAATCATGAAAAGGCTATGTATTCAAAATCTCAACCGATATAACGGTATGCTTCGTTAGAAGGTATGGAAACATCAGAAGAATAGAGAAATCGAAGAAGGGGAAAGGATAAGGCAATGAACGCAGCTGCAGCGGTCCTATTATCACTACAATATTACCGGACTTACTGGAGAATTCATTTCACTGCATTGCATTACAGTGCAAATTCGGTAAACTAAGGAACACTGCACTAACCAAAAAAAAAAACAATTTTTTTCACTGTCCTCTGACCTGAGAATGAATGATATGTACACATACATTTTCTTGCTACCTTTGTTTTTATTCCATCTGCATCTGAGGCAGACAGCATACATATCTTGAGACTGTAATGAGGGAGTGTGGGTAAAATAGAAAACGCGGGAATAAAAATGACTTCAGCCCGTTGATCAATTGTGGGCAAAGAAAATGAAATGTGGGTCGGGTGAAAATTGTTGTAGAAGTCAGAAACAATAGAAGCCAGAAGCATAAGATATCAAAAGAGATAAAAGCAATCCTATAGGAGGTATGATTTAATGCAGTGTATAAAACGAAACAAGAGCGGTAAAATAGTGGTGGCAATATATACAAGAACGGAAAAAGTCAGGAAGAGCGGGAACTTTGTTGCTATTCAGAGGATTGAGCCCCCACAAGTCCTCCAGAAAGTCATTAATGGTGTTCATCCCGACCGAGTGCAAGTGCACTCGTTCCACTAGCACTGCGTTTCCGCCCACCAGTGGAGGTTGACGATTTGATGGCTGGGGCTGAAGACGCATCTGCCCCAGACGTTGATGTAGTATTCTGTGAGCTTGCTCTTCGCGCAATGAGTGCACGAACTGTGCTTAGCCATTTTATCTCTTCTTCTTCACTTGGTGCACAAAGAAGTAAGGCTCTTTTCATCGTCACAATTTTGAAAGTGAATTGAGCCCCTCCTGGGCCGCTTGTCATGTTGTCGTTTTCAACTAAATCTTCGGCTGCTGTAAAAGTGGGTGAAATTGAAGATGAAATACTACCCTTTTCTCGGCTTAGATCATATTCCAAGGCATCTATGACTGTATTGATTTCAATAGAACGTCTACGCTTTGTATCCTAGAAGCCATGGTAAGTAAGGAGTCAACTTCAGCACCTCCGGATATAGATATATGAAACTAACCATATGACTAGCACTGTACATGAGCCTCTCACTTGTGAGGACAAACCACCTCTTCCTCCAGCCCCGACGTTTCGAACGACACTTCATTAAGTAGCCTGAAAGTAAAGCCTTTTGAGGATCCTTGCTGTTGTATAATGCAGCGACTTTCGATGGAGAAGAATTGACAGGGCCAGATGGGCCAGACGAGTCTCCAATAGCCTGGTCGTCGGTGTCTGATTCAGACGTGACCGGACCTTGAAAAGCAATACTGCGCGTTGAAGGTGGAGATGGAGTCAATACATTTGCAATTGGAGAATGCTGAACTGTAGCGGGCTGTCTTGAGCTACTAGCAGATGCTGGAATTGTTATTGGGATCGAAGCACTGTTTCGTGTAGAGGTTCCTAGTAAAGTTTCCCGAGTTTCATTCAAGCGCTGAATCCAGTCATGCATATCTTGTTCAGACTGCGCTTGTAGATAGTATGTACGTGTGGGAGAGACTAATACAAAACTGTGAGGATGTCGCTTCAATTCGACGGCGGAGCAAGAGTGAACATCGGAAAGATCCAGAAGCCGCAGTAGCTGATACTCCGCAGAAGATTTGTAGAAGGCAAGTTGAGAAGGCCGAAGTACAAACCACCGTTTCTTCCAAGTCTAACGGACATTTCAGGTGGCATGAACATCAACAAGTTTAAACCACTAACCTTCCTTCTTTCGCCTTTCTTCCAAAGATACCCGGTTTTGATAACACTTTCCTCATCTTGATGTTTTCCTGCATTGTCTTCGGGGTGTTGTTCATGGTACCATTCTTCATCTCCGTCTTCATCTTCGTCGGTTTCTTCATCCCCACTTGCACTTCGACGCTCTGCTATCGAAGATAGAGGCTTAGAAGAGGCACTAGTGGATAATCCGAAGGATAAACTATAATTATGATTCTGAGCATGCCCATGAGGATGTGCAATAGGATGGGGGTTTGAGCCTCCCGAGGAATGGGCGGTAATAAGAGGTGACTGATCGGGAGAAAAGTAAGAGTCGGAGTCGCTCTCGGTTCCAGACACTGGCTGAGATGCGTTTACGGGCTGGCTTAACAAAAAAGGGTTGTGATTAGATCGTTGTTAGCGAATGGGCGCAAGCATAATGTAGACTCACGTTAACATGCACATACAAGAACCGAACATTCAAAGATAAGAAGACATTATGGGAAAGAATGATCGTCAGTTAATTGAGACGGAGACGACAAAGATATTTGCCAAGCTGCAAATACAAAGGGATGTGTCGACGAGACGTTGCGACATTGGAAACACACCTTGACGGGCTTGTTATGAACCGACAACTTTCTGGATATTTCTTGGGGAGTCGGGGGAGCGGCTGAGCCGCCAGCGATCTGTTGGCTCTGCCCTGTTGATACCATTAAAGATCAGCGATTGTATTAAGAAGGCGAGTACCAGAAGTGGCCAGAAACGATGTATTTCGACACAGGTCCTGTGTCTAGCAACGGCGTGACAACGGCCACAGTGATGGTGTGACATTCAGATGGTTGTGACTTATCAAGTCTTAAAATTGCCTCCCCTTGCACAAGCAGAAGAGGAGATTAATCCAAGTACATAGATATATACATGGCTGTATGCCCCATCAAAAGTTCTGAATAATGAGTCGTCCATTTAATCTCGACATCTTGCGTATTACATGCTTCTTTCAATAGTAGGGTACAGTATATCTATGCATGTACCAGATCTGAATTAGATTGCGTAACACGCCTCTTTTGGAATCGCGAGTCGCATCCTCAGATAAGGCTTGTCTACTCCGCGAAGTACTACAACTATCCCCTATATCCGTACAGCATGTCTGAGTCCAAGTTCAACAAGGCAGTGTCTATCGTCCAGAATCTCCCAAAGGATGGACCCGTGAAACCTACTCAAGATGAACAGCTCTATGTATGCTATCTTTTTTTTTTATAAAAAAAAATAACGTTTACATCTTCTCCTGACAATATGCACCCTCTCTAGTTTTACAAATACTACAAACAGGGTTAGTTTCATTTTGATTGTGCTCGTCACCATCTCTGTTGTTTTTCAAAAAGATAGGGGCTTAGCATATATGTATAGCAACCATTGGTGATGCAAATGTCCCTCGTCCTACTGGCCTGCTCGATTTCACAGGGAAAGCAAAGTGGTCAGTGGAAAGAAACATCACTTACAATATGATTCTTAATCCTGTAATCTAGGGACGCATGGAATGAAGTGAAGGGAACCTCTGCAGAGGAAGCTCAGAGACTTTACGTGGAGAAATTGCTTGAGGTCAGTCAGATCGTGATTCCGATAAAATACATCATGGACTCAAGAACCCTCTTCTTGCATCGCCTATCTTTGTTAAATGTATCGTGATTTTAGATCCTCGAGAAAGCACCGAAAGAATTTGCCGAAGAGTACATCAAGTCCATAAATGAAGCTTAGATAAAAAGGAATTGTAGTCATGTAAAAAAAATCAACAACGGCTGTAATGTGTATAC
The DNA here is from genome assembly GCA_002287475.2 of Pyrrhoderma noxium. Lineage (NCBI taxonomy): Eukaryota > Fungi > Basidiomycota > Agaricomycetes > Hymenochaetales > Hymenochaetaceae > Pyrrhoderma > Pyrrhoderma noxium. The sequence continues at coordinate 1,677,235 of CM008258.1, read as the reverse complement.
ATCCTTTTCAAAACATGCTATAAGAAAAGGATCGATACCCGAAATTAAACGAGATAACCTCTTTTCTTCCCATCATAATAGTAAGAGATCCTCGACTTGATACATGGCGGGAAATGAAACCAATACCATTGTAGGATCGGTTTGTTTATTAATGTAACGCGCCATAGATGCTCGGTTACAATGAACAGGGCAACACTCTAAGATATGATATGATCAGTAATTATATTAGGTCTGTGCAGATATCATTTTTTAGAAATAAATGTGTGTGATTTGGTGAAGGGATCCTCCCCGAGATCACCTTTTCAGGTACATACATATACACATTAGAATCAAATTCACCAGTCTTATGTCTCCCACTCGCTCGGGAACAGAACATTCCGATGTAAAACAATGGGGCTAAACAGCTTCTGTCAAGTTCAACAATATCACTAATTGTATTTATCAGATACTCAGAATCCATCAGTCTTCTTACCTGCTAGCGGTAGTACTTACTGGGAATGACGACGGCGTAAAAAGCGGGGTCATTCTAGAAACTTGAGGTACCACAGCAGTGTACAAAATGGTAATAATGACTATGCAAAAAGTGGTAAACAAAATGTCTTCGCGGGCTGGCACCAAAAATACTCTTAAGATATCCATAAACATAATATACAATTAAAAATCTGTCCTATCTATATTTTATAAGTCAATACATTTCTGTGAAACAATTGGAGTCACCCAAACTGTGGATATATTACAATATATTTTTTCTACATTCTTTCAGCGAAATATGTGCAATTTGACGGCAGAAGCAGCACCCCATTTGGTGCAATTCCTATTCGACTTTAAATTTCGTAAATCCCTGGTTATTCGTAGCGGACTTCCTAGTCTGAATAGATGTTTCCTATTGATGTCAGTCAAAACTACTGTCTCATCGCAGTTAGCTTATCAACAATTATGGGCTAGCACGAAAATCTAGACTAAATTTATCTTGGCACGTAAGTATTAAGATAAGTAAACCACTACTTAAAGAGTAATTTCAAATCCTTAATTAGCATCAATCTCCAAGACAAAAATAGACTTCGGGTTTCATGTAATATCATTTGACCGTTGTTAACCAACTGATTCTGAAACATTATCGACTCTGAGATTGATACTTCACAAGTATCTGGAGTCCAGCAGGATTTTCTCCTTCTGGCGACGATATATCCCAAGCCTTTACTGTCTCATTTCAATTGTGTGATTCATGGACAATGAATGGAAAATCAATACAGCACTAGAAGATGAAGATGTATCCCCGTAGATTTCGGGATAAAACCTATGCTAATTAATCCCTCCTCCATCAATCAAGATGAGATAGGAAATAGCAACTTTTGGAATTCGCCTCTGGTAAACAAACAAAAAGGTAAACAAATAGAAGTTTTTTACCCTCCCCCACTCCCCCTGGGCTCGCCCTTACAAAGCTAGATGTCGGTTGTTATGACTGTGGGAGGAGGGAAGTAAGAGTGTAATACCCGTATGTATTCTTTCTTGGACACTCAGACCTATTCCTTTCAATAATCATCTCATCTCAAGTTTTAGGGTCCACACTTATGTAATGAAATATGCTGTTTCACAGGATTGATCATCATCTCCGTTGTGTCGACCCGTGCAGGGAAGCATGATGACCACGTTTTCGGCCCTAGGAGAACAAATGAGGGAAACTGTGTGAGTTATTAGTATTCGCTTACGAACACAGCTTACGACAGCTATCAATCTTATTTTCCCACTTTGCCAAGAGATAGGGTTCTTTAATTTGATCTCTACTAATCACGTTTCTTCCTTCAACTAAAATGAAATAGATATTCCTAGACACGAGTATGATCGATTCATTGTAATTCAGGACATGATTTTTTTAAGCTGATTTTGTCGGCAATTTCTTTCCAGCGATCGCCGGTTGTGATTTCTGATTCACTGGCACAATCTGATGATTTTCTTTGAAATGAAAACGGACACCGAAGAGTGATCTAGGTTTAAAGAAATTCCGTTATCCTGTGAATATGGAGTCCAGGGGCAGTATGCACCAACTAGATGGGAATTGAAGAAGTAATCGGCAACTCTACTGATAAACTCAAAATCGCATGTTGGTCGGGATCTGTGTCATTTCCGTTGTTCTCGGTTTTGAAAGGAAAACGTTCTCTGTTACCCCACCGCAGAGGTTATAAACTCAAAACCCCTGAGGAATTTTATTAATTTATTAATGAGGGTGAAAACAGTAGTTCGTAGGTTTTATCGGATCATAATATATTACATTTAATCGATATTCACATGCACATACACATACACAAATGTCTGCAATAAACAAAATAATGGCGCTTTTCAGAATCAGACTTCACTTAAAGAGATAAAAGACACAAGACCAGACCAGTAACGGAAGGTCGTTAGTTATGCGATCATCTAAGTCTGCTACAAATTGAAAATATCTCTAAATATTACATCCATTAAGTTTTATGTCCATAATTTCATGCCGGGTCGTAAAGATAAAAAAAACCAAGAAGAATAGAGGGACCAAATGAAGGGATATGTAAAGCGTCTGCATAACAAAAATAATATAATGTGAGCAAGAAGACTTCGGACCCTCAAGTTAACATAAAAGCAAAAACAAAAACGAGAAAATCAGTGGATAGCAAATTGTCCTTAATATATAAGTTCATTAATTGTCAGAGCGTTCGCTGATAGAATGATTATCGGGATTAGTAACGAAAAGATCTGGCCGGTGTACTAAGCTATATTTCATATCGACAGGCTTCGGACTGCGCTTCATTGGGCTGACAGGATCCCGAGGGACTGATGAATCTAGTGACATTCGACGTTCATACTCCGCTATTCGGTTAGCAACAAACCCATTAGACACAGATACTCTTCCATTTGCTACAGGACGCAATGGGGGAGATGAAATAGGCTCTTTATTTCTGGGTATATCTGCTGGTTTATCCGATTCGTGCGTATCAGGTGCCAATAAGCTATTCTCGGGTTGTAAGTTAGGAATAGATCCAATGTAGGGCTTTGAATGCCCACTGGTAATATCTTGGCTGTCCGTATCGTAAAGCAAATAGTTGTCATTTAACCCAGAGTCCCGATCAAATGTAGAACTAGACTCGGATCGGCTCTGTCTTCTCCCTATACTTTCCGTGTAGCTAGGAGAGTATTCAGTAGTTGAATTTGTTCCCTCACGAAGAATGACAACATGCCGGCAATTCTCTCTAAAGCCGCTGAGTCCGCTGTCTGGTTGGTCTTGAGAGAAGTTTTACTTTGTTCGTGTCTACGATCAGAATATATTCCCGCGAAATCACTCCTCCCCTTACGCGTATTTTCTGTAAGAAAAGGTATAGAAGACCTGGGGCGGGCAGAGGAGTCGAAACTAGCCTCCCTTATCGCACCAAGGCGTACAGGAGGCGGGTTCGGATCTCTGAAGTCCAAGTTCGTTGGTGGCCGTGTTCTTAACTCGTTCGTGCTCTGATCACGTAACGAGGAACGTTTTAAACGAGACCACCAGGAATCAGAACGTTTAACTGGACTAGACAGTGAGTTGATTGGATCGATTGGATCAAGTATAGATGTTGTACGTGGTCGTGCTGGAGTTATTTGGGAGATGGGCGTCTGGATCGAAATTGAGGAGTGATCACTAGTACTGCCATCTTGGATATAGGATACAGAGGAGCTTTCTATAGTGAATTTGGACGAGGTTGCCGTAGGGAATGTTTGTAGTGAAAGGGAAGGTTGTAAAGCTTTCATTTCTGATGAATATGAGTTTTCGACATTTCCACGTTCCAAATTCACAGAATCAACATTATCCGTTAAGGACTCTTCAAGCGATAGGCCATGCGCCTGAGAACCCGCTCTGTCTTGGAAAGGATCAGAGTAACTAGAAGTTTGTTGGAGTTCTTGACGAGCCCCTAGTGGTGTCACCGAAGTATTATCCCCAAGATCATTCATAATTTCATTAGTGGCCTCGGGCGAGCCCAAGTTTGGGACATACACTTCACTCTTGTCGTTTAAAAGTCCTTCACTATCGTCAAAAGTTTCCAGCGGTAGAGAAACCTCTTTCTCGTGCCCACGGGAGCTACCTCCACTAACGATACGTTTCACCCCATTACCGACGTGTTTTAGGGAACCACTAAACAAGCGACCAATCGAACGCCTCTCGGACACTAAGCTTCCATAACGTTCATGCTCATGTGGAGTGTCAGATATACTAACCCAGCTCCTTGAGCTCCCAGTTCGAAAATGACGGGGTACATGCCTAACAGCAAACTCTGAAGCATCTTCATTTGCAAACATGTCGATTCTCCTGCGGCTACCAGAACTGGCCTCTCGTAATCTCCTGCTCAGACCCAAAATCGTCCAATGTTCTGGCTCTCGCATGCGTACTTTCTCTCCTTTGGCAAGCCCACGACGTGCTTTGAACCAGGAGAGAATGCTTATACCCACAAACATCTCAGGCCCCGGTCCCCCTTCTTCATCGTCCGAAAGCAGATGAAAACGCTGCTGTGATCTTTTACGCCTGATGATAATGACTACCACGATACCAACCGCAAGCGCGACAGCCAAGACTCCCAGAACACTAGCTACAGCTATGACAGCCGTCTCTTTATCGTTATTCGCCGTTCCTGCAGTCTCAGAGGGTAAAGTTGGGTTTCCGGTGGAATGAGAGCCACCGAGGTTGGTAGTCGTTGTACCCGACCCGATAGTATGGGAATTGCCTGGAGATGGGCTTCCAGTACCAGATGACGTGGGGAGTGTCGTTTGAGACGGGTTTGACTGAGGAGTAAAAGTCGACGTAAACTCGTTCTTACTATAATCATAAATAAGTAGTTCCGTTGATGCGCCAGCGCTGGTACCATAACCTAGTTTGAGAGTAGCATTAAAGTTAAAGTAATAAAAATAACGAATCTATACGGATCAACTCACCAAAACCTATAATAACCTGTGATCCAACTTGAACGGCGGAATGATCTCTTCGAGCTCCAATTTGTGTTAAGACCGAGATATTTGTCCATGTCATCGGGCTAGAAGTCGTGTCTAATATCCAGCCATCACTATAGGTCGTCTGAAATTCGTTATCCGAGCCACCGTGAACAAGTATCCTATCCCCTTCAATCCACGTACAAGCAAATGCGCGACGACCCACGGGTAGATTAACATCAGACACACTTTCCAAAGACCAGCTTAAAGAAGATTGTGTGGTATCGATGCTCCAGATAGTAGAAAAAGGAATCAACCGAGATTCGCTGGCTGAGTATCCTCCAAAAACAAGAATACGTCCATCTGAGAGGACTACGGATGCATGACCATATATATCAGGCGGTCCGTTGTCTGAAGGTAGTTGCTTGAAACTTGGCGCGCTAGGATCAAAGATATAATGATCGGAATATCCAATTGATGAGCCATCATCTTTCTCCCCCCAAAAATGTAAACCTTTCCGCCCACTGAAGAAGCTGAGTGGTGTATGCGCCTGCTAGGTTGCCCGGCCCATCCATCCGATTCAGCATTCCAAGAAGATATGCTATTCTCGTTTATGTTTAGTATATGGGCAGAATCAGATCCACTTGGCAGTACGACAGGGGAGTTAGGGCCTCCATCTCCTCCAAACAACAAAAGTTGGGTGGTATTGTACGCTGAAAGTGAGTGCCAAGCGAGCTCTTGTCCCTGAGCAGTGGATGAGTCTTGGGAGCCAGAAAGATATGACCAAGGGGGTGAAGAAGGGTCGAAGGAGAGCGATAAGTCGAGTGTAAAGAGGTCATTGGTCGTAGGCGCAGACGTGTAGGAGTACGCTCCAAACTCATCTGTTTTACCTCCGGAAATGAATAGGAGGTTATTCACAATTGCTGTTGCTTGCCCCCAACTGCCATTCACATCAGGTGCAAGCACTTGCAGTACACGATAATAACATACCGGGGCTCGGAAGTGAAGCTACTTCCAATACTCTTAGCAAACAAGACGATACATAATAGACTCGGCCTGAAGGGAGAACGCAACTGTCGATCTCGAATGTATATCATAGACTAGATTTCTCATGTACAGTGACAAGTAAACAAGAAACAAAAAGTGGATCTCATAAGGTAGAATCAAAGGTGGTGGTTACTTGTCAAGCCACAATTTATTGAGTGGAGATGGAAATACGCCGGTGTAATCATTAATGTTTGTCCGCAGTACGCACCGTTCAACAGTTCCTAATAGGAGTCTGTATACTAGTAAGCGGTCACACTGCCACAAAACGCGTCGCGTCATACCCCACCCGCGTAACAACTGAATTTAATTGACAGGCACGTCGCAGGATAGTAACTCAAAACAAACTTTTATTATATCCAAAATAACATTCTATCCAAAAGTATCCAGATAGCACAGTGATAACAATAATATATAAACATGTTTAATCACAAACAAAGAAAAAGGGAATAGGAAGAGGTAATGTACGACTTTTGTTCCACTGATTTTGGCATATCGTTTTGGGGTCCAATTTACTCATACTCATACTCATACTCAGGGTCATAATAGTCTTCAAGGCCTTCAACATACCCCTTACCCATCAGTACGGGAGGTCCTCCTGCTCCTCCATGTGCCATATATCCTTTCTCCCGGCCTCGCGTCCCGGTACTCTCGAAAGTCCCACTTTCTTGTAGCACCTCGTCATTGAAAACACTCGTTTCGAAAATTTCTTCCGCACGTTGTATTTCTGATGCAAGGGAGTCAGACTCTGAATTTGCATGAGACGCTGATGAGAATGAACGAGAGAAGCCCTGTGAGGATATAACACTGCTTTTATTGGGACCAGATTTCCTAACTGGAATTCTCGACGGAGGTTTGAAGATTCCCGGTGGTGGTCTGATGGGTAAACGTAGTGGAGATGAATCGGCATTGTTTTCACTAAATGAATGACTCCATGCGTCTAACGCTGTAGATTCCATATCGAGGGACTCATGCACCGGTTCAACTCGGGATGTATTGCTACCCCGTAGTCGAGCAGGAGGTTGTGGTCGACGGGGTGATTCGAGCCTAGAGTTAGCCGGCCTCCTAGAGAATGGATCAGTTTCTTGAGACTTAGGGGGAGAGGCTCCAGTTGAAATCTCCCCCGATAAGACGTGGCGAGAAATTGTCCTGTCACCCTCATCTTCGTCCTCAATAGTATGTTGTGGGGGCGCAAGGGTTTCTTAAGTTCACTAGTGCTTGATCTCTGGATATGAGTCCTAGTGCGGGATAGAACTTGGGGTGGAGTTGGAGGAGATCCGTCTTCATGTCCTCCATTGTCTTGTTCATTGTCCGAACATAACGATGGTGTCGTTATATTTGTCTCAATTCGTGAACTTCCATAGAACATACGAGAATTAGAGCCAGAATCGGCAGCGGGATGATATCTACCGTTATTCAATAGAGATTTGGATTGTCTCATCCCATCTACGTGACTTGACACTACTTCATTTGCGTTCAGATTTTCATGGCTTTGAGAGGATGGGACGTTTCTCCTCTTGGTAGCTAATGTAGAATATTATCAGTCTTCAATACCAAAAAGAAATGAAGCAATAGTCTTACGCAAGGGATCGGTGTAATCTACGAGTTTTCGTTTACCCCCAACAGTTGAAGCCACTTCGTCCCTCGGTCTCATTACGCTATGAGAATTTACCCTTGCTTGCCTAGGAGCTGACATCACTGGGTCTCTGATTGATCTCGGTAAAATTTCTGACATGTTACCAATTTCTTCAATCTCCCTTGGTCTTATCATAACCTCAGTTCGATTGCCAACATCGCCCACTTCTCTCGCCCTTATAGCGGGCTGAGACACTGAGGTAGGTCTGGTAAAGGAAGTCTCCGAATAATTACCAACTTTTCTCAGTCGATGTGTCTTGAGCTCTGTCAAGAATGCCGCCATCATATCAGCGCCAACATTCACTGTTGGTTGTCCCTTTCTTTTGGGTGCTCCTCCATATACGGGATTGATTGGTTTCTCTGATGGTGTTGCGGTATGTTTTAGAGAAGCACGGACTTCTGACAATAGAGAAGATCGGTTTGAAGGCGTAGAAGCTGGGTTTCTCGGAGGTGGAGGAGGCGGTGGTGGCGGAATAAAATAGGGTAAATTTGATACTGGGCGTCTGGCTAGCTGTGAGAAATATTATAAGAATTGAAAGGGTATTTGCATATAAAATCAATCCATACCTCTTCTTTCAACTTCTTCAATTCTTCTTCCAGAACCCGTATTCTCTCTTTATCTCGAGCGCGTTCTTCGTCATCAATATTAGTCTGTGATTTACTGTATTTTTCTCCGTGACGAACGGTCAAGGAGTCCCGCTCCTGCTGAATGGTGCGTAACCGTGATTCAAATGACGCATCCGAGCGGGAGAACTCGCTGTGCCGTTTAGGTGTTCGCCGGCTTGGAGAGCTTTGAGACGTCCACGAGTCCTCGGATGGATTCATAGCTTTCCCTTTCCCCTTGTCTACAGTGGGAAACGGGGACATCTGATCGGCCTCCTCCTCAAAATCAGTATCATCTTCTGTGTGAGTATCTTCATCAACATCGTGTTCGTCACTTTGAGCTTCTTCATCACTTATAAGGTTATAAATTAATTTAGCTTTGTTCCCCTTAGCTGCGAGTTGAGACCTGATAGGCGTTTTCATCTGTGAAAAATCAGGAGAACTTGATGTATAGTCCTTGAGATCCTTCCTATTTGGTCGTGGTGTATCACGGCGAGAGTTTGATGGCCCTTCCTCTACATCAAATACCCTTTGGTTCACAGGAGTCATGTCACTATTACTCATAGGAGGACTAGAAACATCCGATGCAAACCTAACCACACGGACCCTCTCATGTTCAGGTTCTGGGCTTGGTTTTAGTGATTCAGACCGCTCATAGAAGGAGCCTGGCATTGACACAATACCACGGCGTCGGGATATGTACAGAGGCGAAGGAGCAGAAATAGGTGCAGGAGGAGGAACATCTGAACCTGATAACTCTTCTAAGATCGAGCTTAAGTTACTTATATAGTTAATATGGATTTATAAAAATGACTGCGAACCTTCGTCATTCGGGATGGAGTCTGGAGAACGATGTGTCTTGTTGGATTTCGACGTCAAGAGACTTGTAGATGGACGCGCTGTTGATCCATTACTAGGGGAATTGACTGGTCGGGATTTTGATTTACTCTTTTGGTGAGGATTGGAATTTCTATTTTTCTGATTTAAAGAGGAGGTCGAAGGTTGGGTAAGAGAGCGAGGTAGCACTCGCGATGACGAAGCATCTGTCTCTTCTCCGGATTCGCCTTCATCAGATACATAATCTTCGTCCTAAAACGCGTTGTGTCACGAAGTTTCTAGAGAATAAAATCGGCGAACACGAACCTCTTCGGCGGCACCTCCCGTCGCATTTGCTACAAATGACTCGAGTTCGCGTGATACAAAGCTGAACACGCTGGAAAAGAGGCCGATTGACGTGTCCTGTTCGGACGTACGTGCGGGACGGTGTGGCATGAGACCAACTTAGAGAGTTACAGAACGCCGATTGTCACATTCTGTCACGTCTTCAATACAACCAACCACGGATCAAAATTCGGAAAGACTTTCCTTTTCTGTTCCCATACCCCCAAACATACAATACACAAATTTATATCTATTCTTTAACAATAATCTTGTGTACATTATCCATGGACTTCTTAGAAAAGAAGCATAGAGTCCCAGAAGTGGTTCTTGAGTCACTTTCACCTACCTCTCAAGCTGCAATCAGTCGATTACAAGATCATTTACCGGAACCTTTTGATTTGTCTGTAGTTATCAAATATACATCCGTATAATTTGCTTCTCAACTTAAACTAATTAAAGTGGGGCAGGTCTTCATATGCATCAAAAAAACTTGCTGCTGTTCTAGTGCTCCTTTATGAGAAAGACGATTGTCTTCAAGTGCTCCTTACTACGCGCTCAAAACTACTTCGATCGCACCCGGGACAAACTGCTTTACCAGGAGGGAAATGTGACGATACGGATAAAGATATGATAGATACCGCTGTAAGCTCTTCTAATAAAGTAGCCTCCATTGATATTGAACCGTGTTCAGTTTCGAGAAGCAAATGAAGAGGTGGGTTTACCACGCGAGTCCTCTGCCATACACATACTTTGTATCCTGCAGCCTCAACTCTCGAAATATGGCCTCCTTGTAACACCGGTAGTCGCGTTTCTTAGCGATGTTAGGCTTCTTGACTCATTAACTCCCTGTGAAGGAGAAGTCGATGCCATATTCGAGCATCCTTTGAAAGCGTTACTTGACCCATCACTGTCTTTAACCCTACCCCTTTCAAAAAAAGGGAGCGAAGACTGGCCGTATGATGATGATGTATATGTAGGATCGCTTAGTTTTTATGTCCGCTTTTTTCTAGTAAATGAATCTTTCTCTTTTCAGAATACATCTGATTCTTTAGTATTTGGAAGTATGTTATACAGGATGCATCGTTTTCGGACGACGGCATCTCCGATCAAGGGCTTGACTTCTGATATTTTGGTCAGTACCCTTCTACTTGATCCTTAATACATTCTGTTCGACAATTGTTCTTTTAGATTATGACCGCAGTGATAGCATATGAGCAACAGCCATTCTACGATCGTTGGGCTCCCAAACAGCCAAACAGTTTTTCGGAGTTGGCTCGTGTACTCACTAATTATGAAAGTAAACATAAAGCTGCTGACGTCGAGAGTAAACACGCCTCTCGGGAGCATCTTCCTTCCATTTAATAAACCATATTATTGACCGTAAGGGAAATAAGGGGTACTCAGGATGCATTAATGGGTCAATTGCTTATAATTGTACAATGTAATGCTACAACAAGATGCTTGAAGAAAAAGGAGAAAAAAAAACATGATCCGATTATAAAATAATATGCATAGTACTCTTCTAAAGAAATATCATCAACCAAGAACTTTTCGTATACCCTCCTTTTGTGAAGAAGTTAACCGATCCGGGAAATCCACCTCCCAACGTACAATGAAATCACCCTTGTTTTGTACAGTACCCCCCTTTCGTAACGGCATGCCTTCCCCAGGAATACGACTTTCGGATCCTGGCTTAATTACGTTTGACGGTAGTGAGACGGTCAATTTTCTGCCATCAAGATGTTCAATCTGACGAGTCCCTCCAGAGTTAACGAGAGCATCGACAAGCGGAATACGTTCTTTCACGATAAGGTCCGAGCCGTCCCGTGCAATGCGAGGATGAGGCTTTTCTTCGACGACAAAAACAAGATCCTGTGTCTCTCCTGCGGCATTTTCATTTCCTGCACGAGGGAAACGAATCTTTGTACCACTCTTCCATCCAGGCAAGACCTTAATTTCAAGCACTTTCTCCTCGCCCTGCCCATTTGATAACTTTCGACTGACTTTGAGACGTTTCGTTACCCCCTCGTATAGTTCCTCTAAAGAGACTTTTAGCGGACGAGTAATTTCGTGAGACTCTCGTGGGGTTTCAGGTGTCGAATTAAAGGAGCCCCGTCTACTCTTACTGAACTGAGAGCCACGGGGCATACCCCCAGGCATTCCGCCGCTAAAGAAGGAATGCCCTTCGTCATCAGAGTCGACGTCCATACCTCCAAACATATTTCCAAGGCCTCCGCCACCCATCTTAAAGAATTGCCTATTAATTTATTAATAACTGCATAAATGGATTGTGAATTATGAAAATAACTTACTCGAAGATACGATTAGGGTCCGCTGGTTGATATCGGCCTCCCCCAGGTCCGTTGGATGAGGACGAGAAAGTGAAAGTAGTTCCACCTGGGAAACCGCTGAAGCCTCCCCCAGGGAAACTTCCTGAATTGAAAGACGAGCCACCAGATCCTGGAGGAGGGGGAGCTCCTTTCAGACCCTCTTCACCAAGTTGATCATAGATATTGCGTTTCTGTTTGTCACTGAGGACCTCAAATGCTTCTGAAATCTTGAATATATGTTAGTACTATGAAACTATACTATAGTGCATATAAACATAAATTAGTTACCTCTTTGAATTTTGTTGCAGATGCCTCTGAACCATTGTTCCGGTCAGGGTGATGTTTGAGAGCGGCCTTACGATAGGCCTTCTTGATGTCCTCTTCTGAAGCGTCTCTAGAGACTCCAAGTCGTGCGTAATAGTCTGCACCCATTATAGATTAGTAAGAAAGAAAGATGAAATAAGTATGAATAGTGGGTATGATGAAGTTGTGTTGGTAATGGCGAAACAGAACCGTTCACAGATGCGTGAGTGTATATAACCTTACTATATTCTGGACATTTCTGTAGCATTCGAGACGGTGTGACAAGGTCACTACACGTATGACGCAAATTAGCAGTCACAGAACTTATAGTCACGTGACCTTCAATTAATTATTATCTTATCGTCCGGTCCGGCAAGTTCCGATCAAACGTGCATCCTTTAATTACATATGAATATGGTTATGGTCATCTAGACTGGAGAGAGAGAAAAAGCGAGTGCAAAAGTTTAAGTCAACGCCTGGTTTGGACTTATTTTCCATCGACTCAGACAAGTAACGAATATCTCAACGGAAATGGACTCTGACGCTCAAAACAAGAGTGCAACCCGTCGCTCATGGCATTCCGTCTTCTCTCCCTTTTCAACTTCTGCTCTTAGGTCTCTCCCAGATACCTCTCACCGTAACCGAGATCATGAGCTTCGCGCCGACAGAATCCCCGAGACAAACGACGCCCATGCTCATGAAACTATCATCCGCGACTACCAATCTACAAACAATGATGCCAACACAAGCTCCGCTCCCATTTCTGTCCGTGTTCCAAAGAAAATAGCCACCCCAATAAAGGTCGAGGGAAAAGTTTGGTTTGCAAACGAACGAAGCAAGCTATTGCAATCCCATAGAACCCTTCATCATACTAATACTCTTTAAATCTCTAGCTTGGTTGTCCTACCTGAACGTTGGCATGCTAATTGGAACACTCGCACTTGCTTTGTTCAACGCTTCTGAAGATACTATTGCTCAAAACTTTGCTTATCTCTATGCCTTAATTAGCGTCGGCGTTCTGGTAGATCCCATTTTTTTCGCTTTGTTTGAAACATAATCCAGGTACTCACATTCGACTATGTTATTTAGATCTATGGTTGGGTCATATATCAAAAGCGAATTACAATGATCAGAAAACGGGATGCAGGACACTATGGTAATTTCCTTCCACCATCACATTATTTCAACAATTCTCAATACTGTTGCAATTAAGACCAAATAATTGGGCCAATTGTCATCTCAGGTTTCTTATTTTTTGCTGTCCTTGCTAACTTCATAATAAGAGGTAAGTCATGACAATATATTGGTGATCGTCATCACGCTAACTTGAGCTACACTTGTGGTACATGGTGCATAATCTTGATCAGTACGAGAAGTGTAAGTTGGGCCTATCTCTCTCCTTCTATTCATCTTTCTAACCCAACCGTTATTAATATTTTCATAGGCGGAGAAAGAATGTTCCGATTCCGGGAGAAACTTGAACACCTGACCTTTGGTACTCACATAGCGTGTTTATCATTCCTTCAACGCCCGCCATTTGTGTTGAACAGACTAAGTTTTCCTTCCAATGGTATTCTAATAAACATAAATTTCGGCTTGTCTTGGAAATTTCCTTGATATGATTAATCTCTAGTATTCTCACTTGCAATCCGAACATCGCAGAACCGAAATTTCACAAGAAAGAATTAACAGAAGAGAACACGCTTATAAACTACAACCGCAAAGCTTTAAAAACACACAGACAAAGGAAAAAAAATAACGATCCGAATTATGATATCATAAAAGGTAGCAAATAGTTGAGAATATGTGTGATCATGCGTGATCGAGTCGACAAGGCTAATCAAAAAATAAAAAGAATAATGTTCGAGTTCAGACAACAAATGATAGAAAATACACCGAATTGCGACTATAACCATGTGAGCCGACAAAATACAAGGAAGACCAAAAAACTAGCTCACCATTTACATAATTTAAAGTCGATCTATGATCTACAAATACATGGCAATAGCGCCCTGCGTTTCGTCCATAAGCCACTCGTTATTGATTCGTATGCTCTTGTGTATGTGACCACAATTCGTAACTGGACAATTCCACGCGTAAACTTCTTCAATAACAGGCGCTGTAGCTTTCCCTTTCCCCTTCCCCTTGAATTTCCTTTTGCCACCTCCTCGTTGTCTAGGCTGTCTAGATTCTCTAGAAGGCCGACCGGCCTCATTTTGTGTTGTAGGACCATCTGTCGCATTTGCCATGGTAGTATATCCGTTAGAATGATATGTAAAGCCATTCAGGGTGATTGTTGATTCCACATGAACACTTCCATCATTACTAGAAGTGACTTGGATAGTAGGATTTGATCGTCGTGGCCTTAAGCGTGAGCGCATCGACGCCTCAGGAGGATCCGAGTTTGTAGCCTCCTCACCGGCTATCCCGTCATGACCCAAAAGTCTTCTCCGCTTTTTCCTGTGTGAAGAGGCACTAGCGGATGTATTATCCATCAAAGGCATTCCTGGATTACTAAGCTGAGGTTCCACAACCATCTTTTGTTTCCCCTTTCCATCTACAAAATGCTCGCCCTCAACCTTTGATTGTTTTCCTCGTTCTCGGTGTTGCAATTTTGCAATATCCTCTGGGATTTGTGTTTGTTCCACAGGAGGATCGTCGGGTATTTTCTTCGGACCTGGTTTATATAATTTTTCGATACATTTGCCGTCTAAAAGATGTCCACATCGTAAAGCCCATAACTTGGTATTACGAATTTGTTCCACCGATCCAGTAGTATTCGTTACTAGGGGATCAAGACAATGTGAGCAGACAATAACCGTAGACAAATCAGTTACTGCAGTGCTTGGGCCTGGATCACTGGAGCTGGACAGAGTATCTTGAGGAGAGAAATTGAATGAAAATCCTGGTTCTGGTTTATCAGGATGCGTATAAGTAGGTAGGTACTCGGGTAGTGTACTTTGACGTCTTGTCTTGGTAGAGATGTGGTTACGAGGTGCCATGCGAGTATTCTCTTCCATTCGAGGAGGTTGCTCGGGTTCGCCACCAAATCGTGTGTAAAATGAATGAAGTAAGTCCATACCAATTCCACCTGTGAAAGTGGCCCAGAGACCAGCCGGAGCATTCACTTCAGGGACATTGTCCGGTGGATGGACATGTATATTATGACGATGGGGACGATAATCCTCATCATAGACATTGACCGACACAAGAGCCCCTCCAAGACCGATAGTAGGTCTTCGATTATCGTTGCGCTCATAGCGTTGAATATCCCGCGGTGGAGGAGATCGGCGAATGAGTTCTTCAAATGAGAGCGGATGGTCTAATGGTCGAACGACATCTGCAAATTCAGGTAACGCTTGAGGTGGTAGAGCACGCCTTCCTTGGATATTATGAGGTATTGGCGGTACTGCTGGTATATAATTATCTTGAATCGGCGGAGGTGGTGAGAAGAGTGCTCTTCTCCGAGGATGGGCTTTCATCATTCAGGGGCGAAAGCCATCATTAGCACATTACTTTGCAAAGTAAGTAGATAAATCTCTACATACCAGGGCGAGGAACATTAACAGGCCGGACATGCGGTCTTGGAATTCCTTCAGGACGCGTAATTATTTGCACTTCGTCGTCACTGTCGTCTATATATATGACTTCCTGGGGTGTGTTGCCAGTTCTTGTTCCGTTTGTCCGAACTGTAGAGTTACGAACATTGTGTTCAGGGATGTTGTAGTCATCGACATTGATGATCTCTATAGTCGTTGAGCTGGAGGCTGGAGTCGGTCGTTGTACAAGTGTATCCGACATGGTTGTTTGGGATGAGCCGCGGAATTCAAGTTGTAGTCTAAAAGAATTATAGGGATCACGTGAAACGTTGCCCCCTTTATAAATAATATAATAAAAAACAAAAGGTTTCGTTTGGTGGATTAGTATTCAAGACAAAACAGAAGGTCTTTTAAGGTTTTATTTTTTTCATGGGGTAGCGAATACAATAAGCATACTCGTAAGGAAATGAAAAAGAGGCATGGCATATGCGAGGTGTAGTTACATACATATACATATATATATGTGTGTATGCATGATGATGGTACTTACAAAAGCGCACTAAGTTAGTAACAACTCAAATAAGGCTATGTTATTAGTACCAGTATAAGCTCATGGTTTACGTAAGACAAGCCTACTATATTCACCTGGACCAGCCCACTATGTTACATAATAAAAGGTGGATCCAGACTACTACCACTTGTAGTTGGCATACTTGCAAGTTATGTCCAATAAGGAACCCAGTAGATACCAAATTTCCTCGCGACTGACCTATAATGAAGGCCCTGTTCCAAATTTTCTACAACGCCTGAGAAATCAGGTTGCTGGTATCGACGACCAAGATACAGAGGAGGATGACTTAAACGAGTGGGAGGCTATATCTGGTAGACCCCCCATACCACGCCGGCCAACATCTCCTCGCCGACATTCGCCTCCCAGTAGACCCGATGGGGACCCCGGAAGTGCAGATGAAGAAGACGGGGATGAAAAACCTCAGGTAGTCGTCCTTCGAGAGGGAAAGCACATGACGGCACGGGAGGCTGAGAATGAACGGAGAAAAGGTATGAATGGCCTCCTCCTTTCTAATTTTCTAGCCCCAATCTACCTCTGTTGTGGACCGTATTTCTTCTTCTAGCCCGTGGACTCGCCCCTCTTCCTCCAGATGACCTAGATATGAATAAGGAAGCGAACTCAGAGACCGAAACAATGCAAGGAAAGTCAACCGAAGAGGAAAAGAAGAGATCGAGTGCATCATCCAACTCTCTTTCGTTTTCATCTTCCAATGCAAAAACTAGTGAAAGAACATCAAAGAAGCGAAAGCCTATAGGGGAGAGGTCTCTAGGAGAGGAGGGGTCTCATAAAAGCCAGAAAAAGACGAAGAAAATAAAGGGGAACTCTAAATCATTACTCTCATTTATCGACGATTGAAAGCGAACAGACACGCTTGGATTGTTCCCCATTGCCATCCTCTATTCACTATCAGCCCTCAACTATAGCTTGATATCTTCATTTCATGTAATTGGATATACGGACTTATGTACTTGGTATATGTACTCAAATAACACGGCTTTTACCTTTAACTTCTGATATATAACCACACCTAACTTGTAATGAAACGCATGAATCTCATAGATTTATCGGAACTCTCAAGATCGCATTACTTTACTATTTTTCTGGCTGGACCGCCATTGTTTTCGGTTGAAGTGAGTTCCCGAGTTTCTTGATTTAATGGGAATCATTGTGCTCAATCCCAAGCCAAGAGTGCAGTACAACAAAACTTGGCAAAGTTTAACACTCCTCAAATTTCAATATGTATGTTTTCGTCCGTCATCACCGGTACCGGTATTCATTTTGGGCGCCTTCACAAGTTTGGTAGGTACAAGAATGATTATATGATATTTCCAGTTGCTCGGAACAAGGATCTCAGCCCAGTTTCAAATAGCTAGAAAAAGCATAGGTGATGGACACGACTTCCATCCAAATGAAGTAATCTCGAGTACGAAGGTGATTTGCATTTGGCCATGGTGGAGACTTAACATAATTTGGTTGCATGCTACAACCTCAAGGAACTGGGTATCTTGCTCCGTTTGCAAATATCTCTCTAGTGTACGTCAGAAAACAACAATGTTAAAGCAGAGTCTATTTGCAGATAAAGCACTTTATTTCCGGGTTTTTTATAATTCTTAATTGAATGCGGTGTTCAGCGTTTGCATTTAGAAATTTGGAGAGTATTATTGGCTCTTTCCTGTCGCCGTAAAGAGAGCGCCGACCTTACCTTTTGAATCTCGACGGGGTATTGTGCATTGTGCACTGTCCTGGGAAAATCATCTGTAAAGATACCACCTGGCGGTTTCAGCGGCCCAAGGATCCGTCTTGTCGACCTGTAAAGAATCCCCAACTTAACTCATCGCATCTTGGGGTACTCCAACGGGAACGGAGCATCAATGCGAGCGGTAATAAGAAACAGTCACGAGAATGTTTTCGACAAAATATATGCATATTGCATCTTAAGATATCCGTTTATAGAGGCAGTTCGTAGGATATAAGAACCCTTTGCAACTGACTTATCTCCATATTCCAACCCATCTCTGCTTTTTGACTCTTTTATCTTTTGGCTTATAACGACTATGTCTACTACTTCATGGCCAACACCCCAAGATCTCGACGACTTACAGGGTATGTTACCAACTCCCTAGTAGTTAATCAAACTAATTGATCAATGCATTAGGCGATGTTGTGTACGTTGTACTATGGCCTTACTACCTACACCAATGGTAGATGATGTTGACTTTCTTTTTCTAGCCTTGGTATCCCAAAGCGAAATGAAGATTTCATTTTCTTTACCATTCAAGATGCCTCATCTTTTAAAGTTGCCCTCAAAGCCCTCATCCCAGCTATCACAACAACTGCTCAGATCCAGAAGATACGTAAGGACATAAATGAACACAAACGTAGCAAGGCAGGTGGTCTACTCAAGTGCATTGGTATCAACATCTCGTTTTCAAAGTCGGGCTTGACGAAGGTACTTTATTCTATTCAAAGAAGTCGATCCTCATTTACTAAAGTAGCTCTGCAGCTGGGAATTACAGATGATCTTAATGATCAACCTTTCAACGACGGGCAGCTAAAAGATGCAGAAGAATTAGGTGATGTCATGACCACTGATGCTAACGGAAAGCCTACCCCCAAGTGGTTGGATGCATTCAAAAACGACATCGATGGTGTTATTCTTGTGAGTGTTTTACCTCGACGTATCATTTATTACACATTTTGATAAAATTTTCAAGGTCGCCGGAGATTCTAAGCTTTCTGTGGCCGAGGGTGTAAACAAAGTTGAACATGTGCTTGGGAGCTCTATCAAAGAAGTATTAAGAGTAGAAGGACAGGTCCGACCTGGAAAGGAAAAGGGTCACGAGCATTTCGTCAGTATACCACCGATTTTCTTTCTTTTTATGTGACTTCGCTTATCCGTTCTCTCAGGGTTTCATGGATGGTATCTCCAACCCAGCTATTGAAGCTCTAACAGGTCATCTTCCTGGACAAGTTGTCGTTGATTCTGGTATTTTAATCTGTGGAACCGTCAATGACCCGGTTCAAAATCGACCTTCTTGGGCAAAAAACGGCTCATTCTTAGCATACCGTCAACTCCAACAACTTGTTCCAGAGTTCGACAAATTCCTTACCGACAACCCACTTCCTGGACTCCCTCGTGACAAAGGAAGTGCTTTACTAGGTGCTCGTCTCGTTGGACGGTGGAAGAGTGGTGCACCTGTGCAACTTTCCCCCGTCTGCGACGACCCAGCGCTTGCGGCTGACCCGCAACGCAACAACAATTTCAATTATACTGAAGGTGATGGAATCAATAGTCAGGATCGTTGCCCATTTTCTGCTCACGTCCGTAAGACAAACCCACGAGACGATTTGGGATTAACAAACCCCGCCCTCCTCGACCATTTGATGGTTCGTCAGGGTATACCCTATGGGCCCGAAGTTACGAGGGAGGAGGCTGATCAACACACTTCGAAACATGATCGTGGACTTGCATTTGTATCTTATCAAAGCAGCCTTTCTAAAGGGTTTGAGTTCGTGCAGAGGCTTTGGGCAAATAACACGCGTTTCTTAGCAAGACCCGACTTCCCCGAACCAGGATTTGATCCCATCAGTAAGGAATATTTCATTTTTCAATGCTACTTATAAATTACTGAGCTTCGCATTGTTTTATTATAGTTGGTCAATTGAATGGTGCACCACGTGAAACTTTGGGAACGGAAGCCGGAGACGTGAATAAACCTTTGACTTTGCCCATAGAATTTGTTGTCCCTAAGGGTGGTGCTTATTTCTTCACACCATCTATTACAGCCCTGAAGACGAAGCTGACTGCTTAAACACTCCTTCGAGGGCTAATGCCCTGAATTTTTTTGTATTTGCCTTTGTAATCGTATACTCTGTAAAGTTATAAATCACTTGTATAGCACGCAATGAAAATTATTCAAAGTGATAAGACACAAAGTAGATGTAAGATATTTTAAAATCATAGCTTATCCAACCATAGCTCCACAGTTTGTAACATTTCCCTCCCGTCCTTGTCTCTCCAGAAATGTGTACCTCCTGAGATCTGAATGGATTGTAATTTTCCTGTCGAACTGGTCCCCTTGCCATTAATAAGCTGTAGATTCTCAATCCATGGTTTATAATCAGATATACTGGTAAATTCATCCATGTCCCCATACAAAATTAGAACATCCGCAGTAGCGTGACTGATTAGAGCCGAAAGGGCACTTTCGTAGGATTTTGATCTGAAAAGAGTGAGAAAGGATCGGGGGCCAAGAGGATAGGATAGTAGGATGTGGGAGGTCTTAATAGTTGGATGGGGCAAGTATCTTGAACAAATCAAACTCCCATAAGAATATCCCTGTAATACAGAGAAAGGGGCTCATTATTACAAACATGATTATAGGGTAGCATGCATCTTACAATAATCAGGATATGTTGAACATTAGATAACTTAGTTAAGGCCCAATCAATGAGTTCTTTAGAGTATAATAACAATGATAAATGTCAATGCAGGACACGTCTGACTTGGATTAATATTCTTTTACCTCTCAAGTCCTCGGATTCTTGAATTCCTGTAAAAGATGCCCATCCTGTTGTGCGTCCGACACCGCGGCTATTATACCGAAGAACGTGGTAACCTTTGGCAAACAATGGAATTGAGAGACTTTTCAACACGCTGATTAACAGATGTTTTGAACATGCAGGAAATTCAAGAATTTAATACTATAAAGCATACGGGTCATTCATTCTGCCACCCAGCCATGACCAAGGATGTAGCAACACAGCAAGCATTGAACACGATGGATCGTACGACCTCGGGGACACGAGGGATAGCTCAACATTTAGGCCAGACGGTAGTTTTATTACATTGACGTCGTTGACCGACATGGTAGTCAGCGGAATGTGCCGTGTCGACTGTCGCGTTGAGGTGATCTAATGCGCTTAGCAACTTTGTCCACGACCATCACCTCCTCTGCTTTAGCTGGCCTAGCATTCACGATTTCTCCTTTATAAACGATGTAAGTCTATAGAAATAATATGGCAATAGAATATATCTGAACATCAGAGCAGGGGGTTGCCCGATGAACGACCACGAAAGCAGAGCGTCGCTAATCTCATTGGAAAGTTCGAGCAACGTGCAAGCCAACGGCCTTCTGTGGGTGGACCCTCCTCTCCTGCAGCTTCTCGTGCTGCGAGCGTTGTCAGTAACCCAACGGGGGACTCTGCTTTGATAGAAGCCAAAGAACGTCGTGAGTGGCCACCTCGGAAGTCGGAAGCAACGCAAAGTCCTGCTGAGAATGGAAAGTCGGCTACACAAATCGAAGTAAAGAGTTCTTCAACAACAACTGCTTCTGAAGATATTTCAGAGTCTAGGTCTTACCCCCTCTCCCCCGATTCCAGTATCTCAAACAATACAAGGCTTCCTGTTTCCTTGTCTTCGTCGATTTCTAATCCTGATACTACAGAAGTGTCCCAGACTGAGGTTGTTAAAAATGAGGCGAATATTCCGGACGAGGTCTTAAAACAAGAAATCGAGGAGGTCACTCCTGTGAAAAAACCGCGAATACAAGCAACAGGGAAAATTACTGCGACAAAGAGTAATCCTGTTTCTGGCACTCCAGCTCGAACAACCGCTAGAGCACCTAGAGCCAAGTCTCCTGTACCTCAATCTAAATCTACACCACCTACACCTAGTAAAGGAGCCCCTGTTGCCAAACCTCTCAAGGCACAGAACACGGGAACTTCTAGCTCGACTACCGCAGCTCGTGCTCGCGCCGGTGCGAAGAGTCCACTCGCTGCCCGAGCAAAAACACCAAATGTACTCTCAATGCGTACGAAGACCCCAACTCCGATGGCTCCTACACGCCCCAAAACTCCAGCCTCTGGTATATACGCCCCAACTAAAGCATCTCTCGCACGAGCACGAGGTGAAGCTGCATCTATAGCTCCCGCACATAAAACCATTTCCTCGTCTGCTCTGGATGGAGTTATGAGTAGACTCGCAAAGCCGACAGCGGCTTCTGCCTCAAAAACCCGCACTCCAGCTGTTGCATCAACTAGCTCCAGATCTGTGGTACCCAAACCTGCGCGTGGGGCGGCTCCTAGTCGGGGGGTCGCCAGTCCTAAACAGAGGATAAGTACGACCTCTTCCCGCGCTCAAATGGAGCAAAACAAAAAAGGGGCAAGCTCCACTGCGAAGGTAGCCGTTGCAAAGAAACCTGCAAAAGTGGAAACGGGTGCTGCAGATGTTACGCTTTCAAGTACTACTTCAGAAGTCGAGCAAATCGATAGGAGTCAATCGTCAATTTCAGTACCAGATACTGAAGAATACGTTGAACAAGTTTCACAAGTTTTGAAAATTGAGCGTTCTGACGCAAATCGTGATTCAGATATTGAAAGCTACGATGACGCATTCGCGAGTGATGACGAGCATGGCGTTCTTGATAGTGATCATATTCAAAGTGCCGTGGAGGGGGATTCGGTTTCGCACTCGAGATGACACCAGAGCCCGACACTACTGCTCCTCGAGTTGAATTCAATCCCAGTAAGGACGATACAGTGAATACGATACCCGAAGCAGAACGCACCGCCGCTCCTTCTCCTGAACGAAAAGTAGATGCCGAAGTAGATAATTGGGAGGAAGATGAGTTAAGCGAAAATATTGAAAAACAAGAAAAACAAGAATTTGAACTGAAGGCAGAAGCTGCTGCTGAGCGCGAAGTCTCGGGACATATACCCGTAGAGGATAACCTCGCTTCACAGGATGATGGGAAATCCATGCGTACTGCTGAAGTGAAGAATTCGGCGTTCGATGATGTGGTTGATATGCTACAATTTAAGCCTACGCCTCTGTCGGTTTCAACGTTTGAAACAACGGGGGAAATCCCTGACGAATATTGAAAGAAATGAAACAATACCTATGCCTCTTATGGGTCCTTTTTTACGATACTTTCATGCTTTTTAGAACACAAGGAATGTAAATATCCTTATACCATATTCGTCGCTTTTCTTGCAGTTTTCTATTCGTTACTTTCTCTGGTTCTCATTCTCCTAGGTTAGTGCTAATACAACATGTCCGCATCCAGCTCTTACTAACTCAATATGTAATTCTCAAGTTTATAAGGACTTTTTGAGTTAATATTTTGAGATCTTGTTGCTTTCTGTTTCAGAATCCAATTATAAGCACTTCAGTTCTATGTTTTTACATGGAATAAAGTATTATCCGATTTATTAGGACAAATATATTTTATAAGGTTTATCCTTTAATAGTTTGATATTTTTAATCTAAAAGCACACTCTCCACCACTCTGTGTTTCTGATACCCCCTGCATTGAACTATTCCTTTTCGCAATTCTTACCAATATTCTCTTAAATCATCTTTACATTTTCGTTGTACTCTTTTGACAATCTACTTGACGGGATACCAATTTTAAGTAGTCGTTATCTTCATTTCCAACCAAGGAAAATAACTTACCAGATAGACTATATGCCTCACTTAGAAATACCAAACACACTTTCGACATCGTCGAAGAAGTTAACTACAGTTGCGTTAGATAGTTAATTCTTAAATTCAATTAAACTAAAAGTATAGCACGTGATATACGGACTTTATGTAATGTACCAACACAACCTCGTCGGATTTACTTGTAATCAGTAATCATAGTACCTACTGAGGACAGATTGTGTACCAATGGCAGAACGCCCGTCAACTTCAAAGGCGCGCGGGGTCTGCAGATTTTATAGAACCCGCAGAGGCTGTATCCATGGAGACCACTGCAAGTTTCTTCACGGAGAAGGAGAAGTACTAACTCCATATGATAAAAGTAAAACATGTAGATTCTATGCTTCAGGTGATCGCAGCTACCCCCTTAGAACTAATATTTGATTTCTTTCATACTGATACTAATACTAGGATTTTGCAAACACGGTGATAAGTGTTGGTTCAAACACGTAACACATACTACGGATGAAGGAAATGAAGGTTCTTTCCGTTCGGAGCAAATAAGTGGCTCTGAACAGCCTGAAGAGGGATGTGATAAGGACGGTGATACTAAATGCATTGTATGCTATGAAATTCCCACTACTTTTGGACTTCTGGGTATGTTTTCATACTTGTTACCCAGTTGTTAAATTTATTTATTCTCTATTATTCCTTGAAGAGGGGTGTAGCCATAGTTTTTGTCTAGCCGTATGTGGAATTGGTAATTTTGTTTACTTACTTTTATTAACTTTCTATCCAGTGCATTCGCGTATGGCGAACTAGTGATTCAGACCTCCTTAAGAATTCTAAGAGCTGTCCGTATTGTCGTGTTCCCTCTCGCTTTGTTACGCCGTCGAGTGTTTTTTACACAAATGAGGACCCTCGTAAAGCAGAGACAATTCGAAACTATAAAGCCAGTATGGCACGTACACCATGCAAGTGCGTACCTTTTTCTAGTAAACATCCGACTTGATGATGGACCTTTGTTTTCCCTAGGTACTTTCAACAATCTATCTCAGGATCAAGGAAATGCCCATTCGGTAAAAAATGTTTCTATGAACATAAAGAACCGGATGGGTCTAGGCCTATCTATGAGCGAAGTAATTTAGTACGTCGACCTTTATCAATCAATATGAATTACCTTATATAAAATAAAATATAGCTTCAAGAGCTGGCGGCAAGAACTGTAGATTTCTGGTTTTATGATGTGGAAAGTGGCTCTTCAGAAACTCGGTTACATTCGCCAGGATCTTCAATAGCTAGTTCTACTCCCGAGCAGTCATTCATTGGGCGGCTTGTACGTACCCTGGAGGACATTCTTGTGCGTCCTTTCCATTATGCGCTGACAAAGCGTTTGCAATCCCAGTTAGGTACAATATTAACAAATCTCGAAGATGTCTTGACAGGACATAGTGACAGTGTAACTTCTGATGAACACGTCGTAGACAGCCCTAGTGGCGTAGCATCCACGCTTGAGCCTCTCGAACCAATAACCTCACCAGTTAGAACCGCTCTTCCCCTCACACGCGAATTTGTGGATCATAGTATGCTCTTGGAATCCCCAGCATTCGATGACTACGAAGAAGATCGACCCATACTCCATATGTCAAGATATCGTTCCAATGGGCAGTCTGCGCCGGAACTCCATGACATCGTATTCGATTCTCAGGCTTCCGAGAACGAGACTGGATACAATGATGTAATTGGTGTTGAAAACTCATCGTGGAGATATCTCCCTTCGATATACATGGACTCTACTAGTGTTAGTAACAGTCTAGACACGGGAATCACGGCCTCTGATCTGATCAGGAGTGACATACAAGATCAAGAAATTGCACTACTAGACAACAACTCTTCTGAAGGAACTACGTCCTCGTCCTTAAGCACTGCTTCTGGGATCTCCGAAGTAGAGAGAAAATATGAGAATGGAATAGCTCAACTCCGGCCGAAGATACACACCGCCCATGAGGGACGAAATTCAACTCAAAACTTTGTGACGGATGGCCGCGGGCGAGTCGTAGCAACAGATGATTATCAGTATAGTGAGGCTACTGCATTGACATTTGAGGAGCCGGTTGAAATGAATTCGGCAAGTGCGCCGCCCATTGGAGGTAGTATAAATGCGTCGATTGAAGAAAATAGCTAGTGTGATGTACGACATGCATACTGGGATAAAGCAGTTGAAATGCTGTGACGAAGTTATAGGCATGAGGTTCATTTATAATAATATTGATTTTCCACTCTTGTAACCTAAGCAGATGATTATTAGCGAGAATAGAATGTATAATTATTATACTCTGCAACTTGCTAACTAAAAGCCGTTTTGACGGGGGAGACAATTTTGATAGAGTATTCTAAGGCGAAGTAGTTAAAACTTCCGGAGTGGCTATCTCAGTTCTAGAGTGGCTGTGATATTTGTTCATGTAAGTCGGTACAGTCTTCAGCTCCCTATCTCCCAATCGAAGGTTGATGCACTGTTGGTAGACATCTACCCCTGTGATGGAAGAGTGAACGTATGAAAGTTTCAGTAATGTGCATTTGACACGGCCCACACCTTCAAGATTTTGATCTAACATTCTCTCTGCATCCAGTTTTCTTTGAGCCGGAAAGCCTGCCATCGATCCGGATCCGGGAGAGGCAGTGAAGTGAAGTGATATCCAATAGTGAGGTAACCACAGTTTGCATGTGTCTACCTACTGGTCCCAAATCGTTCGTATCTGTGTCTGATACCGATTTTCCCTAAAGATTATATCAAATCTTTTCCAATTCCCTTTATGATATTAACTCGATACAGATTTCTGGTAGAACCACACTGTTTTCACTGGATCGATTTTATTTTCCTAGTCACCTAACCTTTCGACGCTGCGGGAGGGGGGGGTACTATGCGCTTAGCACAGCATGGCAGACACCTGGACAAAGGAAAACTCCGACAAAACTTCTTATTCGTACTCTTCCACGAACATCAATACTAAACCAGGAATGCCGCATATATATCAGACTTCTCCAACTATTGGACCCTATACTAATATCTCAAAACAGTAAGACGTCCCGTTTGTTGCACTGTAATTAATACCTTTCCTGATTAACTGAGGACAGCATAGATAGCTTCTTTCCATGTTTAAGCAACGTTAACCTTGACTTCTCGTATCAGTAATCGCACGTGAACCGGATGGCATAACCGTATAAATGCCTTCAACCTACCTTATAGGACCAACCTTTCTGTCACCGCCTCAAAACCTAAGAGCCGAAATCCTGAACCCCCTTTTATCTGATTGGCAGACATGACAAGAGGAAACTCCAATTATAATCATCATTGCAGAGTCAAAGCATGTAAAGGCCATATTTTGAAACCGGGAGCTGGTTGTAGTAAAGGATGCGATGCATACGTTCGGTGCCAGTCTACATATGGATGTGACAATCAGGTGCAACGTTCGGGAATATGCCCAGCCTGTAGTGCAAGAGGTATGTCGCTTGTACCATCCCACAGTCAACTCCAGTAAGTTCGTATCTCTCTCTTCAGAGAAGCGAGATGGCCGGGAAAAAAGAAGACGCAGTACCGTGGATGGTGTTAAAGGTCGGAAGTAGCTTATTATCAGTTATGTATGTGCTGTCTCTTGTAATTTCGTAGAGAGACTCTGAACCATAACAGGCATTGGGCGATAAGTGTCAGTCCTTTCGACATATCGCATAATCTAGGAGGAAATATTTCGGAGTTTATCACATTGGAAACCTTTTCCCGTTAGCTGTGCACTTGAAGAAAATCATATTAAAGTTGTATTAGGAAACCCTCAGGTTATTCTTGTATTTTTTAAGGAAAAAATAGTGAAATGAAGAAGTTGAGGTTTGGATATTATAGTTTAGTTACCAGATTTTGTATAAGTCAAGGGTTACCTGTATGAAAACCCAGGTATTAGCAGCTAGTCCCTCAAACTATTTAATCAGTAAAAATTCACTCATTTAAATGTTGTTTGTGATTGTTTATAGCCGTGACTAAGATGTGACAGGTAACATCGCTACTATTTGCTAAGTTGTTGCTTGACTTTACCATTTTGCGATTCTCAAGAATGTCACAGTTTCATGAAAAGTGATAAGCATGCTTCAATTAGCCCATGGGTCTAGTTTTGTTGCATCTCAGCTCCGAAATTATCGAGAATTCGAAATTCAAGTTACTAATACAGTTATTATACATTTTGATGATCCTCAGTCCAACTTGACCCTTCTACACAATTGCACCTTGTATGTAAGGTGATCAGTTACTTCCCTCGGCTTTGGGGGAAAATAAAAACAAAAATGACCTATTTGGTTGATCTTCTCTCACCGTTCATTCTTTTCAAACCAAAATCAAGAAAATGATCGCTCCTTCTAACTGATGAGGCTAGAGTCTCCCCACTTCCTGACTTGGCAGGCATCTTTGTGTCGATTAAATTGAATTTTATTTTATGGAGATGGGGATTAGATGGCTAGAAGTAAATTTAATTAGGAAAATGTTTCTTACAAGCGAACCTCCCGTTTTCCGAAGAATTTTCGGTTAGATCGTACTTTACGGCGATCTATCCGGTCGCGAGGATGTCGGGGTCATGCCTCGTCGAAGGATCGAGCCTATATCTCCCGCGAGTTTTAATGCTACTGATCCCATGTAGACTGGACCCATAACCCCGCAGTGGAGGTTTTGCTCATCTCCACTCATGGCCAATGTATATCTACACTACTTTATCCAAATATTAAAGGATGTTGAAACCCTCCGTTTTTCGGAACGTGAGTCTATGCTCTTCCTCCTGAACTCCCGCTAACTCACTTTGTCAACCTTTAAAAGTTGCATCAAGCTCAATTATCGTTATGGACTACTGTGAGCAGAAGAATCTAATATTCATATTTTTGATTCTAATAATCCTCCCATAGTGATTACCTTTGATCAAGAGGTACAATAAGTATTTAATCCCATTGTCCTCAAACCGAAGTTGATGTTTCATTTGGAATCGTTTGCAGGTTGAGCATATATGGGTGAGTTATCCTTTGCAGCCGCTAAGGACCAATCCAACCTACTACGTCCAGTTTTCTCGATGGACAGCCGCAAAATTCCTTTTCTTTCTGGTATGTTCCCTTTCCTTAGCGCATCATCTATGCATGAGTCTGATTTTTTCAGAACCGATATTATACACTTTTCGTTGTAGTGTACGTATCCAGGGAGGCTCAGTCTACGTGCATACTAACAACTGTATTTGTGTCGCACCAGATTTAACAATTTTGGTATGCTCTTGTCTATATAGATCGACAACTTTTTAACGTGCTGTTCGGATGATAGCGTTATTTAGCCCCAATTTGACAAGTAAAGTACGGGATACCACATTTTCCTCTTTAACACAGATGGTTCTGACATTTGGAAGTTGTATGCTCCTATGAATCTCCGAGGAAGCGAGGATCTAATCTACTTTTAGTTGTAAGCATGCATCTATCCGCGAATTGTTATATTTATATCTCAATAACTATCTAGGTCTTGTTTGGTTTAAGTGGCAAGGTTGGACTGGTCTCATTGCTGCTGGTTTAGCTGAATGTAAAGTTTTTGTTTGCATAATTCCATGGGAATCCTCGGATTGACAGTTCTGTTAGCCGTCCTACAACTCCGTCTCTACGCACTATACTATGGGAACAAGAAGGTACTAGCACTAATGGTCGGGTCTTTTATTTCAGCTATGGCTTCTTCAGCCACCATCATGGGTTTAGTGCTGCACGACATAAAGGGTTAGTAAGCCAGTTTAGATCTCTTTTCCTGGTAGCTAAATATACTTCTCTATCTTATAACCCTGTTTTCAATGCTACTACACTCCTACTGGATAATCTAGCAACGTCTTTTCTCATCAGTACAACAACATTCTGCACTCCAATAAATGCTAAAGGGTACTTCTACGCGTTCTGGATCCCGATTCTGTGCTTCGAAACACTTCTATGCGTTCTTGCATGTATCCGAGGCTATAAATCATATAAAGATCATGAGATACGAGCGATACTTCGGCATCGGAAGTTATCTCAACCTGGCGAGGTTCAACTCAATCAAGATAGCAATCTTAGCGTTTTGGAAATACTCTTACGAGATAGTGTAGGATATTTCGTCATGTACGTCAAAACTTCTCTCACGCCGTATTGATCTAACAACTGATCCTCATGAAAACGCACACTATCCACAAATCGGACTTCAGAATTTTCGCGACTTATTTGACAACGACGCTAATTTGGATTTTTGGAAAGGTATGCCATACCATGAAGTTTTCTTCTCTACATCCCAAAATGCTCTTACCCAATTAATACTAGATCACGCTATGGGAAATCCCTGTAGGCTTTACTGTAGCCCTGTCAAGCGTCATTGGAAATAGGTTGCTGCTAAACCTTAGAGATTCTCAAGTTCAGAGGTCCTCTTTGCAAACAAACAACCACTCGGGACAATTGCAAAGTGTCGGAGGGCACACAACTTCATACCTCACGCATATCATGAGTGGATTTGAAGACGAACGTGACCGCGAGTATGCTACATATGAGCTACGTAACTTAAAGACAACGAGATGATGACAAAGGAGTGTGTTTCACCGAATATATCTTTGGTTCGGCTGTAGTGGATTAAACATTCTAACTTTTTTTGGACTAGATGGCTCTTGTGTAATTGTAGTTAATTTTAAAATGTTTTTTATTTACATGATTCAAATACAGGTAGAAAGCGAATGTGTAGTGTTTGTGAATCATTACATATGAAGTTAGCGTTAAAAGTACAGCACCATAGTAAAGCCCGACAGTCGAAAGGAAGATAATGGAACGAAATCAAATAATGTAGTAGTTGTGTGTAGAGATGAAAAATAAAAGGAATGAAAGGTTAGCAATAATATGAACAGATAATGTCGAAATCGAAAGCGATGCGGAGAAAAAAAATATTAACAATTAAGGAAATATCTAGGTCATAAGGTCGGGGTCAGGTTCACCATCAGCGTCTTCATCATCTGGTTCACCCTCTGCATCAATGTCCTCCTCCTCGATGTCGGCATTCACAACCATCCCGTTATCAGGGACAACAGTCAGGTTCCCATTAGATAATACTTCTGTGACAGGTTTTACATCTTCGTTACCGATCCCAATGTTCATCGTCATTTGGCCGATACCAATAACCAAAGGCGAAAAAACTGTGGTGTTCACAGACGGAGGTCCCTTCGGAGCGACAAGTCCAACGTTCCTCATCGAGAGATCGATACCGGACACAATATCCATATTCTCTTCGATTTCATCTGTGGAGCCGTTATCCGGTTCGCCCTCTGCATCAATGTCGGATTCACCTTCTGCATCAATATCGCTGACAGATTCGTTAAAACTAGCTCGCAGTTCAGAAACTGACTCGGAATGGATAGACGGACTTGCATGTCGCCTCGAACGGCTTTTCTTGGACTTTTTTGACCTGTGGTTGCCGTTGATATTATTGCGTGTAGTTTTCACTGGCTTCGAAGGTGATGGCGTGGCACTAGCTTTTGAAATCCCGTTTCTCCTGGAAGATCGGATACTAGCGGGGCTTGTTAGATATAGATCATTGTCTCCCGCATTCTCCGCTAGTTTCGATGATTGTCTTCTGGTTAAGCGAGAGGCTTTCGCGGTTTCAATAGCTAAAGCTTGAGCTTGTCTGCGAGTTGTAGGCCGATCTGGCGTTACCAAAATCGGGGGTGTTTGATCCCTCACGGGAGAAGCCTTACGACGTTTACGAGAAATATCCTTAGTACGAATTTCTCTTGATGATAAAGTAGGAGTTGCAGGTATTGAAGTGGAAGTAGAACGTAAAGATCGTCTTCCTAAACCCTCTTCGCGAGCTAGTTGGGCCGCATACTCTGCATCCTTCTCCAGGGAATCATGTGTTATGGGTTCTACCGAAGAAGTCTGCATCGTTCCTGGCCGGGGAGACTGAATCCGAGGATGTAGTTGTCCTGCTGCAACTTCATTGTGTGGCTTACCCCAAATTTTTCCCGAACCCTCGTTTGGGCGAGAGTTAATACCAGAGTCTATGGGACCACTACGTGACAGTTTAGAAATTGCAGATCCATTTACGAGTTCATCAGACCTGGGTGATCCGCGATCGTTAAATGTTGTTACATTAACTTGTCTCCTACGAGGATCAACGGGATTTGCTTTCTGAACAACACACGCGAGTGCAGCCAGGGCTTCCAGGCGATTACTGGACATGGGTTTATATGTATTAGTAGGAGGTGGGGAGGAGGATGAATCGTCTTCATCCTCGGTGACGCTGCGCTCCAATTCCTGTTCCACTAATTCTATCGTTGGTTTAGGCGTTGAAGGTATGACCTCGGTCCCTTCCGTGTTACCGATCACACATTGTTGTTCGATATTATCTACCGTCATAACATCGTCGGTAGCATCAGCCGAAGAATTGACCCGCGAAACAGGACGTAAAGTATTTTCACCAGTTTCAATAGTCGGAGTAGATTCGGCGTCCACTTGCATATCCGCGAGAGCATTTCCCAAGACGGGCATAAGCTTATCCTCGCGAGATAATAGAAATGGTGTCCATTTGAGCTTTTCTGGTCTCAAAATCAAGTAACCCTTGGATTTCCAATCTTCCAGAAATCGTTCCACCTTTAACCGATCCCAATCAATACAATAATTCGTGGGAGGCACAAAGGGAGCATTGTCAGTTTTATCGTCATTCTTAGGCAAGGTCTTTTGAATATTTTTCCTTGTGAACCCGCTTCTCCGGCGGTTGATTTTGATAGACCGCCCAGGAGAAGGTCGTACCGGAGCAGATTCGTCTTCGTAAATAGCAATCATATTCTGTTGCACTAAAGTAATGTAGATGTCTTCTAAGTTCATTCCCGTGGAAATGCTTATGTCTAGCCATAAAAATTTAGTTCTTTGTTAGGCTTTTAAGCTTAATATATTATTCACCTTCTAACCGAGGACTGTCCGGGGCATTCTGAAGGTAACGCATCAATGCCAACGTCCAGTACTTTTTGTAGCCAATCGCTCCAAGAGCTGAAAGCGGTCGTTCTGGTGTGCCACTTCTTTGCTCCTTTCTCGATAGTAGGTAGCCTGAATAATATTTCAGTGTTAATTTGCTTTGTAAGATAATACTTGGCTTACTGAAATCTATCAATAAATTACCCCAACCCTGTCGTTGTCGAACCGGCAACGTCATTATACAACTTAGATTTAGATCTTTTGAACTCTTTTTTTCTTTGCTGAAGTACCCGACAAAATGAGCGCCTATATCGTCTACCTCAGTCATAACATAAAACAGAAATGGCTCAACGTCATAGAATAAGGATTTGTGATCTAAGAACATCTTGGACAAGAGACAAAGATTTTGACAGTAAATCTATGCGAATTTTTTTTAGCTTCTTTATAAAGTAAATGAAGGCGTCAGACTTACCTTATTCCTCCGTCCATCTACTTCAAAGATTGAGATTGACCCATCACGGTAAATTTCATCTCCAGGTGGGTGGCGGCATTTACATTTTAACTGAATATTAGACGATAATAGTCAGATATATTGTTTATTATTCCTAAAATTACGTACTCTATGCCTCTGCGCACCAAAACGACTCTTCATATACTTCAAACAAAATTCGCATATCCAGAGTCGACCTTCGGGGATGTTGGAAAATTCCTCGGGAAAAGGCGCGTCATACCAAGTTTGGATGTCAAAGGGCCCAAAGCGTATAGTACGAATGCGGAGCACAGAAGGGTCATTCTTAGAATACGGTCCAGGTGTCGATGGTGTGGGTGATGCAGCTCGTGGTGTGGCAAGGAGTGATTGTTGCTGCTGTTGAAGTTGGTGTATGGCTGATCGGAGAGGGAATCGCCCCGTAGAAGGGCCGGATGCACTAAGAAGGTCGATAGCTTCAGAGGGAGGCGGGGGTATAAGCTTTGTCTGAAGTAACTATTAAACAATGTATGACCAAACAGTGAACAACAAAGTCCATACCTCAGCCACAACGCGAGCTTTTTCAAACCTCTCCTTGTCACTACTCAATATCGTCGTTTTCGATGTATCTCTCTGCTTCTCGTCTAAAACATCGTCGAATAACCCTTTTCGTGAATCTTCTTCTTCTTCCTCCTCCCCACGGCCCTTTCCCTTTGTTCCCGGGAGTCGGAGTCGAATTTTGGGTCGTCTGGAACTATTTGGACGTTGTTGAGGAGGTGGAGAGGGAGAAACAACGGTAAATTTTGAACGTTTTGGAGGACGAGGAGGAGGGGATGGGGCGTCAATGTCGTCTACTATTGATTCACTTCGTCTCCTTGACCGTATAGCAGACTTACGACGATTAAAAGAATTTCTACTTTTTGAAGGTGAAATGTTTAAGCTCTCTTCAACATCCATATCAATGTCTCCATCCTCCTCATCGGTATCGGCTACCCTTGGCATAGCTTTTGCCTTTCCCTTTCTGTCCTTCTCACTTTTTCTTGGTCTCCCTCTTCCTCTGGATTGCCGGGGCTCTGGAATAAACGAGGAAGATGCCACGGATTGTTCCCTTAACATGGGGTCAATGTCTAGGGCCATTTCCACCTGCAGCGCTGGATCTATCATAGGTTGCGTGGTGTGCGAATCAAAATCATTTTCTACTAGAGTGTTTGGAGGGAACTCGGAATCAGGAGAAATTGTTTTCTTCGGTTGTATACAGAGTGGACAAAACCATTCTCCTTCCGGATTTTCCTTTAAAGGTGGATTTAGACAATAAGTATGCCATCCTAAGATAATGGGTTAAAATGGATTTGTATAATTTTTCAATTGTTAAGACACACCTCGATCGCAATTATCACAGAAAAGAATTCTCTCCTACTTCAGTTAGATACAGTAATTTATTATGCTTAGAAAAAGACATGAGACGCACATCATCTCCCTTCTCGCTGCATATTTCACAGGTTTTACATTCAATACATTTCCACTCGTATCCGCGTAATGTTTCTCCGATATCTCCAAGTTCCATACAGGTGGGGTGCCCTAGATATTACGATGAGTTACATAGGATCATTCCAAAAAAAATGGGAAAGTACCACTGCGTCCACAGTCAGAGCAAGTAACCATATGTTCGGGTTTCTTTTCTCGATTTCTACTATTGTTTCCCCCGCAGAATCCACAGTCCTTCTCGCGACGAGGCTTTCGTTTTCGCTTTAATGGTTTCTGACTTACTTGCTCCTGATCATCTAGCAAATGATTCATAGCTGGGTCGTGGTAATACATAGGCGGGGGCGGAGGTGGGGGAGCAAATGGGTCCCCTTGTGGACCTTGTGCATACTGTTCGAACGTGTAGCTTGGAGGGTAAGGATACTGGTGAATAGGGCCGTTCTATCAGATGCAGATTAGCAAAATGTGCATTTATTAAACACGTATGGAAGCCAGGAACGACGGCGCGTCGCGTCGCGTCCTTCTAAGGACATAGATAGGTATGGGACAAAAGTTCTCAAGTAAACAATTACCTCATTAAAAGAATGTATTTCTTGACCATTTACACCATTTACTGGAGGATAGTAGGGCGGGGCTGAGCTAGGACCACCTAAAGCAGGGTCGAGAGGAAGAACTACATCTGTAAGCACAGGTGCACCGTTAGGCACTGGAGAGCCGAAGTCAAGACTTTGCTCGCGATTGAACAAAGTTTCGGACGGAAACGGCAAACCACGCATCGTAGCACCGACGCTAGGTAAGTGCTTGTAACGCTCCTTATGCTTCAATGCCGCAGCAGCAGACAAATGTTGACGAAGAGGAGGTCGTCGTCGACGTTGGGCTCAAGCTCAATCTCTCATGGAAGCGTGGATAATAGCTTCTATATATAGAAGTATACTACCTAATTAGGTACTTGATTATATATTGGCATATGGTACTTCATTCGGGTGGTCTTTTCCTTCTGCCGACGTTCTCTGCTCTAGATCACTCGTTAATTCATCCATTTGAAGAAATGCTTCTTTGAAGCTAGAAAACGGGGGGGATGGCACACTTTCCTTGTTCCCTTTGTTTGTTTCCATCGTATCAGTGCTTGATTTTTCTATGTTGTTTGAAAGTAAAAAGAGTGTCCATTCTACCATCTTACCGAAGAGCAAAACTATTACTTCTTATTTTTGTTTCCTTCTCTCCGCCCTAGAATGAGGTCAATAATTGTCTTCTTAATCACGGAAATAATAAGCACCTAATGATACTAGTGCTATTATGGAACATCCGGAGGATCACCAATACCCTGTGATTGAATCGCGCTCTGGGAACGTGATCACGACCCCCACCCCCCTTTCTTGAGCTATGTGCCCTCGCAATAATTTATAATGCATTCTCGCTCCATCTTAAGAGACAGGTTCCTGACCGCTACAAGGATACTTCATATGGGTAGAAGAGCTTTTCTCCCTCAAATTATCTTCTGTCATCCGTGATCTTTTCCCTGCTGTGCTGACTCATACTTGTGTGTATTCCATTATAAGGCATCGTGACTGCGTACCCTAGAATAACCAGAAGTGTTTGAACCCGATCTGGTGATGAGTACATACTTGGTATTTTGTTTCTGGTAAGTACGTACAGTACCGGATATCTATCAGCCCCATAAGCAGTTATGGCATGATCCTGACTCATGGCAAGCTGGGTAAGCTACGCGGTACACTCTTTATTTGTAATAGTTTCTTATCATCCTAGTGCTACATCTTATTACAAGCAGAATAATCTTTCTAGCTGACTTTTGTTCCGTACTAATTTTCTCTTGATGGTGCGTCAGTCGAGGTGGTTTGGAAACACGGACACGAGTTGTAAGGTCTTCCGTCGTCGGATGTGAGATTCTTTAGCATATTCCCACAACCAAACCAGAGGATAGTGTAGGACCTATTTGGAGGGCCTAAGTGGGTTCCAAATAGGGAAACCTCTGATGGAGACAATCAGACATTGGGTAAAACAAAGCAAATAAGGCAAATCTACAAAAAGGGCGATGAAGATGGACCAAAGCCCAAGGCGGAAATGATGAAAGGTTATTTAATAATTTTTTTTCTTCTTCTTTTTGAAAACAGTAAGATAGTTCCTAGAATACAAATAAACCGGGGAGGGGGTGTGTGAATGTGAGTGTGAGCGTGACAGGCTCTGTGACGGGGGTTTGTTTACTTCCGCATCAGAGATTGAGTGATGACCATTGGTTTTGAGGGTTTTTGGTTGATAAAAAAATGCAACAAAAAAATTAGCAAAATTGGAGGAGATGTGGGTGGGGGAGAAGCTGCGATAGACTCAGGCGGTGTGGTTGCAGCGATATTATATTGCCTGAAAAAAAAGGAATAAAAAGGGCAAAGGAAGAAAAGGGGGTTCGTCTCACGGAGCAAGCAGGTCACGGCATGCGAACAAACAAACAACAGCACTCAGTCCCTCACTCACCAACATCTCCCAACTCTTTCAACAACCGCTTTCACTCTCTTTCTTCGTTCTGCTCGTCGTCGACAACATCTCTGACGATGCAGACGGCCATCCAGCCTCTGGCGCCTCCGCATTACACGCCTCAACAATCGCATAGGCCTCAGTACCACCCACATAAGCCCATCACTTCTACTATGACGAGACCACCAGCAACAGCGGGTGCTACTCTCCCCCTTCCCTTGCCCACTCCACCTGTGGCCAGAAAGCGCAAAAGGCCCCCTCAGTACTCAGTTTCCTATAGCGAGGTACAGGAGGTTGACACAAACGGCAAATTGCGCGAGGTCATCGTCATTGAGGACACCCCACCACCTCCGGCCACTATCTCCCCGGCGGTCAGCTCCTCAACCGGCGTCGGTGGCTACTCTGCTTCAATGCAACCTCCTATCTTTGGTGCTCCAGTTCGTACTCGTGCTCAACGCGCCGCAGAAGCTCAAGCTCTTGGTACCAGCACCTCTTCTTCTGGTCTCTCTGGTCCGGTACTCAAGAAAAGGAAACGTGAAATTGAACCTGTCACTTCAACCAAGAGACCCCCTGTTGGCACCACAAAATATGCCCAGACATTCTCAAATGGAAAGACTTGGCCAAACGGAAACACCGCCGTCGAGGATGTGAGTTCAAATGCTTAGATTCACAAGCGATAACAAATTCTTAACTAACTACAAATTAATCAAGACTCAATCTTCGTGTGACGATAAGGAAGGGCACTACATTATAAAGGCGGATGATATAATATACCGACGGTGTAAGCTATTTTTTTTCCAAGTTCAAGACCATCCCATTATACCAACTTATTTTTCTTTCACAGACCGGACAGTAAGACTTCTAGGCCAAGGAACATTTGGAAAGGTTGTAGAGGCCGTTGATACTACCAATCAAAAGCGGGTAGCAATAAAAATTATTCGTGCTATTCCTAAGTATCGCGATGCTAGCAGAATAGAGATTCGAGTTTTACAGAAACTTAAAGAACGCGATCCTATCAATAAGAAGTATGTTGTTCCTGTTTCCTTATTGTCTTTATCTAATCGTCTCTATAGTAAATGTATACACCTCCTTCATTGGTTCGATCACCGGAATCACATTTGCCTAGTTTCTGAGCTTTATGGGATGTGTGTTTACGACTTCCTCAAGGAGAACGAATTCCAGCCATTCCCACGAAGACATATTCAAGAATTCGCTCGCCAGCTCCTCGGCAGTGTTGCCTGTACGTTCAAGCCTTTTTTTCTCGTTTTCTTCATTCGTTTGAATATGATCCCATCCTAGTTTTGCATGACCTTCACCTTGTTCATACCGACTTAAAGCCCGAAAATATTCTTTTGGTTCACAATTCATACCACACCGTGACCTGTCAAACACCAACTAAGGTATGTTGTGGTCTCAGCTTTGATAAGGTACAAAATCTCACGTTTTCTGGTTAGCGTGGCGGCATTAAACAGAAACGGATACTGGAAAATACGGACATCCGCTTGATTGATTTTGGTAGTGCCACATTCGAAAAAGAATATCATTCTACTGTTGTATCAACTAGGCATTATCGCGCACCAGAAATTATTCTTGGTTGGTCCTTTCTCAATAGCTCTTCGTGATAACGATACTGACTCTGGTTATCCAGGCTTGGGCTGGTCCTATCCTTGCGACGCTTTTTCTTTGGGATGTATATTAGTCGAATTTTATACTGGCCTCGCTCTTTTCCAAACCCACGACAATCTCGAGCATTTAGCCATGATGGAGATGGTTATGGGCAAGATGCCAGAGCGCTTTGCACGATCGGGCACAAGGTCGAAACCAGAGTTCTTTAAAGAAGGAAACAAATTAGACTGGCCAAAGCCAAAGGTTTCACGTCAAAGTAGGAAAGAAGTACGCCAAACTCGTAGCTTAACGGTGAGAATTTCAGGTTATATATATGTGTTTTATTCGTCATTCTCACACTACGTTCTAGGATTTAATATCCCCTCACGATATCTACAATCACGAATTTTTGGATTTAGTCCAAAAGTTACTATCTTTCGATCCTACCCAGCGGATTACCGTTCGTGATGCACTTCAACATCCTTATTTCAGCTTAAATATTCCTATGGAAGAAGTAATATAGAGCACCCATCGTTGACCACCTTCGTTTTTTTTTTCCTTGCTATCTTCGTCTGTCATCAGCTGTTTATATTTTATGCCCTAGTTTGGCTTATGTTTTAACACCACCACGCATCTACGGCATACTCTATCTCGCCGGACGGCCTTGATTCTCGTTTTCGATTTGTATTATTTCGACCCTACATGCAATCAACCGCACTTGCACGACACGCACTCCCTACACAAGTCGTTCACACCACACTTTCATTTTTCTTTTCATTTTTTTTTGTTCAGTAACAGTATATCCACATTGTCGTCCAGGACTTTAGAGGCACACTTGTCGTGCGTGGAAGGAGGCAACAGTCTCATATCGCTTATTTTTTTCATGTGTAACAGTATCGTATTCTCTCCATCTCCTTATTTGTTATCAATAGGCGCATATCTTACTCCCCGAAGTCAAAACAAATAGTGTATGGCACTTTGATTATCCTAAGAAGATTCACCCCCTCAATTCGTGTCCAGTATACGTACGCGCAAAGAAGGGATAGATAAGCAACAGATAGCCTCAGCTCTTGATTTGCAGGTTTGCTTCGAGTGAAAACTTTATTATTGCAAACAATATGACAATCTAGTGGTGGCTCTGGTCCGCATTAGCAAGATATGAATGCGCGAAGCAAAGATCCTCCACGGAGATTACGAAACTGCCCTACAAAACGCGAGCGTAACACCATTCCTAGGAGCTATTTCAAAGTTCCTACTACGCCACCAATCCGAAGTATGCGGCGAATAGTGAGCTTGTGAGTGCGTTTTCTCCTCGCTTCAAGTTCGTAGTTCACTTATGTAAGTCCCACCAGTACTCGTATCTGAAAGGTTAGAAATGGAAATATTACCTCGACGGATCATGCAAGGAACTGAAACTCTAGGTGGAAGACATGAGGTTGTTATAATACATGTCGTGGGTATCACTATGTATGCATCTTTAATATACGATTCTAGGCTTATTGCGCACAGCAGGTGAATGTATATGTTATTAGTAAATGAAATGGATTTAGCGCGATTTGCCGGACATACAAACATCCTGATTAAAACGTTTGCCCAAGGATTATTTAAACAATGGTTTATTCCGAGCAAACCGCTATTATGGGAATGAATGGGGTCACTCACTGTGAATCAAATTTTCCTATTGTTCTCATATTACACGCATATTGATATCATAAAAGTTCCGCATCGGGGAACTAGATAAACATGCCGAGCCTGCTCTAGAAACGCCCTCATATACGTACGAGTATAACTACCCATGGCCATCAACCCCATCTGAAGAAGAGAGGGAATTATAGGGGGGAAGAAAAAGAGGAATGCAAGAATCCGAGGTGACCGACCGACGTTGTTACACCACACGTTTCTCTGCGACCGCAGATGGGTGTGTTTGTTTACCCGTGCGGTGTTGGCCGGCAACAGCTGGGTTAGATACAAGATTCAATTACAAAGGGCTTCCCGGGATCGAGGGATTTTGATTTTTAAACCAAATCATCAGTACTCATCTCATATTGAAACACTAATATAGACTAGACTCGTACTGCACTTCTCTATACACGTACTGTATCTCCCTGATTGTACTTTCATCATTTAATCCATCCAACCATCCAAAGATTAGGCACAAATATAATACGCATACAAATAAAGCAAGAAATTCGGAACTTATAATATAAAAATATTGCTCAGGGACGGTTATACATTTCTGCTTTCAGGTTTCAATCTTATCATTACTATCACATCTCTTTACACCTGATTTTCTACTTTTCAACGATAACTCGATCTGCTTGTCCATACACTGCGAAACATCATGATATCGTGTCTGAACAAATACGCACCCATACGCGTCCCACAACGCATCAGCGAGCGTCCATCGCAGTACAACAAGCGACGGTAAAACCTCTCCTGAGTGACGTTGAATCTGGGCAAGGGGAGCGCACTCGGAATTATTTTTAATCTCTTTACGGACCGGATGATCTCTACGCATAGTCCTTGATTGGCCGAAGAATTGGGGTGGAGAAACCCCGTCCTTTATAAATACAATTCAGTTGCTTTATTAGTAAACAGCCTCTTTGCGGGGAAGTTCTAAAAATTATGATATGATGACACCATGCTATTTTTTGATAGAGTTTTTACTGACTAATTTCGTAATGAAATCCCAAAATAATATTTATTGCCCTCATGATTGCTAACCAGTATGACATAATGAATGAAGGAAAAAAAGAAGAAAATAATGCACCAAGACCACGAACTAATTTACATATACAAAGCAAGTCTTTCTTTGATTTAATGAGCAAGAAATCGTAAGTACTAGCATCACAAGGCACCCTCTATAAGTTAACAGACCATAACGAGACGATCTACACCCGTGTACAAAACACCAGAGTGCAAACAGTACAGCGGGCATATCTCGACACAATTAGCACTAATGATGTTATTTATACCAAACTAGCCAAAGAGATGGTGTTCTTGTCAACGTCCGTGGAGAAGTAGGCGTTCTTAAGGAAAACATCTCCGACGAGCCATTCAGTTGCACCACCAATCTGACCAGAAGAGATCCCAGAAACGCAGTCACCAGTGAGATCATTTTGATCAACGGGAAGGAAGAGAAGG
The DNA here is from genome assembly GCA_002287475.2 of Pyrrhoderma noxium. NCBI lineage: Eukaryota > Fungi > Basidiomycota > Agaricomycetes > Hymenochaetales > Hymenochaetaceae > Pyrrhoderma > Pyrrhoderma noxium. Next base: position 1,635,543 of record CM008258.1, on the reverse strand, counting down.
TCAGTGGGGTTGATAGCGAAGGAACGGCCACCAAAGGTCAGAGCGACGCTTGCGGTCGTTGTGCAGGGGATCGTGAAGCTACCTTGACCAGCAGATTTGGCACCAGGAATAGCAGCGTGGACGGCCTGAGCATCAGCATCAGGAGCGATGATGAGAGTAGTACCGGTGTCAAGAATAGCAGTGCGTCCCTGAAGACCAGTATCTTGCCCATCAACAGTGACCGCATCCATACTAGCCTCCCAGAAACCTACTTGGCTTACATTGTCAAGTTCTGTGAGAGTAGAAGTATCAAATTTCGACTACGAATTAAATCAGCCCCAAAATATCCTCTGATTTGATGTATGCGCTAAAGCTTACCGTGTCGAGACCACCAAAAGTAACTTCGCCATCATTGTTACCATCAGAGATACGGCCAAGCTTAAAGGAGGTAATTGCAGCAGAAATAGAACCAGCCTTGGCAAGGGATTCCACAGGGGTAAGGACACCCTGGTTAGAGAGGGTTGATTGAGCGAGCCCCATAAGTCCATCGAAAGTTGTGCTGTCACTTGAGAAATCTACACTTTCTGTGTTCGCAACGCCAAAGGTGTGCGTATTGAGGCTGAGACCAGCGAAGCTCAGGTCATCCGTAACGATGTCACCTGAGACATGTCCAGATCCGTAGGTAACTTCGAACTGTTTACCGGTATCCACAAAGGATGAAGACGACTGCGTTCCAAGGAAAGTGTGGTTTCCGCAATCACCTCCACCTGTCTCAGCTACGCAATTCTCGCTTCCAACCCAGAGATCAGCGGAGCCAGAATCCATAAGAAGTTTGAAATCTTGACCAGGGGTACCAATTTGAACGGTTGCAATGTACCCAACGTCATTAGCCTCGATATCGAGTCCAAGGGAGTCACTAGCAGTTGGGTCGTCTGCTTCGGTCAAACCACCATTAAGGGCTGCAGTCAGGTCAACCTCAGAAAATCCCGCTCTGTTCACAATCATGAATTCGAGATTAAAACCACAGAACAATAGTTCACAATCAAAACTCACCCTGTACCACTTGCTGCTGCCGCTTCTGCAGTCGCAGTACCACTTCCTCCTATAAGTACGGATATGATAAGTACTGGAGGAGCAACATTGAACAAAAAAAATTCGTACCTTGCCTATTACCTCCTCTGTGATGTCTAGCAAGTTGATTATCCTTTGCACCACCCAGACCCTGAGAGAGAGCGTCAAGAATGGATTTGAATGTACCACTGTTTTCATCATCGACAGCATTATTTGTCTTGACGCTGGCTTTATTGCCCTGGTTTAGAGAAGTAATAGGATTTAATCCTTGGCGATTGAAACGCTTCTCCTCGCGTTTACCAGGGAGTGCCTGACGACCACCAGGAGGTATATACAAACGTTTACGAAGGTTCTCGCGTAACTCAAGGTCCGATGGAGGAGCTCGGCCCGTCATACGGGCATGACGTCTCAGTCCACGATTAATGTGTTGTTGGAGGAGCTGTTAATAATTGGAACAATAAGTTGGTTTTGGGACAATAGTTAAAAATAAGTATACAATGTTAGTCATTTATGGAATAAGAGGTTAAATTTAGAACTTACCACTTGAGGATGGACATCATCTCTTTGAGGGATGCGTTTGAGAGGGAGAGTGATAATCCCCGCATCACGTCTGTATGGACGAGCCACGGCATTTTCAGTAAGTGAAAGAGCGAGAAGAAGGCTTGCCAGAAGCGTCGAGAAAGAAAGGACGAGCTGCATGATTTGATTTTATGATTCTAAAAGACTAAAGAGCTTGCTCTGAGTATATGTATAAAAGGCCCAAGTGAAGAAGAAAGGATAGGAAACAACGAGGCACCGGGCCTAAAAGGAAAGGTGATGAAAGAGAGAGGAAGGAGGAAAGGGAGATGAAGGTGAGGACAACAAGAACTGGCGGGGTATTTGTACCTTGAGGCCATTGTGTGGTGCCATGGCTTTCGCCGAGGCCTGTGCATATTGGAAAAGGGAATTTGTGCTTGGTTCCTATTTTTCTTTTGATTGTTCTCTGTCGGCTGGCTGGCGTTACCATCATCATCATCGTTTGCTGCGGACCGTCCAGAGCAACGAGCAACGGCAACAAGCATATGCAACTCTACCTCACGTGGGCAGGGGAAACAAACATTCCCTCTACGTCTGGGCTTAACTACATTTGTTTGATGTGCCATAATTGGACTTTCTATTGTATTTCCATGTCGTCCTCAGATGAGAGCCAATGGTCATGATTTTATAGTTTAACTGTGAAACAATCTTTATGCCCGTCTTTCATTTAGGAAAATTACTAATTTTTGTCTGCTAATTCAATCGGCGGCTCGCATGAGGCGGCAGCCGAGCCAGCTTTCAAGACACCTGGCTCATCTTCGGAAACATTCAATTGGGTCTTTTCTTGGCCAATCTTGTAAGGGTATTGAGTGTCCTGCTTTGGTAACGCAAAAAAAAAAAAAACACCACAATGTCTTCTCCTGAACATTTTGGAGTCTCCAAGTTGGTGCGAATCAATTCGGAAGCGGTTTCCATTATTCTTTGAGTTTGCATCCGACGGAACTGTTCAGTCAGCTACTACTAAAGATATTTTTATAGCAAAACTTCCAGTCCCGAAGTTTGTTTATATTTAACACAAAGGCTTCGACCTTCTCTTGTTGTCAAGGCAATCCCCTTTATTATATAATTAATTTTAGATTGCCCTCTTGGATTAATATTACTGTTGCCTGCCTCCTGGCTCCCAGCAATCTTCGTTTTTTTTATAAACCTTGGCCTACCATCGGTTAAGATTTTTAGAGGCATTCCTGGTGTGATGAGCCTGTGAAATAGCCCACTCTAGCTTATTTTCATCGTCATTGGCGTTCAACTAATTTATTATCCCGATCCCGTTCTAAACATTAATAATAACTCAACTCGTCATGTTCCTGGCAGTGAACAGAACACTCTCTGACGACATGAATCAACATGCATATATATATATTATCGTAGTTATTACACGACATAACATATATCGGTAAATTTCCAGGAAAGGGTCTCTTCACTCTTTTGTCAAGACACCACATAGGTAGAGAAGAAACGATCTATTGCAGTGCATATCAACCTATCCCTATGTAAACAGTATTGAACCTGTCAAGCATACGAAGTAGGGTTTGACATCCTTACTGCTGAATAATCCGGATCAAGAGTTCGCTCCGTTTCCTTATTATGTAATCATTCTATTATTTGCAAATTTGTATCACTGAACACCTACTTCTGCTTGCTTAATGTCATTTGGAGATCAATGACTGTAACCAACTCGTCCAAAACCCATTACGAGATTCTTCACATACCACAGACAGCGTCTACAACTGAGATAAAGGCGGCATATCACCGCGTTTTACTCTCCACTCATCCAGACAAGAAGAATAATGCTGGACAGGGATCTAGTGATTTTGATGTATCGGTCTTGAAAGATGCATATCGTACATTGATGGACACCGAACTTCGAGCTTCTTATGATGCATCTCTCCTATGGGAAAATAAAACATCTTTCAATAACTTATCTGCTACTGGGCCTCGTCCAGCACAAGTCATCTCACTTGAGGAATTCGTAGTCATAGAAGATGGAGATGTCGATAAATGGCACCATGGCTGTAGATGCGGTGGAAACTATGAAATTACGAAGCTAGACTTAGAGGATGACAGACATCTAATCGCATGCGATCTATGCTCAGAAGTCGTGTATGTTGGTTACGACGTCCTGGAGGATGGAGAGGATGAAATCTGATTGATTAAAACTTGGAAGCGGTGTAAGTCTGTACGTACCATCTGTTGCACACACTCACCAAATCGGTTATGAAGAAATATCAGATGAATGATTTTTATCATGACGATCATAATCGGTCAAAGCAATGCATACATGTGTCACTCCTCCTATGGTATCTTTCCATACGAGAGAGTTACATCGGAGTTGGCGTTACAATCATTCAACTCACTAATGTCGTAAATCGAGCTTTCTTACAACGCCTGATACCTTGACACACCTATACTTGGAAGGAACCATGAATCTACTCTCGCCAAAACTTATCATTCTTCGCTCCTCATATCCATATCAGTATTGTGGCTGTACGACTTCGATGAGTGCATGCAATAGTCTACTCAATGCGGAACACACTGGCCCGAAATAAGGCTGAACTCATCAATAAACATCGACAAGATTCACTCAGAACGGGGTAATATACACCGATATAAAATGGAAGTCCTAATATTCCCTTCATCAGGCCCAGGCTGTTCTGGAGGGCTGCATATAAATTATCACACCATTCACTCTCTACGTCAATACATTCCTTGCCCCTTTCACTCCCCCTATCTAAGTAAGTATGTATTTCGTTCGTATTGGACAACGCTAGACTGTATGCCTCTCTCAAAGACTATCCAGGACAATGTTTCATCGTGTTCTACTCTTCCTCCCCGCCCTTTTTGTCCTTTCAAGTGCTCTTCATATACCTAGGGTGTGTTATCCCGACTTATTTAGCGAATATATTCTAATCTAATCCTGTTAGGATACTCATAAAAGCGGAAGCTCCGGGGAGAAAATCTCACTCAGGGGATTAGACGCTGGTTTCTTTTTATCTGACCCCATCGAAGGGATTTGCTCAGAAATCAAGGTTTCCTGTTAAAGTTATAACTTCCGACTCAATCCGATAGGTACACAAACATCACTACTCGGAATTCTTCTTCCCCCCCCCTTTCCCCTTTGACTGGTTAGGCCTGCATATGTATTCCCACCATAAACTAGAATTTTGCTATCACACCGCCAGACTCTGATATACAATTTCTATTGCTTGGGAGGTTGGAGCGTGTTTGCATATACCCTTTTCACTTACTGGTATTCTAAGTAAGATTTTTGGGGATAGCTACAGAGTAAAAGTCTGGCCATTTCCTGTGTTGTGATACTCCTAAAAGATTGGTTGCAAGATGATATACACGCTCACCATATGTTCAAACCTTGACTTCTCTAAGGTGTTTTTTCAAACTTTCGAAGGACTACTAATGGGGCGGAACGACACGAAGTTTCCGACAGTTACAAGGATATACGTGATCGAGACAATCTAGGGAATTCATTAGTTTTTTATGATATAATTATATTCGTCAATTACCAGGGAAGGTCAGGAACCGCAAAATCATCCCAGTGGAATACGCGGGGATGGTCCAATTTTTAATTATAATCATGTTCTAAAATGATGACGAGTATACTAGTGTTAGTATCTGATAATCATAATGTATATCGAAAATGTATTAGAGTACGACTACAAGAAACGACCCCTTCTGGTTTATGTTACTCATTATAGGGATCCTCCTAGGATGATATTTTTTTGCAAGACTATATTTACCGATCCATCCCTCCTGATAAAAAATCTCAGAGAAATCCCGAGTGTGCTTCACAATTGTAATAAATATAGGGTGTTATAACACTTGATTTTTTTATTTTATTTTACGGACCCATCGTTTGTAGGATCGACGTTTATGGGAGGTTGTCTCTTACAAAATATTCAAGGAGATCCCACATCTTACATGTATCATGCCACGATTAAATATCAGATACTACTGAATTTTCTTATTTGTATCGGATTATTTGTAAAATATTATATTAATCAACGAACTAACACGGAATTCATAAATGCGAAACTATAGCACAAGAAGCGCATAGATAGACTTCATATGATCTAGAAACGGATAGTTTCCATTTTCATTTAAGACAGAAGCGATATCCTTCAATATATATACCACTGTCATGCCACTCACTGTATTCAAGTGCATTGTCGACATTCGAAAGAAAGCTCAAATTTCTATATTCTAGCCTATATAGAGATTTCCATACTCTCGAACATGATCACGAAAGGAAAATAATATTAGTATTTTGCGACATTAGATTTTCTTTCGAGACACGGATTCTTCAAGTATACACGCATTTATTATTTCTTGATTTTACTTTCTTGCTTTTGATCTGAATGCTGCTTACTTGCTTGTTTGCCTTCTTCGTTCTCTTACTTTGGCTTCATATTTACTTGCTTGTTCTGTCAGCATTCTATTTACTAACTATTGTTTTATTTTTACAGGGACACGATAACGACCTTCTTATGACCTTCATAGCATTGTTATTATTTATGACCTTTTACAACCTTCTATAATTCAAGGCCTTTTACGAACCATTAGCGACACATCCTCTCAGCAAAACGCCCTTTTTCAACAACCTGCCGACGACCCATCAACGACATACCCTCTTAACGACATACAACACACAACCATTCACCCGACAATATACTATTTACTTGTTATTTATCTCCTACTACCGATACGCCATCCTCCATTGATACTCAACATCCTTTCAATACATCACCTCCTAATAATATACAACAACTCAACCATACAAAAACAATTCAACGACACTTGAACATCTAACTCTCCATCACATTACATCAATCCGATATCACGTCCTACACTTCCCACTCTCGTGAATATGAATTTGCATCAATCACCATTTCACCTAGCTCACGATATTTGACAAACTGGCAAACGATAGTGATTTTCTGATACAAAAAGGCAGCCTGTTGCCTGAGTCTTGTTAATAAATCCGAGTTTAAAATGTAAGATGGAGCTTGCTGATTCAGTCTCGAACGCTGTTTTTTAACAATGTCTATCTACAATAATAAAAGGCAATTAAACCGAGAACCTGAGATATTCTGATCTAAAACGTACCTGCATTGTCACGGCTTTCGCCACCTTTTCTTCTTTCGTGACGCTGAGATATAATGGCAATAAGCTAGAGAGGCGCTGAACCTCCATATATAAAAGATCGAAATCTCTATCAAACTGATCTCTGTCATTCGGCATTTGTACGGGCACTAGATCTGTACACATAACGTTGGCAAGAATCACAAAGTTAGAGAGCCAACTAAAGTTTTTTATTAAAAAAATCAGTAACGAACTGTTAGAAATATATATTTGTTCCTTGAGTCCAACCAAATAGGCAGTAGCCTCACGTAACAAATCTTGTGTGGGAATGGGTAGTTTGTTCAACGTTGCTTGTTGTTCAGGGGTAAGATGTGCCAGCGACTTGACGAATGCATTAGCGGCATTCATTGCAGCAGACGCAGCTGATCCTGGAATATTGGATTGAGTGCTAGTCCCGGGTTGAGGGACATTGCTCATAGGCAGTTGTGAATTTGTGAAAGCTGCCCGACGTTGCTGTGCTTGCAATTGCGTAAGCTGGGGCCTCTGGGTCTCAATAAGTTGATTTGCTTGTTCATTATAACCGCCTTGGTGCAACGGCTCTACAGACAAGCGAGCCAAGTTATCTAAATCTTGCCTCAACACTTGATATTGTTGTAGTATTTGTTGCAAATTCATATCCTTCACCCTATTGATCATATTCTGAACGTCTTGTTCTGCTGATGGTGGTGGACTTCCATCACCACCCCCTATGGTCTTCCGCATCGCGACAGATGCGACCGATAGATCGAGTTGAGATAGGTATTTGTCATAAATATATTTGAGATGCTTCGTGATCTGGTCCACCTCTATCCCGGCCCCAACTTGATCAAGGTTCATCTTTTTTATGACGACAGCCCACATATCGCGTCGCTGAACCTACCACTGTGTTATCATTCATTTGCTTTGATGTCAGAATTATAGATCTTACATTAGTGATACCACCGAGAGTGTACACCTCGGAATACAATACAAAGAGATCTATGGGTCGTCCATTGAATTGCATCTCCATGTTGTCAGGCTCGATTTGATTATGAATTCTGAGAAGGGCAGTGAATAGTGCACGATCTAATTGGATTGTATGGTCTTGTGTCACTTCCTGAATATTCTGTACCTCAGGAGAGGTCTGATGATCCAAACCATGATTCAAATTCACCACTGGAGTGCTCCGCATTTCGTGCTGTTGTTGTTGTTGTTGTTGTTGTTGTTGCTGTCGTCGACGCTCTAACGCTGCATATTGACTATTAAGGTATAATTTGAACTTGTGGCTTATAAGAGTCGTCACGGCTTCTTCCGCATTTTCTTGTTGTATATGATTACCAAGTCTTATTCATTCTTTTTATTTTTGATACTTACCAGGCATCCCTTCCATCATCGTAAGTAAGTAACTTACGGGATTCATCAATATTATGATTGGTGACAAAAAAGTGTTTGTTAAAAATTTTTTTTATTTTGTCTTTATTATGGCTCTGCCCAGTGTTTATGTCTATCATTATTGCACGATGTTGTAGTGTTATATGATCATTAGACTACTGTTATCTGTGTTACTCTACAGACAAACATAAAACATTCTATATTCTATCTTCATAAGAAATAATCATATCTTATAATACATTACAGCTAACTAACCTTGTTTTAGTTTCGGAACCCAACCGGTGTGCACACAGACCTGTCCTCTCGACCTTTTTATCCAAATATTAAGACAAAGTATGAAAGCCGATATCGATCACATTGCAGTCACTATGTTATTGGATATTAACAATGTTCAACTCGAATCAGGTCTGATTTACACACATATTCCCCAGGTAGCAATGGGAGATCGTCAACACCTTTGGCTACATGAGTGAATGCTCCTGTTCTTATCATTATCGAAATAGAAGTTTTGAAATAGAAGTTTTCATTCACCTTTCTATTCCTCGATATTTGATACTAACTGTTGACCACACGTTGGTTGCAAGGATATACGTCAGATCAAGACAATTTAGTGAATTCAATAGTTTTTTATGATATAACCATATCCATCAATTAGTTACCAGGAAAGGTCGGGAGCCGCAAAATCATCGCAGCGGAATACGCGGGGATAATCCAATTTTTAATCATAATCATGTTCCAAAATGATGACGAGTATACTAGTGTTAGTGCAACAATGTTGTACAAGAAACGCATAGACTGCGAGTGTGCTTCACAACAGTAATAGATATAGGGTAATATAATACTTGATTTTTTTCTTATTTTACGGACCCATCGTTGGATCGAGGTTTATGACAGGTTGTCTCTCTTACAAAATATTCAAGGAGATCCTACATCTTACATGTATCATGCCACGATTAAATACCAGATACTACTGAGTTTTCTTATTTGTATCGGATTACTTGTAAAATATTATATTAATCAACGAAGCAACTGAAATCTATTATATGAATTATCATAAGTGCGACAATGTTGTACAAGAAGCGCATAGATTGCGTAGACTGAATAAATATCGGTATGATCTAGAAACAGATAGTTTACATTTTCTTTCTAAGACGATATCCTTCTATATCTATACCACCGTCATACCACTGTATTCAAGTATATTGTCAACATTCAAAAGAAAGCTCGGATATCTATATTCTAGCCTAAATAAAGATTTTCATACTCAAAAAGATCATGAAAGGGGAATGATATTGGTAAGATAATAATTTTCAATGCATGATTAGGGGACCTACCATTTTTCAAGAACATACATACATCCTGGAGTCATTTAGCAGCTTGTAAAGCTGAGCCGGCAAGGCACCACGACAAGGCGACTCCATTTGCCACCGGGAAAGTCGGATACAACACTATTCGTCGCTAATCCAGAGTATAGATTCCATTTAAAAGATAATTGAGAATGCGAAAGAGATGATGAGTAAGTGAGTTGGACTAGGTGGAATCAGAGTGAGATGAATTGGCAGGGAAGGGTGAACTGGTGAGTAAGGCGAATTTACATCCACAAGAGTAGGAGTTGTAGGTCGTAATGTGGGATTGGTGTGATGTGATGTAGAGTTAGATGTCCGAGTGTGTTTGAATAGTTGTTGTATGGTTGAGTTGCTGTATATTATTAGGGGATGATGTATTGAAAGGATGTTGAGTATCAATGAAGGATGATGGGTCGGTAGTAGGAGATAAATAACAAGTAGATGATATATTGTTGGATGGATTATTTAAGTTGTATGTCGATAAGAGTGCGTGTTGTTGAAGAGTCGTTGGAGGGTTGTTGAAGGGTTGTTGAAGGACGGAGTCTTATTGAGATGATGTATCGTTGATGGTTCATAAAAAGTCATAAAAATCATAAAAATCATAAAAGGTCATAAAAGGTTGTGAAGGTCTTAAGAAGGTCGTTATCGTGTCCCTAAAAAAAGAAAATCATAGTTAGTAAATAGAATGCTGACAGAACAAGCAAGTAAATATAAAGCCAAAGTAAGAGAACGAAGAAGGTAAACAAGCAAGCAAGCAGAATTCAGATCAAAAGCAAGTAGATAAAATCAAAGAATAATAAAGGCCTTGTATACTTGAAGAGTCCGTGTCTCGAAAGAAAATATAATACCAGAAAATATCAGAAAAAAGCTGATAGAAATAGAAAAGCAAGTAACCAGAAATCCAGAGTCCAAGACAAGAGAGAAGAAAGCGAAAAGATTCTGAGGAGAGACAAGATAGAAAGAGACAGACAGGGACAGGGTCAGACTTCTACGAGTCTGAAAAGATGTGTTGCATAGCCTGATGCATTCTTTTCAAATTCTTAAGTGTAGATTTTATTTGAACCCTTAATTTATATGAAATTCTCGAAAGAGCATGTTTCTCTGTATCTGGAGAAGGGTAACCTGTACTCTCTTCTCCCATCATAGAAACTCTAGCCGACGAACTGTTTTTTGAAGAACACACAGAGAACTTTGAAAATGCAGCTTTTGCTAGTCCATAAGGACTAACGAGAGTTGAACTTGAACTATTATTTTTCAGTTCCAATTTGCTCATCTTGTTCTCTGTGTCAGTGCTTCTCGGATGCCCGTCATTTTCAGATTTCATTCCATGTCCAGCAGTCACGAAATCTTCATCACTGAACGCAGTATACATCACACTAGTGATGTTAATCATAGGCTCCTCACATCCAGGAGAGCGAAGATTGAGGAACATAGATTGACGCCATGCTTCTATCTCTCGAGGAGCCTCAATTTCAAGAACTTGTTCAAGATATGGATTCTCAGTAATTGTAGGAGGTAATGATGATTTCGGATTTCCTTTCCTCTTACCACATTTCCGTCCACATTTCCGATGACGGTGTGCTCTACGGAATTCTTTGAGACATCTAACTTCAGATACTTCTTTGATAGGCATCAGATTCGGTCTACGACTCCTCTTGATTTGCATAGGAGGATGGACCTCCCTTGGCTTGTATACGAACAATGAAAGACAATAGGAGTCTGATGGGGATATACCGGGAGTAGACATAGAAGTGATCTGTTCAGGTTCAAAAGAATAATTGGTGATTGGAGGTGTTTCTCTATATCCACGGTGAGGAGGAGGCTTTAGAATAGAACAGGATGATATTAGTATGATGGTGAGGGAGGGAGAACAGAAGATACTGACCAATTCCGCGAATGTGACCTTCTTTTCCTTCCGGTCTAGAGATGAGACACCTCCGGTATGCTTGAGAGCAGACTTGAGAATGGTAGACATTTATATGTATATTGAGAGGAGTGAAGGATGAGTAGGGTGAGTAGGGTGAGTAGGATGAGGGTGGGGATGAGGGTGAGGATGAGGATAACAATGAGGTTTATAAGATGCTATAAAGCAGATTGTAGACTATAGATTGTATATAAGCAAGAATATGAGGATGCAGTATGAGCAGATGATGGGGGTAAGTGGAAGAGATTGTGAGTGATAATTGACGGGGCAGTCTTCCTTATATGTGTTGTGTGTTGGTCCCAGACAGAGTGAGACTGAGACTGATTTGCGGGAATGATTTGCAGTCGAAATCTAAATATGCTACCGATGTGGTCCTCGTTATTTATTCTATTATCACCACTATATCTGCAGACTATAGATGAAGGGCAATCATAAATCATCATCATAGTAAATTATAAATTATAAATATTTAAATCTCGTCATAGAGTAGGTATGACGATCCACGTGCTACAAATGCCCAGCCTGTCCACATCAATATAGGTTTTTCAAATCTTGAACCTAATAAAAATTCTATTATCAACGCTATTAAATAATGAAGTCAAACTTATCTCGTTCTGACAGTTATGATGGCCGGCTATGAGCTTCTAACAGATCCCGGCCAAATATAAAAATCTGTGTCTAGGATGAATAGATGGTAGAAGTATGGACAGACTTCATCACAACCTTCATAGCTCTTACCTTCAAGTTCTCATATGTCAACCGGTAGAATGATTGGTTATGTCTATCTTAATATACAGTTCTGATTCTTGTCCCCATACGATAATTTCAAATTATCTATTTTATTGTCAATTACCTTGAAAAGGTTCACATCTATCACACATTTAATAACGCCCAAGCCAAGTAGTCCTGTGTACAAAGCCACAAATCAAGTTTCAAAGAAAACACTCGGCAACCATCTATGTAAAATTTATAAAAAATATGATATTTATATTTGTCAACATTAGATGCGATCAGTGTCTTATTTTAAAACAACGGGATATGTAAAACTTGAAATCTCGATTGGCATGCTTACTCTTCTATAAATGAGCCGAGTTCTCGTCCCCCTTTTTCTAACCCAAAAGAGAATCTTATCTTTAAAACAAAACTTACTTAAATCCCATAGCCATCTCATTGGTAAACAATTCCCAGATTCCTCTATAAAAAGCATATATATCTGAACAGTTTCCTTACTGTCAAATTGAACATCCACAGAAATAATACCAATGGTCAGGTTCGGATTCGTTGCTTGTATGCTTCTCCTCAATTTTGCTATTGCATCTCCATTAGTAGGTTTAGTCCGTAACGGCTATATGCATATAATCTAACATACTAAAACTGATTATAATTTTTTAAGCATTTTGAAAAAGATATTTCGGATTTCAACCGTCGTTCACCCTTGTCGCCGTCTCCAGAAGAGAGCACAACAGATAGAACCGGGTCAACTCCACCCAAAGGCTCCTGTTTGGAAGCAAAAGTTTGTTAAGTAAGATACCAGTACATGTACCATTTACAATAAATACTAAAATTATTGTACTAATAAGAGAAAGGCTTAACGTAGGAGCTTTTAGCTACTTATGAGAATAACTACTAAATAAGGAAAGGTACTTTTTACTCACACATATGTATGAACAAGTTGATGTCGTCCTTGAAAATATATGTATACACATAGTTCGGCATAAATATACCTGTTTATCAAGCTGAGTCTGTTAAGATAACGAGTGTAAGTTATAATTGAATTTGGTCTGTACAGATCATCTATTCTTAAATAGTAGGGGAAATATGGATCTCCAGTAAATCGTCTAAGATTCTGTTACATTAGCATTTAACACTGTGTCCATTCATTGGTATATAAATTATAGCTCGCTCAAGATTTCTAATGCCTAAAGAATATAATGTTGTTGTTTTTTGGCTTATGAGTTAGACGTTGTGATAAGATTTATAAAGAATATTGAATCTTGTAAGAAAAGAGAAGGATGGATGGAGATGTTAATTGCGTCAGGAAGAAAGAAACTAATATTTTGAGGTCGAATTTTATATGAAACTAGTATTTGTGACAAGGAGGATTGTATTCGTTAATAAAGTCTAGTATAACTAAAAGAATAAGATGAGAATAAGGTGTCCTTGTTTATCTGTCCTTGCCAACTCATTTGATGTAAGAGGCCCGGATACACCACTGTGGGTTCCAGCCATTAGATACTACGTACAATATATATTATCCAGCCTTTAACACTTATTTTTTTTATGCGTTATTCGCTCACTTCAGTCGGTCAGCTTTCGCCCCTCCTATATGTCTATTACTTCGTAAGGTCTCCATTTAGTATATGTACTATTATTGAACATCCAATATTTGGGTCGTACGTATTTCTTTGTAATGACGACGGTTGTGATGACGTCTGTCCATGCTTCTACCGTCTATTCACCCTAGACACAGATTTTTATATTCGACCGGGATCTGTTAGAAGCTTATAGTCATCCATCATAGCTGTCAGAACGTAATAAATTTGGCTTCATTATTTAATAGTGTAGGTAGTAGAATTTTTATTAAGTTCAAGATTTGAAAAACCTATATTGATGTGGACAGGCTGGGCATTTGTAGCACGTGGATCGTCATACCTACTCTATGACGAGATTTAAATATTTATAATTTATAATTTACTATGATGATGATTTATGATTGCCCTTCATCTATAGTCTGCAGATATAGTGGTGATAATAGAATAAATAACGAGGACCACATCGTTAGCATATTTAGATTTCGACTGCAAATCATTCCCGCAAATCAGTCTCAGTCTCACTCTGTCTGGGACCAACACACAACACATATAAGGAAGACTGCCCCGTCAATTATCACTCACAATCTCTTCCACTTACCCCCATCATCTGCTCATACTGCATCCTCATATTCTTGCTTATATACAATCCATAGTCTACAATCTGCTTTATAGCATCTTATAAACCTCATTGTTATCCTCATCCTCACCCTCATCCCCACCCTCATCCTACTCACCCTACTCACCCTACTCATCCTTCACTCCTCTCAATATACATATAAATGTCTACCATTCTCAAGTCTGCTCTCAAGCATACCGGAGGTGTCTCATCTCTAGACCGGAAGGAAAAGAAGGTCACATTCGCGGAGTTGGTTAGTACTTTCTGTTCTCCCTCCCTCACCATCATACTAATATCATCCTGTTCTATTCTAAAGCCTCCTCCTCACCGTGGATATAGAGAAACACCTCCAATCACTAATTATTCTTTTGAACCTGAACAGATCACTTCTATGTCTACTCCCGGTATATCCCCATCAGACTCCTATTGTCTTTCATTGTTCGTATACAAGCCAAGGGAGGTCCATCCTCCTATGCAAATCAAGAGGAGTCGTAGACCGAATCTGATGCCTATCAAAGAAGTATCTGAAGTTAGATGTCTCAAAGAATTCCGTAGAGCACACCGTCATCGGAAATGTGGACGGAAATGTGGTAAGAGGAAAGGAAATCCGAAATCATCATTACCTCCTACAATTACTGAGAATCCATATCTTGAACAAGTTCTTGAAATTGAGGCTCCTCGAGAGATAGAAGCATGGCGTCAATCTATGTTCCTCAATCTTCGCTCTCCTGGATGTGAGGAGCCTATGATTAACATCACTAGTGTGATGTATACTGCGTTCAGTGATGAAGATTTCGTGACTGCTGGACATGGAATGAAATCTGAAAATGACGGGCATCCGAGAAGCACTGACACAGAGAACAAGATGAGCAAATTGGAACTGAAAAATAATAGTTCAAGTTCAACTCTCGTTAGTCCTTATGGACTAGCAAAAGCTGCATTTTCAAAGTTCTCTGTGTGTTCTTCAAAAAACAGTTCGTCGGCTAGAGTTTCTATGATGGGAGAAGAGAGTACAGGTTACCCTTCTCCAGATACAGAGAAACATGCTCTTTCGAGAATTTCATATAAATTAAGGGTTCAAATAAAATCTACACTTAAGAATTTGAAAAGAATGCATCAGGCTATGCAACACATCTTTTCAGACTCGTAGAAGTCTGACCCTGTCCCTGTCTGTCTCTTTCTATCTTGTCTCTCCTCAGAATCTTTTCGCTTTCTTCTCTCTTGTCTTGGACTCTGGATTTCTGGTTACTTGCTTTTCTATTTCTATCAGCTTTTTTCTGATATTTTCTGGTATTATATGCTCTTTTGAGACACGGACTCTTCAAGTATACAAGGCCTTTATTATTTCTTGATTTTATCTACTTGCTTTTTTTTGCTTTTGATCTGAATTCTGCTTGCTTGCTTGTTTGCCTTCTTCGTTCTCTTCTTTGGCTTCATATTTACTTGCTTGTTCTGTCAGCATTCTGCTTACTAACTATTGTTTTATTTTTCTAGGGACACGATAACGACCTTCTTAAGACCTTCACGACATTTTATGACTTTTATGACTTTTATGACTTTAATGACTTTTATGACTTTATGACCTTACGATTTACGACTTTTTACGAAACATTTCCGATACTTTATCGACACATCCTCTCAACGAAGCATCAATAACCCGTCAACAGCACGCCCTCTTAACGACACACATCCCTAATCGACACTCAACATCCCTTCAATATATCACCTCCTAATAATATACATCAACTCAATTATACAATAACCATTCAACCACACTCGAACATCTAACTCTACATCACATCACACCAATCCCACATTATGACCTACAACTCCTACTCTTGTGAATGTGAATTCACCTCACTCGCCGTTTCACCCTTGTCTCTTGTCCCTCATCTCCCTCGTATTCACGGTTGTCTTTCAAATAACGCCATTTATTCTGGATTGGTGACGAATAGTGTTGTATCCGACTTTCCCGGTGGCAAATGGAGTCGCCTTGTCGTGGTGTCTTGCCGGCTCAGCTTTATAAGCTGCTAAATGACTCCAGGATGTATGTATGTTCTTGAAAATAAATGGTAGGTCTCCTAATCATGCATTGAAAACTATTATCATACTAATAATATTTTCCTTTCGTGATCATGTTTGATTATCAAAATCTTCATATAGGCTAGAATATAGAAATTCGAGCTTCTTTTCGAATAGAAATAGCAGAGCAAGTAACCAGAAATCCAGAGTCCAAGACAAGAGAGAAGAAAGCGAAAAGATTCTGAGATGAGACAAGATAAAAGAGACGGAGAGGGGGGCACAATCAGACTTCTAAAATCTGAAAATATATGTTGCATAGCCTGATGCATTATTTTCAGATTCTTAGAAGATTTGATTTGAACCTTTAATTTGTATGAAATTCTCGAAAGAGCATGTCTCTTTGTATCAGGAGTAGAGTCACCTGTACTCTTTTCTCCTATGATAGAAACTCCAGCAGAGGGATTGTTTGTTAAAGAACACGCGGAGAACTTTGACAATGCAAATTTCGCTAAGCAGTAGTGACTAACAAGAGTAGAACTTGAACTGTCACTTGTCAGACTCGACTTGCTCACGTTGTCTTCCATGCAAGTGCTTCTTGGATGTTCTTCATCTTCAGATTTGATACCATGACCAGCATTCAGCATACATCATGCTAGAAATGCTATTCTGATATCAGGATCTAGTGTTGAACGTCTGTTTGTTTATACATGTTTGTTATAGTAACATTAATCATTAATTATTGAATCATCCACGTTCACCATTGCCTACTAGTTTGATTGCTTCTTAGATTGAGAGATCTGATCTACCAACACTATTGGAAAGATTGAACTGTGAACTCTGTGAACTATCTCCTTCTATCTTTTCGTCAAGCATTGCCTAATTTGTGCCTTACTACCTATCAACTTAAGATTTGCCCTAGTATAGTACATGAACCCGAGCACTCGAGAAAAAATTATAACTCTATTTCAGATCTATTTGTGTACACCTACTTTAAATACGCACCATTAGATAGAATAGAGCTTTTTTTACTGACCGTCACTTTTAATTGTTTTGGCTTGAGGCTCTTATTAAACCTTTAGACGAACCTCATTCTAACATCAACTTAATATCTTAACGGTTGCGACAACAAATATATTACTAGGCCGTACCATCCTTACAACTTTAATCCCTTCTATCATGACTCTTCCTACAGAGCTTAGCGAGCGAGACATCTGGGTCCCCACAGTGCTCTTCCCGCATAACGGTACGGTGTGGAAGACAGATAACCACCATAATGTTACCTGGGATGTTACCCATAAGCCAACCGAAGTATCAAACCCCGTCGGTATCATCTTCCTTCGAAGGGATGGGATAATTAATCGTAAGTCACACTTTTCATTGAACCGCATCCTCCATTAGTCACTGAACCCTTATATTATACTGTCAATACTATTCGTTCTAGAGACGCCACTAGCTACAGGCTTTCAGCTCACTGACGGCCGGGTCGAGGTGCAGGTCCCAGATGTTCCGCCTGCTTCCAACTACGAGATTATCCGTAAGTATGTTTTCATATAGCCCTTGCTCTGATTTGCACTGGTAATTGATGTGTATTCATCATTACCTAGTCGTCGGCGATTTCAATAACGCGAGTGGCGACTTCACAATCTCGGAGTAGAGAATCCCGTATTACAAATAAGAATCTACCCTTGAGCTTATTCCCCCGGAAAAAAATTTAAACTTTTGTTTGGTACTTTTTAGGTAAATCAATTTGGATGTAGAGAGTAAAAGAATACAGTACAAAGATATCCCGACTCAAACACCTGCGAAGTCCAACTAAGCATGTGTATGATCGTACAGCTATTTTTCGAGATCTGATCTGTCAGATCTACAGCTAGAATACAATTACAGACGAAAAGGGGGAAGAAAGCGGTTCAGTGTAAAGGGCCGCCCTTTTTGGTGTGGTGATTAGCAATGTAAAAGGTTCGGTTCAAATAGTACAATGTAGAAAATGTAAATCGGAATAAGAAAGAAAAAAGGCTGGTTTTATCCCGAGGCAACATAATTTCATGCTGTCGCGGCTGCAGCTTCCTTTCCTTCTCGGGAAACACTCTCTGCACGGTGCTTTTGAAGAAGTCTATCGAATTCCTCCTTCTGGCCAATCAAAAGCTCTCCGCTCTTAATACCGGAGTGATAGACACGCAAAATTGTATCAACGTCGTCCAAACTTTGTGTTCGCACATCTGCTAGTTCCTTGATCTTCGCGGTTACATCCTTGATTTGATCGTCTGTAAGAGTTAAGTTGAGCTGTTCCACTCGTGACTTGACTGCATTCCAACCAGTCAGACGGTGACCAATTGCAACGTATCGGGTGAGACCAAAGTCTTCTGGTTTGAGAATTTCGTAGGTAGAAGGGTTGTTTAAGATGGCCTTAGCGTGGATACCGGCCTTGTGGGTGAACGCACAATACCCGCTATAATGTAAAAGAGATCAAATCAATATTCCCTCAAAGGCTAAGTGTTTACTTACGTAACGGGGTTCATGAAAGGTACATTGACCTCTACAGCCTCAGCAACAAGGTTTTCAATCTCACGAAGCATGGGAAGGTTGTACTTGGATTTAACATATTCAGGGTCGGCGGCATACAGGCAGGCTACAAGTCCTCCAAGAGGAGTGATGCCGACACGTTCACCGATACCTAGGACACTGGTATCAATATGGGTTGCACCAGCTTCTAATGCACAGTAGGCATTTGCAATAGCCATGCCGGTATCGTTGTGCAAATGGATTTCTATATCACAACTTACGACGCCGCGCAGTGTTCTGACAAGCTCGAAGACCTGGCGTGGGTTTGCACAGCCAACAGTGTCCGCAATACCAACACGGTTGACACCGATTTTGTCAACGGTCTGGTATATACTGAGAAGATCGACAAGATCGGAACGGAAAGAATCTTCAGTTGAAAATCGGACCTCAATACCCTTGGACTTGACGAAGTTGATAACTTCAATTGCAGTCTTGGTGATGTATGTCATATCCTTTCCGTGTGAGAACTCGCGAAGGAATGAAGAGGTTCCAATAACAACGTCAACTCCATCAACACCTAGTTAAAACATAATTTAAAGCATAAGATATAATTATGTATGCGCATATAGTCAGAAAATATGAATCTATCTTTTACTATATTTAGGTTTACTAACCTGTCTCGACGGCAATCCGGGCGTCGTCCATATGACAACGGATGTGGGTGAGTACCTTGCACCGTAATCCGAGCTTGCAGATAGCCTCGCAGTCCGCCCGAGACTGTTCTGAGGCAGCGGGTGAAGTAAGTTCGATGTATTCAACACCGAAAGCATCAAGTGCTTTGGCAATTGCGATCTTAGTCTTGGTATCGAAGAAGGCATTAGCAAATTGTTCACCCTCTGTATGACCCAATAATTAGCCAACAATGGAGCTCATGATGTAGGTGATACTCACCTCGTAGAGTACTTTCAATGATTTTGAAGTTGGTTACGTTGTTAAGAAAGTCAGAGGCGCGGGGAGCATAAGGGTTACGAGGGTTTGGTCTCCTGCTGCTGACACCGTTGGCATGTCCATTTACACCGTTAGTACCATTGGTGCCATTAACGCCATTGACACCGTTAGTTGCTTGGGCAGGACGACCCACACGAGTGTTTTCGATACCGACCATTTCGTTACGGTCTACGGCGGGGGAAGATGAGGAATCACAATTACAACTCGGACACATTTTTGGGATGCTGGATAGTGAAGATTCTGGGGGGCTTAAATAGATGGAAAGTGAGTCAAAATCTAATGGATGATATTTCACTCGTTACTTTAAAAACTTATTGGCACGTGAGCTGATTCATCCTACTATATTCGGCCGATATAACGCATGTAATGATCTTCTCCTTAGTTCGTTGTTGCCGAGAGAACATTGCGGCGTCTCATTTTCTTTCTTTGAAAATAAGATAAAAAAAAAGTATGTACTCAAGTAATCTATATCCTTTTCTGTTCTGCATTCCAATTTCAATCAAACATCGGTTTTAACGCAATGAATTCGGTTGTAAGGGTCTTTCAAGTTGAAATTTTGAAAATTTACTTAGATTCATCGGCCATGGCAAAAAGGAAGCGCACCCCAGCTGCAACATCTGAAGGCCCAAAGGATGCACGTCTGCTCCCTCAAGTACGCCGAACTAAAGTTTTCATTGCGTGGATCTAAAACTCTGCTGTAGAAACGATTTTACCGTCAGAGAGCACACGCAAATCCATTCTCAGATCATTCTCTAGAATACCCGCCAAATCCAGATGCATTCAATATCGCAAAGTTATATCCAGAATATGCAGACTCCGGAAAAAGACCAGAATTTGCGGATATAGGGTGTGGATTTGGTGGTTTACTTATCGCACTTGCTCCACTCTTCCCTGACACACTCATATTAGGTGCGTGTATCCCGCATCTTTTGTTGTTCATACTGACGAATCCGTTGAATAGGAGTTGAAATTCGCGTTCAAGTTACAAAGTATGTACAAGACAGGATAGCGGCACTCCGGCTTACAGAGAAGTCCGCAAAGGGTCCAGCTCCTACACCTGAAACTGGAAGAGGACCATATCAAAACGTGGCTTGCATTAGAGGGAATGCTATGAAATTCCTTCCAAATTACATGCAAAAGGGACAATTATCGAAATTGTTTTTCCTCTTTCCTGATCCACATTTTAAAGCGCGGAAGCATAAAGCGCGAATAATATCACCAACATTACTTGCGGAATATGCATATGTTCTCCGACCGGGTGGTATCATTTATACAATCACAGATGTAAAAGACTTACATGAATGGATGGTGGAACATCTAGAGGCGTTTCCCCTTTTCGAACGGGTGGGTGAAGATGAACTCAGGAATGAAGGGCATGGACCCGTTCTCGATGCTGTCAAAACGGCGACAGAAGAAGGGAAAAAGGTGGAAAGGAATATGGGGGAGAAATGGCTTGCATGTTTTAAAAGAAAAAATTCTACTCGTTGTTGATAGCCGTAAGGAGGTGAAATTGCTTCCGTAAGCTTATTCGTTAAACATGTTTCATTGTATATATGACATGTTAGCTCACTCTTTTATTTCTCATTACATTCTCAAGTTAGCGCCCTCTACACATAGCCTTAGTGGGACATCCATCTCAATTAAACTTAATAAATTAATGTAGATACTAGTAAAAGTTGTATAATAATATGCTGAATTGCTGGCTTTTGTTTTCAGTACGTCAAAATATGCTTCGACGTGCACGTCTTGATAATTGGGTTCAAAAGATCATCTCCGAAGTATTTAACTCACATACTTCGTATAAGGTTATTACTCACGAAAGTAATACTCGTAATAGTGGGGACCATATCGGTAGCATATTTAGATTTCGACTGCAAATCACTCCCGCAAATCAGTCTCAGTCCCATTCTGTATGAGGCTAACACACAACACATATAAGGAAGACTGCCCCGTCAATTATCTCTCACAATCTCTTCCACTTACCCCCATCATCTACTCATACTGCATCCTCATATTCTTGCTTATATACAATATACAGTCTACAATCTGCTTCATAGCATATTATAAACCTCATTGTCATCCACATCCACATCCTTCACTCCTCTCAATCTACTACAAATGTCTACCATCATCAAGTCTGCTCTCAAACATACCGGAGGTGTCTCATCTCTAGACCGGAAGGAAAAGAAGGTCACATTCGCGGAATTGGTTAGTACTTTCTGCTCTCTCTTCCAAACCATCATACTAATACTAATATCATCCTGTCCTATTCTAAAGCCTCCTCCTCACCGTGGATATAGAGAAACACCTCCAATCACTAATTATTCTTTTGAACCTGAACAGATAACTTCTATGTCTACTCCCGGTATATCTCCATCAGACTCCTATTGTCTTTCATTGTTCGTATACAAGCCAAAGGAGGTCCATCCTCCTATGCAAATCAAGAGGAGTCGTAGACCGAATCTGATGCCCATCAAGGAAGTATCTGAAGTTCGATGTCTCAAAGAATTCCGTAGAGCACACCGTCATCGGAAATGTGGACGGAAATGTGGTAAGAGGAAAGGAAATCCGAAATCATCATTACCTCCTACAATTACTGAGAATCCATATCTTGAACAAGTTCTTGAAATTGAGGCTCCTCGAGAGATAGAAGCATGGCATCAATCTATGTTCTTCAATCTTCGCTCTCCTAGATGTGAGGAGCCTATGATTAGCATCACTAGTGTGATGTATACTGTGTTCAGTGATGAAGATTTCGTGACTGCTGGTCATGGAACGAAATCTGAAAATGGCGAACATCCGAGGAGTACTGATACAGAGAACAACATGAGCAAATCGAATAACAGCTCAAGCTCTACTCTCGTTGGTCCTTACGGATTAGCAAAGGCTGCATTGTCAAAGTTCTCTGTGTGTTCTTCAAAAAACAGTTCGTCGGCTAGAGTTTCTATGATGGGAGAAGAGAGTACAGGTTACCCTTCTCCCAACACAAAGAACCTTGTTATTTCGAGAATTTCATATAAATTAAAAGTTAGAATTAAATCTACTTCAAAGAATCTGAAAAGAATGCATCAGGCTATGCAACATATATTTTCGGATTTTTAGAAGTCTGACCCTGACCCTGTCTGTCTCTTTCTATCTTGTCTCATCTCAGAATCTTTTCGCTTTCTTCTCTCTTGTCTTGGACTCTGGATTTCTGGTTACTTTCTTTGCTATTTCTATCAGTTTTTTTCTGATATTTTCTGGTATTATATTTTCTTTCGAGACACGGACTCTTCAAGTATACAAGGCCTTTATTATTTTTTGATTTTATCCACTTGCTTTTGATCTAGATCTGAATTCTGCTTGCTTTCTTGTTTACTTTCTTCGTTCTCTAACTTTGGCTTCATCTTTACTTGCTTGTTCTGTCAGCATTCTACTTACTAACTATTGTTTTATTTTTCTAGGGACACGATAACGACTTTCTTATGACCTTCACGACCTTTTATGACTTTTATGACTTTATGACCTTATGATTTACGACTTTTTACGAAACATTATCGACACATTATCGACACATCCTTTCAACGAAACATCAGCACCATCCCACAGCAACCCATCAATAACCCATCAACAGCACGCCCTTTTAACAACATACATCCTTAACCGACACTCAACATCCCTTCAATGCATCACCTCCTAATAATATACATCAACTCAATCATACAATAACCATTCAACCACACTCGAACATCTAACTCTACATCACATTACACCAATCCCACATTATGACCTACAACTCCTACTCTTGTGAATGTGAATTCACCACACTCCCCGTTTCACCTTTGTCTCTTGTCCCTCATCTCCCTTGTATTCACGGTTGTCTTTCAAATAACGCCATTTACTCTGGATTGGTTACGAATAGTGTTGTATCCGACTTTCCCGGTGGCAAATGGAGTCGCCTTGTCGTGGTGCCTTGCCGGCTCAGCTTTATAAGCTGCTAAATGACTCCAAGAAGCGTATTCTTCGAAGTAAATGGTAAGTTTTCTAATTTGAGCCACGCCTTAAAGGTTATGCATTCCTGACAGGATTTTCCTTATTTTCCTTCGATGTCTATTCTCATGTTGTGATAGGTTACAGATGAAACGAGATACGGACCCGATGAATGTTCCGAATCCACCGAGATTATGATTAGTGACAACAAGATTTGTGTTGAAAGAAGTCTAATTTGTCTTTATTACTGTGGTTCTGGACTCCGATTACGTCTATTAATGTTATAGGATGTTGTAACGTTACGTACCTTTAGATTATTGTTAGCTGTGTTACTCTACAGATAAACATAGAACATTCTATTCTCACAAGAAATAATCATATGTTATGATATATATCATTTAACTAAACTTGTTTTAGTTTCAGAACCCAACCTGTGTGAACACACGTCCGTCTTCTTTACCTTCTTATCCAAATAGTAAGGCAAAGTGTGAAAGCCGAACTCGATCACATTACAGTCACTATGTTATTGGATGTTAACAATGTTCGCCCGAATCAAGTCCGATTTGCACATACGTTCCTTAAGCGACCGTAAATCGTTGTTAGCACCTTCAGTCATAAAAGTGAGCTCTCTTAGTCTTCTAGTTATCATAAAGGCGTTATCACTGTACAAATTAGGAGATGCTGACAACGGTATAGTTAAATATAAACTATTCTCATTTCAAACTTGGTTACTACGATATTTGTAGTTTAATAAAAAGTAGATTTACTGTGGTGGACAAACTTTACTCTTTTCACAGAGAACGGGGCTTCTACCTCCACCAATACGTTCACGAGTCGTAGCATTGCCTATAGTAGGTATAATATCTAAAGTACCCCGTTTAAGACTCTCCAGCTTCTGTTGTTGAAAGGTCTGTTAATTATTACTATCTGAGCTTAGACGTGTACTAGTACGCACAAGAGGAGTCGCTATGATAGTAATGAAGAAAATCATACAGGCTCCGATGCTAAGTTTGACCATTGGAAAAGATGTTCTATATTGCATTGAAAGTGAGTAGATGCAAGTTATAGTAACCTAACTTTATATAAACTTACGATAAAAAGAGTTTCTGGGATCTCGGTAAGGATAATGAAAAATAAAATATGTTCTTATAAGTCTCACTTTGACTTTGGAGGGGGTTTTATATTTTGGAAAGAAGGGGAACGGATACTCGTCCCTTTTATACAATTAGAGAAAGCTATACGAGTGTCGGAATAACCAATTGCTTCCAGTCATGTCTTTCTACTTCATGACGTGCATGGGAGAACTTGAATGGCGCCCGTCTATATGTTTCGTTGTTTTTGATTTATCCAATATATTATGTGTTTCGTTGATGGTATGTGTACAGATCGGTTGGGCGGGAGCTCTTAAATCGGTAACTCAATTATATTTATTGCGTTTTCTACCTAGTAGTACATCCTTCTTTGGATTGATGATCGAAATACTGCTGATAACTTTATGTTTTCTGATATTAATGATCTATACAAGGGCGCTAATGTATCCATAATTCTCATTCCACCCGAATCTATCTCGTAATCGATGGGTTAAACCCTAGTATATAACTGGGAGATCCCAAAAAATGTAATACAGCATGAACGCCTGGTATGTAGTCTATAGCATATAGCGGTATTGTGTATAATTAGTAAACTATGACCCCCACATACACTGCATATCGTGCTAAAGATATTTCAAAAATAATCTAAGCATGGCTGTCACGATTAGTAATAGTACTTGGTAAGTGGAAAATAAAGAAACAAAGTAAGCTTAGTATCTAAATCCCATTTTTCATCGTTGGCCACAGGAGCGATTATTTGGAACCTTGACCTTTTAATCATCGCTTGCAGAGTATTCCAGCATCGAGTCTACTACTTTCTCCGTGACTTAACCAAGACTCTTAATTAATAAAAAACGTAAACAATGATATACTACATTTAAAATCAACTACTAATGCAATCATGGTACGATGTCCTAGTCACTATATCTACTCTACTATTTATTTTGAACATTCGTAAAGTAAGTAGAGCCGATTGGGTCCCGATACATGAACGTCTTGCGTTACTATCGGAAACATACCCATGTCATGCTAACCTCAACGATGCCAAAAAAAGCCTATAGTAGCTTTAGCATTCGCTGTAGTAGGATATAAATGAAATATCGAACCTAACAAGTCTTGGACTCGTCACAAAAGCTTCCAATTGTATTGGATTCGGTTCTATTTCCGAAGAGGTGTTTGACGTTTGAATTTCTTCGATCAAACGATCAATATGCTACAGATAGATTGGGATATATTAAGTATGTGCTATTGGATATCCTATTGACAAATGATACGAAGTATGAATACCTACGAGAGTGGACGCAATAGCAAAATGAATGAAAATAAACCAAGCAACAAAGCCGAGTTTGGTCGTTGATATGATACTTCGAGTCGAGAGATATTGGGTCATTTGGATATTTATTATAGTTATAGACAGAGTGCTAGACTTTAATGTAGAGGAGGGTTGATTTTTAACAAGCTTATTTTTGAGTGAGGTCCGGGTTTTGCTTCGAAGAAGAGAGTAAGAGTTCCGACTTAAATAACAAAAATAAAGTTCTCAGTCATGCTTCACAGCTTCATCTATATAATAATGTTTGAATACAAGAGCTGACTGTAACTGATATTGACTATTGTAGGGCATAGGTATTCAATAATATACATGTGCTATTTATTGTCTCACTCGGAAACTCTATCCTTGGTTTTATGTGGCTCGGATGCGTAGGACAATATTTTGGATGTTCTAATCCCATAAATATATCAAGTATACACTCATTGATTAGAACATGATACCTCTCCTACCATCACTCGATATCTGCAATCTAGTTCTGATATCGGGACAGATACTGACAACCATACATTCCGCTGGCTCTTTGATCAACAATGAAAGCGACGAACATAAAAGTTATGTTGATGGGGAATAAGTATGAAGTGATATCATGATGTTCATCGCCACACCCGGCTTCTATGGCCCACTCCATCATATACGCATTTATCACCTTCAATCATTCTACAAATCCGATTTGTAAAAGTGGCTTATCCGTAATTCATCTGCACTAAATATCAGAGCGCTTCTTTCAAGATGTAATGACTTTACCACTAATAACTTTACTAGGTATAAGAGCTACAACTCGTTACTATAACGATTTGATGTAAAAGGTAGCTGACTTAGGTACATGATTATCATTAATAACAAATCTAACCTGTCAGATGTAATTGAAATCTATTTTTACCACAAACCTTCTGGTCACCTAGGGTTGCTAAGGAGAGAACTTGTACTGAGACCAAACTGTGACGTACTCATTGGAAGGCAACTAGCCATCAATAAACAATCATAGAGGAACGTTGTTACCTTTTATAAATTGATTGATACGATTGAAGCTATGCATAATGGTGATCTTCCTACCATCTTTTTTATCAAAGAAGCTCTTTGTATTCATATTAAATACAATGCCTCAAGGTCGTCAACTCAGAAGTCCTATACAAATCAGTCTCATTCCCATTTGCATATATACACTAGAGTGAGTCCATAACTAAATCACGAAATAAAATCATGAAGCTTACTATCTAGCACAGCACTTAATAAATTCTGTCATGGTCAAGCTCAGCCTCGCTGTTTCTGTCCTCTGTATTTCTATTGTTAGCGCAGTTCCTCTCGTACGTATCTCTACCTGAATTTTTGAGGGTAACGAGTTAAACTCAAAGGATATCGAAGCAGGGTGTATCAAGGCTTGTCGGCCGTGTCGAGAGCCCTGTTGACCTTACAAGGACATCAGTCAATTCAAACGATGCAAAAATACCTTTCAACGAGGGCTCCGCTACCGTCTCAAAGAGAGTGAATCTAGCTGACTCTGGAAGAACTGGAGTTGTTAGTGAAGAGTGTAAAGACGCGAAAACGGGAATATGCGACTAGTTTTTTTAGACATTGATAGTATCATTTTCTTATTTCCAAAGTAGCCAGGATATAATACAAGTGACATACATCCTCTTTCAGTATACCCGCATATAAGATATCATATCTAAAACAAAGCCGAAGGAAGTCCAAATATAATATAGCTATAATGAATACATAAATGTTATATCTAACCCGAACCACCCAGACCCATTTAATCGATGGACTTATATAGTGGTCGAGATAAATTGCATTATATTGACCCGTCGCCACCGAAGTTAGTTATATAAGTAAAACCGTCCTCATGAGGGTAAAACAACTTATGCCATCTTTAATATAGCTCAAATTTTAACATATTCCGACCACGGTCCTGTCACATTCTCCAATAACCCTCCCAGTTCTTCCGGAGTCTGGCAAAGAAGCGTTATTGTCGAGAGAGAGTGTTGGAGTGGTAGTCGTGGTAGTAGTAACCTCTGATTTTGGTTACATTATAAATCTGTCTCGGTGGCTCTTAGATGTGAACTCACCAGGAGTGACGATTTGTGTTACAACACTAGTCACACTAGTCGGCAGGACAACAACTGAGGTATCACTGGGGTCTGCACGAGGGCCGAGTCCAGGCATATTAGGAGTCAAGTACTATCGAACAAATCAAGTCAGGTTTTAAATCATAAGTTATTGGGATTATTAATAATTATAAACGCACAAGAGGAGATGCGAATACAACGCGAAGGGAAAGCACACAGGCGACAAAGGCAAGTTTAAGCATTATGGAATATACCTCTGCATATCGATTATATTAGCAGGGTCGGGTAAAATTCGAGTATATGATAATATAGACCTCCTGTAAAAACTTACTTAAAGGATAGTGTACAATGGGAAAAAATCGCCTGGATTCAATTTAAGTGCGGATAGGGAACGTAGAACTTTGTTAGTGGGCTGAGAAGGGTGTATTCGATCTCTTTATAGTCGCTTATTACAGAGGTTATCTAGGACTGCCATGCCTTCTTCCATGTACCGGTGGTAACTGAGTTCAGGAGGGATCTTTCTTGTTGTGCATGGTTACCAAATCTTATTCATTCTTTACTCTTTTGATACTGATCAAGGGTCCTACTTTCTCTGACAATCATCATAAGTAAGTAGATTTGAATTAACATACTCCATAGCAATGATCAACAAAAGATGTAATGGAAAATGATCAATTCTTTGTCTCTGTCTCTAAGACAAGCATTGCATCCATTTCCCATCACTGACGCTATTCGGCTAATAGATGATGGTTTTCTTTTTGTTTGACTTGCAGGTGTCATACATAGATCGATATTTGTGGACGTTGTGTTGTGGGGGGATGAGTAAAATGAGTCGGTAAATTCATAACCATGTTATAATATACACCCCATTTACATATAATTCTTAATATAAACGATATCTACTAATCCTAACTTTTCTTTCTCTCGTCAATCTTGCAATGGTGATCGCAGACGCTCTTAGAACCGGCACGATCGCCGTAAGGGCCTCCAGAAAATAGTTCTGAACCCTGTTCAAATATATCATGTTCCGTTGAACTAATGACTCCTCCCACAAGCTGGTCTTCTTGGCTTTTATTTACATCTAACGTCGCCAAAGGTTGTTTTGGGGAAGCCTCAACCTGTGAAGAGAATTGCTCGACAAATAGCTAAACGGAAAAAAAAAATTATCATTATTATTTGTATGGTTCTACCGGACTGAACGGATCCTAAACGGAATACTTACAGAGTCACTTTCACTCATAGATTGGGATGGAAATGAATAGATGTTTTCCATAGTCTTTTCTTCAAGATACGGGGTAGTTTCACCTCGAGCCGTCCCGCTACCTAGCGTCATATAGGGAATATCGGTTCGACTGGGAGTTGGTTTTGTAAGATCAAACTGAGGAGAAAGCCATAAGTTTTTTGAGTTTATTTCCATATATATGTAGAAAATAAATCTTACACTTGTAGGTGTCGGTAGTGGATAGACAGATAAAGCGAACATTGACAATATTAAACAAAGGTGCATGATAGACTATCTCTATTAGTTAACAACTCGAAGGCTCCTGTAATTAACATAAGAAACCCCTTACTTTCTGAATGTATCGGTAGTGTGGGAATTATAAAAAAAGAATGTAAGTTCTGAGATTGTCCTGACACCTGGTTGGAACAAACGAGTACGCAGTACTGAAGGCTTAAGGAGTGGATAGAGTTTACTAGGGAGGTTCGTCATGTTTTATACCACCATTAAGGGATCAAGGATCGAAGATGATTGATACACGGCAAGCAATCATAGAACGGGTATGGGCAGAGACATCCGAAACCTTGATTTCCTCCAATCATACGTTTTGATTTGCATCTATCACGGTTTTATCACATTTTATTTTAAGTCATTGTTTTGGCATATTTCTACCTTCTTATTCCTTGAGGATGAGTAGCTAGAAATGACATAAGCAACTTTGAACTGGGATGTATTGGTATTTATGGCCATCGAATTTAGCCTCTTATTAATTAATGGATAGAATATGCGTCATTTTTTGTTCGCTTTGAAAGGCAAAGAAGAAAAAAAAACAAGAGTCGAGCGAAAGATTATGGGTGCAGCCTTTAAGGCGGATATGATTTATTTACGTACGAGGATAACGTGTGTTAGCCTCTTCAGCATGTGCTCGGATATTAAGCACTGTTACTAGTTTGCTAACGCCGTTTTGCTTTGCTCGTTTCTCTTTGCTCTCTCCCGCGTTAGACTTCCTTAGAGGATAGTCTATACTCTATCCATGTTTTTACCTTCTCTTCTGTGAAAGCATACTCGTTTCTGTTTATTACATAGCTAATACTCTTACAACATCATCCTTCGCTTCCTATTCTTGTACACATATACCACAGTCTGGAGCTGTGATTTTAATGTTATTAATACGGCATGTCTCAGCTTGCATTCAAGCAGGCAGAAACCGTGCCACCTCATAGAGGAAACGAAAAGGAGTTAACAAGAACGTATACTAATGGGTCTAGTAAGCAGAGAACAGGTAACGTCCAGATGATAATCGCAATCTTTAAGGATTTTACTGAATTCTGAATCCCTTTTCAGTACAACCAAATGTTTTTACTCGCATCCAGGCACTGTTTCCGAGCAGTAGTCCTTCAACGCCCAAAGCTTCAGTATCTGGACTTCCCTTGCCTGAGGTTCAACCCTCCATGCCAAATCCTCCGCCGCGACCCGAACCCCGTTTTCTCAAAACCCGCATAATCTCGTGGAATATGCACGACTCATTACCAAAGGTATGTACTCATCCTCGCATCGTAGCTATAATACTTATAGTATATTCTCCGACGATAGGGAAACCTTGAAGAGCTTCTTGGCGTAGTACCTCCATATGTCCCCTGCCAATCCGAAGATAAGCTACGTATTCCATGCTTATCGTTGAACGATGAGCACCCATATCATATCATCGTTGTGTGAGTTTGTCTCTCAATTTACGCTTGTGCGTGTATACATCGAGATCATAGGGATAAACTGAACTCTTCTCCCCAGTGCCGGTCAGGAGTGCCCGACCGCTTCAGGTAAAACTTTCCCTTCAAATCCCCACTAAAATACTTATTTTGAGTTTTAGGCATCCCGAGAGGAATTGGTGCTAGCTTCAAGCACAAGGAAAAGGATAGGAATAAAGAAACTGAGAAGTTATCGAAGAAAACAAAGACAAAAGAAGGCAAGGAGAAGGACCTTCTTGAATCTGAGGGTTCTCCTCCGCTTGCCGATCCATCTACTCCCACATCGGAATCAATACCTACTACACATACACACCCACAAACGTCTGGATCTGGATGGAGCTGGATTCTAGAACAATGGTTCTCTCATGGGTTAGGACAACGAAGTAATTGTGCAGGGACAGTGTCTGCTTCAGCACTGTACGAACTACAAATATCGGAAGGAGAGTCCTCTAATGGTCCGGATGGAGAACAGCTAATGTCTTCAAAATCTAATTCTCAGGGGGACACATCAGCAAAGAATGAAAAAAGCAAGGACAAGAAAAAAGACAGAAGTAAGAAACGAAGAATCTGCAGCTGTAAGAAGGAGCACATTGGTCCGTATGAGCTTCTGGCCAAACATAGGCTTATGGGTATCTACCTGGCTGTTTTCATATATCGTGATTTAAAGCCACTTGTACGAGGTAAAATTGATTTATTACACCCACGATTATTCACTCATTAGACTACTTTGCGAAGGTTTATCAAAGTCTGAAGTTTCCACAGGACTCATCGGTGGGCGTGTTGGGAACAAAGGCGCTGTTGGGATCAGCATTAATTTAGACGGGACTACGTTATTGTTTGTAAACGCCCATCTTGCAGGTATGTACCAATATGGTACTTAAAAGTCGGAGTAGTAGTATTAATTTATATTATATGAAGCCCACGAGGAGCGTAGCCAAAACCGCCTAGCAAACATAGCAAAGATAAAGGCAGAACTGCAAGTAAATGATTTCTTATCGCAAGATGATAGTCGCATTATGGCCGAAGGTAACTAAATATGTCATTTGTTTCGTTAGAGCTCATTGATCACCAACTCAAATTATAAGACTTGACTGATAAATTTGACCATACTTTCTGGTTTGGGGACTTAAACTTTCGGCTGGACGTGACTAGGAAGCATGCAGATTGGCTGATTTCGCGTCAAGGTACAATATCCATTTAGCGTACATTTGACTTCATTATTGATATTGGTGATGTAGATTATAGTCAAGCTCTTACATTCGATCAGTTGCGACCTCATTTGCAGAAAAGTGGTGCACTTTTCGGGTTTAACGAAGCTGATATTAATTTCCCTCCTACATTCAAGTACGACGTCCAAAAAAGTATCAAGCGCGATAAGTCTCAGGCTAGACGAAAACACGCTTATAAACGATGGATTGCACACCTCTCAAATCCGAATTTGTCCGAGGTCCAAGAGATTGATAACGAAATAAACAACCGCGCTGGTGACGAGGACCGTGGTGCCTCTATTGAGGTGGATGATAGCGGCTCGATTATTTCCACAACCCTCACTGCCTTATCTGGCCAAACTCGAACTACTATAAATGGTGATTCCGATGATACAGATGGACTCTTTGTACGTTCACGTACTCCACGATCTTACAAGGACCACTATGGAAACAATACGAACGCGGTAATACAGAAACTCTTCATCGCGAAGGCAGCACAGAGGGCGAAAGATAAATGGCTTTCTCTGATTAGGCCGAAAGGTTACAATCCAACAAGAAAGAAACAGCCTCGTCGTGCAAGTGATTTCTCTGTTTCTTCACCACAAATTAAAGCTTGTCCTACCATGGAAATGGCGAAGAGTTCATCGACAACTCAAAAGTACGCTTCCGCAATTGAGCTCGGGCAGTCTCAGACACACAATTCCGCCTTATCTGAATTAACTCGGTCACTCTCAAAGAAAAGTGCTAAATCTCATTTGAGCTCCAATAATACGATGAAAAACAGCGAATACAGTGCTCAGGATACCGATGGGGGCGTATATGATAGCTCGAGTAAACAACGCGTCCCAAGCTGGTGAGTTGAACAATATCTACCTTGTTCCCGAGAAACTAATCGAGCCAATCTAGGTGTGATCGAATTCTTTGGAAAAGCACGGTTGAGCCGGAGCCAGAGGAGGAATATGACGACTCTAATCAGAATGAACGATCTTGGCTTGGTCCCCGGATGCTAGCCTTTTTGCACCAGGCATTAAAACCATTATCAACTCGGTCTCGCTCGTCGTCTCTTCCATCTGTTACTTCCGCCGCCGATCCTGTAAATAGCACATTCATATCATCTCATAGATCCTCCCGACCATCTACGGCAAGGTCGGACTCATCACCCTCAACCCCTCAATCTCAAATCACGAACGCTAGAGAACCTATACTTATGAAAGTCAGGTCTGTTGCCAATATTGGAAAATTGAGATCCCGTCAGCAACGGAAATCGGGAAATACATCATTCCTTAAATTTAAAACCATTGAAGCAACACCTCAAGTATCAGATTCTACTGCAAATTTCCGTCAGCGCCGAGCTCGAACTCGTTCCGCAGTGACAACACCAATGATCTCCGCGCCAATCACAGCCACACCTGTGAGCTATACGACTGCCGAAGAGACTGAGATGTCCTCATCTCAAGGGGAAGCAGTTGCTGTGCAGTCAGCTCCTCGCGGTTGGCGTCTTTTCCCTTTTCGCACCCGTGATGCTGATCCAAATTCGCTGACATCGGATCGTATCTCGCCTCCCCGAGAGCCCTCATCTCAGATGGTACATCGCCATCGTAGAGGAGATGTAGTTCCTTTAAACTATAACTCGTTAGATGACCAAGCTATGCGTAGGCTTGAAGGTCGAAGTGACCATCGACCAGTCATTGGCTCCTACGCTATATATATTTGATTTTTACTACCAATACTTGCTTCTTATTCGTCCTATGAAGCGTCCAATCATTATTTCTATATATGCGCCTTTTTTTTTTTTTTACCAGAGACTTTCATTGCATTCTTAACATACTTTGCGAAACAAGTAGCCTTTATTATTACATACCGCACGAAACGTATACCCATTTGTTTTCTGTATAGATAGATAGAAATAAGCCGGAGAAGTGAAATATTCTTATATACAAGTTACAGTAACAACAATAAGCGAAATCTTTGACACTCAAAATAATAAGGGAACTAATATTAGATGACGTATAGCTTGAAGAAATATCGAAAAGATCGGATATCATACGTCTTCAAGTTTTCTCTTTGCTGACCCCTCTGGTTCCACGGGCTCATCAAATTTTAGCTTTACAGGCTCACCAGACTTTGGCTTTGATTTCTCTGGGCCGATGGCTGCCAGCCCTCTGATGGAAATTTTTGTAGCGTTTGGGTCTTTTCTCCAGAACATCCAAACCCTCAAAACATCCTTGAAGGAGGCAATGAGTTACAATACTAAACAATCAGATTTAAATGCCTACCCTTTCCGATCCAAATGTAAGAAAAGCAACCAGAGGTACTGTTAAAAGTTGTTATTAGCCATATATCCGAAACAAGGAATTGGTCACCCACTTGAAGCTTGAATGAAATCTATAACTCCATTATACAAATTATCTTTTGCTATTCCTACAAGCAATAGCTCATCCGGATGAGCGATAATGGCCACGTTAAGACTGATAAAAGGAATAATAAACATTTGTGTCAGAAAGCGTGTATGGTACCTTACCTAACGGATAGAATGCGATATATACTGAACAAAACAACACGTAAGAATAGTGTTTTCCAATTACCGACTTCCTGTGGGAGTCTTTCACTGATAAATCCCCTATTACGGTAGACCAAGTATGCTATGAACACTTATTATAATGATTAGAGATATATTCTATGCTCGAAGTTAGTCTCTATGGGACTCTTACTTTCTAAACAAACTGTGGAGAACGATATAGCAGTCGTATAGATATATACGTCTCTCAGGCTAAGAAGACAAATCAGGTCATGTAGATAGATAATCAGATTACTCATAACGTACAGCTTGAGTCCAGGAGTCAGTGAATATGTGAAATCCGCATTCTGCAATATAACACAGTAGAAAACCCCGGGAATCGATACATTCGAGTCAGGGATAATCTGCTCCTTTGAATTATAGGCCAGGGCACTTCCAACCTACAAAGGGACCATTTAGTACCTTCTTTTTCTTGGTAGATGAGACTTACGATTAATGTATAAAGGGTAAAAATGACGAATGCAACGAATGGCACTCCAATAAGCTAAAGTGACAGGTTAATTCAGGTTCACTGTGTGCTGTATTTAAAGGCAAGTCTTTACTCACCACGCCCGTGTAGATAAATCCACGTCTCTGTGAAAGACCAAAAGCCGGGCTGTCAATTTTGTTCTTCAAAAATGATTTGAAGAGAACAAGAAGCTATGCACAAATATCACTACAAAAACGTCAATAGGATGTCAAAACTAAGCCCTACATGAATGACCAGAGAAAGTGTCATAGTTGACGTCCTGTAATAAATTAGCAAATTTCAATTCATCGAGTCGAAATGTACCTTACAATGCTTGTACCCCATTTAATAACGAGGCCTGAATAAGGCAAGTATTAAAACTTGGATTAAGGGAAAGCAAGTCATTTGAGCTTCTACCCTTGTAAACACTATAGTACTTTGTTTAAGACGATACTCTTTGTCCGTGACAGCGGTAAAATTTCTGTCACTCACATTACAGAGTATGCGATAGAAGAAAATATCCAGGATATACAAAAAGTAACGAAGATTGGATGACGTGAGATTCTTTTGGAAAATAATATTGTAAGGACGAGAATAGGAAGTAGAATGTGTCCTCCTGCGATCTGAAGACCAAGAAAGACTTGCTCATCAACACGCTGGACTGCCCTTATAGTTAGAAACCGTCCCGGGATAAGAGTATGTTTTATCAGCTTACCTTGTTGGTAATGATCGAGTAGAGCCTTCTTAGGTGTGGAATCCGACATGTAGAGTGGGACAAAGGAATGACTGCCAGCAGATAATTTAGTATATTGAAGATGGTTGGGATAAAGGAAAGGTAATTGATGGGGGGCTCCGAAAGTTCCTGTTTTCTACGCACACGCTTTTAAAGTATCAACAAACTAATGCATCAACTCATCAATAACTGTCCTGTGAAGCAAGATTTGAGGTACTGTATCATAGATTGGTCTGCATTTTCCATTCCTGCGTCATCATACTAGAATGGAAATCGTTTATTTTTCGCATGATCGCGGTAGGCAGGTTGGTTGATGCACAAGTATATCACGTCTTCTTCAGTGAATTAGGAGTAGTATAGAAAGTAATATTAATGCTATCGATAGATAAAAACGATTAATCGTTAGCACAAGATTTAGGGCATCTGAAAAACGAGGTGTTTTCATTTCCTGTGTTATTGATGCTCACCTCTCGGAAGATCAACTAACCTATCTGACATGGGAATAAAGAAAGCCACAGCTATGAGTGGTGGATGAAAAATAGCTTAGTCAGCGTCCGAGCACTGACTGAAAATTACTTATTCTGTTAACTGGCATGTGAGCGAATCAAAACCAGCGGGAGAATGGTAGATATGATACGCTACCAATATTTGCCTAACAACAATTTGATCCTAGACCTCTTATGAATACAGTTCTTGATCTCTAGAAAAAATTATCACTGATACATAGCACTGATATAGTAGGAGCCTAAGGTAACTTAGTAGAACCCCAAAGACTTCTTTAGCTAATATATGCAGACTTGTTACGTCGTCAACTCATTAAAGATGAACTCTTTTGAGAATGGAACGCACTCTGAATGTAAGCCATTTGCCAAAGAGTCAAACTAAGTCATACTCGTTGACTTACCGCTAATTTATCTTCGTGAGAAATACCAATCCCTTTAAATACAACAACTAATGAAATGAGTGTAACAACATCACCATGCAACCTACGTCAATATCTGATGGTGCATATAGTAACAAAAAATCCGTTTTTCTTTTTTTTCCGTCTAATAAACCATTGGTTGATCATTACAAATTCGAAATCTAATTTCCAATAATCCTTGGTTTCTCTCAATCATACTTATGTGAAACCCCTAGCATAGCAAAAGATGCAACGCATTGTATGGCTAAATGATTACTGATACGGGCGCGAAACTACAGGGGCGCAGTCACCTCCTAGATTATAAAAGCAAAGTGGAATTCTTGAAGGCACGCCGGAAGTCGACCTTGCCCCACTCGAAGCTTTCTTCTTTAATCAACCTTGCTGGGTAAGTAAAATCCTGATTCGATGTAGGAAGCTAAAATAATTTCCATATTTTACAGACAAGGATGTATATTACCCGTTTCATAACTATTGCTCTCTTCTTGGGGTTAAGCAGCGTATCTGCATTACCTTTGGTAAGACATTTTACTTGTATTATCCGTGTCAAGGTGAAAATGAAGGATTAATTTTAAGATTGAAAAGAATCCAGACCTTTATCACGATTCGCTCGTGAGACGTGATGGTGATCATTATTATTCACCAAGCGGGGGTCAC
Organism: Pyrrhoderma noxium; assembly: GCA_002287475.2. Classification (NCBI taxonomy): domain Eukaryota; kingdom Fungi; phylum Basidiomycota; class Agaricomycetes; order Hymenochaetales; family Hymenochaetaceae; genus Pyrrhoderma; species Pyrrhoderma noxium. The sequence goes on along the minus strand of CM008258.1, from coordinate 1,597,720 downwards.
AATGGGGGAAATACGTGCGGAGAGATGAGGTCCGGTATATGTTCTTAGGAGTAGAAAGAAAAAAATCATAACTTGTTTCCTCCAATGAACTCTTCAAGGCTACGTATGCCATATTATTAGTACTGCATTTCACACCCTCAAATACTGAGCGATATTAAGTATTCATTGATACAACAATACGCGAGAATAATTGATACAATGTAATACAACCTATTCATTAACATATGCATGCATAGAACCGGTTTACATCACACTCGTCCTTTTAAGCAGAAATTGTAACCTCAACCTCGACACCGGGCTCAAGAGAAATCGAAGTCTATAAAAAATAATAGTATTAGAAAACAGTATCCCCAAAATCACAGTATAAATATAAAACATACAATTTGCTTGACGATTTCACTGGAGGAGTGAAGATCAATGAGACGCTTGTGAATCTTCAATTCATAACGGTCCCAGGTCTTGGAACCCTCACCACAAGGCTAAATGCAAGATACACCATTAACAAAAAAGAACGCATATAAAAAAAGTATAAAAATGACTAACAGTCTTACGGGTGGTGATCTTGAGCACCTTGGTGGGGAGACGGACAGGGCCTCTAACACGAAGTTGCTTGTCCTTAGCACGGTTGATCAAGTCGTTGCTGACTATTCAACGCATACATTAGCTCAATAAAATTATTTTTATTCATTGTAAATAACATACACTTCTCGAGGCTGGCAACATTGCTGCTCGTGAGGGTGATACGGATTTTGTGGATTTTGGCAGGGGGAACGGCACCTGCGGCATCGTATTCCTTTTCACCTTTAGCGACGTAACTCATTTTGTCTAAAAGTCAGCGGTGACTGTTAATAAACGAATATTTGTTATGAGATATTGTGCTTATTTGAGACGTTAAACGTTGAACAACGTACCTAAAGGTCTTTCGTTGAGACTTTTGGTTATGGAGGGAAAAATTAGAGTTCTGTGTATACTCCTAAATGGGAATACTGTGCACGGTCCAACGGAAGTTCCCGTATCACGTGATTTGCCTAATTACAACTCGCAGACCTTGTTCACAATCTCCACCGACAGACGACATGCAAGGTATGATATAGTCCACTCTCGCGTTAGTAGACAAAATAATTGGTAATTTAAACTAGGATTTAACAAGTATTACCCCCCGGATTATGATCCTCAGGAGCATAGTAGTTTGAATGCTTACAGAGGTACATATCTTAACCTGAATTCTAGTAAATAATTCGTTCGTATAACCACGCCAAAACATCACAGGAAAACACGCTCTGGGAGATAGAGCACGTAAAATTGATCAAGGTATCCTAATAACCCGATTTGAGCTGCCATTCAACATATGGTGGTACGTGTCCACGTTGTCCATCATAATATTCAATTATATATCCTTAGTGTATATACACATAACCTGAAGTGATGGCTGTAATAATCATATCGGTATGGGCGTCCGCTACAACGCGGAGAAAAAGAAAATAGGAAACTACTACTCTACACCCATCTATTCATTCCGCTGCAAATGCCATCTTTGTGATAACTGGTTCACTATTGAGACCGATCCCAAGAATACACGATATGTCGTAGCCTCCGGAGCCAGGAAAAAGGAAGAAGACTGGGACCCCGAGGAAAATGGAGGCTTTGCAATTCACGGTAACAAATTACACTTATAATCGTCCTTACAATAATCAAAGTGTCTAACCTCCCTCATTCCCTCATCCACGCTAGACCCAGACAAAGCAGGTCCATCCGATCCCCTAGCCACCCTCGAAAAAACCGCCCAAGCAGAATCCGACCTCAAAACAATCCAAAAACCACGTATCGAAGCCCTCCAGTCCCTCTCGGATCACTACAACTCCGATCCATTCACCCACTCCGCCCGGGTCCGCAAATACTTTCGCTCCGAGAAAAAACTAGACGCGGCCCGCAAAGAAGCGGACGATATCGTAAAAGACAAATACGCGCTCCCAGAATCTCTCCAACTCGAGACAGAAAACGAATCAACCAAGGCCGAAGCCAGACAGGCTTTTATTCTCGGTAAGAATGAGCAACGCGCAAATGACGAATCAAGGCAACGGAGACTAGAAGAAGCAGAGACTGGTTCAATCGGACCTAGTTTATTCTCTAAACGGACTTTTGATCAAGGTTGGCGAGAAAGCCTTGTACAAAGACACAAGAGGAATTTCGACAGGAATAAATCAACAATAGACGTGGCGGGCGGGGCTTCTTCCTCTCTCCGCAGCAGACTTCTCCAAAATACTGCGCGAAATTCAGATCCTTTCTTAAAACAAGGTCGAACAAAACCCCCCGATGCAAAATTATTAGGAGTAGCTGTGAAGAGACATACAAAAACATCTTAATTTTCTTTTTTAGCGGATTACATCTAAGAAGCAACAAATTGTTTTTCATTGCACATCCGTAGTATTAGGGTCCTTGTACTTTACTAATAATGAACAGCATGATCATGAGAGAGAAACTAAGAGTACAGAGCAAGGAAAGCCGAGGAACGACTGCTAGGTGTTGGTGGATATGATAACATGAAATGCGTATGATATGATATATATGTTAGGTCAAAGGTGGCGACAGGATAGAAAAGGTGTGTAAAAAGTCAGAGAAGAGGGGAATGAACAATAGGAAATTGTCATAAGCTGATCGACCTGAGAAACGCAATAATGAAAAAAAAGGGAGTAGACAGTCGATAGGGGCATAAAGCAAACAACGAGTAGAAAGACAGATGAGATAAATAAAAAAAGAAGAGAGGGGAAGAGGAGAAGAAAAAGAAGAACAGTACACAAAAAGCAAAGCATAAGTCGGGAAAAGGAATCCAAAAAAACAGAGCCAACACAGAGGAATGGTATTAAAGAATCAGAAACCGTGCAACAAAAACCAAGAAAAATCTTCAAGTAGAGATCGCCCAGGAATTATCTCCAGAGGGCGTTGTGTCCCACTTGAAATAATCTATCCCGCCAGTATAGTAACCTGCTTCACCACCATCGATATCACCCCAGATACCGAGTCGCAGTGAGTCCGAAGCAGGATCATAGGCACCATCCGCCTTGAACTCTGAATCAGAAGAATCAACTATCTTTGCAGTATCTGTAGATGACGAGGGACCAACGGTCGTTTGATGATCAACCTCTGAACCCGTACCAGACTCTGGACTAGGGTTTGTCGACGATGTGTGAACCATATCGGGTGTATCAGCTTTATCGTCTTCGTTAGGAAGTGAAGTAAAATCAAGAAAGTTGAAGAGGAAATCGTCGGAAGTATTTTCAGCCTTTGGAGATAGCGTCCCGGCGAGGTCCGAAGATTCTGGAATGGCAATTCCAGGTTCTACGGTCTTTGCTAGTTGTGCGAACGTTTCCTGAAGTTCGACGGGTAGGGCAGTGTTATGAGACAGTTCTAATACCTGTGCCATATCGGAATAGAATTGAATAGCTTGATCGGGCGTTTTAATATTATCTGCTTGTATTTGTCTCTTCGATGGACCAGCCTCAACGGGTGGCTCCCAATCACCCTTCATACGTTTCGCTGGTACTTCTTCGGTCATACTAGAGGAAGGCTCTGGAACAGATGACTCCTCTTCGCGAGGTCTCTTGAGAGTATTTTCCGCCGGAGAAGGAGCTGAAGCAGTTGGTGTTCGTACAGACGCAGGTGTTGACACCGACACTGTGGCCGCCTCAGGGGTAGGCGGCACAACTTTTGAGTTTTTACGAGCTCGTTGCTGCTTTGGTTTTGAGGTAACTTTATTTCTGGGCGACTTTGGAGTTTGAGGTGAAGCAGCAATGTGTGTTGGCGTTGCTGCAGTATGAACAGGAGTTGTAGCAGCGGGAGATGGAATATTGTCAGATAAAGGTACTGGGGAAGACGTGACCGGTTTTTTCATTTGTGAAGGTGGGCGTGCAGGGGTTATATGAGGTGTTCCGTTCGCAGGAACACGAAGATTTGGCTGAGGCTGAGGCTGGGGCTGGGGTGGGGGCTGAGGTTGAGATAATTGAGGTGGCACTGGAGGCTGAACAGTTGCGGGACGAGCAATGGGTTGCATAGACCCAAGATTCGCATTCATTGACGAGGGTGTATGCTGGAGAGCCACAGAAGATCCACCTATCGCAGGATCGTCTTGCTGGGGCGGTCTAGGAGCCGCACCCATCACTCCCTTTGCCTGAAGCTCACGATATTTGACAAACTGGCAAACGATAGCGATTTTCTGATACAAAAAGGCAGCCTGTTGCCTGAGTCTTGCTAATAAATCCGAGTTTAAAATGTAAGATGGAGGTTGATGATTCAGCCTCGCACGCTGTTTTTCAACAATATCCATCTATAATAGTAAAAAGCAATTAAACCGAGAGCCCGAGATATTCTGATTTAAAACGTACCTGCATTATCACGGCTTTCCCCACTTTTTCTTCTTTCGTGACGCTAAGATATAATGGCAATAAGCTGGAGAGGCGCTGAACCTCCCTATATAAAAGATCAAAATCTCTATCAAACTGAGCTCTGTCATTCGGCATCGGGGAAGGCCCTAGATCTATACAAATAACGTTGGTAAGAACCACAAAATTAGAGCCAACAAAAGTTTTTTTTTAAAAAACCAGTAACGTACTGTTAGAAATAGATATTTGTTGCTTGGTTTCAACCATATAGGCAGTAGCCTCACGTAACAAATCTTGTGTAGGAATGGGTAGTTTGTTCAACGTTGCTTGTTGTTCAGGAGTAAGATGTGCCAGCGACTTGACAAATGCATTAGCGGCATTCATTGCAGCAGACGCAGCTGACCCTGGAATATTGGGTTGAGTGCTAGTCCCGGGTTGAGGGACATTGCTCATAGGCAGTTGTGAATTTGCGAAAGCTGCCCGACGTTGCTGTGCTTGTAATTGCGTAAGCTGGGGCCTCTGGGCCTCAATAAGTTGGATTACTTGTTCATTATAACCACTTTGGCGCAACTGCTCTGCAGACAAGTGAGCCAAGTTAAATAAATCTTGCTTCGTCACCTGTTGTCGTTGCTGCACATTCATATTGTTCACCATATTTATCTGAACGTGTTGTTCAGTTGCTGGTGGTGGACTTCCATCACCACCCCCTATGGCCTTCCGCATCGCGTTAGTTGCGACTGAAAGATCGAATTGGGATAGATATTTTTCATAAATATATTTGAGACGCTTTGTGATCTGGTCCGTAGACATCCCGGCCCCAATTTGATCAAAGTTCATCTTTTTGCTGACGACAGCCCACATATCGCGTCGCTGAACCTATCATTGTGTTATCATTCCTTTGCCTTAATGTCAGAAGTAGAAATCTTACATTAGTAATACCACCAAGATTGGCCACCTCGGAATACAATGCATAGGGATCTATGGGTCGTCCATTGAATTGAAACTCCGTGTTGTCAACCGCAATTTGATTATTTTCCCAATGAGTTCTGAGAAGGGATGTGAATACTGAACGATCTAATTGGGATGTTGTATGAACTTGTGTCACTTCCTGAATGTTCTGTCTCTCAGGAGACGTCTGATGACCCAAACCATTATGATTTTGAAGTAATGGGTTCCCATGATTCAAATTCACCGCTGATGTGCCCTGCATTACTTGCTGTTGTTGTTGCTGTCGTTGACGCACTAACGCTGCATATTGACTATTAAGGTTATTAGATTGAACTTGGGTGTTTGGGTTGAAGGGGGAAGTCGAAGTCGGTGGGTTAATCTGAGCATGGCTGTTCTGAGCCGCTAGATGGGAGGACTGTTGATTTGAAGCCGAAGGGCCACTCGCAGAAGTTCCGTTATTCGTTCCATTCATGGCATTCATCGAAGCTAGCCAATTATTATTCGGCTGACCAGATTGTTGTGCATTCTGAGAAAACCCAGCGACATTCCTATAGAAAATCCAAATTTTCCTTTTAAATCCCACAAACAACTAGGATAATCAGAAATTACATACACCGAAGCTTGGCCATCACTTGTTGGGGAGGTGGTGGTGGTAACCCCTGCTGTATTTGCGAATTACCAGCCCCTTGTCTATGTAGCGTCATGAGATGGCTCTTGAACAGCGTTTCCCTCTGCTGAAGATTATTTAACCTTTGTTTGAAAAGGGGATTGCTATCCGCGTTCGGATTGGCTGCTTTGAAGTTTACCAAGCGTTGCCTTTCCAAATCAATTTCTTGCTTCACCATCTGCAATTTCCGTTGCAATTCGGAGGACGATTGTATGGAATTACTATTGGGTAGCGTATTGGCAACCATGGGATTCGCTATGGTGCCATTTGCAGGTACTTGTTGTTGCGCCATTGTTTGTTGGCCCTGACCTTGCATAACTCCTTGCCTCACGTCCTCCGGTCTAGAGTTGAACGCTCCGTTAGTTTGGAACGGAAACTGATTCAGGTTCTGTTGGCCAGCAAGTGGCACCCCATGTTGATTAAAGTTTTGCATTCCGTTCTGATGTGGCTGTCTCGAAGCAGCCAGCAAGCTAAACTGTCGCGCATTATTATTCCTACTAGCCATCAGCGCTTGTAACATCTGCGGCGAAATCTGAGAGAGTTCAGACATGTTTTGTTGGGGACGTTGTAACGAGGCCTGAGGATTCGTCGGAATCTGACCGTTGGCCACTTGTCCGTGAAAGTTCATATTCGGCATGTTCTGAAATTGCTGGGCCTGTTGGAGCTGAGGCGGCGCTTGTGACTGAATTTGATTCTGCATTTGAGTAAGAGCTGAGGGATTGTTGCGGAAAATTTCCGCCATCTGGTAAATCAGAGTGGATGGTCAGTAAACAAAGAACCCGAAGATACCAAGGCTTTTTTAAGAGTCGGAGCGGTGACGCAGCACAGAACAGGAGGCGCAAAGCACTGGGACGTGACCTGCAAAGGGAATAAAGAGGGCGTGTGACAAAGAAATTTCGTGTGACACAAAATACTGTGTATTATCCAGATAAGGAAAAAAAAGACGGATATTGACCGGATGCTGCACATCAGCGCGACCCGATGGGCACTACCACACTGCGTGCGACCGAGGGAGAGGAGACGGGATGGTGTAGAAAAATATACATACCTGAGGATTCATCTGCTGTTGAAACCCTTCTGCCCCAGGCATCTGTTGTACGCGTTGGCCTACGGATGCTTGTGCTTGTTGCCACAGGCGCGCCTGGTCCGGGTTCATCGTTCTAGGTATCTGTTGCATGTTGGCGCCCGCCTGAGCCTGAGCACGCATGTACTGTTGCTGCTGCTGAGTAGTTAGATTCAACAAGTTGGCTTGGGGCATGGGATAGCCCTGCATGTGGTTAGGACGGTCTGCCATCGTAAGGGCTCACAAAAGCCAAAGGTTGACTGTGGTTAATGGACTTTTGAAGAGAACCACACAGCACAGGTCGACCGAGGTCGATGGCGGCTACGACTTGAAATATTCCGGGGCACCTGGTGGGGGCGGAGCACGGGGAGGGAAGAAAGAATGGGGAGAGAGGAGAAGTAGGGGTCGTAGTTCGTGAGTAACCTTGCCTCTCTATCCCTTGCTTGACTGCATTGCCAAAGTGGGTTGGCCAAATACAGCCTTGTCACACCATCACCGTCACGCTTATCCCTATCCATATCCACAAACAATAGCCCCCCAACTGCGCTATTTTATTTTATTCCGTCTCTTATTCCTGTCTTTTTTTTATTTAGCTTGCTGTCGTTGGGGCTGTATAAGATCGTCTTTCGCCTCTTGTCTTTCGGGGAGCCTCAAAAGCATCAAAGGAAAATCGTCGCCGCGATGTCTCTTTCATATTTTAAATAAATAATAATTATACATTCTCCCTCCCGGTTGGTCAGGAGATTAGAAGTCGTGTTTCGTCATGCATCATAATATGCACCGCTCCGACTATCCGAGCGCCTTTCTACCCAAAAGCAAATAAATGCAAGGAAATTCATTTTTATACTGACTCACTTGTCACAGACAGACAAATGGCAACTGGGAACATCTAAGCCTTCCACTTGTCTTAACTCCTAACTCATTCTATTTATTTAGCTACCTATTTTGCTCAAAATATTTCATCTCAGATCACGCTTCTCTTCCATCTCACTCAGTCGCACTTCTGCGGTATAAGAATCAAACTTTATGCACCTAATCTCCGCTTGCCCTTTTTTTTAATCAAGTCGGGGGGAGAGGGAAGGGGCCGGGGCCAGGGCAGGGCAGGGAGACCAACGGATTGTCTTACTAACCACACGCTCGGAAACGAAGAGTCAGACCTCCTTCGTCTTTCTTTCGGGGGGTTGTCTTAGAAATCCCACCAGTTGATGAAGAATTATTAATAAATAGGAACAAATACTCGAAGGGGAGATTTTCTCACGGAGTCAATGTCCTAGTTCGGGTGGGATGTGTGGGTACTACCGTTCAGGGGATTCCTAAAATGGCTCTTTCGTCGGTGCAAGTATTTTTAAATAAAGCAAAGAGGGAGAGATCATAAACAAAAACCCATCCGTCTTCTTCCGATGCATCCTCTGAGCATCTACTCATTTACACTTTTCTTAATGTACTCTACTGCTACACTAACCCTCTAACACTCAAACAAGGAAGCTCCCAAAGGATCTCGGGGGACACCTGATCGTACATAAGAGTTTGTACAGCACATGTACTACGACCTCCCCCCATCTCTTTTTGGTTCCATCATCTCGCTTGTCTCCGAGATTCGCTGTTGGGCCTCAAGTCTCCAACGTGTTCCCCCTCCCTCAGAAGCTTCGTCCCGTCTCCGCCCAAGGTTCACAACTTACTTAATTTCACACAAAGTTTATTGCAGAACAGATCTCAGATGATCAGGATCGCGGGATTTCCTGATTTCGGGTTGGAATCTAAACAGGTAGCCTCTCTGACACTCGACCCTTCGTCTCGCAACCGAACTTCCGTACTTGATTAAATGTCCTATACTTCACTCGAATGTCAAGTACCATTTCTTCCTAATCCATTACATCCAAAAGTGTCTACCATTCCATCTTCGCCTAGTCTACTAATATATTGGGGGAGGGAGAATTCTATATTCAAGAGAGAAAGCCACTATAATAAACGGGTATGGTCTCGGTTGCATTCCTCGGTACATAATTCATAGTGTAATGTCATAGAATGCAGTGGTCAAATGTCAGAAACTGGGTTATTTACACCTACAAGTTCATAACCCCTAGGAATCTACCAACAAACCCATAGTCAATCCCGAGGCATCTCTACGTCTCCAACCATGTAGTCACTCCTGTCCCGTCCCTACCCTCTGCGCACCCATCAAGTACTTCGCCATCCTTACACAATCCCTCAATCTCGCACGCCATTCCTCCCTAGCTCGAACCGGGAACATTTCAATCTCCATTTCAGGACATTGCCTAATTAAATGTCTCTCGACATTATCTGCAAACTCAACCTCTAGCATCTCATTAACTCTTGCATTGCTACTGGTATTAGTATTTCCATTGTTGTTTCCATTACTTCCATTGTCTAGAAGGAACGGTAACAATGCAACCACATCGTCTTGATCTTTGTATGTGTACCGTTGCAATTTAAGTGCAATCGTCCAGCTCAGAGGAATTCCAATAAGCCTTAATCCTGGCTTATCATAAATAACCCGACCCTCCTCTTCCGCATTACGCAAAGCAGAAGTCACAAGTGGGTCAAACATATGGCTATTAGCACTTTAAGGGAAGGAAAAATAAACATCAGCAAAGGCTCCTACGTTCTACCCTTTTTTCTAAAGAAAAGAAAAGAAACTAATGCACTCACTCTAATCGCCACGGAAGCGCAACATCAGCAGCACTATTCATCCAATCATCCTCCAACCTAGAATGAACATTCGGATGCTTTGCATTAAACTCCCCCGCAGCCTCCGCCACACACTCCCTCACACACTTCCTCACATCCCCCTTCCCCGCACTCAACGCCCTCCCCATCCTCTTCGCAATAGACGTCAAACTACTCGAAGACCTATTCCTCGCCAACATCTCCCCCTTCATCCTCTTCTCCACCTCCTCCGGAAGCACCCTCTCAATATAATCCACATCCGTCGTAACATACCGATGCTGCGTCCCCAGAACCGAAATCACTCCCCATGAACAACAAGCGTCGTCTGCTTCCCTCGCCGCGCAAACAACTTGAGCTGCACGGAATCCAGCAACTCAAGCAACGTCTCTCGACTAAGTGGGTTCTGGTGCGTCAGCACTTGGCGCATTCCGAACGCAGATGGCACTTGTGTAGGCGTCAAAGGCAAAGGTCTAGGTCGTCCATAAGTCGTCATTATTATTACGATGTTTCAAAAGTCCGTTTCACGGGATAAAAAGAAAATACGTCAAATACGAAACAAAGAGAGAGAACGTGCGCACGTTAGTTTCTGTTATGTTTCCCCCTTTTTTTTTTTTCTAAAGTCAAGGAAGAGTTGGCATACAACCTACGAGGGGGAAAAATGAGATGGTCTCTCCCCTTGGCGTTTTATTTGAATCGAACGTTGCGTTTTTCGGGCAGGTGGTACATAATAATCTGCAAACTTCTTGTATTCCATACCTGACTTTTTTTTTTCATCCCCTTCGTATAAGCATCCCTCGCAAAGTAGTACTTTGCAGGGGAACATCTCCGCTTTACAATTATAAAGTTGGTCACTGGGAGTTTGGCGTTAGATTATTTATCTTTGCGCTGGTACAGTCAGTGTCGAGGTTATTTATCAAGGATGTTAAGATTAGACGAAGAAGACATCAGTTATAGATGTGTCAGACTATATGAAAGGAGCAAATGAGTCCTCGTGCCGATTGTCAATTTTCATCATACTCGCAAAGTATCATGATCTAGTCTCTACCGTTTCAGTACATGACGCGTAAGAGCTTCCGAGTGCATAGATATGATCCAAAATGACTGTCAAAGCAGATAGGCCTTGATCAAAAGGCGCTCTCGCTGATATAATTCTAAATCTGATATGATTTGTTGACTTTATCACACCTCCTTTGATCACTGTAAATTACATCTGCGAAATCGTTCACAGAATAGTGCTGTATGCGTTAATTCATTATTATGGTAACAATACAAACCCCATGATGCATGACAAAAAAAGAATGGAATTTCGACTCTATAATTTACTCTTGCCAATATAACCCGCCAACATCGTCCGCTTGCTTTGTCTAGTTCCAATTTTCTGATTAAGTCCTAGATTACGAATCAAATCATTAAACGACTCACCCGGTATGGTTTACAGGAGTTGGAGAATGCTTAAAGTCTGAAGTCGCACTGGAATCCTGTCGAGCCTCCATTGGCACATAATCACGCTTGCCTGGCCCCAGATACACCTAGTTATACAACAAGTTAGATAAGCTTTCAGACGCAAATCCATAAGATAATAATCCTTACTTGACGTGGTCTCCAAATCTTTACCCCTCCTTGCTGAAGCATCATCTATCGTATACAAAGACAACATTAACCACCCTTCCTGTGTTTTTCCAACCCACTCGTACGTACCTGGCGCCAATGTGCTAACCAACCAACCACTCGAGGAACAGCAAACAGAACAGGGAAGAAATCTAATGGGAAGCCCATCGCTCTATAAATAAGACCACTCCAAAAGTCGACATTAGGGGCAAGTTTTCGCTTTATGAAGTATTCATCGTTCATTGCTACATCATGCAGCCGCATCGCCGTTTCTAAAAGTTCATCCTTTCCAGTACTACTCAAAAGCGTAAGAAGACATTCTTCACACAAACGAGGTTGACCTACATTTTGAAAACTTCATCTGCAGTCTTGCGAACAATGAAAGAACGAGGATCCGACTTGAATAGAGGTTAATCATTATTGTCCCCCGCATGGAAGAGTAGACACATTGAGATTTGCTTACCGTTTTGTATACTCTATTTAAAGTACACTCAGATATTATCATTAACTTAATGAGTAATAGTTCTTACCTATGCCCGAATCCTGACAATACCTTTTCGCGACGCTTTACGGCTTCGATAAAAGCAGGTACATTATCTGGAGACCCTATAGAAATAAGCATCCGGATAACGGCTTCATTGGCTCCACCTGTGTTTGATTAGTGTTACTGAGATATTCCAAGTCAGAGAGCGTAAATGAAAGTACCATGTAAAGGACCACTTGATAAACAACACAGAATTAGTAGGTGATGCGCTGTAAATACTAAATAGACGTACTATAATGAAGCACACCCGGCCCTGAAGACATTATCAGATATTAATTAATTCAGGACATGTGATAAAGGTAAGGTAAGGGGCATACGCAATAGCTGAGTACGGATCCACAAGGGAGCTTCCCGTTTGCAAAACGGTTGTACATGAAGCGTTCAACTCATGATCAGCATGAAGGAGGAAGAGTACATCAAGTGCCTTTGCTAGTACCGGAGAAGGTGTATAACCGTCCTCCCCGAGGTGATCCATTTGATACAAGAACCTAAAATGGATGTTTATAGGATTATCGAGAACAGCCAAGTAAAATAATTCGATCAAAAGAGTCAGGTGTCCGCATCAACATGCCAAATCAATGCTTTTGTTACTTACGAGGCCGTGTAACTCAACCCTGCTGGAGGAGTAACAAATTTCCTCCCTTGGCGTACCCTATAGGCCATACTATAGCACGAACGAGTGTACGAGTAAGCAAAGAAAAAACCCACAAAATAAAATCAGGGATAACTTACGCAGCGAGTGTTGTCGCCTTTCCTATCAATCTGTAGATTTGCTTATCCATATTTGCAAGGCAAGCAGCATCACCCTTGGTATAAAGTGTTTGACCTTGTAAGGATGGGTTGGCCTAAAAAGTACATGAGAAACATCTTTAACAAACACGCACAAAGCCTACCTCGCTGTAGAGAGAGCCAAGGGATGCAATTGCACTGGTCAGGATACTCATAGGATGCGCATCATATCTGTATAATTAATAGTTTAAGGGGTATATCCAAATAGCAACAGTTAGATTCAAACCGACCTGAACGCGCGAGTAAGGTTTTCAATATCGGAGTGTGCAATGCTATGATGCATTACCTCACTTTCGAATATGTTATATTGTGTCTTTGATGGCAGAGATCCATAGATGAGAAGGTAGGCGGTTTCAAGGAAGGTTGAATGTACGGCAAGTTGCTCGATCGGGTAGCCCCTAAGTGAATAATAAGTATTAATGAGATGAGTAGCATACTGAGTTGAAGTTATACCTGTAGCGTAACACTATAGAAAGTTCATATGTCAGAACTAGATATACACATGTAAATATAACACGTGTTACATACCTCCAGCTTCACCATCAATATATGTTATTTCTGAGGTGATGACAGCGGTATTCAGGAAGCCCTTGTCTGCAATTCGTAGGCCACGCTCGGTCTCATTCTCCTCGCGTTCTCCTTGCTTCCTCGGTGCTGCTATCTGCTTAAAAGACGTTGCGGGTATAGTATTATTCGATATACTAAGGTAGAAGCATATCAATGATGACGAGATAAATTTCAGTTTTGTGATTTTTTTAGTGGCAGAAGAAGGTACTTTGAAAGTACATGTGTACATACGGTATGTTATACACCTTGCCGGTGCGGTTATCACGAATGGTAAGTGACTCTTCAGGTGCAGCTGAGCCAGCGGTTGGTTGACCCATAGTATTCTCTACAAAACAAAAAAGGATAGTAAAACTTTGAGTGGTCTGCGTCAAGCTAGGACGACGATTGTTTGGGGGATCGGGAGAGGGTCGGGCATTAAAGCAGGTCACGAACTCGAGGATTATGACGGCCCCGGTCTTTTCACATGTCACAATCCTGGCCTATCATGTTTCGGTCAGCTTCACCGGTCCATCACTCAAATCAGCGGAGGCTGATTCCACACCAATTTGGCCACACAACAATCCCAAAGCCTGTGATTGATATTTAGGATGCGAGAGTTTATAGTATTCAAAGCACAAACAATCTCATTATATTGATCAAAATACATGGAAGGTGCATTCAACAAGCTTAGTAAGCTTTTATGATAGAATTCCCAGAAATAAACTGCAAGAAGGTTTAGAACAAAAATAAAAGCTATACAGATCTTCTAGTGCCGTTAATGAAACACACGAATGTACAATATCTGACGAACGTGGAGCTCTGAACTCATAGCGTACAATCAACGAAGCCACCACGCTAGTTTAGTCATTTCCCTTTTCTCATCACATGCTTATCCACTCTCATACAGTGTTCTGATACCTTTTCTGGGGTGCTTTTGGGTATTATAAACCAAGAGAAACGGGAAAAAATGTAAAGGTCCCACATGGGATCGGGGAAACGTAAGACATGCCACACATACAAGGAGCAAGTGCCAACACATGTGGTACGAGCATGGGATACTTGCTTAGTCAGCACCCAAAGGCTATGCTCATCCCCGTGTCAGCTTACTTGACCCTCAACTTTCTATCTCTTACTCCTACGCCCGTCTTCGTCGCCGACCCCATCGTTCTGCTCGTCCTTTGAGCCCCACTCTTGTCGCGGGCTCTTTTTTATTCCACAATTACGACGAGGGCGATGACCAGCCCATCTCCACCTCATTATGCTTCCGTTGTCGGCTCGGCGTCTGGCTCGGCTTCCTCCTCAGGCATACTTCAACACCCGAATGCCAATGGCTCTCAATATACATTAGCCACGCTTAACAATTTGTGTAAGGGCCCGGCAAGCTTGAGCTCCCGCTCTGCCTCCCGAATTCTCGTCGTAGTACTGACTCGGATCGAGAACCCCTATTGCGCGTAGATCCGACTGTCTCTTCTCACAACTACGGCGCAACAATGCCCATGTCCCCCAATGGAAATATTTCTTCCAGAAGAATACTGTTGAATGCCTGTGTCAAGATGGCTGCCCTTTTTATTGTCAGTACTGTTTTATTGGGAGGCACCTTATGGCTCGCGCTTCCACCCTTAGAATCGTTAGTAGCCGCTTTATCTGTCAAACTTCTTTCGGATATTAATTTCCCAATAGAGAAGACCGACAGTTCCTTCGTGTTCCTAAATCGTTCAGCCAGCTCCAAGAACTGAACTATCTTCTGAAAAAGTATCGAGATATTTATCCTATTCGCGTTGTCATATGCTATGTTACAACTTACCTATTGTGAGTTTCCTGATATCTCTGGCAGTATCTTATTAACCTACTCTGTTTCCTAGTCTCCAAGCGTTTTCTTTACCAGGGTCTATGTATCTTTCAATTCTTGGTGGCGCCGTATGGGGTGTTCCAATTGCATTACCTCTTGCGTGCACATGCGTTGCAACTGGCGCCACCCTATGCTACTTGATCTCTGCCGCACTGGGCCCAGCGCTGCTTACGCTCCCAAAGTGGTCCGCACGTTTAGATAAATGGAGCACTAGTATCGCCGCACAGCGTTCAAATCTGCTCTCCTATTTAATAGTTCTGAGAATAGCACCATTCCCTCCGCATTGGGTAGTGAATGTTCTCGCCCCCCATTTACGAATTGGTATACCAGTATTCTGGATTAGTACCTTCTTGGGAATACTCGGCGTTAGTGTCATTCATACAACAATCGGTGGTGGTCTGGATGATATGACGAGTGCAGCCGATTTCCATCTGATTTCATGGCGAAACGCCCTAGGATTGAGCGCAGTGGTCGTTGGTGTATTAATACCAGTGGGACTGAGATATGCTCTCTCTCGACGGGTCGGACCCATTGCTTTAACAGATGATGATTCTGAAGAAGTAGAATCTGGATTAATCAGGGCTAGTGAGGAAGGTGCTGGAGACTTTATCCTTGAACAAGGCCCTCAGGCAATTTCTGGTAAAGGAAAATCCTCCGCCCCCCTTTTGGTCTTATTGTCTGATTCAGAGGATGATGGAGATGATGACCTTTTGGACGAGGAAGAAGATGAGATTCTACTCGCTGGTCCTTCTCTCATCCCTGAAAGCGTGAAAGGGAAAGAACCTGACCTTGACAGTAGGAATTACCGGTCAAAAAACAGTAATGAATTACTGCCCAGGTTGGGGGATTCTATTGAGCCGGAGAAAATTATCAACAGTTCGTTAACTGACACAGAGGTAGAAAAGAGTTTACATCGTGATTCGCATTTACCAGAGAATGCGACATCATCGTCTACCGCCTTAGACGTCCTCTAGACACCTTTTACAGTCCGTCCACCTAGTTGGAACTTCTCTCTTTTTCTAACTCCCTAACCTGTATCAATATGTAACGGTTTCTATCCACGTGTCATCTCAATCGTTTTGCTCTCCCTTTCTTTTTGTGTCTTAATGCCAATCCGCCCCGTTCATTACCGAAACCGAATTACATCTTGCAATGTTGCAATGCTTTGATTATTAGT
The DNA here is from genome assembly GCA_002287475.2 of Pyrrhoderma noxium. Classification (NCBI taxonomy): domain Eukaryota; kingdom Fungi; phylum Basidiomycota; class Agaricomycetes; order Hymenochaetales; family Hymenochaetaceae; genus Pyrrhoderma; species Pyrrhoderma noxium. The sequence continues at coordinate 1,581,465 of CM008258.1, read as the reverse complement.
GTATGTTATGGAAGTTTGTACTGTGTTATATAGAAAGATGCATCCGCAACCTGACTCTTTTTATCTACTCTTATTTATCTCTAAAAAAATACTAGCTGTTTCCATCTAGAGCTTCTATGTGCACACAATAACTTTGTCCTGTCCTGTCGATCCGGACGACAGATAGCTAATTCTGAGCGACCGTGCCTGAATATCGCTGGTCTTATGGAACGATGCGAGCCAAATAATTTTCGTCCTTTTATTAAGCTCGGGTCGTGGATTCTCAACACTGAAAATAGTCCTCAAATTTACTTAGGTGTCAGAAAAAAATTGATGCAATATATTGGACCGCAAGCGCATTGATATTGAGCGGGGTCAATCTGTCCATCGTAACTGTTGGGAGTGTCTGGAACATCATATCCGACTCCCCCTGAGAACAGATGATTGGATTCAGAGAGACAAGCTTGAAGACGACGGTCAGAGAGACCGTTTTAGAGAATCGCCAAGACCGGAGTTGATTCGTTAGGGTACAAGAGCGGGTCGCCGAGGGAGATACAAATGCGCCTGCTAATTCCCCTGGTCACCCGGCGGTCAAGTAAACCCGCTTGGCAACCCACTATTCTCTTCATACCGTTTAGAAAACTGCTCCTGTTCACTTAGCATCTATTTGTTTTTTTAAAAATACTCTCTATCAAAATTTTAAAGGAGCAATGAACAGGAGATGAATAGATGTTAATCCAATTGTTAAGAAGGAAGAACCAGAGCTAAACCTCGGTTATCTAAGCCGAATTAAGCATATTGAGGAGGACGAGATCAATCAGATATTCGGGTCGGCAATCAGGACACACGTGACTTTTATTTCCCAACATGGATACAGACCGCAGAAACTGATTTTGTATTTTACTTAGCTACCCTCTTCCTCGACGCTGCCCCCTTCGTTTCGTCGCCCCGCCCTCCCTTCCCCCGCGTTCCGTATCCCGTTTTTTATACGCCCTCGACAACGTCAATAACACTTTCAAAAATGTTCTCTACACTCTTTTCTGCCACGCTCCTTTCCGCTATTGCCATCCAAGGTGCTTTTGCTGAATTCACCATCAACACTATTTCTCTCACCCAGGTAAGAACGCATAATTATAGTTTTTTCAAACAGACGTGCTAAGTTTACTTCAACCAGTGCTCTTCTGCCCATGTAACGTGGAGTGAGGCAACGGCCCCGTACAACTTGGCTGTCGTTCCTGTAGACGACCCTTGCAACACCATCGTGTGAGTACATGCTTTTTTTTCCCTCTTTGGGCCCACGCATTGAACTCATGGGAACCTCCAGTGCTGACCTCGGTGACCACAACGGCCTCTCAATGACCTGGCACAATGTTACTCTTGCCGCTGGTACAAAGGTCATGTTCTCTCTCCTTGATGCTAATGATAATGAGGCTTGGTCCGGAGAGGTGAGCTGCTTACAGCCCTTGTTAATTACACGTTTCTAACATATGTTTGCCGTAGATGACCGTTGCAGATGGTGACAGCTCCTGTCTCTCTACTGCATCCAGTGCAGTCTCCAGTGAGGTCTCTAGCGCAACATCATCTGTCGCCTCAGAGGCTTCCTCTTTGGCATCTGATGTAGCTTCCGCATCTGCAACAACGTATGTACCTTTTTTATACTCCAAAAGGATATTGATGGCTGATTCTCTGCGCCCCCACCCCTAAATGTTTCTCCACTAGTCTCCTTCTCACGAGTACGTACGCACGTTCAGCCTCATCTGCCTCCGTTACCGAGACGGCCACTATTGTTGGAGCGGCAAATGCCGGACTTGTTGGTAACAGCGCTAGCTCTGGCGCCTTTGCAAATGTACAAATGCCAATGGCCGCAACGATTGCTAGTGGGCTGATTGCTACTGTCGCGATGCTTGTGCTTTGAAATGGCATATCCATCACCTCGATACCCCCCTCTGACTTCAGAGTAGGACTTCACCCTTGAATGGATCGAACCTACCCGAACGTCATCCGTTCATTCTGTTTATATATAACCACACTCTGTGTTTGTTTTCCCGTTGTTTCATAAATTCTCTACCATCTCTATTTGGGTTTCTCTTTTTTTCTTTCTTTTTATATCGTTGGGTTTTACTTGATGTAGGCCCTTCCTGGGTGCGGACGCACTGAGAAGCGCTAGGTTCGCAAGTGCCGCCATGCGGCTTTATCAAGCACGTTCCGTCATCCCCTCTCCTTTTTTTTCTTTTTTTTTCTTTTTTATATACTTGTGGGAGGGGGAGGCTTAGGCTTCTTCTCGTAGAGAAGGTTTATCATTATAGTTCTGCTACTGCTAGTGTACTTGCAAAGAAAGAATTCAATTTTTTTTTTTTGATATTAAAAAAATAATTTTTGTGATGATCTTTGTTTGGTTATTTTTACGTATGACTAGCTAGCTGGAGTAGGTTCGTATGGTGATGATGAGCTATTTGATTTGATTTATTTAGTTTTTTTGGTTGGGCTGAGTATGTGTAAAACCTACTCTCTTCTGCAATGATTTGAAGAAATTCTTTGTCTTCCCCCCTCCAATTATGTTTTTTTTTTTTCGGTTAGAATTTGTGTGTTTGAAAAGAAGATCTAAAAGAGCTCAGACGTGTTCTATGAGTTGTCCTATTATAACAGAAGTGTTTTGGACGAGATGGTTTGTCTTGTAGGTTACTCTACTCATCTACTTTTTTTTCAAGTGTAAATAACCTGCTATGCGTTATATACGTCCAAAAAGAAAGGTTTACATCGCCCGCCTAGCTCAATCGGATAGAGCGTCAGACTCTTACACTAGAGTGCTTGAAAAAGGCGATCTGAAGGCTGCGAGTTCGACCCTCGCGGTGGGCTAATCTTCTATTTTTTCTTTTTCTACTCTTTGTTTTATTTTGATTAGCAAAGTAGTAGTAGACACTTTCTTTCCTTTGTATATATATATATATATTTACTTTCTTCCCTATTTTACTTTCGATCTGTAATACCCGAGTTTATGTGCCAATACCAAAGAGCAAATACTCGTCTCTTTACCAAGATCTAGCTAGCACACACACACACTTTCGCTCTCAACAAGAAATTATCTTCTAGTTATACTGGACTTTATAACACAGAACAAGAAAATGAAACTAAAGGGAAGAAACAATCCTATTACTATACAACAAAAAGGGAGGGGTAATAACAACTACCAGCATGTCCATCATCCAAGGACAGCTGGCTTGTTAGTCTTTTGTTTCTTCTTCTTCCCATTAGCAAAGTTACGCCAACTACCTACACGTTGCTCCCGAGTTTCTGATAAAAACGAGATAATTAGGTGGGTGAATGAGAAGTAGACGAAAAGCAGGGGGAGGGTAACATACCTTCCCATATTTTATCATCTTCAGCCTTGCGTTTCTTAGCAAGAGCCTCCGCTTCTACTCTTCGGGCTTCTAGACCCTCGTTCGCTAAATTCATCTTGATGGCCCTATAAATAAGAATGTAGCCCAAGTGGACGCGTCGTATCATGTTATCGACAGTAAAGCAAAGAAGTCAGTGAATCAGAAACCAGTCATAATATCAAAGAAAGAAATGGAACGAAGAACGTACGTTCGTCTTCGAGCTTCTTCGTGAATAAGTAGTTCTTTAGAGCGAGCGCGCATTTGGGCGCGGAATGGGGGTTCAAGGGCTTTAAGTCTGGGGTCATCATGTTCGATGGTCGTTGGTAATTTGGCTGCTTTGAGAACGAGGATCCTAGCCTGGCCGATTACAGCGTCTAATTCTTCGCGTTTCTTGGGATCACTTAATTCTGATTCAGCCTAGAGAGAGAGCACAAGCAAGAAAAAAGGTTATACATGAGTCATATTAGAAGGAAGTAGGTAGAAAAAAGTATGGTTGATATGAACGACTACTCACCTTCTTGAGGAGATCAAATGCTTCCGGAGCACGAGGGTGCTTAAGTTTGTCAGGATGGATGACTGCACGTCAAAATATATCTAGTATCAACGCCAGTTCATGCTACGCAATAACAAAGAGTAGAAAGAAGAACCTGGGTGAATAACAGGAGAGGGAAAGTAGGGCGTACTTACAAAGGGAGAGCTGTCTATAGCGTTTTTTCACTTGTTCAGGTGTGCAATTTTCATCTATGTCTAGAACCTCGTAGGGGCTAGACAGGTAGTACTAGTGTCAGCTGTACGTAGTAAGAGTATATAGGAATTCCTTGTCGTACTTGAACTTGAATGAACTGAGGATACGTTCACATTCTATATCTCTATTAAGCGCTGTAGCTTCACGGTTGAGCAGCTTCTCGAGCTCTGCGTCGGTCATAGATAGGGGTGCGGTGGTCTCTTTCTCCGCTTTCTTCCCCGCCTCGGGTTTTTTAGCTGTTGACGACGTCTCTGGTTGTTTGGACATGATGTTGAGAGTGTAATACTACTACAATCTGGGGTCACTGTAAATGTGTGATCTATTTACAGTTGTAGCGTTCCCACGATTATAAATTATATACACTTACTTACAGACAAGCAAAATGAGTGATCTACACTATTTGAAATAGCCTGTTTTAACTATGTCCATATTCTTCCGACCTGCATTCCGAGGTGCTGTAGCTTTCAGTAGCTTTGGCTCTGTAAGTACACTTCAACTATCTTTGTATGCTCACTCACCGACGTTATACCAATTAGACTCGATCCAGTTACAAAAGTAGCTTCAACCAATGCTGCAGGAGGAGTTTCCGAGATGACTTACGGCTCGGTCAAACACGGACGACCTTGAACTCACGAAAATATTCAACAAAACAAGATGGGCCATCAATCCAACAGCAAGCCACAGGGAAATCCACTGCATCTTCAAGTTCTCAAGCTTCTCAAAACTTTAAAACGCGACAGGAAATGTACAAACAAAAAAATCAAACATTGCTTATGTACTCCGTCTCAGTGGTTAGTTCATTATTTCCAGAGTTGTCTTCCATGGAAATATAAAAACCATCCAACTTTCAGGTACTTATTGTTAGCGGTCTTTCATACGCCGCTGTACCATTATATCGGGTATTCTGTGCTTCAACGGGCTTTGCGGGAACACCAATTGTTGCATCAGGGAAGTTTGCACCAGAACGATTAGTCCCTGCTCAAGAAGCACATAGAATAAAAGTCGTGTTCAACTCAGATACCTCGGAAGCGCTTCCATGGCAGTTTGTCCCGCAGCAAAAGTATGTGTCAGTGTTGCCAGGGGAGACTAGTCTTGCATTCTACAAGGCCAAGAATGTATCTTCGCAAGATGTAATCGGTATTGCTACTTACAATGTTACACCCGATCGGGTACGCACGACACACGTCTTTCATGTTGTCAATCGTGATCAACTAAGGGATTCTCTTCGGTTTTAGGTCGCTCCTTACTTTGCCAAAGTTGAATGTTTCTGTTTTGAGGAGCAGAAACTACTAGCTGGAGAAGAGGTGGACATGCCGCTCTTGTTCTTTATAGACAGGGATATATTGGATGATCCAGCGTGTCAAAATGTCGACAATGTTGTGCTATCGTACACCTTTTTCCGGTAAGTGCTATAACATAGCTGACGGGTCCCCGTCTACTTTTGAATATTGAATATTGAAATCTCCCGTGTAGCGCCCGAAGAAATGAACGTGGACATTTGGAACCTGATGCTCCAGATGATGTTGTACAAAAATCGTTAGGGTTTGATGAGTATGAGCACAAACCGAAGCCAGAAGAAAGATCGAAATGAATGTAGCTTTATATTGCTGTCCAACATCTTTTAGAATATTCTCAGTCAGATATAATACCTGTAAATTACATTATTCGTCCTCCACTCTGTTTAGCCAGCCATAAATATCCTTATTACGTTTAGTAAATATTTGACATCATCAAATGCTCGTAACTCGACAATTTCCATGGATGCAATTAAAAATCATTTGTCGAGTTCCGGTTAGTGCATTCTTTAATACTGTATAAGAATAAAGTTGCTGTCCGTCGCTAGACATGTAGTTCTGATCACTATGGAGCTAGTTCTATTACGTGCCTTGGCGGTGCACTTAAAAAACAAGGTCGATAATAACTACAAACAACTCCGATCATATTTACACCGTATGCCAACTTATATATAAACAAAAAAAAACAGACAAAGGTCCAAGAATAACTAGGATAGAGATCTGAAAATCCCAATGATGGAATATGAATATCGAGTTTTGTATAAATTGTATTTATATACTTTAATGTGATGACTACACCTGTGGAGGCAGAGAGGCACGTTTTCTGATCTGGCGATGTACGGAAGCGGGCATCATTCGCTTAAGTATATGCCATCATCGAGAGCAAGTAGCCGACCCCTCGATGAGCTCACAACAGCACTCAGCGCTATCAACTCCGACGAGACGACTTTCTAAATCAAATCGACTTCACTTCTTCACTTCAGACTCATACCACGACCAGAATTCATCGCCATCAATGGCCACTTCCTCTCCTGCCGCCCCAAGACCACCGCTCTCACAACAGACAAACACATCCCACAATCGCACATCCTCCTTTCTTAACAACTTTTCCTTCAGAAATAGGACAAATTCACATAATCAACCCCAAACTACGGGAGGCTCCTTACTAAAATCTGTTCGTGAAGCCGCATATTCGCGGAACAGCCTCGATGATTTCGGAGCAGCTAGCAGTACAACATCAAGTAGCATAAGCCCTAATCCCAATACACCAACTGGTCCTCAAGTGCCTACAAGTCCCAAAGCGGAACCTACGTCGGCGGTGGCTTTAGGAAAGCAACCAGTTTCACCTCGTGCCACGCAAATGAGCCAAAGTCAACAGCAAGGAAAGATATTACACCCCGAAATCCAGTCCGTTGTAGACCTCTCTGCTGCGCATGCACACAAGATTTACTTCTCTGGGCCTCTCGTAAAACACGTTGAGCGACATACGGATGGGCGCCTTGTCGGAAAAGAGGAGCCTTGGTCCGAAGTATGGGCTCAACTCGGAGGAACAACACTCAGCGTATGGGATATGAAGGCGATTGAAGAGGCCAGCAAAAGAGGTCAGGAAGTGCCTCCAACTTACTTCAACATAACCGACGCGAGTGTTCATGTTCTCGGTGCGGTCACCATGCCTAGTATCGATAACGGTCCATCTGTGCGATACTCAAATGTCGTTACACTCACTACTGCCGGACTCAATCTCCTATTGTTCTCATGTCCGAACCCTCAAGCACTCGTATCATGGACAGCTGCACTACGTCTAGCGGCATACGAAAAGTCAAGGCTTGAAGAAATTTACACCGCTCATCTACTTCGTATGTCTCTAAGTGAGCAGGGTCAATGTACGTCACTTTTATTTCCCCTTATAAACTCCGGTTGTCTTTCTACTCTTTATCTACGTTCTGTGTTGGGGCATCACTGAAAGTATATTTAGGGAAAGATCCGAGATCACCACTAGTTAATGGGCGGATGGAAGGCTGGGTCCAGATTAGGGTCAATGGCCAGACCGACTGGAAACGACTTTGGCTGAGCGTCCAGGCCGCCGTAGATAATAACGGTGAACAACGCAAGAACCGTATGTCCTCCCTCTTTGGACGTAATTCACACGAACAATCTCCCAGCAATAATTCCGCGAATGGTACTGGGGAGCTAGGTGGTCAAGGTGTACGTCCGGCACAGATATCACTTTATACTTCTGCAAGGGCTCGAGATCGCAAACATCCAGCGCTCACTCTTACGAATGTAACTCAAGCATTCGCTGTTTACCCAGAAAGGCCGGAACTCATCAGTAGGAGTACTCTAGTAAAGATGGAAGGTTTTATTGGTGATGAAGAACTTGCAGGGGAATGGCGGTCAAGAGAAGGGTGGTTGCTCATGATGCCTGAGGTAGACGGAAGCAAACTTGGATCTTTGGAGATGCTCAAGTGGGTCGTTGGTTCGTACCGAATTCTATTATCATCGCGTTTTGCATTCAGCTCAGACTTTTTCGATTAGGTATTCATGACGCATTTAACCTCTATGGACGCCCAACCGGCTATACATGGAACCCCAGGGACTTGAATTCTCTAATGTTCGCCTATCCAGTAGGCCAATTCAAAAATGTTAGTCTATTCTTATGATGAAACATCTGTTATTCTAATTCGAATTTCAACCAGGAACTATTTCTCGATCGAGTTCTCGCTGAAAAGGTCGATCCACGAGAAAACAGAGGATCTGTTGTTCGCCAACAATTTAGGAATGTACTTGGTGAGCGAATGAGGGTTGGCCATATACCTGGGCAGACATCATCATCAAGACCAACAACGGCAAACTCCGCAGTAGATGTGGCCAGTCCCCCCTCACTTCCTCCCATACAGACAGCAACTGAACAGCACCCTCAAGAATCACAAAGCCCTCAAAATGGCAGCTCAAGTGGCTTCCAACTCCCACCTCTGAGCTTCGATCTCGGTGGTTCTAGTGCTGGGGGGTCTTTACAGAGTGGTCAGTTATCTCCAATCAGCGAAAGAACAGATGCTTTATCACGAAGAAGTACTACAGCCACCGTAGAATCACGGATTGGTCAGAGCCAGCTTTCCGTCTCTTTACGAGGTACTCCCGCTCAGGGTCCGATTCAGGAGGAGTCTATATCACCCAGCTCTTCGGGGATTAATGCGGTACCCAATGTCCCACCTGCAAGCATCCCCGAGAAAAATGGGGAACCATTCGAAGTACGAACACGGTATGATCAGAAACAGAAAGGAGTGGAACAAAGTGAACAAACTCTTTCCAATCAACCCACACAACCATTTAGCATCCGCTCGGGCAACTCTGGTATGGACAGAATAGCGAGCCCGACAAGCCCAGCCAGTCCGCCCATGTCGCCGAGGTCTGACTCTGATGCATCAAAGTACAGTCAACCAGAGAGGAATACTAGTATTGGTTCCATATCGAATTCGTTAGCAACCTCGAATTATAGGAACGCCACAAGCAGTCAGCCGCCTCCAACCACTACACTACCTCTCCCTCCTGGCGGACAACCTCATGGACAACCTCATGGACAACCTCAACCACATCAGCAGACGATGCCGGTCAGCCCCCAGTTGACGGCTGCTTCGGTTGAGCAGGTGCCATTATCTCCCGCTTCCCATGTATCCCATTCGACAGTTTTAAGCTCGCCATTTTCAGTATTTAAAAATGTCAACAAAGATCAACCCCCTCTGCCCCCCGCAAAGGAGCCAAGTCAGGGCTATGCCCAGGGACAAGAGAGAAATGGACCTAGTGGATGGGAACCACATTATAAACAGAAACGGACTGAGACTGACTACGTTTTTGATGAGCCGGGGGCGTTGTATCTCATGCAGGAACACCAGAAGGAAGCAGCTTTACGTGGACCGTCGGGATTGGCAGCACGCCCGTCCCAGAATGAAGACGAAGATGATAGACATTCCGAAATTTCAGAACACTCAAGATTGACAAATCCCATGAGTATGATGGAGAGTATTAATCAGCCCCTTCCAGACCCATCACAAAGTCCGGCCTCTATACCCCAGTCATCTCCTGAGCAAACGCGTCTTCCAACTGTACCTACTTCGCCTGTTCCACGACGCCAGACCCCTATGGGTTTCGAATTAATATCGGGTGCAGTCGGCGCACCCTCGAGTAGTGCATCCGGCGTAGGTAGCGTACGTAGTGGCCGATCACAGGATTCGACGCAGGTTACAAGCGAGAATCAATTCCAGAATCAGAATCAGACCCAAGCGCCCAGTCAGAATCGGCCGCTTGGGAGAAGGCCTTCAGGAGCACGTGCTCCACAGCCACATACACAATCTGGTGCTGGCAAACGATTTGTCCCTACAGACTCCCAGTTGGAAGAACATCCTTCAGTCCCCTCAGACTTTTCCACGATGCCAGAATCTCACATTGACGACGGTACTGTCGACGCCCTTGCTGCACTCAGCTTCCTCGAGCAAGAGGAGACAAGTACTGGTGCTCATTCTACCGCCCCGACGCGAGCACGTTCGCCTGATGGGCAAAACGCGTCAACGACGAGCGAATCAACTCCCGTGCCCCCTCAAATAAACGAACCAGAGGACCGCGCCCCATCCCCCCTTCAGGGAATAAACAATACCGTTCGTCGTTTGCCCCTTCAAAACAGGCTGCAGAGCGTAAGGCACGATCACAAGCGCAACAGGCCGCGCATGACGACGTACTACATAAGCCGGGTAGGCCGAATGGTAAGCAACGGGCACAGGTTCATCAACGCGAAGGCGGGTGGGAAAGTAGTGAGGAGGAAGAAGAGGAAGACGACGACGACGAAGACGATGAAGAGGCGGGATCTGATGACCGACCTCGTTTGCCGTCAGTACCTGGCTCTAGGTCTCAGTCTAATTCCTCGCCTGTAGGAAGGAATACTATGTATCAACAAAATACGCGTGGGTTATCTCCCGCAGGTTCAGTAAGTGATCTTCGGGACCCACAATCACAAAGAGGGATGCGTACTCTACCACAAATCCCGCAGCGTGGCCGCTCGCCCGGAGGTAAGTCTAATGATAATTCCCGTTTGTTTTTTCATTTTATTAATTTGGAGCTCAATCTGGGTAGAACCTGATGGACGTTACGTACCAGAGCAGCAATACGAACGACCACGTGAGGGAAGCGTGAGCCGTCCGCAGGCGCAGTACCCGCCTCAAATGCAACAGCAGCAGCAATATCAGCAACAGCCTCAATACAACCCTAGACAAAATATATGGTCTAATGTTCTAGATGCAAACCGTGACACTGGTGTCCCTAGTAACTCAATGAGCGGTAATAAAGACACCTTCGTGCAAATGGAGCACCCATCAGAAACCATGACCAAGGCCTTCATGCCCCAAGGCTTGCTGTCCGCTGGTCTTCAAGACAAGCAAGACAGATCTGCCAAACGTCAAGAGGAACTTGCTCGTGAAGCGGGGGCCTCACTTATTAATGTACCGAACAAACCTCCCCCACCACAAGTAGGCTTGCTAGGTGCCATTACTGCTCACGAACGCGAACGTAAGCGTGAGGGTGGTATGGGTGCTGCTCTGACGGAACGTGAACGAGAAAAGAGACTTGCGGAAGAGCGTCAACGCAAGCTCGACGACTTGCAAAGGCAGCAGCTCGAACAACAGCAACAATATGCGGCGCAGTTTGGTGGAGGTTTGCTTACACCGCAGATGACTGGAATGAATCCGATGATGGGAGGATATGGCTATCCGCAAATGATGGGACCTCAATCTATGTACTTCAATCCGATGTTCAATCCTATGATGGGGAACCCACAGCATATGTTTGCAGCTCAGCAGGCGGCACAGGCATATCAACAAGCAATGATAGCTATGTCTACTGCCGGGTCTCAATTAGGAGCTGGGAGTCCGGATGGAGGGAACCAATCTGGAGGAAACAACACGCCGAACAATGGAGGAACTCCTACTCCTGGTTCGATGATGGGTGGGGGAATGGGTTATGACCCTCGGATGTCAATGATGAGTATGGGTATGATGCCTATGATGGGCATGGGAATGCCTGGGATGTCACCCATGAGTATGCAGATGACGGGTGGTAGTATGATGGGCGGAATGGACCCTCGTCTTTCAATGGGACCAGGTGCATTTGATACTCTTAATGTTGGACAGCAATTGCCAGGTTCAGGTCAACAGTCGCAGAGAGTGTCATCGTACAATGGCTCACCCGCCCCATCTCCTGGACCCGGCGGCAATTCTGCGAATAGGAGCGGCGAAGAGGCTACTCCTGCTCGATGAGTGCCTCTAACTTGGTAGTGTCGTTTCATTTTTGGGTCCTATTTCATAGTTACTCTTTCTTCTTATTCGGTGTGATATTTGCTGGTTCCTTTTTCTTTACCTCTTGTCTGATTGTTCCCATCTCACTCATAACTTCACAAATGGACACATTGGAATGATACACCTATTCCGGAAAAAATTGGACTTCAATCGTTACTACTAATCCCTCCTACTATCCATGCATTCAATATTGGTTTTTAGTAATTTATCATCAATAGCAAACTCAACTGTCCTTACTCATCAGCCTACGTTCCCCCATCAGTCATTTCCTTCTGTTATTCAGCCAGTAATGTTTGTTACCTCCTTCGTTATAATAATAATCTTTTTGATCCCTGGAATGTATATATACCTTAATTGAGGACGGTGCTTCCCTCCTCTTCTTCCGACTTGATCCCCTCTCTTCTCTCCCTAAATTTATTGGTTTTGAGTTTTTTCGGGAATCTTTTATGCTAATTATTAGGCCTGTAACGCCTGGGTTGATTTCTCTTTTCAGTCAATAGTAAATTAATTGTTATTTGTTCACTAAGAGAAGTGTATGAATTCACGTGTGATCACACTCGACGACGTTTTTGATCGCGGGTATGGTAAATAAATTAAGACTGATCCATATCACATCTCCCATTATGGCAGAAATCGACTTACAGCCATCGAAGCTCGGAACGAAAGAACAGTAAGAAATTTCCTATGTCTTTAGGAAGAGGATGGGAGAACAACAAGTGACTGACCATATAGGGGATACTAAATAAATATTGTTATTGCTAGTTGGGATAACGTATATGCGGATGAGCTGAACAATTTTAATGATTTTGGAGATGAAGGAGAAGTTTGGTGAGTGGTTATATTTATGCGCTGCGCATATACCCAGGTTTTCTTAGATGAAAGCTGATAATTCCTTTCCTCCTTTCGAACTAACTTGAATTAAATGATGATGATAATGATGGCCATTTATTGACGATGGAAACGGAACGGACAAATAGGTTCGGACAAGATAGCGTAGACAAAATGGTTTCATGGGCTCTAGAAAACGTCCCTCCTTCCCGTCCCTCCTCATCAACCTCAGAATCACCAAATTCAAACACATACACCTACACCTCTCACCCAACAATCCTCGAAGTCGGTACGGGGAACGGTACACTCCTCTGCGCTCTAGCGGAAGCGGGATACCCGCCGAACTACCTTGCGGGTATCGACTACAGTCCAGATGCCATCCAATTAGCGCGAGCAGTGGCAGAGCAGAGAGAAGTACCTGATATTACTTTTGACGAAGCAGACTTTCTAGATCCTGGAGTTGCGGATAAGTTACCCCTCGTGGAGGGTATGCAGCCCTCTCCTCCAAGAGAAAGGGGAGAGGAACTGGAGCCTCGTACTACTAGACGTTGGGACCTTGTTTTGGACAAGGGGACGTATGACGCTATGGCTTTAGCGGAACGAAACGAAGAAGGGAAGCATCCTTGTGACGTATATCCCGATAGAGTTGCTGAGATACTTAAACCTGGTGGATACTTCTTGATCACTTGTAAGTTGCTTATTAAAAATATTGGGTCAACTCTTTCGATTGATCATTCACCGTTCGTCTCTCTTAGCTTGTAATTTCACACGAGAGGAGTTATTGAAAGCTTTCGTTACGCAAAAAACTGGTCTTACAAGACAGTAAGTTCATATTTTCTACGGGTTTTAAACACCAAATGCACTCCATGAGCAATTACTCATCTCCAACTGTAGTTCAGAAATCGAACATAAAACTATATCTTTTGGAGGAGTCCAAGGGAATACATATTGTAGTATCGCGTTCCAAAAAGCAACATAAAAAGGCAGTTAAAAACCGCTAAAAGATAATAGGAGGCATGTTCTATCTATATGAACTAATCCACTAGTCTTGCTGTTGGAATCGCCCAGACTCCAATGCCGTTTCCAATGCTTCTCTTGATACCTCACAGCACCATGTTATAAATTCTCCCATACTATCTTCAGGCTGAACGTCACCGAAAACCATTGCCATGAAATATACTATCCCTCTGGCCAACGCAGGTACCCGTGCAGCTTTCACAATCACCCCTGACAAAGCCTTTTCATCACGTCGCTTAAGAACCGTATCCGGGATATTATTGTCCAAACCCGGTACGAGTGAAGGATCTTGCGTGCAGAGAAATAGTTGAGTAAAGAACTGAAGTAAGAAAGGAGTAGTCTTTTTCTTCAGGGAAATAAAGTCAAGAGTCTATACCAAGAATTCGTCAATATTCGTATATAGGTAAGTCATAGCGATTTGAGTCAAATCAGTAAGTAGGTTACATACCTTTAGGATTGTTATGGATATACAATCTCTAGAGATCCACCAAGCAAATGCTCGAGCAACGTTTGCTGATCGTGTACTAGAAATACGATCAAGCTCAAATCCTTGATCTTCCTCTTGATCATACTCATTACTCTGAGCCATATCCGCTCCACCGATTCCTGTTTCTCCCAAACTGCGTAAGAAATCCCAGAAACAGAATTGCAAGGTTACTCGATGCGAGTGTGTCTGCCGACACATATTTTGACCGATGAGTGCATAGTAAGGATTATACGATTTTTCCTAATCACCAATGTGTAAGCCAGGTACTCGAATAAAAGAAGCTTGGCGGAAAATATATTACATTTCCACAACAGTGTAATAATACACGTATGATCTCCCGCTGCTGGACTTCAGTCAGGTTCAATTGTGTAAGCCGGTCACAAGCATCCACATAATCCTACTGAAAAGTAAGCAGATATAATAGGGGAAAATTCTAAGGATACACACATCACTGCTCATGAGAACAACGAAGACGCTTCTTCGGACATCCGTATTCATACCTTGCTTCTTAGCAAGCTTTAGTAGCGTATTATCTGTCTCCTTAGTCTCTGGGATAGGTTCTGCCATTCGATCAACGAGAGGATCTCCACCCCATGCTGCCCCTACTAGCCACCATTTCCCCTTCGTATCAGCTTGGTGCAAATCGTCAAGGCTGATTCTGAGTGGTTCATTGGCATGAACTACATTCAGGTGATAGATGATAAAAAAATTAGTTTATTTTAAGGAAATAAAGAGAAAGATGAAGCTGACCGTGGTATTTCTTCCCGATTCCAGAAACGAATTTACTAATCCTGTCTTTTGATTCTCCACCGCCTTGTGAATCGGCACCTTTTCGTATCTTGTTATTTTTCAGGTTATTAAGCGTCTCAACCATGAAACGCGTTCTAGAGCTATTTGCGGGAAGTCGTTGGAACCAAATAAGAAAAATATGAGCTAAACTGTTACTGACCTAGTAGAACGCTGATCACCAAGCTTTGACTGAATAATTTGAATGATATCCTTCAGAGCAGAAGGATCATCTTGTCTGAGTTGTGTCCCAGAACCTATTCCAGGTAATTAAATTTACTAGACTGACAATTTCATGTGTGGATCATAAGTACCTTTAGCCAACTTTAGAATAAGCTCCACATCCAATTCTGACAGGTGACCTTCCAAGATGAGTCGAATGATATCGTATACCAGGGTGCATGAGATGACCCGATAGTTGTACAGATCTGATAGCAAAACTAACAAGTTGGAGCACTCCTTCCCCACCTCTTTTTCTTCTCCATCAGGGGACTGTACTTCCTCGGGTGTTCCGGCTTCTTCTTTAGATCTTTCATAATGACGTTCAAAATTTGAAACCACAGACTGAACGAAGTAGGCAGCTAATCGATGGGTTAGTATATTTGATTAAAAGTGAGTTCTTGAAAGGAATACCTATTTCTATTCCGATGATTTTATGAAGGCATGCGATCAAACCGGCATGAAGGGCTACATAAGAGTCCAATAAGGTAGAATGTAAACAAGTTCCTTCTATGACTAGGTTTGTTAGGGTCGATGTGATATCTATACGATCTTTAGTACCAGCAGCGACACAATAGTGAATGAAATAGATACCATGTCGTTTATGTTTCCGGTACAACTCTTCAATTTCTTTCAATATCGAGTCTATGTTTTGTTCACTCAGCCTATTCAAGAGACCTTTCAACGTCCTTGCGAGCTTGATATCTGTCTCATGACTATCTTGCAATTGCTTCCGCAATTGAGGGGGGACATATCGTGTGCCTTTAATCAAAATCAATGTCGGAATGATTTAAACCACGATAATAATATAAGGCCTACCGGGTGCCGGGTTTTCAGATTTGTTCACTTCTTCCGGTTCTTCTTCCCCACTTGATCCACTATCGTCAAATCCACCCCAGTCGTCTTCCCCGACCTCTTCTTCGTCCTTCTGACTATCTGCATCCTCACCATCAGAGACTTCTTCCTCGGTCCCCGGCTCTTCTAAAGAGTCCATATTTGATTCATCTTCCGAATCCTCCATCTCCAACTCGTCATCACCAGACTAGAATTCGATTAGATTGGATATGAAGTTGTCAGAAGTGGCACATACCTCGAGTTCTTCTTCTTCTTCTCCTGGCAACTTTTCATCCAAGTCAACAAGAAGGTCTTTGCAACAGCATTAGTTACAAAACTCATGTAAAGCAGGAAACGAACTAACCAAGAAGTCCATCATCCTCGAACCCATTCCCATATTTACTCTTCCCCTTTTTCTTTTTATCAACTCCCAATTTCCTTTCCAACATCATAATATATGCGTCCTCTTCTTCATCCTGTCGCGAATGTCCAGCAGTCGGATCCCAATCCAGAGATTCCTTCTCCTTTTTCTTCAGTTTTTTTGATTCTTTTGAAGCAGGCACACTCTCCTTCTTCTTCTCTTTAGGTTTCTTCACAGGTACCTCTTTTTTCTCTTCTCCCCTTTTTGCTGTCGGAACTGTTTGCTTGTTCTCTATATTCTCGGATTTCCCGACTTCGAACTTCCGTTTCTTCCGAGGCACGTTCCTCGGCCCATTAGCCTCATTAAAGTCTTCTATACTGCGCTTATTGCTAGCATTTTGGTTGTGATGAGGATATCCTTGCGCGAAGAATTGAGCTTTTCGTTGCTTTGCCCTCTGGCGTTCAGCCTTCCTCTCCGTCTTCCGGTCGGAATGACCTGCATTTTTCCTTCGTCTAAAAGACCCACTTGGCTCTATGCTCTTATAAGTAGGAGCACAATGAATCAGAAGATTGATTCCGCACCATTTTGTGAGATTATTTCATCAAGTAAAGCTTGTGGGAGCTTAGTTGTGGATGGGCGTTTTCGTGAAGACATTATTTTAGAATTAAATATGATCGTAAGAAATTTCTATTTCCAGACAAGAGATGCGAGACGGTGGCTGTGAAAGTCGATCACTATTCACTAAAGTAGTAGCTAATAGAAATTTGAATTTTTTAATCCGGATTAATTACGTAATTAATGGCTATTCTACAGAGAGACAAAACCTTTATAAAGTCAATTTAGGCGCAGTTTCACTCAGCAAACTAATAAATGCACATTAATAATAATAATTATTATTATTATTATAAAGTCAATTTCAATACCATAAGAGTCAGTATTTACCTACAGAAAGGTCGTTAATATCGTCTATTGAGACGACATTATTTATTTACATTAAAGATTGGGTATATTACTAACATATTGAAGCTAAAATTATAAATCTAAAATACAACTACACAGTTCAAGCTCTCGACAATATTTGCCTCTCAGTCTGAGATGTCTATTACATCATTATTTTCCACCGAGACCCGTCTTCTCTTTCGACGCTTTTGAATGGGATTATTCTCCTTGTTGTTTTCATCTTCATCATCATCATCATCAAGGACAATAATTTCCGGCTCAGGGCTAGGCCGACGTGTCTGTGTTTGAGAAGGATAGGCAACAACGGACTGAGAATCATCAGTCTGAACGGGTGTATTATCCTGAGTATATGACTGTGCTATAGTCTGCTCCCTATTACGAGCTTGCTCTTCCACTTGATCAAGCACTTCAAAATCTATATCGTCGTAGTCATTGTCAAACTCGTCGGAGATGCTACGCAATGACGGTGATTTGTTTCTTGTAATCACCGGAGGGTGAGATGTAGATTCTATGTCATCAGTTGAGATGGATGAAGCCGTGATATCGATCGGGTCCCCTCGTACTGGGGAAAGCATTCGCACAAATGTATGTGAAGCCAATGATCCTTCTATTGACTCAGACACTAGAGTTGGAGTTGATGCCAACGAGAACTCATTCCTTGAGAAAAAGCGGGAGGGGACAAGTGTGTTCTGTGATGTATCTGCAACAGAAGAAGGCGCAGCAGAAGGAATTGTGCCATTTTTTGAAGGGCTTCGTTTACGTTTTCGTGGATGATCTATGGCATCGGAGAAGTCGCTAGAAACAGCCTCTGAGATCTCACGGGGAGAAGAACGATTCTCAATGGAGTTATTAGACTCGCGTGTGTTCATGGGTGGTACCAATGGTCCACGAGTCTCCGGAGGGCTTTGAGGCGCATCTCTTTCATTATTTGGTTCGTCTTCGGAAGGTACAGGTTTACTATCAACTGAGTTAGTTAGACGTTAAAGCACAGGTTCTGTCACTACTTACCTCATCCTTTCAAGTAAACTACGAAGAAATAGTTTATCCCTGTATTCTTCTCTATCCGAGGTCAAATGTCCTAAGAGAGTAATACTATTTGGTTCCAAGAAAAGAATACCCCTCCGCACAAGCACATTTCTCAGTAGCATCTTTGCATGTACGGTCAGCGATAGCACTAGTTCTGAAGCAAACAAAACGAACTTTAAATCCTAAAGGTGTCTCCCCAAGTTTTAATTCCGGTATTGATCTGTACTCTATCGCCTTGGCGGTAGTGGTCCCATCACTCAATTCGAGCTTAAGCATCTGCCGAGGGTAGTTCGGTATTGGTCCTTCGTCACTTTCAACACCTTCTTCCTCGGCCAAACCAGCAAGATCCACGCGTTCAATGCGCGTTTGCCGTACATTATACAAGTTGAAGGCACTATGTCCGATTTCTGTTATAGAAGTAATTTCTACTAGTAACGGAGTTTCACAAATACGATTGTCGGATATATCTGATAACTCATGAGGAAAGCCTGTCCACTGTTCCATGGAATCGCGTAAATCTGATTCAAGTAATTGTTTTTCTACGTTCTCTATGAATTTCTCTCGCTGTGTCTGAGGGTTGATGTCAAACTCTTGTGCTATCCAGTCACAGCATTGATTAAGCCAGTCCTGTATTCAGTGCGCATATTAGCATTATTGTTGCTGGTAGCCAAAGACACGTCATTTACTTCAGCAACTCGTGGGCTTGGATAGTTCTGTCTAATCCACTCAACTACATGAGATGGGGCTGGCATATTCTGCAGTCTTCCCCCTTAAACGAATCTTATGTTAGATTATTTGACGTGTAGAGTAGTTTCAAATTTGCCTTGTGAGCTATAGAGTTCGTAAAGCCGGAAATCTGCATAAAAAGGACCAGCGGTAAAAGAAAGAAATTGATTGACTCCGACGCGCCTTCGACGCGCTCCCTTCTTGTCACGCCGATATCATGTGATGATAATTATCATTCAGAGTCACAAAGCTTACTAATTTAATTTTGAAACTGACTCTGGTAGACCTCCAACAACAAGGAAACGGGAGGTTCTCACCTTACTTCTACTTGGGCGATGCCTGTGCGAATACAAAAAAACTTTTCTTGCATATGCTAGGGACATTTTTTATCA
Organism: Pyrrhoderma noxium; assembly: GCA_002287475.2. Classification (NCBI taxonomy): domain Eukaryota; kingdom Fungi; phylum Basidiomycota; class Agaricomycetes; order Hymenochaetales; family Hymenochaetaceae; genus Pyrrhoderma; species Pyrrhoderma noxium. The sequence goes on along the minus strand of CM008258.1, from coordinate 1,562,095 downwards.
TCTCAAGATATTCTTAGGTCGATTGTTAAGTTAAAGGCTGAAGAATGGGTGTCAAATCGCTTTGGAATTTGCTCACCCCAGTTGGGCGGCCTGTCATGTGCGTCCTCGTCATTCCCTTGTGTATAATATAGCTAACAGTGTACATAGGCTTGAGACAATGGAGGGGAAATCTATGGCAATCGATTCAAGTATATGGATTTACCAGTTTCAAGCAACCATGCGCGACAAAGAAGGTCGTGCTCTAGTGAATGCACATGTCCTAGGATTTCTTAGGCGTATATGCAAACTCCTCTTTTATGGAATAAAACCAGTATTCGTCTTTGATGGTGGTGCTCCAGCTTTAAAGAGGATGACGATCGTACGTATCATTGTTATGTATCGGCTGACTCTGACCCTGACTAACGACATTCGATAGACTGAACGAAAGAAGAAAAAAAGTGGGGCTGCAGATAGTCACGCTAGAATTGCAGAGAGACTTTTGGCGGCGCAGCTAAGAAGGGAGGCCCTCAATCATGCTAATAGGTTGGTAATGTTCTGGTTCAACACTCGGTGTTACTGGACAATGAAAAGTGTACAACAAGATCATCATTACTATTCTGTAAATTTTAAGTACGAAGAAAGAGATACTAATTTACTCAATTCACTAGTTCAAAATCGTCTGGAAAGGGTAAATCCCCGGCTGTCGTAGATGAGAATACAGTTTATTACGAAGACATTGACGGTTCAAGACCAAATACTACTCCAATCCAAAACAAGAGCAAGCTCAAAGATCCAACATCTTCAACAAAGAAGAATCGATGGGAAGAAAAAAGGGACCCATATCGTCTTCCAGAAGTAGATATGGATGCAATGATTGAGAAAGCAACCCGAAATTCAAGTGCCCCAGATCCCCGACTCGCAAGTGAAGAAGAACTGCGCGCCTTTTTCGAAATGCTCCGACCAGAAGATCTAGATGTAAGCTCCCCAGCCTTCAAAGAACTTCCCACCGAAGTACAATATGAAATTATCGGAGATCTCCGACTCAAGTCCCGGCAGACTTCTCATTTAAGGCTTCAAGCCATGTTGCGTGATTCTCGGACACCGCTTGATTTTTCTAGAGCTCAGATTGTTAATTTAAAGCAACGGAACGCTCTTACGCAGCAGTTGCTTGAGACTACGGATAGTATCGGAAAGGCGAATGTGACCATTCCGGTTCGTATTGCCAGCGAACGAAATAAAGAATACCTTCTTGTAAAGAATGAAGGGGAAGAAGGAGGCTGGGTGTTAGGGATCCGGGATGAAGGTACTCAGGATAAACCGATCGTCATTGAGACAGATGAATCCGCGATCTCGGAAGCAGATTCCGAGAGCGATGATATGGATATGGAAGAAGTAGCAATGTATGTATCCAAGTTATTTTTTGCTTATTTGATATATAAAAAGGGGGACGAGGGGGAGTATTCAAAAATAATTTGTCTGATTGTTCCAATTTTAGTCCCGCGCCCTCAGCATCAACCTTTGACCCAGACCTTCGCGATTACCAACGGGAAAATGCTTTGGATGCAATCGCAAGGCGCCAATTGGCGGACAGTATGCATAGTAAACCCAAATTCAAAAAGGAAAAGTCCCTATTTATACCGGACATCACTGAATTGAATAGAGAAGCTGGCAGTGATTTGGAGGAGGATGACTTTGGATTTTCAGCTGCTATAGAAGAATCCCTTATAGGTGCTTACAGAGAAGACGACTCTGAGTTAACTGCTGCCGTACAGGCATCTTTAGAGGAAAAGGAAGCTGATGACTTGAGAAAAGCTATTGAAGAGTCACGCTCAAATTTATCGACAAATAGTATAACCAATAGAATTAAACAGGACAATTCTTCAAGTCGAGTTGCGGGACCTTCAAATCCGGGACTTTCCCATCACAAAGATCTATCCGGTTATGATGACGACCTGTATGCGGACTACACACCTTCTAGACTAGACACTGCGCTAAGATTTGCTAATACGAGTCGAGATACCAGATCTCGAGTATCACCTACCAATGAATTCTCCAATCCTATACTACTTATGGAAACTCCTACTAGCTCTACAGGGGGAGTAAATGCTACTTCATTCGTCTCAGATGCTGATGATGAAGAAGACGATGACATGGAGGAGGTCATACCCTTCCAATCTGCAATAAAATTCAACATCAAAGAGTCATCCCAGACACCCATTAAATGGGAAGCTAATACCGATACTATCGTAACTCCCAAGGCTCAAAGTAGACCGTTAAAGGATGAATATGAACAAGTTCAACATAAGCCAGAAAGCTATGAAGATCACAAAGAGTACTCTTTTCAAACACACAGACTTGTCTCAGAAAGTCCAAAACCCAAAACCGAGACTCCCAAGCCAGAAGCCTCCACTTCTCAACTACAGCCCAAAGATGATAACGAATCCTCTTCCTCCGAGTCCGGTGACGAGACCTGGTCTCACTCACCTCCCTTCGGCAGGCCCATCATCCTAGAAGACTCTGCCCCGTCTACCCCAGCCACCCCATCCAACCCAACTAAAACACAGCCAGCAGAACCAGAAAGCTGGGACGCAGCACAAGAAATGAACGCCCACGAAGAAGAGGGTGAATTCGCTCGATTCGCGGCTCAAGTTCGGGGTAGAGACGTGAATGAAGTGAGGAAAGAAATAGACGAGGAGATTCGACAGTTGAACCAACAGCGGAAAGCTGCCATGCGTGATTCGGACGAGATCACTCAGACTATGATTGCTCAGATTATGGTAAGTAACTAACCAAAAAGAAAAAAATCAATCAAAATCAATCCTTTATTCTCTTATATCCAAACTTGTTGACCTGACTTACTAATTACTATCTCCCCCCCTCTCCCCTCCCTCCTCCCCTCTAGACAATGCTCCGCCTCTTCGGCATCCCCTACATAACCGCCCCAATGGAAGCCGAAGCCCAATGCGCCACCCTCGTCTCCCTCAACCTCGTCGACGGCATCATAACCGACGACTCCGACGTCTTCCTCTTCGGCGGCAAACGCGTCTTCAAAAACATGTTCAACCAATCCAAAACCGTCGAATGCTTCCTCCTCCTCGACCTCTCCCGTGAACTCGGTCTGGACCGCGACACGTTGGTCAGGCTGGCTTATTTGCTGGGGAGTGATTATGTGGAGGGGTTGAGTGGGGTGGGGCCTGTGGTGGCTATGGAGTTGTTGAGGGAGTTCCCTGGGGAGGATGGGTTGGTGAGGTTTAGGGAGTGGTGGATGAAGGTTGGTGCTTTATTAATGTTCATTTTTCTTCTTTTTGATGTTTGATGTTTGTGAAACTGATCTTGAGATATTTACGATAATTTAGGTTCAATCTGGGAAAGATAAAGAGACAGATAATGTCTCCTCCTTCCGCAAACGTTTCGTATGTCATATTCTTTATTTTCTTTATTTTTAAAAATAATGACTATCATCATCAACTTACTTTCGCATCCAGAAAAAGAGATTCAAAGATCTCTACCTCCCGCCCGAATGGCCTAACCCAGCTGTTGTACGTACACCTGACCCCCCAATCACAGTTAAAGTAACCCTCCAAGCTGACCTCTTTCCCTAATCTCCAGAAAGACGCTTACTTCAACCCGACGGTAGACACCTCCTCTGAGCCCTTCAAATGGGGTCTCCCAGATCTCGATGGTTTACGAGAGTACGTATTCACCCTCTCCTCCCCTTCTCCCCACTCTCTCTTTCAATCAAAAATGCCACAAACTATCGAATCTAACTCAAACTCTAACTCAAATAAATGTTGATACTTCTTACTAATTTCTAACCTGAATCTAGTTTCTTCCAAAACGAACTATCCTGGAACGCGAATAAAGTAGACGAGTTACTTCTTCCCATTATCCAGAGGATGAATAGGCGTAATCAAGTGAGTTTCCTCCCCCTCCCCCCCTCCTCCATCTTTCTCTCCCTCTTCCCTATCTCTCTCTCCTTCACCTCTCTCCCTTCCTTCTCCTACTTCTCTCCCTTCTCTTTATATCCAACTCCCAACTACAATAAACAACCCACTTTAAACAATCCATCCTAAACACTCATGTTCACTCACAAAACAAAAACAGGAAGCAGCCCTAAACCACCAAGGAACACTCAACACCTTCTTCTCCATCCCCTCCGCCATCACCTCCTCCGGTACGGGAACGGGAAGCATCGAACCCAGACGCCGAACAGCATACACGAGTAAACGGCTCCAGGCCGTCGTGGACGCTCATAAAGCCCAGAGGGGTCAAAAGGGTAACGGGGCTCCTAATACAGGGGCGGAGACTGGTATACCAACTCAGGAAGAAGAGAACAAATATGTTGATGGAAATAAAAACGAAGAGCCCGATCCTATTCTGAACAAAACGAGAGGAAGGAGGGGTACTCGGGGTAGTAGAACTCGTGGCCAAGGTCGAGGGCGAGGACGAGGCAGAGGTGGAAAAACCTCCACACAAACTCCTCCTCAAACTCCTCACGAGGATAATAACTCAATCCCGATCCCAACCACATCCACAACCATAGACCCCAAACCAAAACCAAAAGCCACTCGAAAAAGGAAGAAACGTCCAAGCACCACTTCAGAATCAGAGGTGGGAGAAGGGGAGGAATACAAGGCATTTAATTCTGGGGCTGGACCTTCACGGGAAATGTCCTTACGGAGACGTGTGCGTGTAACCAGAGAGATGCCATTGTCATCCACGAAACTTGATGAAGGGGGCGGGGGCGAGGCCGTAGTCACTGACTCTGAGGGATCAGAGTATGGGAGGTCTTAATGCTATTTATGATATCTAGAAACTTGGAACCTGGGACTTGGGACTCGAAGCACACACATTCACATTCACTAGTTGAACGCATTCATGGATGGATAAGTATATGTAACAACACTTAATAGTAGTAGTAATTTATCTGTATATCTTGTTTAGTTTTTTCTTTTACCTTGTTCATGTAGCACTTATCCTTATATTTATTAATTAATGGTCACCTTTACCCTTTCATAGTCAACCAGTTGTCAGGGGGGCATGATGAGTATCAATGGATTCACATTTTCACTGAGAAATAAAATTAACAAACAAGTTTACTCGTCTACTTCTATTTCATGTGAGAGTGCCTACGAAAAAAAAACATGTATCAGCTCAACACGAACCAAAGTCGAAAGTGATACGGAGCAAAATAGTACCTTATTCTCCTCCAATCCTCCAAGCTCCTTAACGAGTCCATCATAAGGATACGACCGCGATACAGCAAGTTTTTCGGGAGTAGCAGCATAAGCAAAGAGCATAACAGATCCAAACAAGGAAGCGGCTACGCCGAACTGGAAAAGAGCTGTCCTTGGGGCAATTTTGGGAGGGTCAAGACCCCACATTGAGAAAATCTCGTCCTTCTCATGGAGCTGTAAGAAGTATCAAATGATTCATTCCGGCATAGAGGTTGTTAGTTAGAGAGTTTAATGTAATAGCAAATTATAACATAACATAACACGCCATGACATAGCATAGCATAGCATGGGGTGAGGCGACGGCAAGGGAGAGAACTTACGGTGTCACCAAAGTTGCGACGCATCTGGTTGTCCCACCATCCTGTTGGCGGAAGAGTTGCACGGGAAACGTCGGGGAGAGCAGGGTAGTCGCCCAATTGAGGGTCTTTCTGGGTGGAGAGCGCTCGATGAGCTGGACAGCGGAGGGCGAGGAGAGCACGCCCGGTTGAGCTGGCCCTCCGAAGGGCTAATGAGTTCATAATAATTATTATAAGAGGGAGTGTGGTGAAATAGGCTGCACGGGATTGCACGCACGCACATTAACGATGCGTGACGAGTGTGACGGGGACTGACTGTGACTGTGACAGGGATGCAAATGATATTACCATTACATAATATGTGCTTACATGATGTTGCGGTGCCGGATGCACTTCTGATGGTAAAATAAAATGAATGAATGATTACTATTAGCGTTTTCGGTGAAGCAACTCGTAGTCACTACTCTCTACGTCCCGAGGACTGGGCTCCGGCTACTCCTCGCACAAACAAGCGATGCTTCATAAACTCTTTCCATTTCTACCCTATCCTATCCCTTCTTCTTGACTTTCTACCCCCCCTCATTTCAAATCACACTCCGCTCTTCGTCATGAGTTCCCTCGCCCTCGATGTCGTAGACATATCCTCATCCTCCAGAACAGCTTCCCTAGGTCATCAGCCAAATACTCCGAGTCCAATATCTACCCTGAGCTCGACTTCTGCAAGCCATGGGGTGCATAGAGACGTCAGTGCAGAGCTCCTAGAACGTGGTCGCGTAAAGCACAGAAAACATGGTGACGTTCCATACCCTCTAAAGGCTATCAGTACGTCCAAATGACTTCATCACCTTCTTTCAATTCAGACACTAACGCCCCCATTCTGCTTTAGACAGGGATATTGCTGCACATGAAACGATCGACAGTCTCTTCGTCTCGCATACAGCAGCAGGCTTCACTCTAGCTCATTTCGAGCGCCCACCGAGGCGTGTACTCGATATTGGATGTGGTACAGGCTTCTGGATCATTATGGCAGCACAACAGTGGAAGGTAATTTCTCCATCCCGTTTGCACATATTTCGTCACTCCCCCTCCTCGACAAACTTATATCATTTACCCGTGTTTCTGATCTCAGTCCCTTTTTTTTCTATTTTGCAAATATCTCATTCCAAATTGAATATCTTACCACGTTTTTCCCTCTTCTCCCCTGATTTTATATAGGACACACATTTCGTCGGATTTGATGTCGCACATTGCCAACCAAATCTCGATTACACGTCCTTAGAATACAAAAACCGAATCGAATGGGTTCATGGTAACTTGTAAGTTCCATCTTCTTAAAAAATTTTACCACTCAGCCACAATTATATACTCTAATTAACTAATAACTGACTTCTTTGCCATGTTTTGTTCCATTTTTACATTTGTTTTAGCCTAGACGGCTTTCCGTTTGAGGATGGCGAATTCGATATGGTTCGCATAATGTTTATTGGCCTCGGCGTTCCGGAAGATGAGGTGAGGCATCATCGTCTTCAATCAACTGAGTTATAAATTGCATCTTCTCAACAAAAAAAAAACTTAATACACCGATGTGGATGGTAAAAAACATGCATTTAGTGGCAATTCTTCTTTGACGTAAGTCTATATTGTCTCCCTCCCTCCATCTCCCGCGTAGACGCGTAAGAATTCACTAAACAAATTGATTTACAAATAACCTTGTTGTTACAGGAAGTAGTCAGAGTCATGGCAAAAGACGGCGTAGTTGAAGTAATTGAAGAAGACCTTATTTTCCCCTGTCCCGAGTCCCCGATGAACCGGACTCCTCATGCCTCTCCGGCTCTTTTTGGGAGGAGCTCTAGAAGTTATTCTCGCTCGACGGTTAGCAACTCGCATTCGCATTCAAGTGAGGGTGATACGTTTGAAGATTTTTATGATGAACTCTTCGAATCAGGGAGTAGGTCCCGGAGTATTGATACTCTAAGGCAACATGATCAAGTACGTCTCCATCTCCATCTCTACCCTCCCTCTCCCTCTTCTACACATATATTTTCATATTCTTTTTCCCCCCCTTATCACTTCTTCGTTATCTCACCCCCCCCCTTCCCAACGTGGCTTCGCCTCGCCTTCATCAATAGAAAAAAAAAAGAAACAAAGAAAATTTTTATCTAATATCATATTCTTTTCTCCCTCTCTCCACTTTATCTCTTTAGCGAGATCATACGAAATTGAAGCAAGCATTCTACGAAATGCTCAGTGCCCGATTCATCAACCCCCAAGTCCTCACCGTCCTCCCCTTCTACCTCCAAACTTCATTCAAAGAAGTCGAAGCTATCCCACACATCCGTATCTTCCTCCCCCGCCCAGTGGGATCGAGAACCTAAAAGCCTGCGGCCCCACGTCCTCCTCCTCTTCCTCCTCCCATTCAGCGCTAACGCAAGCCAACAACAACGGCGGTGGCGGTAGCAGCAGCAATAGTGGCAGCAGCAGCGGTGGAGGTGGGAGCGGAGGCCTAGTAGCAATGGGCATGTCGGGCTCATTCAGGATCATCGAAATGTCGAATCACATCGCCAAAAACGTCGAGTCGAACGTGAGCAACTTGCAAGACCAGACCAGGTCGAGGTTTGCGCTAAGGAGGATACTGGAGACCGTGAGGGGATGTAAGGAGGAGATGTGGAAGGAGTACGAGAAGATTAATAGGAGTGAGAGGAAGACTGTTAATCCCAGAGCGGATAGAGAGGATTTTGAAATTCATTTTTATAATTGGGAGTGGTGAGTACGCTCTCTTTTTTTTGTATGGGTATGGGGAATATGAAGCTGATTGGTAATTATCACTTTACTTTACTTCACTCTATACCATCAAAAACCTCCCCGGCGACCGTACGACAGTGACATGCAAGACCGAATAAACATGCAAGACACAATAAGTTCTATACTGGGCTGGGACGTCCCAGCTTCGTCCGCGACGCCGTACTGGTACGAATGGCGGGTAAAAGGAGATGCAGACGATGTGGAGTCGTTCTTTGCGCATGCTCCTCCTGAACCGCTGAGGACGGTGAGGGCGTTTATTTGTAGGAGACCGGTTTTGCAGGTTAGTAGTGATTCGGCATCTTAGATGATGCGATGGAGATTGGAGTTGGGATTGAGATGGTGGTGAAAGATAGTTGTGTGTATGTTGTGTTGTGGAGAAATAGGACCTTTCTTTGGATAAGGACTAGGACTGGGATTATGGGTAATGGATTATAGGACAGAAAAGAGGTTTTTTTTTTAACTTCGTTCCCTCTCTCTCCTCCCTACCTATCCGTTCATCCAGCCAATACTATCTATCGAACTCTAGACTTTACTATATCCCTCTATCTATCTATCTATCTATCTATTGACATTGGTTCCCCCCTCCTCTTATTTTATTTCATTTTTGGTTTTGACTTTCTACTTTGGTTCTGGTTTGATTTTTTTTTTGGTTCTAAAAGCGGCACACGCAAGAGAGAGAAAAATGTAATAAATCGATTTGGTTTTGGTTCTTCGTGTCCTATATATATTTTTTTTTTTTTTCGTTTTTCCCTCATTCCTTCATATTCTTCAAGTCCTCCTACTCTTCCTACCCTCTCCTCATATCCTCCCACCTTTTTCGATATCCTTTCTACCCTTTCCGATATCTTCTTTTTTCTCTTTCTTTTTTTTATTATATCTCTCTATCATTCTTTGATTTTCTACTTCTGTGGTCGGTTGGTTCGGAAAACCCTAGTCCTTGTTCCATAATCCCACTTTTCTTATCTTCTCTTCTTTTCAGTTATCCGTGTCCGTGATGGTTACCCTTCCCCTTCATCTTCGTCTTCGTCATTTTCTTCTATATCTATATCCGCATATCCTCACTCTCATCCTCGTATCCATATATCCGTAACCTCGTAGCCTCACTCTCATATCCCGATATCCACTCAAAACCCAAACCTCTCTCTTCCTCTTCCCCCTCTCCTCTATCACCCACATGCTGGATATTCCCTTTTTCCCCTCCTCTCCCCTCCCTCCCTTTCTCTTCTCCTTTACCTCCTTTTGTTTCTGTTTCTATTCCCACTTATTCTATATAACAAATTACACACTGTATCATAATCTAGCAAGGGTACCCTTTTTTCCTGCCTGGTGTATATATACATACATACATACCATCTATTTATATCTATTCCCAATTCTATATCTATCTATTCTCGACTCGAGCACCGTATTTCTATATCTATCTATTCCCTGGCTCGAAAATCGTATCTCTATTTCCTTGAATCTCTATGACTACACAACTAACTATATAACTATATATCATATGCACATCGTACATCGTATATCGTATATCATATATCCATGTATACATATACCTGGACACTATACTTCACGGTTCGTGTCAGTGTCGGCTAATGCCATACCCGATTTTTTTAGAAAAAAACATGAGCGCACAACCCATTCATTCTTGCTTGTTTTTTCGTATAACCTAATAGGTAAATAATTTATTTACGACTTAACTAAAAAATTACTAAATATTAGTATTAGACAAATAAATATTACATAAGACAAAGAGTAACAGTGATTACATAAAGTGGCTTCAGAATGGAGAACCAAATATACCCAAACAGATAGTATCATTCATTAGCAAGAACAATGAGTGAGACAAACCCTGTGACAAGTAACGGTTCATTGTGTAGAAATGTATATAAACCACTCAGTAGACAGCATTGAATATTATCAGTTGAATCCCCCATCCTTGTGCGATCTTATAAGTTTAACAGGTTATGAGCCTTGGTGCCCTCCTGATACAACTGCAAAGAGTCGCTCATCGTACCAAAGCTATCATCTTGCTCGTCCTCATTATCTCACACATTATCCAAGTAGATAACGCCGCACGTAGCAGAGCGTTGTAGACAACTTGCAGACCTTACAGTATGTCGCAAGAAAATATTAGCTCATCGAGCCAGAGAACTGATGCAAGTTCTAGTTTAGCCAGAGACCTTAGAGCTCAACGTCGTGCTGAACGCAGACAAGAGCTAGAAAATATAAACACAGAGCAAGAAACCACCGCAGTAAGCGACGACGAATATAACATAAACAGACTAATATTTATTAACGAATTAAATTATACAGAAACTATCCAAGCAGCTACCCAAGACCACATTTCAGACAGACAAGCAACTCCTAGACGAGTATCTACTAGGTGGGAGCTCATTGATGCAGACACTGATCAAAATTTATTAACAAATCGTAAAAACAAAATACAAAACTTTATAAAGCGAAACAAATATCGACATAGACGACAACTAGAAATCAAGACCTTAAGAATGTCGACTAAACCCCATCCAGATTCCAAAAACATCTCAAGTGCCTTTACAGCTGTTCCTAAGCTAGCAGGAAAGAAAAACTACAGAGAATGGAACACACGCATTATAATGGCATGTAGGGCTTTAGGCAGGGAAGACTTGCTAACGGCAGAGCCAGCTGCAGCTAGTGCAGCAGAAATTTCTACCAGAGACGGCCTACTAAATGCTATAGTAGGTACTTTACCACCAGAGATATACGGGATGCATATCATGGAAACATCGGTAGTCAAACTGGTAGCAGCAATAAAGAAAGAATACGAGCTACTAACATTGGCAGGAAGGTCTATGTCACAAGTATCACTTTTTGAAATCAGAAACCAATACCCTCATATCAAGCAATTCGGAGAAGCACTAATAGCTATGAAAACAAAAATGGGTGACCTCAAAATCGATGGCATAGTAGTAACTGACGACACAAAACTGGCAGCCATCAAGTACATTACTCCGAAGCAGTACGAATATGTCCTTTTGAATTATGAAAATAGGATCAAGACGTACAACTTGACTCAGGCAGACCCAGCTGACCACAAAACCCTTGACCCGATAGATTTGATCAATGAGTTGGCGTTGTCATTCGAAGAATACAGAGAAAAGACTGGGGCCAAGATATTTGAAAACTTTGGCGATAGACCCCCCCAATACCACCCTTACTTCGCTCCGCGAGGAAATGCCGGGAGAGGCCGAGGCGGCTACAGAGGCCGTGGTGGTAGAGGTAGAGGGCGCGGGAGATCCCAGTACCAGCAGGCAGCCGTGCATAAGCCCACATGTTACAACTGTGGCAAAGGCAATCACTACGCTAAGGATTGCTGGGCCGGTAAAAGCGAGAGAACGAAGAAATGGGAAGCTCGTAAAAACAAAGGAGCTAATAGTACCGAGAAAGGTAATAGTAACAATAATAACATTAACAACAATTACACTAAAAGACAAATAGCTGATTCTAAAGAAAAAGGAAAAGGAAAGGCACCGGAGACTACGAAGACGGCAAATTTATTCGTCGAAGGATCTAGCACCGGAAATGAAAACAAAGATTTTGATATGGCGCTTCTAGACGCGGAGTTTTTTGACTTTGGTGCCGCGCACGAATTCACTACAGACGTAAGCGCTATAATTGCTGAAGCAAACAAATGTATTAACCATAGGCATGACATTGCTTTATTGGACTCCGGCGCAAATGTTCATTGCACACCATACCTCGATAGGCTACAGAACAAACGTAGAGGTAAAATGTTAACCATTACATCTGCAAACAGTACACAAGTTGAAACAGATTTAATAGGCGATATGAATATCAAAATAGAATACAAGGGCCAAATAAGTAAAATATTTCTTAAAGATGTTTACTATGTAGCAGAAGCCCATGTAACATTAATTAGCCAAGGACTTTTATGTGATATTGGATACAGTTTCTTATTTTCAAATAGCGAGTGTGCAATATACTATCAAGATAAGATGTTAGGAAAAATTTATCAACGAAAAAATCTTTACCCAATATATGAAGTATTTCCAAGGCAAGGAAGAGAAAATTTACTATGTATGCTAACATTAAAGAAAAATAACATAACACTTTTCGAATTACATAGAAAATTAGGACACATAAGCTACGGCTATATCAAAAAAATGTTAAAAGAAACGGAAGCAATTAATTATGAAGTAACCGATTGGACGGAGACACAATGCGAACAATGCATGGAGGCTAATATTATAAAAGTACCGATTGGTTCAGTAACAAGTAAAGAACGGGCTATGTCATTCGGAGAACACCTACACATGGATATCTTCGGACCTCTACCAGTAAAAGCAATAGGAGGGTACTCATATGTACTGACTATAGTCGACGACTACTCCAGATGGGCATACATGATAGAGATGAAAAATAAAAGTGACGCATTAGAAAAATATCATGTATTTACAAATCAACTAAAGAATCAATTTAACATAATAGTCAAAATCTTACAAAGCGATAATGATGCAGTATTTCTAGGAAAAGAATTTGAAAAGATTTTAAACGATAACGGGACCATTAGACGTCTAACCGTACATGACACCCCTGAACAGAATGGAGTAGCGGAAAGAATGCATAGGACAATAATGAATATGGTGCGCGTTAGTTTATTACAATATAATATGCCTCAACGATTATGGCTAGAAGCAATCAAATATAGTCTATTTATACATAACAGAACACCGCGCGCAGCCTTACAATTCAAATCACCATATTATATGAGATTTAAAAAGGAATATACATTTACAGAGCTACATGAATTTGGCCAGACATGTTATATAAAAATTGAAACACAAAGTAAATTAAATAGTAAGGGTAAAAAGGCCCACTGGATCGGATTTGATGATAAAAGTAGCGGACACAGAATATATGATGGAAGTAAAATTTCAGTAGAAAGAAACATACAATTTGTAGAAGATACTTCTAAAATTGAAGGGGAGAAAATAGAACAAATACAAGAAGAAGTAAAAGAAATTTTAATTGAAAGACCTAAAAGAGAGCGTAAAGCAACTAAAAGAGCAAGAGGTCTAGACTATGAATTAAACTATGATATATACTTCACAGAATTATTTGAATTCGTAAACGATTTAATTGGAGATCCATTAACGTATAATGAAGCAATTAAAAGTCCCCTAAGTAAACAATGGACAAAAGCAATGGAAGAAGAAATAAATACGTTAACAGAAAGAAATACATGGAAATATGTATATCCCCCAGAAAACGCGAATATAATAGGAACAAAATTTGTATATAAAACAAAAAGAAAAGCAGATGGAAGCATAGACAGATTTAAAGCAAGATTAGTCGTACAAGGATATGCTCAACAAGAAAACGTAGATTATTGGGCAGATGACTTATTTGCTCCAACAGCAAGATTATCTAGCGTAAGATTATTCTTAACTTATGCAGCAGTAAATGATTATGAAATAAAACAAATAGATATTAAATCAGCTTATCTCTACGGAGAATTAGAAGACAAAGAAAATATCTACATAAAACCTCCGCCTGGGGATTTAATTAAAGATATGAAAGAAGGGCAAGTACTAAAATTACAAAAAGCACTCTATGGATTAAAACAGGCAGGACGGAGATGGTACAAAACTTTAGAAACAATACTTAAAACAAAAGGATTACAGAGATCAGAGTATGATCAAGCAGTTTTCTATCATAAAAGAGAACATCTAAATTTAATAGTATTCATACATGTAGATGATATCACGATAATCGGCAGGAACATTAAATTTATAGATGAACTGATTGCGCACATAAGCAAATACGTAGCATATACCGATGGTGGTGACATCAATTGGTTATTAGGAATCGAGATCTCGCGTGATCGGAAAAAGAGAACCATAAAACTCCGGCAAAAGAATTACATAGATACCATCATAAAAAGGTACCGAATAGACCACATGTCAAGTTTAAAAATTCCCATGAATACAAATATTAAATTAGAATTAACAGACGCCGAAGAAAACGAGCCAACTAATGAAAATGCACCGTACATGAATATGGTCGGAGCATTAAGATATGCAGCTGATTGTACAAGACCAGATATTAGTTATGTAACCAGTCAATTAGCAAGGTACCTAAATAATTATAAAACAAAACATTTACAAGCAGTAGAACATGTGTACAGATATTTAAAGGGATCTGCGGACAAATGGTTAATTTTGGGTAATAACGCGGATCAGAATCTAATTGGGTATAGTGATGCTGATGGAAGCACAACCGAGGGAAATAGAGGAATCTCCGGTTACCTTTTTAGTTACAGCGGCTCCACTATCTCGTGGTCGACTAAGCGTCAATCATTAGTAAGCCTGTCAACCGCTGAAGCAGAATTATATGCATTATCTTATTGCACTCAGGAGGCCTTATCACTCAGATTTTTAATTGAAGAAATAATAAACTTAAATTTAAAGGCTACAATAATTTATACAGATAATCAAGCAGTATTACATATAGTAAATAATCCAGAAAGAAAATATCAGCAAAGAACAAAACATATAAATATAAGAAAAGAATTTTTTAAGGAAAAACAAGAAAAAGGATTAATAAATATACAGAAAATTAGTACGGATGAAAATTTATCAGATATGTTTACCAAAGCATTATATTATAACAGAATACAGTACCTCTCTTCATTAATGGGCCTAGTGGCTGAAGAAAAAGAAATTAGTAAAACAGAATTAAAGAAATAGAAAGAGAAAACTCACACAAAGCGAAAGAGGAGAAAAATACCGCCCGCTATGAGGGCGAAGACGATGAAGATGAAGAAGATGAAGAAGACGCGGGGGCCACAAGCCCTGCAGCAGCGTCCCTCTCGATAAACGGGTTGCTCCTGATTCTCGACGGTAGAGTACGCACTCCACCGCGAGCCAGGTCCAGTTCCAGTTCCAGTTCCAGTTCCAGTTCGAGTCGCCGCACTGAGATCGACGGATGATTCAGCAGCAGCAGCAATAGCAGCAACAACACCAACAACAGCAGTAGCAGTAGTAGTACGATAAGAGTCCCTAGTCATAATAGTAGTAGTAGTAGTAATAGTAGCGCCGTTGAAGCGATTCGAGGTGCTCACTACGCGTGCCATGACGGGGATAAAGAAAGAAAGAAAGAAAGAAAGAAAACTGTATACCTTGACTACTCGGGTAATAAAATTTGAAATTCAGAACAAATGTTTTCGAATAAAGTTATTCTCACATTTGAAGGGGAGTATTAGACAAATAAATATTACATAAGACAAAGAGTAACAGTGATTACATAAAGTGGCTTCAGAATGGAGAACCAAATATACCCAAACAGATAGTATCATTCATTAGCAAGAACAATGAGTGAGACAAACCCTGTGACAAGTAACGGTTCATTGTGTAGAAATGTATATAAACCACTCAGTAGACAGCATTGAATATTATCAGTTGAATCCCCCATCCTTGTGCGATCTTATAAGTTTAACAATTAGTTTTGTCGTCGTGAATCCGAATCGTTTATATGTATGTTAAGTTATCGATATGCCCGGGTAATAGTAATTATTGTGCTAGTAAGTTCATTTCTTGTTGTGGGGTTCTTACTTCCTCTATCCTCTCTATAAGTCTTTTGTCTTTCGGGGGCTTTGCATACCCCAAAAAGGACAGTTAATCCATGATGATTTAACTTAAAAGTTACCAAATATGGGGTTATGTCGTGAAATTATACTTTTCCTCCGGGCTGAATAGTATATCTTAAGCCAAGTAACTGACATTGTTTATACCAATAAGACCCTTTTTTTTATGTGGATTCTTATTCTTCCATTTATCTTTGGGGGATTGGATGTGGCGTCAGGGGACTTTTCTAGTCTGGTCTGGTGTCTGTGTCGTGTGACAACATGCGCATACAACCCGTTACGCGCATAACCCGCTCAGTGTTGATCACGGTCCCCTCCCTCACACTTGCACACTTGCACATTGCTCCTCTCCTCGTACAGAGAACCACAAATACGTAACACGTAAACAAAAGAAAATCTTTTTAGAGAAAGGACTCATCACCACCATCGAGTAAAAAAAGAAGGGAAACCGAAAGGAAAAGAAAAGATGTCTACTGAAGAGACTAAGCCAGCTGCCGCTCCGGCCACTGAGGAGAAACCTCGTTCGACTGCTGAGGCTGATCTTACGAAGTATAAGGTACGTTCTCCTGTCTATTGGTATACTTTATTTCGCCCCCTTTTTTTCATCCATCCATTCATCTATCTATATGTCCATCTGTTCATCTATTCTTCTGTCATTCGATATTTTCTTTCTTGTTTCTTTCCTTCGGTGTACCAGTTGATTAGCGCCACAAACTCCCCTATCCCGTTTTCGTCAATGTGGCGAAGGATGAGGAATGAGGAGTAAGAAGCTGGTGAAGGGATGATGCAACGATAGGAGGGGGGAGGAGTTGGATGTATGCGTATGCGTTCGTTGCGCTCGCTAGGACCTCGTAAAGTTTTACGCTTTTACGCTTTCACCCTCGACTTTACGTCCTCTTTCATTTTTTTTTCTTGTCGCCTCGTTCTTTTTATTTCTCCGTTCGCCGTTCATATCGTTTATTCGTTTATTTTACTCGATCGCAAAGGCTAACTCTCTTTCGTTCTGTTCTTAAACTCAATTCCTACTCCCCCCCAACTGAACCCGAACCCGAACCCGAAAAAAAAATTCGACTAAAACATGACTTTAATTCGACTCGACTCGAACAAACTAACTTATAATGCAATGCAAACCAACTCTAATCCCAAATCAAATCAATCTAAACCAAACCAAACCAAAACTGAACCGACCCAAAAAATAAACGGAACAAAACGAAACGAAACGAAAAAAAATAAACCCGAAACTAGACAGCAGCAGATATTGTTCACAATGTCATGAAAGCGATAGTTGAGAAATGTGTTGAGGGTGCAAAGGTCTTGGATCTATGCATTGAGGGTGATAAGCTCCTTGAGCAGGGGACTGGTGCTGTGTATAACAAGGCTGTTAAAGGTGTTAAGGTCGCCAAGGGTGTGTAGTTTTTATCCTCGTTTCTCTTTGTCTGCCTTTCGTTCCCTCTACCTCTTGCCTTGCAATTTCGTTAATTTTCATGATACTCTCGACAACAAACACACACTAAACCAAACTTCTGACCTCTTTTATTCATCATTATCTATCCCTAATTAACACAAAAATATCACGATGGGGAGTGATCATCGTAACTGATCCTTAATGTTAATCTAGGTATTGCTTTCCCAACTAGTATCTCAGTTAACAACTGTGTGGCGCACTTCTCTCCTCTAGCGTATGTATCCTTCTCCTTCCTCATCCCGTCTTTTTTTCGCGCATACATGGAACTCTATCCCTAAAAATAGGAGATCCGTATCGATCTCCTAATCTCCTTCAATCCTATCTTCCAACCCAATTCAACTTAATCCGCCCAACCTTCCTATCCAATTCTCTAATTCTCTCATCCAAACCTATCTAACACTCACTCCCTCTCTCCTCCCCCTCTCCTCCTCCCTCCAGCTCCGACCCAGCCTCAACACTCACCCTCCAAAAAGACGACGTCGTCAAAGTCCACCTCGGAGCCCACATCGACGGCTTCGCCTCCGTCTCCGCCGAGACGCTCGTCGTAGGCGCCACGGCTGAAAACCCCGTGACGGGCCGTCGGGCGGATGTGTTGAAGGCGGCTTGGTATGCGAGTGAGGCTGCGATGAGGCTTGTGAAGGCTGGGAATAAGAATTGGGCGGTGACGGATACGGTTGGGAAGGTTGCGGGGACGTGGGGGTGTAAGGCTGTTGAGGGTGAGTAATGGGGGGTGGGGGGGTGTTTTCCCCTTTTTGATTTTTTCTTTTCTGGTGTCTTGGGGGTTTTACACCTTTATGAGCGGGAGGAGGGAATTGCTGATTGATTTTTTTGTTTTTTATTTTTATTTTATTTGTTTCTGGTTCTGACTCCGCATGTATACACAGGCATGCTCTCTTGTCAACAGACCCAGAACGTCATTGATGGTAAGAAGAGGATTATTCTTAACCCAAGCGAGCAGCAAAGAAGGGATTTCGAGACTGTGACGTTTGCGGAGAACGAGGTTTATGGTGTTGATATTCTTATTTCTTCTGGTGAAGATGGGAAGGTAAGCTTGTTTGCTTGCTTGTTTTTTTTTCTCTAGTTTTGCCTTGGGGTCTGACAATTTGGGTAGTCCCGACCTGAAGACGCCAAACCGACGGTCTACCAGCGCGATTCGACGGTGACGTATCAGTTGAAGATGAAGACGTCTAGGGCTGTGTTCTCGGAGGTGCAGAAGAAGGCTGGAGCGTTCCCGTTCAATATTAGGGTTTTGGATGATGAGAAGAAGGCTAGGATGGGGTTGCAGGAGGCTTGTCAGCATTCGCTCGTTAAGCCTTATGATGTTATGTGAGTCGTTTTGTTTCGTCTTCGTCTCTGGTCCTATTTGATATTCATTAATCATGACTAATTAACTGGCCAACCTTTTCAAATTATTAATCAACCAACTAATCAACTAATCGACCAAAACGAATAACCAAAACAATCACTAACCAACCAACCCGTAAACCAAACAGCTACACACCAGCCAACACGTTCGTAGCCGCGTTCCACTTCACGATCGCGCTCCTCCCGGGCGGGCCGTCGTTGGTGACGCACCCGCCGGTGTGGTATAAGCCTGAGCTTGTGAAGACGGAGAAGGAGCTGGAGGATGAGGAGTTGAAGGAGTTGGTGACGAAGAAGTTGAGGGAGGATAAGAAGAAGAATAAGAAGAAGAAGGCTGAGGGGAGGAGAATAAGGAGTGAAGTGGGAATGGGATGGGAGAGAGACGGTTGGGGTTGTGAAGGGTGGGTATGAGGGGGTATGAGAGTGATGTGGGATATGATATGAGAAGGATGTGAGGGGATTTATAGGACGGTTTTGGACATTAGGTCCCCTTGGATCCTAGATTCTTACTTAGTGTGCTTGTGTATGTCTGTGTGGCTTGACCCATCACGACGAAGAAGATAAAAAAAGGGATGCGAAGCGAAAGTTAAAGATCGAAGTTAGTAGTAGTAGAAATAAAAAAACGAATGTATTTTTGTGTCTGCGTGTCTATTCGTATACATACTCTCTTTCTCGTATTTGCTTGTTAGATATAGATAGATATAAATATTAGTGATGAGTAAGTAAGTAAGTAAGTAAGTAAGTAAGTGGGTGAATACACGTCAGTCCTTTTCTTCTTTTGGTATTATTGGTAGTGGCAGTAGTAGAAACTAGAAAGACGGTTCAAAAAAAGAAAAAAGAAGAAGTTTAAATTGAAAAGGATAAAGACGATTTGAGTCGAAAGTTTTTCGTTCTATACTCTTAATTAGCTTATTTATTTACCTATTCAGATTTTGTATTTATATTTCGTGTCGTGTCTATATGCATATACACTTATATACTTACATACCTAAACTTTTACACACCTACACACCTAAACTTCCTTTTTTTTATATTTATACTTACTTACACACCTAAACTCCCATACGCCTTACTCTGTCTCTCTGAGATCTGGATTGAATTCGGGACTCAGGACTCAGGACAAGGATCAGGATTTGAATTGGGACTAGGGACTAGGGATTGGGACTAGGATTAGGAATTGGGACAGGACGTTCAAATAGGGACTTGATCCAACCTAATTTGTTCATTGAACTTGTTTGTTTATATGACATGACATTTATCATCTATCTATATGGCACTTATTAAACCTCGAATTACAAACTACAAAATACGAAGGGTCGGTCTAGTGTTAAGTTAGTAGTGATCCCGAGTTCGTAAGTAGTAATTCTAAGTTCGTAGACTTTCTATCTTTCTAACTATCTAACTATCTAACTATCTAACTATCTACCTTTCTCTTATTCCATCAATCTTACTTGCTTCTCTCCTCTCTATATATCATGTATCATATATCATATATCAAAACGCTCTCCTTCCCAAACCTCATCTCACACACACCGACTTTCTATACGTTATATACCATGTTTATTTATATGTTACATACATATATACGCACCCATACACCCATGCAGCAATACGATAAAAATACACTCTTGATTCTACATTCCCACTGCAAGTGTTATAGCCCCATCTCAATCTCAATCGCCGTACACCACACCATCATACCACTCACCAGCTAACCAAATGACCACCAACCAACAAAGTAACCAACCCACCCACCACCTACCTCCCCTCCTGCTCCTCCTCCCCCTCTTCTTCCTCCCCCATCCCAACCGACTTCCCCCTCTCATGGGAAACCTCAAACCCAAGTCTCTCCCTCCCTTCCCTCTCCCTCTCCCTCTTTCCCACCTCCTTAGCCTCCACCCCCCTCTCTCCCGCCTCCCTCTCTCCCGCCTCCCTCTCCTCCTTGGCTATCACCCCCAGCACCCCCCCTTCCCTCACACACTCCTGCATACGCGGGATCCGGATCCTCCGCATCGAGCCCAAACTCCTTCGTAATCCGCAGGAAGATGTCTAGTTTCTCGAAGAAGGAGTTGATGGTGAGGCGGGTGAGGCGGACGGTGCGGCATGTGAATGTTCTATTTTTGTTGTTGTAGTGTTATCGTCGTCGTTGGAGGTGGTGGTGGTATAGGTGGTGGTGAGGAAGGTGTGTATTTGTGAGGTGAGAGGTGGTCGTTGTTGGGTCGTTGGTTGATTGGTGTTAGTGTTGGTGTTGGTAATCGGTAATCGGTAAAGATAGCAGAGGTATTTGTCAGTCGGTCGTAAAATTAAGTAAAGGTGGTGGAGAGTTGGTAGTTCGTGTCGGAGGCGGTGGCAGTGTTGTCAAAGCAAAAACAAAAAGCAAAAAAGGCAAGAGTTAAGGTCAGTATTGGCGTGAGTGTAGACGATAGCGATAGTGATAGCAATGTGATAAATACCAATGAAAGGGATATTGAATAAAGTCGTTTATGACAACAAAAAAGAATAAGAATGTAGGAAGATAATAAAGTGGTAATAGATAAGATAAAGGTCAGGGTTGGGATTAAACTTTGTTCTAATGGCGTATTGGCGTATTGGTGCAGTGGTGTAGTGGGTGGGTGTAATTGTATAACGGTATAACAGTATAAAGGTATAATGATAAGCGTAGAATGGAAGCCTCCCCTTTCGAGGGGTAAGAGGGTGGGAAATTAATATGTTATGTTTTTTTGAAATAGAATGGAGAGGAGAAAATCCGGAATGAGAAGAAGTGGGATGAATGAATGGGTGTGTATACGTGCATATATGCATACTTTCGTTTCTTAACGACCTTGCAGCAGAACAACAAGACAGTGAGAAGAGGGCTTCATACACTCCTACCCAAGCCAGCCCAACGAAAGGAATAGGGTGAGCAAAGACGAGGCTCCTAGTTGAAAACAAAAGGATGGCGAAGCAGAAAGAAAGGCAAAACGAACTCAAGACGAAAGGGCACACATACACAATAAGATCGCTTCCATCGATCTCAGCTGTCCTTTTGACGAATTGAGCCTGTAGTTCTGGATCGGCTTCGAAGACCATTAGGCATATGTGTGCATGTCTTGAGGTGAAAAATGGGATGCGGATGGTCCTAGACACTCATAGACGGACGGGTTATGTGTTGGTGTCAGTCAGTATTGTTACATTGATCATTAGACAAAAAAAAGTGGCAATAGCGTAGATAAAAAAGATGAAGATGAGAGATGACTTTGCGCCCGACGTCAGTCGACCCGTGATTATCTGGGTAGAATTTCACCCGGAAATATTGATTGATATCCATATCTGCCCCACGGATACAAAGAAGGAAGGGAGATATAACATTGTCGGGTAATTGTTTTTACAATGGAAGGAGGGCTCAAAAATAGAGGGCTCACAGAGAATGCCAATCCGCGGTTGACGATGAAGACATTTTTGTGGCTATATGCGCCTCGGAAACAAAGAGGAGGAGGAGAGAGAATGAGATTAGGAAATGGAGAGAAGTTGAAAATGAAAATGGAAGGTTTGTTCAGTCGCGTGAGGGGCTCGTGGCTTGGTCCACTACCAGCGGCGCATTGGATGCAACAATCAATCTTCTCGTCGTATATTTAATGACCAGAGCTCGAGTCATTTTTGTTTGTGTTTTGACGGATCCAACCCCCTTTCTTCCCTCTTTTCTGCCTAGTTCACCCTGTCTCCCTTTGGAAGCGGCTGTCTCTGTGTTTCTCATCTCTGTATACTCGCATAGTAAAGAAAGAACGTGTTTATCACAGCAAATAAAAGTTACACTACACACCCCGGTCCCAAAGAGAGAATTGTGATCAAGTCAGAAGAGAGAGAAAGAAATACATATATAAACACCCTCAACAAATAGCATCATGGCTCCCAAGAAATCAGAACAAACTATCAATATAGTCCAACCGTTTGTCGATATCCGTAAAGCTTTTATACAGCTCAAGATCGTCCCAGAAATCGCATTGGATAAAGAACATATTCAGTGGCTATTGCCCAAACCTCCAAACCCTCAACAACCTTCCGACAACAATTTTGACACCGATGCCGACACCGACACCGACGCGTCTGATTATGACTCTGTGGAATCCGACGATGAAGAGGAAGAAACGCGTGATGCAGCAGCGGCGACAATGACGGGATCGGCCGCATCTTCATCAACAACAACAAAAGGCAAATCCATTTCCGACGAGGTCGATGATGGCGATGACACGAAGATCGTCATCGCTAACCATTCTATTCCTCATTTAAACCCGTTACATTCAATAACAAACGCCCAAACGCGCAAGTTAGAACATAATCTCGATAATGAACATGAACATGAACACGAAGATGAATATGAGCATGCACTCTCTGATCAAGACTCAGATCCAGACTCAGACCCAGAGGTAGGGACCTCAGACCAGGATGAAATACAGTCCCGATCACCTCCTGTGGCTCCAATAACAACAACCCCCTGCGGCCTAAGCAACTACTCAAACGTCGTGGGCATCCAAGCAGGCTTCACAAAGAACGGTCTCCTCACCGCTCTCGCAATCTGTATCGACACCAAGGCTCTCCTCATAACCGACATCGTGCGGAAGAAGAGGTCGCCCTCCCCATCCTCTTCTTCACGTGCGCCAAAGCCGTACGCTCGGGATCTTATCAACGCGCTCTTCCTCTCTCCTTCCTCCGGGGACGTCCGTGTGCTCACCTTCGACGGACCAGCTCTCGCAGTCGGTTTGTATAGAGGCTTGGGTTTCCGCTGCTCCCACATCGTCGACATCCTCAGCTTGGATAGAAAAGACCGAGCACCTCTTACAGCTATCAAAGCTGCATTACTCTCCGACGGCGGTATCAACAAGCATAATCCGAATACTACTAATTCGGATCCAGATAACTCAGATGATTCGGATGAAGACGATGATGACGAGGTAGTGCTCTTGGAGAGCACGATCATACGGGAATTTGAGACTACGCCGTTTGATAGTCAGTTTAATAATGCTGGCTCGGGATTAGCTTGTAAAGCCTGGTTGGCCTGGTATATTGGTCAATTTCCAAAGGCCCAAATTAAATTGAGGGAAATTAAACCAATTGATACGAGTATTCATATGAAAGAGGTACGTCAATGCGCTCTTCTTTTATCCGTTGCTTTTTTATAACAACCTTGGATGTACGCATTGCTTACTTTTGTGGTCGTGGAAATTTAGGAAATGGATATCCTCGGAGAATCTGTAGAAGCTCATCTTGTTCTTGACCTTGCGAAAGATACCAAGAGAGAAATATCACTTACGTCTGATAATTCTCTCAGTTATAATAATAACAGTATCTCATTTACTCAAAAGAATTATAATCAAAGGATAACAGCCGGAGCTCGGGTAAGTTCTGCACACACACACACACTTTCTCTCACCACTTCACTACTTACTCTAATATCTTTTGAATAGAGATACGACCTACAACTCCAGACGGCTACACTTCCCGCAACTATCCGGAATATTAAAGGCCAAAAGGCCAACCTTAGGGTAGACGACTTAGAGAACGTCTCGAACCCCAAGGTCCGGGGTATTACGGTACATGGTAAGGCAGCAGCAACAAGAGCAGAGAGAGAAAGGTGGCTGCTAGCCTTGGATGTATTGCAAGGAAACAAGACATTATTCACAAATAAGTGGATGAAATGTTTATTCCCGAGACTTTCAAAGGCAGAGGAAGGAGATAATAAAGAAGAACAGCAACAAGAAGAGGGAGAGAAAGCTGCTGGAAATGATAACGATGTTGATAATAATGATAATGATAATGAAGTATCTGACACAGCGTCTTTGGATGCCGGTGTTGGTACTTTTGGGGACGATAGTCCTATGATCTCGACTCCGGATGATACGGATGCGGAAACAGTTAGTAGCAGTGGTGCTAGTAGTGGTAGGTTTGAAGGGCTTCCACGTTGGGGTGGCCGTAATTATAATCGAAAGAAGAATATGTGGTCCGAGGGATGCTCCGGAAAAGATCGTTGGGAACATGATAAATTTGGTGAGCTACCTACCCCCTTATTACTTATCGCCTAACAGCAAACAAACTAACATCGTATTTTTTTCTCTACTCTTTTGAAGAAGGTGATAATGAAGAACCTTTCCGAACCCGTTCCAACTCACCCCGCTCTCGCATCAATACTAAAACTAAAAACACTATGGAATTCCAAACACAACCTAGTCCTAAACCCGAAATCAAAGTCAACTTTTCGCAAGACCTTAACCCATCCCAACACGCCGCCGTAACCGACATGCTTGACTTTAACAAACCCGTTACGATCGTTAAAGGTCCTCCAGGCACAGGGAAAACCACCGCCATCGCAGCCTTCATCTCATCTCTCCTCCGCCAGCCGTCATCACCCTCCTCACCGGCAAAGACGATTTGGGTAGTAGCACAATCTAATGTCGGAGTAAAGAATATTGCGGATAAGTTGTATAAGATGAATATACCTGATTGGGTTTTACTCGTGAATTCGGAGTTTTATCAGGGATGGTAAGTGTGATACTATTTATTTTCATTTTATTTTTTTTTCTTTGTGTTCTATTTTTATTCTTAGTTGACACTGATATTCTTTCTTTTCTCGTTTTTAAAAAAAAATCAGGCACGCACACCTATACCAAAACCTCCCATCCTCTCGATACATCGTCTCCTCAGATTTCCGATCCCGATCCAGTGCCTCCAGTTCTAACTCTAACTCTAACTCCAAACGTAACCCTAACTCGAAATTCGGCTCTAAATACAACACCAGATCCACCCCCACCCCCAACAACAGCCCAATAGGGACCCAACGAGTCGTTTTATGCACATTATCAATGCTGTCTAACCCGAACATTGCGCAGTTTAAGAAGAGGGTGCCGATGAGGGTGTTGGTTGTTGATGAGGCGTCGCAGATCCCTATGACGAGTTATACGAATGTTATTAATGGGATTTCTGGAGCTGGAGCCGGGGCGGGGTTAGGGCCGGGTTCGTGGTCTGGGGCTGGGGCTGGATATGGGTCGGGGGTGGGGTCAAGAAGGACGGAAACGGGGGCAGGGGAAGATGTGTTGGAGAAGATGGTGTTTATTGGGGATGATAGACAATGTGAGTCTTTTATTTCTTTGCGCTCTTTTGAGCTTGGAAGGGAGATTTGGGTATTGATCTTTATTTTTCCTCTTCTTTTTTTGTATGTGTGTGTATGTGTGTGGTTGATTAGTACCGCCCTTCGCTTCGGACCAGAACGAATCCCTCGATTCGGTATTTGAGAATAAAGGGTTGATGAAGAGTGTAAAAGTCCAGCTTCTTGACGTTCAGTGTAAGTCCGCCTTCCTATATCCTTAATTTTATCTATCTAGTTTACTTATTACCGTTTCTTTGCTTATCCTACTACCTCCTTAACCATCAACGACAACAGACCGAATGCCACCCGCGATAGGAGACTTCCTTTCTAAGAATGTTTATTCGGGGTTGTTGAATTCGTGGGAGGGACACCCTGTTCAGAAGGATGATTCGTTGTGTGTGCAGTTTGTGGATGTTAAGGATAGTAAGGAGGAGGTATTTAAGAAGAGTTATTTCGTAAGTCCCTTTTTATAGGACGTTATGATAGTAGATGATGTTTATTAACTAACCATTCCCCTTCCCCCCTCTCTACCCCTTCTTTGGTCTCTGCTTCTGCTTCTGCTCCGGCTCTCGCTCTCTCAAAACCGAAACAATAATAATAATAACAGAACGTAGCAGAGGCGAATGCCGTACTCGCCATAATCGATATTTTGTACAGGAAGCAAAAGAAGTACAAGGTGATTACTCCGTATGAAGCGCAGAGAGACTATATCGAGGATGAATTGCGCAAGAAATCGTCGAATGGTGGGGATGGGTTGTCCTGGAAGAATACCGTGTTTACTGTTGATTCGTTCCAAGGTGGGTCTTTTCTTTCTTTTCTTTCCCCCTTCTTTTTCCCTTTCCTTAAATCCTTCCGCTCCTTCGTCTAAATAAATAACCAACTAACCGAAATCTCTTCCATATCCATTTGTTTTTTCCCTTTTGAATGCATACAGGGAACGAAGAAGACTATATAATCATCTCCCTGACACGAACACAACAACTCGGGTTCTTGAACGACATCCGGCGCTCGAATGTGATGCTTTCGAGAGCAAAGGAGGGGATGTATATCGTGACGAATGCGGGATTTTTCTTCCATCCGTTGATGAAGGTTGTTTATACCCCTCCTCCTTCCTCTTCCTCTCCTTCTCATCCTCTTAGCTCTTCTCATCCTCTTAACTCTTCTCATCCTTTGATTACCCCTTCTCCACCCCTCGCCTCGTCTGCGTCTACGTCATCGGAGTCGTCGTCGTCTGCAAGTACTACTACGCCTACGACGTCTATATTCTCGCCTGTGTCTGCGACGTCGACTCTCTTGACTTCTTGTGATTCTTGTGGGACGAGGACCGAGGATGAGTCGGGATGTGAATGTGGGGTGGTGGAAGAGTCTTGGGGTTTGTCTACCCGATCATCTCAGTCACCTCAGTCAATTCGATCGATTCGGGAGGATAAGATTAAGGGTTCGAAAGAGTTAAAGGGGTCTAAGTTTGTGTCTCCAGGACCTGACTGGAGTCTCTCGGATGAAGAGCAAGACCAGGACCAAGACTGGGAACGAGAGAAAAGGAAGGCGAAAGAAGTTGATTCTCCGAAGGAGCTCGTTAAAGCCTGGCTTAAATCTCCTAATACTAATTCGGATTCGTCCAAGCCACTTGGGGCGTTCAAGGAGGACGAGGACGTGGAAAGGGAGGAGGGCGAAGAGGAATTGGAGGGCGAAGATAGGACTTCTGACGAGAACGATCACGACGAGAATACTACGGACTACGATTCCTATGATAATCTGCGGGTGACGTGGGGGCAAGACAACAAAACGACAGATCGATCAAAGTTGTACCTACACATCCCGCGAGGGATTCGAGTCCCGGGTCGGAATCGGGGCCAGACGTGGGCTCAGGACGAGTCGAGTCCGGGACAGGACCAAGACCAAGACCAAGGTCAAGATCAAGACCAAGACCAAAGTCAAGGTCAGGGTCAGGGTCAAAGACGGGGGGGAAGGCAAGGGGCGATAGATAAGAAGTATATTAAGGCGTTTTCGAGGGTGAGGGGGACGCTTGTGGGGAAGATGGCGGAGGAGTGGGGGAAAGTTGAGAGGGGGTGGATTAGGTTTGATTTGGATCGGATTGGGATGCGGAAGAGGGCGAGGGAGAAGGGGCGGGGTAGGGGGAGGGGTTGGTCGAGGAATGAGGATGGGAGTGGTTACGGCCCAGGTTGGGGAGATGAGGGAGATGGGGATGGGGACGAGGAGGTTGATGACTTCGAGAGGGCGTTGAATATCTAGATATTGAATCTGGGGATCTGGATTGACGATGACGCTACTGCTAATCAATGAACAACACAACAACACAAGTACTACTAATGATACTTACTTACCAAGTGGGGGTTGGATTTTTTTTTCTTTTTTTTTTCTTCTTTTTTATTTTATTCTAAACTCTCTTTTTTCCGACTGCCCCCTACCCCCACCTCCCTCTCCTCCCCCTTGTTTACCAACACAACTCACTGATTGTAACTCATATTAGCTTTCACATATATGCTTTCTCTTGCTTTCTTTTACTTGCTTTCTTTCTTTTCTCTCTGTTTTTCTTTCTTTCTTTTTCTCTCTTTTCTCTTTTTCTCCTGCTTTGGATCTTGGAAAATTTTATAAAACAAAATTAAATGGACATGTATCTTGTATCCTTTATTCTATTCTAACTTCTGTACACTAAAAACTAAAACCCAAAAAAAATAAACTATTTTATTTAAAAACATACACATATAAGCACACACAAATACAAATAAAAAAACATGGATTGATTAATAAATTCATATTAGTATTCAAATCATTAAGTATAAGTAAGTGATAACATCCTTATAATTATGACAAGCAAGCATTCCTTGTAGCAGAATACAATTTTGTATGATTCCTAGTTAATTCCCTATCTCCAAACTAACTGACCGACCGACTGACCGACGATACCCCCCAGACCTCAAAGTCTCGCTTTGATCACTCCCGAAGCAGACGCGGACGCCGAATCAGAAGAGGACGATGGGGAGGACACCAAGAAAAGCTCCTTCATCTCCCTAAGAACCCCGAAAAGCACATCTTTGAACATCTCGGTCGAAGTATCGGGGGATGAGAATTTCGACTCGATGCCGAATTTTATTACGTCTCCTGCTGCTAGGTCTAGAGAACGGAAGTAAGTAGGTGAGTGGGTGAGCGGGCGGAGAGTTGAAAAGACGTGAAGACGTAAAGATTGAAAAAAGATAAACGGAGTAAACAAACTGAGAATTAGTGAGTGAAAAAATAAAAGACGAGTTAAGAAGCCCATAACAAAATTTATTTTCCAAGATTATAGTGGATTAGTAGTGAGTTTCTTGGAAAACAAAAAAAAATAGTTAAACAGTGCTATATCCATATCCATTAGTACTCGGTACTCGGTACTCGGGGATAAAACAGCATATCAAGAAGAAAGATGACAGGGGATCGTCAGGTGTAGCGTGAGCAGCGACCATGGATGGAAAGAAGCTGGTTTTCAAGATCCTCGGGGAAGTCTTCAGAAAACTTGAGCTTCTCGGGTGCATAAAAACAAAAGTCTTAAGAATAAACTCCTACGTGATGAGAGGTGCCTCGGGCGAGAAAGTGCAAACTCTTCGCGCTTGTCCCCCTCCAATTCAAAAAAAGGTACAGTAAATTAGACTGGTTAAGTTCGGGAGCAGCACATCCGTCGATGAGTCCTCGATAGAAATATTTAACCAGAGGTGATTTAGTGAGTCCAATTTGCCATCTCTATAATGGGCGATCGAGAATGTTTTCAGACTAGGTATTTCTTGGAGCATAGGTTGGAAATCATCGGACTCAGAAAAAGGGTCTATTTCATCACTAACAGAGTAAAATATACTTGATTTCACAGTCAACAAACAGGAAAACGTTGGTAGAAAAAACAATTTTAAGTGTTAAGTAAAAAAATTGTTTCAAGTTTATTGTGGGTGGTGAGTGCTTGGAAACAAGTAGTCATCTAATGGTATGACCATTGTTACAGTTACGGTTACGTTTCTTAATGTTAAAATGATTATAAGGGCCATCGACCATAGGACAAAGCAGATTTTTAATACAGCGGGGAAAGCTACTAAACTTTCCATAGAATCGAAAGTTTTTAGAATATTTCCTACGAGATGAGAGCGCTTCAGAAAAAAGTGTCACCTCTTCTATCTCGTCCCCACTCAAGCCTTGATATGTGGAATAATGCAATTCTGTTAAGCTGGGGAGTAACACATTCGTTGACGAATCATTTATAGATAGAAAAGACCAAAGGTCGTGTAGTTTCATGGTTCTTCTGTCCAATAAATCATAATTAAGCGATAAAGTTTTAACAGTGGGCACTTCTTCAAGAATACGTAGAAAAACATTTCCCTCTAGGTATTCCGTCGCGATATGCATGTTCTCCAGTGGTGGACTTGATCTTCTGAGAAAGTTGTGGATATGGTACCCTCGATTTCTTCCTTGGTCAATAGAGAGTGAAACGAGAGAAGGTGTATTAAGATGCTCCAGTATTGCCTCGTAATTACCAAACCAAAGTAACACACGCAGATTTGGGAGTAGAACGGGAGGACCATCCCATACTTCGTCAAAATTGAAATAAGAGGATACGATGATACGAAGACGTTTGAGATTAGTGAATGAACCAAGACTCGTAAGTATATAGGGGTCGCTAATAACTTGTGTGCGGCCATCGGGTACAAGAGCTAGTTCAAGCTTCGTCAATTGCTGTGTATGGATTGTGTCCATGACAGTCCTCCACAGAGAACTATTCACCCCGTCTAAACACAAATTTCGAAGCTGTATCGATTCGGACAAGTCAATATCTGTTTCTAGTCCAAAATCGGCGTAGAGACTCGTTATAGACAATTTTTGCAGGCATGGCATATTCTTCAACCCCGAACTGGGAAATGGCAAATAAGGTGAGCTTTCGGCGAAGAGGACTTTTGCTGATCTCCATCGGTACTTTTGTTCGAAGAATAAGTTGATGAGATCATTTGCTGCTGGTGTGTTCCACTGAATATCAATTTTGTAGTTCAA
Organism: Pyrrhoderma noxium; assembly: GCA_002287475.2. Classification (NCBI taxonomy): domain Eukaryota; kingdom Fungi; phylum Basidiomycota; class Agaricomycetes; order Hymenochaetales; family Hymenochaetaceae; genus Pyrrhoderma; species Pyrrhoderma noxium. The sequence continues at coordinate 1,531,164 of CM008258.1, read as the reverse complement.
TGGCACCTCGCCTGATCGCTCTATCCAGAGTCGGAAGAGATTTAGAACACCTTCATCCCTAGCCCTCCTAGCCTTTTCACTCGAGTCATCGTCTTCCAATCCTATCACGATGGTTCCTAGAGTGGACCAGAGACAAGGGGTTGATAAGGCGAGTCTCCTCAAGGCTCGATTCGTATGTGATATACTCAGGAGTGTTCTCATTCCACTATTCCACTTATTCTCTGGCCCCTTCAACTCCGGCTTATAGAGGAGTATTTGGATGAGAACATCTTCTGGAAGTGAGTCGAACTTTAATGATCCCATTTCTACTGATAATCGACTTGATCGAGGAAGATCGATGGAGGTGGTTCAACTGGTTGCTCTGAACAAAACAAGAAAAGTGATCATCGCAATACGTGACTCGTTCCATCGTCCCACTCAGGCTTGCTCGATATTGAGAGAAAGCATCGTACAAGCGCGTCACATCGCGTCTTTCTTTCTTTTATTTCTCTTTTACCCTTTTCTTTGACGTTTCGAACAGAAAACGAAGGAAAAGGAGGAACTCGAAGCAAAGAATACGAAAGGAAAACGCGTCTCAACATCAAGTCCAACTTGAAAATTAGAACCTGTATCTTGTGGACCCCTTGCACTTCGACCCTAAAGCTGCGAACTGTAGACTGTGACTCGTAGCTTAGGGATAACTAAAGCTAGTAGCTGACAATAGATAATTGTTTGTTAACTGCGACTCTGGACTGAGATGGGGTGGACAGCTTCGTTCTTTGCTCAATCCGCCGAGATATTAGCTGCCTGCTACGAGAATAGAGATGATCTCGACCTACTACTCGATCCTACTGCGGGGTTTGCTCCTTCTCTGAGTAAGATCTGTAAAAACAGGAGTGTGTTTCTTCGTTCCTTACTATGCAACAATGTGTCCATGTACCCATGGTGCTACGTCGCTCACCACCATTACCATTACCATCACCATCACCATCACCATCACCATCCTCACCTTCGATCCCAAACCCTACCCTCCCTTCGCAACACGTCTATATTCTCGCCTGTGTCTACGACGTCGACTCTCCCGACTTCTTGTGATTCTTGTGGGACGAGAATCGGGGATGAGTCGGGCTGTGAATGTGAACTAGTGGAAGGATCTTGGGGTTTGTCTACTCGGTCACCTCAGTCACCTAAGTCAATTCAGTCGATTCTGGAGAATAAGATTAAAGGTTCAAAAACGTCAAAGGGGTCTAAGGGGTCAAAGGTTGTGTCTCCAGGATCCAGTTGGGGTTTCTCGGACGAAGAAGAGGATCGAGACCGAGATCAGCCAACTCGACCGAAAAAGTCCAAAGAGTCGAAAGCCGTGTCCTCAGGACCTGACTGGAGTCTCTCGGATGAAGAGTAAGAGCAAGACCGGGAACGAGAGAAGAGGAACGAGAAAGGAGTTGATAGTCAGAGCGAGTTCGTTAAAGCCTGGCTTAAATCTCCGAACCCGAATTCGTCAGGACCGATTGGGTCGTACTCATCTTTAGGATCTGGCGTGGATGTAGGGGCGGTTAAGGAGGAGGGGAGAGATACCGCTTTTACTACTAATGAGGACGACGGAGATGAGGACTTTTCCGACAAAAAGGGCGATCGTGACGAAAACAATACGGATTACGACTTTTATGGTAGTCTGTGGGGGCAGGATAACAAAAAGACAGATCGGTCAAAGTTGTACCTACACATCCCGCGGGGGATTCGAGCCCCGGTTCGGAATCGAAATCGGGGCCAGACTTGGGCTCAGGACGAGTCGAGTCCGGGACAGGACCAGGACCAGGACCAAAGTCGAGGACAAGGACAGGGTCAAGGACGAGGAGGAAGGCAAGGAACGATAGATAAGAAGTATATCAAGGCGTTTCCTCGGGTTCGGGGGACGCTTGTGGGGAAGATGGCGGAGGAGTGGGGGAAGGTTGAGAGGGGGTGGGTTAGGTTTGATTTAGAGCGGATTGGGATGGGGAAGAGGGCGAGGGAGGGGTTGGTCGAGGAATGGGGATGGGAATGGTTATACCGCAGGTTGGGGAGATGAGGGAGATGGGGAGGGGGTCGAAGAGGTTGATGAGTTCGAGAGGGCACTAAATATCTAGATATCGAATCTGGGGATCAGATTTGATGACGACAACACTGCTAATTACTGAACAACAACACAACAACACAAGTACTACTAACGATACTTACTTACCAAGTGGGGGTTGGATTTTTTTTTCTTTTTTTTTCTTCTATTTTATTTTATTCTAAACTCTCTTTTTTCCGACTGCCCCTACCCCACCCCGCCCTCATCCATCCTGTTAACTCAACACACAGATTGTAACTCACTATTATCAGCTCTCACATATGCTTTCTCTTGTTTTCTCTTACTTGCTTTCTTTCTTTTCTCTCTTTTTTTTTTTCTTTCTGTTTTTTTTTCCTGCTTTGGATCTTGGAAATTTTCATAAAATCAAATCAAATGGACATGTATCTTGTATTCCTTATTTTATTCTAACTTCTGTACACTAAAAACTAAAACTCAAAAAACAAATAAACTATTTTATTTAAAAACACACACACATGCACATATAAGCACATAAGCACAAACACACAAATAAGAAAAAACACTGATTGATTATTAAGTTTGTATTCAGATCATTAAGTATAAGCAATAACATCCTCATAGTTGCAAATAATTGTAACAATCAAGCATCCTCAGCGAATAAAAGTAGAATAGAATACAATTTCATGTAATTTCTCCAAACGTCAGAGTCTCGCTTTAATTACTCCCGAAGTAGACCCAGACGTCGACAACGGATCAGAAGAGGAAGAATCAGACGGCGACGGGGAGGACTCCAAGAAAAGCCCCTTCATCTCCCTAAGGACCTCGAAAAGCACATCTTTGAACATCTCGGTCGAAGTTTCGGGGGATGAGAATTTCGACTCGATGCCGAATTTTATTACGTCTCCTGCTGCTAAGTCTAGAGTACGGAAGGAAGGAAGGAAGGAAGTAAATGAGTATGTATTCAGTTTGATCAAGCAATTGAAAAAAAAAAGATAAACGGAGTGAACAAACAGCATGAGGCAAAAAAAAAGGGGGGGGGGGACACCTACAATTAATCCCATACCCATCCTCATACATCGCCCCAAACCCCGTTCCCTTAAAATACTCCCCAGCACTCAACCCACTCGTACTTAGCTTCCATTCCTGACTACGCGCAAAGAAACTATCTTCAAAAACCGATGGGGTCGATTCGCCCTCTTGAATGAGGAGTCGTAAGCCGAGGAGGTGGCGGTCAACACCTCTTCCTGTAGCTGCGGCTTTTGTCAGCTGTCCGTGTGTCTTGATGGCTTGCTGGAGTAGGGATTTGCGCGTTTCGGGCTTTAGGATTTTGATGATTGTGACGTATTAGTGACGGAATAGTTAGGGAGTGAATGAGGGGGAATGAGGAAGAGAGGGGAGAAGGGGAGGGGGGTTACTTACAGAAGAACGCTCATCACACATAGCCAAGACAAATTTCCTAGAATCAGTTGATAGAGTCCGAATCGTCTCTGTTCTTCCGTGCTCGAATACTCGAGTGAGAGCTGTTTCGTACGTTGCTGTGAATGTACCCCTTGTACGATACCACGCGAGCTGCATGGCCATCTGGACCCAGGCGTCCGGGGATAGGAGAGCTGTGAAAAGGAATTTAAAAAAAAAAAAAAAAGGGGGGGGGGGGGGGGGAATAGAAAAGAGTTATAAGTTGGTAATATAGAATAGAATAGGAATAAAAACTCTACCGGCACTCTTAATCCATTCCGTCCCATAATCTTTAAACCAATAAACAGCATCATCCGAATCATCAATAGCCACTTTCGCTCTTCCCCCAGCTTCACCAATTTCCTTCAAAACAATCTCATCTACCACCCATTCTAGCCTCTCCCAACAACCATCATCGCCGGAAACACTCTCTTCACACAAATGTTTGATAGGCGCCCATTCCCCTTCTGACTCCATATCAGCCGCAAGAGAGTATTCAGCTACAATACTAGGAACGAGAGCATCAACAGGAGAATGCTCGCCCATCATCCCCGCTCGGGTGTTGTTCTCGACAATGAGTGTCGTGCCTTTATCATACCACCTATTTTGACCGTCAATACCCGATCTGATATTATGGAGGTGTGATTTCATCTCGAAAGAACCGGGATCTGATGTGGTGTGCGTATAATGGTCCAAGCTCAGAATCATAATGGAGTCTTCAATGACTTGCATCGTCCGTCTATTCGTCTCAGACAAGTTGAACAAGTATTCTCTATTCTTTACGTATTAATTAGCCTTTAACAGTACTAGAATAATCAAAGAAATAGACGTACCTTTGCCCAGATATCTCGATCATCTGAGCTCAAGAGCCCAACTGGCCTAGCTCTTTCTCCAGCAACCAACCTCCTACTCGCGTCAAGAACAACTCTCCGAATCCTTCGTTCAAACTCTTTATGTCCTATACTTCGATCACTATCTTCTTCACAAGCATCTATCGAGTAGAACCAGTCATAAATCATGACGACGACCTTCTTCCGGTATGGGGATTCAGAATTTGGAGTAGATAGTCTATCACATCCTTTTTGAGGTATCCTACAGACATTGAACATGCGGGGGACTGTATTATGCATCCATAATCCCGTTCGAGTAGTCTCTGGATAGAGTTCCTGCCTTCAATACACCCAACTCAATAACCCATCTTTATTGACAACATATAGGTTTACTTACGATTCAAGACCTTCCTTAAATCTTAGAGTCCGGCTTAGTAACCATGCAGCACGGCGTACTTGCCATGCACTAATCCCTGCTAGTCTAAGGGTATCTTCCTCTTTCCCCTCACGTACAAAAGTGGGTATACTATTACAATCATCCTTATATGCCAGCCACCAATTAGAGTTTATAAGTAACGGTGCACGCCATTCGAGATATGCTTTGATTAGCCAGAAGTTATCATCCAACCAGTTATGAGGGGATTTTTTGTCTAATTCTATAGCATCAAGCCGGTTTTTATGAGTAGGACTCAAAGCACAGATAGGTAAACGCACGTACCTATTAATCGCTCCTGTAAAGTCTTTCCAAGACCATGCTCAAATTCATTTGTCCATTTAATTCGCTCTTGCATTGCCTTGCTTGATGCCAGCCCCCCACGGGCTTCATCTTCTAAAAGAAATGGTTCAAGAGACTTGAGGTACCGATCTAAAGTGTCCCGTAATCTGGGAACAGGCAGACGGGGCAACTTCAAAGATCTCTTCATCGCTGTCGTACCAGCACCCGTCACCGTTTTCTTCCTACCTGCTTCTGAAGAGGGCGAAGGAGAGGAAGAAGTTGACATTCTCCTTCTCGATACAGGCAAAGACAGGCGTCGAGAAAGAGGTGTCACCCGAGAGAGCATTAAACTATAACGTATTCTAACAATTTATTTCCGACCCGAAAAAAAATGGACTCAGAGAGTGTTAAGCAGTGACTCCGATCATAAATTTTGCGCCAACCAGCCAAGATCTCCGTAAGGTCCGCCCTGTCCACTTTTCTTCCGTCCGAAAGAGTGTATGTATGTGTTGTTCGCGTTTTTGTCCTCCCCCCTAATTTTCGTAGTTTTCTATTCGCTACTCGGAAATCAAAGTCTCAAATAGGAAGAAAAAGCATCTCCAGGTACGAGAAAAAACCGGAGGAAAGAAAAAAGCAAAAATAGCTGAGTTAAAATAAGTATAAGAGGACATTACAATGTCTAATTAGATTACATCACGAGATGAAATTCTATTTTAAAATCTACCACTAAGATTAATTCTCTAATCCTGCTTACTAATCAAAAAAGACTTTCGCGTGTCTCCCTCTCCGCTCCTCCGAATGTCTTCTACCCAAACATCGGCCATTCCACCTAATACTATCCAAGAACAAGAAGAAAAGGGACTTAGTATGGCAACTCCATTTCTCGTTGGTATCGGTGCCATTGGTGCTGCTCTCGCTGGCCGACATCTCTTACGGGCGGGTGCTTCGAGGGGTGCCAAAGAGTTTGTAAAAGGTGGATTTAAAACAAAGATGGACCGTAAAGAAGCTATCGAGATCCTTGGTCTAAAGTATGTCCATATATTATATTTACCTATCCTTGTCTTCTTCTATACTTCTCCTATTTTATGCACTTTATATGTCCTCTAACATCCTTTTTTTCTATTATATAATAGGGATACCCCTCAGCTCAAGCTCAAATTAAAAGACGCCCACCGACAAATTATGCTTGCAAATCATCCAGATAGAGGTGGTGCCCCTTACGTCGCAAGTAAAATCAACGAAGCAAAAGATTTATTAGAAAAGTTGGAAGGAAAGGGCAGATAACGACTAGTTTCTTGTCTATTTATTGGTATGTCTTAGTCTTTTAATTAGAATTTTCGTCCATGAACTGAACGTACGATCTTATAGCTGATCTCTACTGCGTTGGATTGTATTGCTAGCTTATACATTGCACTTTGCCCATTAATATACACGAAGCCCTCTTTCTCACTAATGTTTTAATAAATATCCATTTACACAGATTGACAGATTGATATATGGTAAAACTCTACCAACGCCAGACGACTTTCCCATATGAGCAAAAAGCTACCCCTCTCATGTTCCAAGCACATTCTCTCTCTTGCTCATTCCCAGACTCATCTTTAGCACGGCACAAAAGCCTAAGCTCTTGCTTAGTGGCCATCCTCATTTCTTCATCGACATCCATCTCACACTCCCATATCGTCCAACTCCACTTCCCTTCTTGATATGTAATCCTCGCATTTACCCAATTCTCTTGTTTTCGATCTTGCTTTTCAATGGCCACTTGAACACTAGCGATCTGCAGATTCTTTCCACCATTACCCATTGCATATCCCTTCAGACGCAGACGCTTGGACGTATCCGTAATAACGGGATCAATGTAGGCAATGATCGAGTGCACTGGTAAAGCGGTGATTGATGGATATTTGTCCCAGAGTGTCGCCGCCTGTTCGGTATTGGCACATGAAGGTGGAAGAATCCTGTAGTCTCTTTGTTGATAAAAATTCGGCGATTCCCCTTGCGCAATAGTGATCCGGTCGAGCCATTTAACCCAACGGGCACCTGTATACCCGGGGACTACAAGTCGAATGGGGTATCCATGATCGGGGGAAAGTAACTGTGAATTCATCTAGTTATATCAAAACGTATAAGAGCAAGAAATATTGTCTGATACATTGCATAATAAATTGAACCCTACATCAAATGCAAGTAAAACGTCGCCTTCAGGGTCCATCGCCTTTCCCAAAGGGATTGAACTTCCGTAGTAGGAATCATCTTGACATACAGAAACGTGCGATGCAAACCAAACATGAGCATTTTCTAACTTCTCATCTACGCCTGCACGAAGGAGTACATCTCGCAAACGGATACCTCCCCACTTGCAATTCGCAATAACGCCTTTATCCCAAGTCACACCCTTGACGGGCTTAATCTCTCCCATCTCATTCCTCCTATTTCCTGCACACTTTATGATAGGCAGCTGTGATAAATATTCCTTTAGAAAATCAGATATCATTCATATTTACCTGTAGGGCAGCTACAACCTCAAAATATTTGAATTCCTCTCTTAGTTCGCTTAGTTTAAGTTCCAAGTTTTTGTTGACTAGTCCATCAATTCTAATAACATAAACATCCTCGTCTAGTTCAAACACTGGACCTGAATCAATCGTATAAAGTATTGAAGATAAGTGGTAGCCTAGGTCAAATTCCAAATCTCACGACGAAAGTCAAGTTACGAACTATGATTCCGACAGTAAACAAGCTCTTCTGGGTACAGTTGAATTGTACGAGACTAGCTACAGGAGGTTCGGCGTTGAATGGCTGAGCAGCACGTACGATCATCCCTTCGGCCTGGGGGTGAGGAACTTCGTTGGTGTAGTCCATCTCAGATTTCCCCATACTTTCTCCAACTTTCTTGTAAACGAGATAGCCAAAAACGTGGACAAACAAGTTTTGTTCTAGTTAAAACCAGAAAAAAAGTCCAGAGATCCAGGGGTTTTTTTTCAGAAGGAAAAGAAAATCGATAATTGAGATAGTACGGTTACCCCAGGCCTAGAGAACACTTAGCGAATCACGTTCCATTTTTTTTCTTACACATCACATGCGGAGTTTAGTAAAGACTGAGTTCTTATGCTTAGTTGATACAGTTACTTGTCTTCATTGTTTTTCTTTCTCCTCTTTCAGGATCAAGCACCATGTTTAAAGAGATGCAAGTGCCAGAGGACTCAAACGCAGAAGTAAAAGACAAGCCACACATACAATTTGGGACAAAGGTCATATGCAAACAATGACGCCATCGACACCCACGATTACAACTCTATATTTCGCTCTGTAATCCGACCAAACAAATAACATAAATTAAATACAATCAATGTACGAACTCCAACAACGCCTATTCGGGAGAGGGAGAGAGAGAGGGGCACCCGCCTAAGACTTCAAGTGCGACTCGATTGACTCTTAACTTCCACTGAGAAAAACATCTGACGAGGGCAAAGCTTGGTAAGGTTTTGTTGTTGCTGTTGAGCGATGCTCAATAGTCTCGAGATGCAAATTGCCCTCTGAGAGTATGTTCATAGCCAAGACGACGAGGGGAATGTCACCTCCTTCATATACCCTGTGTCTCATTAATACTGAGTTCGTTTAAAACCTCACTGCTGTTACTAATTTTCAGTATTTCAACTTTTTATAATCTTACTATTCATTTTGCATTTTCTACCTCTAAGGGAAAAGTCAAATCCGGAGTAATCTACTGAAAGTCCCACAGAAAAGTGTAATATCTGGGATTTTAGTTGAAATAACAAAACACGATTCTTATGGTGTATCATATACTCTCTCTTCTCTCCCTATTTTCTGAAAAATAGAAAAACCAATACCAAAACAGTAATTTTTTAAACATGTACAACCATGGTCATTGCATTCTCTAGTCCATTTGCGTTCTCTAAAAATTCACGTAATAATAAGAAAATAGATTATGCCCTTGAACGACTAGTCGTGCTGTGGGCTTCTCCAGGTCTGACTTCAGGGAGTTCCTCGAGGAGATTTCTCGAAGCTACGCTTCCCCCACCTCTAGACCTGGAAGTAACACTAATGCCATCTCCCCCGTCTCTGGTTGATCCTTGACTATGACTATGACTATGACTATGATGATGCGGATTGGTTGATTTCTTCCTCTTCCTTTCTTTTTCCTTGGTAATAACAACTTCATTTGTAACCTTAGTAGAACCCCTGAAGTTCTTGTCCTTCTTCAATCCAAAACTCGACTCAATTTTGACAACTTTCGTCTCCGTCTCCTTGCGTCTCTCCCTATGTGGTCTTTCCGATTTAATGGATAAGGGTGGAATCTCAGCATATCCCACACCTTCAGGGGCGATAGACTCTGTTCTCGCATTCTGACTAACAGAAGTAGCAAACGAATTGTTACCATCATAGTATGTAGCAGCAGCCCCTCTTGGCTGGTCACCTTCATCCGGAATAGCCCCCTTTATAGGGGCCACGGGCTCAGACGCTACCGATGCTGCCCGCGATTCACCGCCTTTCTTTGATTTAATACTACCACTCTTTTGGACTGGGGCAGGGGTTACATCTCCCTTGATACTCTGTGTTCTTGATTGTGGCCTTGGGGTGGGGGCCGGAGGTGGACCCAGAGCACTTTGACCAGATTCACCTCTCTGGATTGCTCCGAGTAGAGATCTAGGTCGTCCTGAAGCCGATCCGCTCGCTTGACTGTAAGAACTAGCTGAGCTAGACATTGAAAATTCTTTCTGTGGTTTTCAACTCCCATTGCGCTCTGCTTCGGTCTTATAAGAAATCTTAATCATTATCATATCCCCCAATTATGCACTTTCGATGTTTGTAAGATTCCAATTTGATTTATTTCCTCTTTCCCCTCTTTTTTTTTCAAAGGACAAAGTTTATAATTAACCCTTTACGGTATTGATAGATAATTAACTTTGATCTGTAGAATTTTAAAGTTTTATAGTGCTTCTTCGGTTGAGTATGTAAGACATGTATGCACAGAGTCATGGAAGTGTCCAACGTTACACCTATAATCAAACACCATGTTACAGAAATTTCCGAATATAACTAGAGTATTTTAGCAATAAATAACCCTGCCGAAGCTCTACCAAGTTCTCCAAACAAAGTTCTCTACCTGGTCAACATGAGGTTGCCGTATCAATACCTGGTCTTGCAAGAGCATAAGATTGCTTTATCGCATGTTTTGCCAAATTATCTTTGCATCCCCTTTAATTAATTGTTATTCACCGAGGACAGTATATCCCGTTAACTTTGCCTTCTTAATTAAAAGACTAGTTATGACCTTAGGGTATATGGTTAACCCCTCACTTCCCAAAAAATCTTAAAATGGAAACGATGAGTTCAACATAAATCGACCTTTTTTGTTTTTTAAGATACCAGCAAACTGACGAGGAGTGAGCTAGAAAGGAGGGGCAAAGTAGTCGGTGTGCGGATCTGATTACTATGGAAACTTAGAATCCATAAGGCCTGGACTTGTGCTTGCCGATACCTAAATTAAATTTCCTCTTCGGGGGAGGGGAGATGTTTATAAAAGTCGTTTGGCGCAAACCTCAAGTAATCCCATTTGGAAACTCTTATTCTCGTGTTACTCGTAGCTGTTATATTCAAAGAGAGAGTTGTTCCTTTCGAAAACTCGTCTCTGTTTGAATCTAATTTAGAAGGACAATCTATGTCTGGTTGTTTAATTACTTCATCAGCCTTTCGAAGATAAATAAAGTTAGTCATTCCATTGATAGTATATCGTAAGGATAAGCAAATACATCAGATATAGAAAATGAATGTAGCATTAAATTACAAATGTGTATGACATATTCCACGACTCATGATACATAGAAGAGTATTTGTACATGCATAGCAATATAAGTTCCAAAGAAGATTCCAGTCACAGATGATAGGCATTAATCGGCATAGAAGATAGATGCGGGTCCGCTGCAAAATAATGTAAGTAATCATAAGTATCTGAGTCATACGAAACAAACTTACAATCGTGTTTTACCCTAGAAAAAAGAAGTTAGAAAACAGATTCATTAATCACAAAGTAAGGACTAGGGTTGAGTGTACTCACGTCTTCCTCCCATTTTGCTCTGATAAACAACTCAGTAGAGCCAAAAAGGATCTCGTATTGGAATTTAATAACCCAAAATCTTTCACCGTTACAAATTAAAATGTTCTCGGGTTTGCATAAGTGAGTGAAGTCGAAGCTAACACAACATAAGGTATTCAACGATTCTGTTCAACAAGAAGCAATAAGTAAGTGCAATAAGTAAATGTATAAGCTATTATCATAAAAGAAGGAAACGCACTTCTATTTTCGTCAGCCCACATTGTATCCTTAGCAGGGCCGTCATATCCGTAAAGCAGCTCCACAGAGGAAGCGTCTTGCCCTTCAGGAACGTATAGTGTAAACCATTCGGCAAATGCATCAGTTTCCTTCACTTCTGCGTTCTTTATATGAATCATTAGCATGATAGATCATAATTATTTTTTCCCCAGTTCATAAGCACTTACCTTAGCTACAATAGGCCTGAAACGAGACGGCAGCATCTGACGTCCGGCCACATCATTATACACTTTGTGTTTTCTTCGTACATGATCAGGATCCGATGGTTTGTAGCATACATCACATTCCACTCCATATGTCATTTTCGTAACGCGACCAGTAACAACGTGCTCCAGGGCATAATAAATATCACCATTGGCGACAGCTTTAGATCTATAAATATCATGTATTTTAATTTCTACTCAGCAGTCAATATTATTTTTATACGCACATATTTATATCGGGCCTGCTGAGAGACACACCGTCCGCCTCTAGCTCCCGCTTTAGCTCGTTATATAAATAGGGGCTAGATCCGAATCCACCAACAAGCCAGACGGGCTGAATCGTTTCGTCAGCGTCTACACTAACGTGCCTTTTAGTGTTAGACTTCCTTACCAAACGTTCAGTACCGCATGCCGATCTTTGTTGACGAATGGATTGTAATGCTTCGGAGATAGGGAACGTGAAGCAGTTCGCAAGTTCAGTACTACCAAAGACTTATAAGCAAGCATAGACCCGTAAAGAAAGTTATTCTTACCCATCGAGTCGCAAGGTGCCTTTTCGTATGCCTAGGGCCGGATTGGTTTCGGTACGTCCTCCAACTTGTAACCAACATATTTTTGTGGACTCTGCAAATTCACGCTTTGTTGTATTCTCGAAGGTCTCATTTACGATTTCCTCAAGTAACTCTGGATGTAGATAATGGGAGCCGGCCAGTTTCTCTATATGGAATGGTAAGCTACATCAAACATAATGCCAAGGTCCTTGTACTTACTCTCCAAAAGCTCCTTCATTTTCATATTAACAAAAATAGAGCCCGCAAACCGACCTAAATGATTGAATAATAATAAGTATATGAGCTGGGTTGATTTGAAAAAGAAAAATACAACATACAGTCGGATGACGTAATTTCTTTCATGCGTACTGGCGAGGTATGTGTTATTTCATAAGAAGTTATATCCAATGTACCCCCGCCAGCATCTGCAATCGTGAATCGGTATCCTGGTTTGAGGTCCGGGGGACAAAGATGACTTGCTAAACAAGCAAGCGCACTAGCTTCTCCTTCACTCACAAACCTTATACGGGATTTCCCGAAAGTGGTATCTTCAATCAGGCCCCCATGAATGGCTGCTTCTCGCAGTTTCTGTTGAGGAAGTCCAGCCCATCCATTAGGGTGACTCAATACGAACGTTATTCGGTTCTTCGTCTGCGTAATAATGTCTTCTCCATCCGTATGATGCGATCTAATGTATTTCAGTGTCTCCTGGAACAAGTATCCCAAAAAATCGCCCATTACTCCCACTGCCGTTAGGGAGGGAGGAAGAGCTTTGATTTCTAGCTCGTTAGTATTCAGCCTCATATTAGAAGGTCTCAAATGAAGCTTGAAGCTAAAAAAAAGAAAGTATAATTCTGTCACAATAAATTTAGGTATGAGTCACAAAGGTCGCGTACTATTCAACTTTATACCACCCTTCAAATTCAGCTTCGTGTTTGATGCTCTCAGTGACCGCAGTAGCCCCTGCTGCTCGTACCTTCAGAGAGTTATCATAATACATTATAGATGGAATCTTATGATCTCCAGATGTTTGATCTGTGAACCTATATTCTATACAATCAGATACTCACTTTATCTTTTTACTTTATCAATTTACCTTGTAACAGTCTGGGCTTTTGGCACCTCTCCTGGTCTCAATACCGAGTAGGATACACCACTATACATAGTGCCAACATCAATGCCTATGACGAGGTGGACTGTCTTTCCTGCATATGGTTTCGGATCAAAGGCTTTCGGATAAGTTTGATTCGAGCTCATCTCGGTGGTAGTTCAAGTTCAAGTTCAAGTTAAAGATAGTCGAACTGCCTTAACTTGAATGTTAGGAGCCACGCTTGTGCGAGTCACGCGTTATGCAGTGTCCTTTCATTCTACGCGTGAATTCGGCACGGACATCTTCTACCGAATTTTGATTATTTCTCTGTGTTTGGGGTGGTTGTGTTCCAAAGATGTTGGTTGTCCCCCGGCTTTTGCCGTCCACGTTAGTTTTCCTCTACGTTCATTCTAAAAAAATTACTAAATATATCCACCTCATAGTCAAAGCACTAGTAAGCTCGGCTTGGAGCTCAGAAGCCTGCTTATGTAGTCATGATGCAGCACCTTTACCAGCTTCGAAAAACACTGTCGTGTGCGGTGTCTGAATGGCATGAACACGTTCGTGCCAGCATAGCAAACCACCAAAGACCTTAAAATTCAACTAAACCAGACAACTCTATCCACGGCCGAAAGAAGCAAGGCTATATTTGATCCCACTCTGCGCTTTGTGAGCAACTTAAATTTATTTGGTTGGATCAGTTTTACACGCGCACCTGACGCCAAAGGCGTGTTCCTTCATCGCGGCTATATATGAGACCCTGGCCCTTCATTCCGCCCTTTGTTCAATACACAGTTCTCCCTCTATCCTATGTCTACGGAATTCTGAGGTAGGCAGGATACAATAAGTCCGGATTTCGATCAAGCATTGTACCCACTACGTTACCAGCGATCGAAAACTTTATTCAGCTATGGTCTCCGTTCACGGAAACTACCCTGTTGCCCGTCCAAGGCCTGTAACTTATACTCAAACGAATGCAAGTGTAAACCGAAGGTCATTCATCCAGTATGATTCTCCTTCCAGATTTCTCTTTTTTCCTTTCTGATCTAGTATACAGATACGCGGCAGACATGCTTATACCATCCAAGAGGAGTCAAAGTGGAAGCCTTGACCAGTCGCAAGCCAAACGACACAAATCACCCAGCTCAAACGCGAACAACCAGAACTTACTACCAGTTCATGAAGCTCAACCCGTGAATAATAGAAGCGAGAAAATTCAGCAAGTTAATCTATCAGAAAGTCTCGCCCAGGCTGGTTATACGAATCGCCAATTTCGCGACCAACTTGACCAGGGAACAGAGAAGGAATTGATAAAGGATTTCGAATCTTTACGACATATATCCGAGAGTGCTGTCTTGACAATTGCAGACGAATGGGAGAGAAATAGAAATCAAATAAGGGCTGGCCGCATGAACTTCAACATTAGAAGTTCAAATTGGCCTATCACGGGGAAGTGGAAGGAACAATTGCCAATTGTACTAGGCCGACATCTTTATGACCAACTCAAGAATGCAAGAAGTCGTCTATCGTTCCCTGATTATCAGAACGTTGTATCAAATGCGTTATCTACAATAGTATCACACAAAGTATTTGAGATAGTATCAAAAGAATTTGCACCTGGTCTCTCGAGTGAGTCAAGGCAAGAATTTGACTCAGTTTTTAAGGATATGCTTTCTAGAGGTTGGCCATAACGTTATACAGGAAAGTGTTTAGACTAATACGTATATTCCGTCATAGAACCTCAACCAATAGCACTGCATTGGAGGACATTCACGTATATTTCATTGACTCAAGGGACTCGTAGGGAGAGAGTTGAAGAATTCAGAAAAACTCATCAAGCTGATCTATTAGATGCTTTTCGTACCATCTTATATGTCGGAGGTGTTAGACCCAAATACTTAATGGACCTGGAGGTTATTCTTTCGAAAAGTGAGATTATCGAGAAGGCCATACAATTCGGGGGGAAGATGAAAACCCAATATTTCTCAATTTATCCTGACGTTTTCATGCCCAAACCATATGACGTATTTGAAGGGAACATAATGGAAGTACTAGAAACAGAACAAATCCGAGTCAGATCGAGTTCACCCATTGAACCTGGATCATACGAAGTTGGATATACACTATTCCCTGGTTTAGTGATACGTTCTCCTTCTAATGACATCAAGGATCGAATTCTTGTAAAATGTCAAATTGCGAGATTGGTAAGATGATGTCTATAGCGGGTGGATATAAACTAATGATGAAATTTAGGAACTCGTCCGAGCATGAACATAATAATCTGTCTTAATAGACTATCATATGCCTTTCATTTGATACTGTGTTCTTATTCCCTGTGGCTACTGCTGCTGTGTACTTTTACTTTGGACCAACTTCTTTTCTATCTTAATCAACCTTGTTCATTACGGTACTAAGTAGTATAAGGTTGCTGGTTTATTAGGATACGTCACTCACAAGAACTCCGTTGAAACTATGCATGTACCTGTTCAAATTGTAGAGGTAGGAAACCTTACGTTACTTAACATGTTTAGGGTTATTTCACACAAGTGTTTGATTAAAGCATAAAACTAGAAATGGATGCCAGTTACCCCTTAATCTGAGTTCTAGGGTTTACGTGTTTGTATGGGCTTAAGAATCATTCGAAGCACAACTGGCACGAGCCATGGACCATGTATCGTCAATTCAAGTCAATTGTCCTATCCACACATGAGCCGCATTTTTCTAGCAGGATCAGATGAAAACAAAATTGTGTGATCTACTTCAATACGCTGATGTCGGATCATCCGCATTTGCCATAAGTATCAGTATTAATCCCGTTTTATTCTGGTTTTCAATGTAAGGCGTCTATAATCCATACAGCGTGTTGAGAAAAGAACGTTCTGTTTCATATACCGAAATAGATCGGATGTCTGGTGGACAATTGCGGAAAGAAATTTAGAACTGATCACGCTCGTGTTCCATTGCATATCATACACCTAACACGAGTTATAAGCTCCTGTGTACGCGTAAACACCATAGCTATGTATAAATCCATATTACTTCTCCCAGATCTTTGTTAAACCCACATATCACTAGTGAGTACACCTCTAAAGTATGTTATATAACAAAAACATAAGTTGAAAACTACTGTAGCCACCACACTTATAGTGTTTAAGGTCAATATTCAGCTATGGGCACCCTTCACGAAGATGACCACCTTGTTGCCCGTCCAAGGCTTGGAGCTCGTACTCAAACAAGTGCAAATGTCAACCAAAGGTCATTCATTCATAAGATTCTCCTTCCAGATTTCGCCTTTTCTCTTTCTAATCTCGTGTCTAGAACCGCAGCAGATGTAGTTAAACCACCATTCAAGAGTTGTCACTGCGGAAGCCTTGATCAAGAGTCACAAAATAAAGGATATAAATCAAGCAGCTTAAGAACTAGTAATCAGAATTCGGTGCCAGTTGCAGAGGTCCGAGCCACTATAGGAAAACCTGTGAGTGTCCAGAAAGCTGATCCATCAGAAAGTCTCGCTCAAACCGGTCATACGAACCTCCAGTTTCAAACCAAACCTGATAAGGGCACAGTGAAAGAGTTGATAAAGGATTTCGAATCATTAAGGCATATATCCGAGAGTACCATTTCGACGATTGCTTACGAGTGGGGGAGAAGTAGGGATCGAGCAAAGACTGATTGCATGTGTTCCGACATTAGAAGCACACGTTTAAATATGACGAGGAAGTGGAAGAAACAATTGCCAATTGTACTAGGCTGACATTTTGATGATCAACTTAGGGGTGCAAAAAGTCGTCTACCGTTCCTTGATTATCAGAAAGTTGTATTAAAGGCATTATCTGCAGTAGCATCATACAAAGTATTTGAGATAGTATCAATAGAATTTGCACCTGGTCTTTCGAGTGAGTCAAGGCAAGAATTTGACTCAGTTTTTAAGGATATGCTTTCTAGAGGTTGGTCATAACGTTATATAGGAGATAGCTTGGACTAATACGCATATTTCATTGTAGAACCTCAACCAATAGCACTGCATTGGAGGACATTCACATATACTTCATTGACTCAAGGGACTCGTAGGGGGAGAGTTGAAGAATTCAGAAAAACTCATCAAGAGGATCTACTAGATGCTTTCCGTACCATCTTATACGTTGGAGGAGTTAGACCCAGATACTTAATGGACCTAGAGGTTATTCTTTCGAAAAGCGGGATCATTGAGAAGGCTATACAGTTTGGAGAAAAGATGAAAACCCAATATTTCTCATTTTATCCTGATGTCTTTGCCCCTGAACACTACGCGGCATTTGAAGGGAATACAATGGAAGTACTAGAAACGGAACAATTCCGAGTCAGATCGTGTTCATCCATTGAACCGGAATCATACGAAGTTGGATATACACTATTTCCTGGTCTACTGATACGTTCTCCCTCTAACGATATCAAGGATCGAATTCTTGTAAAATGTCAAATTGCGAGATTGGTAAGATGATGTCTATAGCGGGTGGATATAAACTAATGAATAAATTTAGGAACTTGTACGAGCATGAACATAATAATTTGTCTTAATAGACTATCATATGCCTTTCATTTGATACTGTCCTCTTATTCCCTGTGGTTATCGCTATTGTGTACTTTTACTTTGAATTAACTCTTTTACGTCTCAAACGACCTCGTCCAGCACAGCACTAGATAGCATAAGGTCTCTAGCTTACTAAATTGTATTGCCCACGAGTCCCATTGAGATTATGAACCGCCTGTTATAAGTTGAATACCTACTATACCTAAGTGGTATTTTCAAGTATTTCATCCTAAATCCGTACTATTCTCAGTGCTCTAGTAATTTAAAAATTGTTGAATACAAGTAGATATAATGAATTTCTAATATGTGAAGAGATTGAAATCGCTTGAATCATTGGAAGTAGCAACTTTAACTCGATATTATGACAAGCATTACACCCAAGTGCGACTGTAAACTTGGGCTAGCACAATCATATTCACCAATTGTTACATAAGCCTTAAGTTTTTACCCGATTTAGTATTTATAATTATCGAAGTCGCCTTGGTAAAATGACTTATTTCTCTTTCTTTCTAGGTTTAAGGTTACACTACTCCCGTGATAACTTACTACTTACTTGATCACTAAAACTGGAACAGATGACCCCTTAACCCGGGTTTTAGGGCTGACATATATAGTAAAGGCCAAGGAACCTGAATCACTCGAATGCACACGGCATCTGTGAGTTTCAGATTTATTTGATATCAAGACAACTTATTTGACCCACTCTGAATCGACTTGGAATGTAATACATTATAGAATAATAAGTTTATATGCTGGCTATAGAAAACATCTAATTATACGAACTTCAAAATATGGAGGAAACCAGCTAAGGTTACCATATATCAATATACATGTATTTATCCTATTAAATCTTATGACCGAGGGAATCCTTTTAAGCCCATATAATCCACACCATAACCCCCCTTAAACATAATCACTTGCAATTTTTTGGTAGCTCACAAAGCGAGGTGAATGGACGTCTCTGTAAAGATATGCAGTAGCTCAAAAATTTTGATTTATTAAATAGAGGGAGAAGCTGGAATCGTGGAGAGAAGAGAGGAAGGCAACTGCGGTATCACTAAAGTTTACCCTACTTCTACTTGTCGTTTTCCACGCCTGAAACTCAAGGCTTTTGAACACGCATGCATTGTGGGTATATATGATATCCCAATATTTCCCTCAATCCGTGCTCTGGTCACCATGGATCCTTCATCATACGTACTTAGAGCTCTAAGGTAAACCAAAATGATTAGCTTTGTCTAAGATCAGGCAAAAAAAAAACTATGTCATTTACCCTCTGTCTTATACAGGAATGCTTCAACGGTCATCAACCCACCTTCTAATGGTAATAACTCTCGTTACCATGAACATAGGAAAACTCTTATTCAGTAAGTCCTCGTCGACTTATATCTCTCTTCTCCGGCTGAAGTCAAGTACAGAGCTCTGGCAGAAAGTGTTTTCCCGTTTAAAAGTATTCGGGGTGCTGATACGACTCAACGGAACTGCTATCCAAAGATCCTTGATTTGAAACCATACGATGGTAAAATTATCCAGCTCATGGTAGCTATCGATGTCGGTGATACTCATAGTGGTGTATCCTATTCAATATTGCGGCCGGGAGAGGTTCCTACAGTATATGCAGTAACAAAGTGATTTAATAAAGTCAATTTAATAACGAAAACCATCTAATCAAATACTTTATGTTGTAGGTTCACAGATCAAACATCCGGAGATCAAAAGATTCCATCTATAATGTATTATGATAGCTCTCTGAAAGTAAGAGCAGCGGGGGCCAGTGCAGTCACTGATAGCACGACGATCGATGCTGAATTTGAGGAGTGGTACAAGGTTGAACAGTATGTTACTTTTGTGGCTCGTACTCATAATAATATAACAAAATAATATAACAAAATTATTTTTATAGCTTTAAGCTTCGCTTGAGACCTTCTGACATGAGGATTAACAGCAATATATTAAAAATAGAAGATCTTCCTCCATCTAAAACGGCGGTTGGGGTGATGGGTGATTTTCTGGGGTATTTGTACCGGGAAACGCTAAAATTTATTGAATCGCATCATACGGATGGAGAAGGCATCATTAGGCAGACAAAAAGTAGAGTAACATTCATATTGACTCACCCTAATGGATGGGCTGGTCCCCCTCAACGCAGCTTGCTTGAGGCAGCGATCCATGGAGGTTTAATCGAGGATACCCCTTCTGGACGATCTCGTATAAAGTTTGTATCTGAGGGAAAAGCTAATGCATTTGCTTGCTTATCAAGTCAGCTCTGTCTTCCAAACCTTGAGGCCAGTAATATAAATATTGATTCGTTAGTAACTGGACCTAACAATTCATTTATCAATAGCCAGGATATCGATTTATGATTGTTGATGCTGGTGGATGTACATTAGTCACATCATCATATGAAGTTATAAGTTCTTCACCATTGCGCATAAAGGAAATCACTGCATCCGAATGTGCGTCAACTCACTCCTTACTTTATCTTACACTGATTTATATAGTAAATCATAGGTCGATTCGCAGGCTCTGCTTTCGTTAACCTCGCAGTCGAAAAAACTTTGGAGGGTGAGTAAAATAATAAAATCAATGGATCAACTCTCACTTCCTTCGAAGAAAAGCTGTCTGGTACATCTTGCGCAAACCCGGATGTAGTTGCTGACATCCTTAGTGGAGAGTTTGAGAGTGGAATAAAACGGGTATTCGAGAATGAAACATCAACGTACTGGGTTCCTATTGAAAGCCATAGGAAAGATACACCCACAATGTGTATCCGACTAGATGGGTAAGATCATTCACTCCTTTAGCTGGAAAGGTTCTTATCATTTTTATATTGTCCTTAGATCCGAACTTGCAACATGTTTTAGATTTTCCGTGAATGAGTCCTTAGCGTCAATCCGTGGTCAACTCTCTGTTTGTAGTGTAAAGGCCATGGTTAGTACACTTCTTGAATTTAAGATAGGCGAATCCCCATTGATAAGAGACATTAGCCTGTTTGGCTTGTTGGTGGCCTTGGATCGAGTCCGTGGCTACTAAAGAGACTCAAACAGGAGTTAGTAGCGGAGGGCGTCGTTGTCGGCCGTCCAGATATCGTTGGCGGTACGTGAGTACTTATGTACTATCTTCACTCGTTAAAGCTTGTTGAAAATGGACGTTCCCTAGCTCAAAAGCGGTTTCAAACGGAGCTATCTACCATGCTTTAAGTCAAAACAACACTGCAGTTGATTCAAATAACGGGTCCTCCGATCCTCAATCTCCGATAGAAGAGTTCCTAAACTATTTTTTTACCCAAAGGATGGATGGCTATACCAGGGGAAAAGACCAGTTAGTCACTACAAGGATTGATTATTCAAGCTTCTGATTCCGATACTAGGGTCCCGGAGTATGAGTCCATAGTACTAGAGAATAATCAAGACGTAAACACTAGTCTTAAGTCGCAAGCCAAACGATACAAATCACCCAGCTCAAATGCGAACAACCAGAACTTGCTACCAGTTCGTGGAATTCAAACCGTAAACAATAAAAGCGAGAATATCCAGAAAGTTGATCTATTAGAAAGTCTCGCTCAAACCGGTCATACAAATCTCCAGTTCCAAACCAAACCTGATAAGGGCACAGAGAAAGAGTTGATAAAGGATTTCGAATCTTTAAGACATATATCCAAGAGTGTCATTTTGAAGATTGCAAACGAGTGGAGGAGAAGTAGGAATCAAGCAAGGGATGGCCGCATCAACTCCACTGTTAAAAGTGCGATTTGGCCTATCACGGGGAAGTGGAAGGAGCATTTACCAATTGCATTAGGCCAACATCTTTATGATCAACTCAAGAATGCAAGAAGTCGTCTATCGTTCCCTGATTATCAGAACGTCGTATCGAATACATTATCTACAATAGTATCATACAAAGTATCTGAGATAGTAGCAATAGAATTTGCACCTGGTCTTTCGGGTGAATCAACACGGGAGTTCGAATTTGTTTTTGGAACTTTACTTTTTACAGGTCAGTCAACCATTTTATACCGGACTAATTCCACTAATGCACATCAGGGCCTCTACACGACGCACTACGTTGGAGAGCAGCTGCATATGCTGCTTTGACTCAAGGAACTCGTAGTGAACAGGTTGAAAAGTTCAGAAAAACTCATCAAGACGATCTATTAGATGCTTTTCGTACTGTCTTATACGTTGGAGGAGTTAGACCTAAATACTTAATGGTCCTGGAGGATATACTTTCGAAAAGTGAGATTATCGAGAAGGCCATGCAGTTTGGAGAGAAGATGAAAACCCAATATTTATCATTTTATCCTGATGTCTTTTCCCCTAAACAATATGAAGTATCTGAAGAGATTATGATGGAGGTGCTAGAAACAGAACGATTCCGAGTCAGATCGAGTTCACCCAGTGAAGCTGGATTATATGGATATACACTGTTCCCTGGTCTGATGATACGTTCTCCTTCTAGTGATATCAAGGATCGAATTCTTGTGAAATGCCAGATTTCGACACTGGTGAGGTAATGTCTATATCAGGTGGATATGAACTAATGATGAAATTTAGGAACTCGTCCGAGCACGAACATAGTCTGTCTTAATGGACCTTCATATACCTTTCAATTGATACTGTGGTCTTATTCCCTGTGGTTACTTCTATCGTGTACTTTTACTTTGGATCGATTTTCCCCTCTATCTCATCTTATGACCATATCCAATATGGCACTAAATAGTATGAGGTTTCTACCTTACTCAACTGTATTGCTCCCCTTAAATTTTATTGAGATTACGAACCATCTGCTATGAGGTAAATGACTTCTACCATAGTTAAGTGCTATCTTCAGGTATTTCGTTCTGGGTCCACTAACAGGCACCTTAAGCCACAACTCATTATTCTTGGTAACAACTTACTTTTTCGCTTTCTTAAGGAGCTTAGTATGTGTATCTATTTATCAGAGGACCCCCTAAACTCAGTGATCGAACTAGCACGTGGGAATTTCCGATCCATTTAGAGCATACATGGTTAAAATCAGCAAGGCTCTCAAACACTCGAGCTAACGATTGAAGCAACAAGCCAGTTTAAGTCTCGCAACTACCTAAGATTTCTGACTCCCTTCTCTCTCTCAAGACATTGAATATGAAGACTTGCTCCATCGATAAATGTATCGTAATCAATAATACAAAGATCATGAAAGTTCATAAGATCATCCAGCGAAGTATTAAGAAAGAAAAAGACCCCATAAAACATAAACTTCCGATCCTATCATAAATTGAAGCAAAACCTGCATACATGCATAAAATAATCATCAGACGGAGTCAAGTAAAAGAAAAAACGGAGTAATATATAAAAAGAGAAAAAGAAAAAAAAATACAATACTAACCCTTTTCCCACTGCCTTATCTCCCAAAAGAACGTTCAATTATTGTTCTTCCGCCATGAATGGAAGCTCAAGGCTCCTACAACACTAACTACGAGTAACGCTGTCCCGGCACCCACCAGACTGGGTAAGTACAAGTACCACGTACTTTCGTCGTCCTCCGTGTCCGAAGGCGGCTTTTCCAATAATGCTTCCGACGCCTGCTGACGTCTCCTCCTCACACGCACGGTAGAGTCTCCCTTGATTCCAGCAAGACTGGCATCCCCAGGACGCAATGTCCTCCCACCTTGTTCCACATAAATCGACGGCATCTGGAACTCCACCTTACTCCTTTCAACGCCATCCCCTTCGGCATCCGCATCCGAAGACGACGTAGTGCCCACACGTAATGGAGATCGTCTTGGACGACCACGATTCCGAGATACAGGGTTTGGTCGGTCTACTAATCGCACATCCGTCTCTTCTGGGAGGTATGGTATCTTACTATCCAAAGAAGGTGCTAACCTCCGAGCACGTTCAAAATAAGTTCTCGCACATGCCCTATCTCGTTTCCACAGTTGTGTGCTACTTTCTGCTCGAGACGACTGAGAGATGGATTCATTGTGACGTATTGAGTTCAGTGGAGAATAATTTGAGGAAATGAGTTTTGAAGCAATGCCCTCGAGGTGGGCGAGCCCAGCCTCCAGGAATAGTTGAGCCAGGCCGGTATTTCCACCTAAGCATTTTACATAATATTCTGCCGTGCCCCTTCGTGGAGGGGGAGGAGGGGTGTTAGAGGATGAGAGATTCGGAGCGGGGATAACGGTGGTAACTGGAACAAAATGCGCTACCAGTCTCATAGTTGCAAATGGGGTATGAAGGTAATACCATGACCGACTTCAGGCCCGTTAGCAAGAAAATATCTACTTATTAATCAGCATTCACTTACACAAAATATTCAAAAGCTTCTTCCTTATCGTTTCGCGCTTTAAGATATTCCTCCCCAAGTAAACCAAGTGAGGTTGGGTCAATATTGTACTTTTGTCTTTCTATTTCCAAGTTCTGAGTAAACGGTCCTGATGGAGTAGGGGAGTACGACTCTGGCACAGCACCCTCAATAACACGAGGCCAATATGTCGGTCGCTCCTTCGCAAGTATAATAGTTAACAACTTTGCCGGACGGCTCGGTTGTAGCGAGTCCAAACTTGATAACGACGACTCCATTGAAGTCATTTGTGGCGAATTCGGGTAGGATGCAATTGCACGTTGCGGAAATGCGGGAACCGTAGGAGCCATAGCAGCGTTAACGTCAGGATGTGGACGTTCAGGACTCGTCAGGTCAGAATCATCATTATCGGACGCCTGAGCACTATCAAGAGATGCAGCAAAGCTGCTAGATATCTCTGGATCAGATACGTAGGCATAAGATGATTGCGTCGACCTTGTTGATGCCGTAGATGTAGTCCGCTTTCGTGGACTATCCGTTGGTTCGAAGTTCCAATGAGTTCCGTCTTTATCCACCGAATCATATATTTTTCCCTAGTATAGCGAGGTGAGAAAAGTCCATTTAAGAAAGTAGATAAGCACCTGTGCATACTTTCAATAGCGGCGCCTGGCCTTGTATCCCCGCCACGAGATATGGAGGGTCAATTGACACCTATATAAGAACCACAAATTCAGCACACACAAGACAGTATTTATCGTCCGAATAACAACCCACCTCTAATTCATCGAACGCTGTTTCGTATGGCACAAAGATGTTGATTGTAGCCTATGTAGTGTATAAGCCATGGGATACCATAAACAACGTGGACAAGTGGCTATTACCTGGTCGAGTGACTGTTTCCCCACAAAGATCGGAATATATTTGTTTTAAACTAGAAGCCGCATATTGAAATGGTATACACTGACCTGATGCCACGAAAAAGTTCCAACATGTCTGTCGTCGTCCATGGCTGCGGAAAGAAGAAGGTAAAGGATGATGCTTGGCGCCTGTGCTACTCGTAATTAGACGTCTGGTTTGATGCCGAATGCGAACAAACTAAATCCGGCGCGACGCGGTGCAGATAATGAATCATCTGCAAACTCTATTATTATTCTTACTATTCCACATTGCTTCACTCATTTTTACTCATATTCTAATAATAAATCTGGTAGGTATTCGCTCATCCGAAGATTCTCAATCCTGAAATCCATCTCACTTGATGGAAGAAGTGTGCCTGAACAAGATCTGTTGATGTTGATGACGATGAGTTACTCAATCTCACATTCACAATCACGTCATTTAGCCCCAGTGCTTTCATTTTAACAAATCAAAATTTCGTTTGAAATTTCCAGTAAGCTGCGAGTCGGCAGAAATGTAAGTAATGAATCACTAGATAATACACTTGACAGTATATAACTCCCTCAATAACAAACGGGTGAGTACGACTGGTAGAGAAGATAATCGGAGCAAAGAAAAAAAAAAAAGAATAACTTTAAGGGGAAGGAACGACACAAATGACAGAGGTGAGGCGGAAATAAACAAGGAGAGGAAAAGTAAGACATGAATGAAGGACAGGCGTGCAGGTTGGCTGTGCTTTGAAGCGGGAATAACGATATTTGACTCTGGAAGGTAAGATAATGCAAGTATATATAAAATAGAACAGATAATGGATAAGTGCAAGTGACGCATCAATCTTGTGATGATATAAAAATGTACAGATACCTCCAATAGCCCGGGTATACAGGAATGAAAGAGGGAGAAAAAAAAAAAAGAGGAAGGTGGTGAAGGAATATAAAGAATGTCCACGAATGTAAACTTAAAGTAATAAAATTAAAGAATTCATGTTGATGATGACTTGGATAAGGTAGTAGTAATCCGCTTCAACACCTCCCTCTCTCGTTCCATGTGTTGAATTAGTAATCCATCTAGCCGACGCATAGATTGATCTTGGCGATTTTGTTCATCCCTCCATGTCTGTACACTAGAGCTTCCGGCGCCCTGATTAGCCCATGCCCCTTGTTCAGCGTTTGACCCAGTTGTCCGCGGCCGGTTCTTGTCCCCGAGAAGATCACGTTTTGCCACTTCATGCTTGACTCTGTCAGCGATAGATTCAGATAAACGGGGTAGACCGATAGCCTGATGTTCCCGTTGTTTTTCTGGCTTTGTATACCATGATTTACCAAGAGAAGCCATCTGAGACGAGTTACCTATTGCTCGACGATCCTTTGCATCATAACCAAGACCAGTTCCTAACTCAACCTTTGAACCATGAGAAAGTTGTGGAGAAGACGTATTGCGATGTTGGGTGAAAGATACGGGAGAGACGCGAGAGACATCAAAGGAAGAGCCAGACCGCAACCCGCCCGCCATTGATCTAGCAGAGTCACTAGGATGATTACTATCGATTGAACCGACTACTGATTCATGGTCTTCAACAATATCTTCGTCCCCATCCTCGTCTTCATCATCGTCGTCGTCAAAACACAAGAAGTTGCCATCATCGTCTTTATTGTTCTGTTCCTCAACTGCATCAAAGAATGAGATAGGTGATGTAGGATAGGAACTTGAAGCAGAGGCAGGGTTTGGAGGATAGAGGCTAGACAACTGATTGGGTGTTGGACCTGTGGGTGTGCCGGGTTCCTCCTCGTCAACCGTGTATGTTTGACCCCCTGAGATATTGATAGTTGGCATAGGTGCTGTAGTGATCCGAGGACGAGGCGCTGGACTAAGAGAAGAATAGGCCAGAGAAGACGAGACACGAGGAGGGGGAGAAACAGTAGCACAACGCACTTCTTCAACATCAGAACTTCGAGATGGGCTTCTGGAGTTGTTTCCAAGTGTGTTGACAACCGAATTAGAGGCTGAGCTCTCGTGGTTCAAGTTGCGGGAAGCGGATGTATAAGAAGATACGCACGAATGTAAGGAATTCAAAGACGGACGAGAAAGAGTATGAGTAGATGCCAGTGTATGCTCACGGGGTGTATGAAAAACACTAGTCTCTTGATCATCATCGGAATAATGAGATCCGCTGGTGATACTTTCAGGAACTTTCAAGGGACTTTTGCCAGCTTCAGGATTCACAGCAGATAATGTTGCTGAGTTGTGCCGGGATCCATGATAAGATATGGGAAGCGACGGATCACTGATGATACCACTTGGTTCATTTTGAGTACCATATTCGTCAGAGAGTCTTGCCTGAGTTGAATCAGGTCGGATTACCTGCAGGTGATCAGGGGCCTTCTCACATTCTTGAAGGGGGAAGTTATCCATGACGCCGTCACATGAGAGCATAGACATAGCATTTTGCCGCCGTGGTGGGGGCAGAAGTGGTGTAGTCGGTATCGTAGGTGAAGATGCACGTACCGGCTCATGGCCAGCATTAGGCAATATATTCAGACTCAGTGACTTTTCAGTGATATTCGGTAACCTTCCATCATTATCTGCAATAAACTCATTTGAAGGTGATGACATGTCTAGTTCTTCGTCAATCATTTGTGTCAAGATACGCTGTCCAAGAATACGCTTTTTACGAAGTAAAGGATATGGGCTATCTGTGTTTGGAACTGGTGATTCTGAATTTCCATTATCCTGACTTTTCTTCGCTGAGAGGTGAAGCAACGTCGGAGACAAAGGAGGAACAGGAGGTGGTGAGGAAGCTGCAGCATCAAGGGAAAGGAATGGACTGGAGTTAGATCGAGAGCGAGAAGGAGTAGCTACAGGAGTATTATTCATAGAATGATCAACAGCTGCGTGGAGCAGAGCTTTTCTCCAGGCCATATCATCTGAGTCGGTAGACCACATCGCCGGACTAGATGGCGGAAGTTGATCTGCCAGAAGAGCCGCTCCAACGGACGTCTCAACTCCCATGCCATTCAAAATTGACGCTTGAGGACCAAAGAAAATATTCGACGGTGCTGGTGGGAGATCCACACAATCCGTAGGATCAACAAGATCATCTTGGAGAACCTCGGACTGAGAAGAAATACTGGCATTACGGCGGCGTTCTGCCTCGCGAATTTTCAAATCCTCCTCAACTTGTCTCGCGACCAATTCAAGATCCTCCATTCGCTCACGCACCACAACAACACGACCCTTCTTCGGCTCCGGGCGCATTGTGGGTATACCAGGGACAGATAATTGTTGCTTTGGATACTTTGACGGTTGTGGACTTAGGAAACCCGAAAAAGTGGAAGTATCAGAGGTAGTACGTAACATGGGTCCCGAGGGAGCTATCGTTGGCTTTTGTTCAGAACCTGAACTCTGTTTTTTCCCAAATTTGAAAATGTCGAAGAAGGTGGGAGATGCCGCCTTCAGAGGGGATTTTTTAGACGAATCGGTAGATGGACACGGGTCAACGAACGGTTTCGAGTGAGCAGGTGGCAGATAATAAGTATTCTGCATGAGGAGCCTCAAACGATAGGAAACATCATCTGTGTCCATTTCCTGTAGTTCGTGTATGTGTGGATTATCCCCCGTGTTAACGGTGATGATATGTCGGTCGTCCATGTCTTGCGCGGGTAGGGAAGGGGGAGAAGGATAAGAACTTTCAGTAGACGTGGATTTGGGATAAACAGAACTGGAAGTTGTAGACTGTTGAGTAAAACCAGAATCCTGAGGTCTGTGCCTGTAACGCTGATTCCGTGCAAAGATTGGTATTGGAGGTATATCATTGAATGCATTTGGCGTCAATGGGCTCGGCTGTTCCGAAGAGTCAGAAAGTGATCCATTACGAAAAGCATGTCTAGGGAGACTCAGCCCTCTGGGCTTCTTTCCAAGTATGTTTCAGATTTTGTCTGAACCGAATAACATCAATATCATAACTCACACGTTGACTACGTCTCCGGTCTCCATTCTCTGAACACGCTTCTCTCCCTCTGACGTCCTCAACTGCAGGTCGCGTCGACTCGGTGAGACTAAGTCTCCGCTGTCGCGTGGGTAGAGATCTGTTGGTGTCCATTTGAAGCTGGTCATTGACAGGCGGACTCAGAAGACGTTTTGGGGAGCGTTCTGGTCGCGGAGGCGCATGAGACTGTCACGCAGAAAAATGATAAGATTTTAAAACACGATTAAGCTTAAAAAAAAGGTGGAGTAAACCTAAAGACTCACGGGCTGCAATCCCCCGCTCCTGGGCGACGTGCCTGCGCGCGATTCTGGGGGAGGTATTTTTACAAAAAGGCCACTGGACTGGTCGCCAGAGATTGAATGAGTGTCAGAGGAAGATTGAGTTGAAGAAGAGGTCTTTCGCCTAATCCGCGAGCGACGCGAAAGTAAAGCACCTCCATCATTGAAGGGCTCACTGTACACAGGGAGATGAGACCTGGACGCTGTAGAGTTGGGCCCCACGACTACGGCGCCTACGACGTCGGGGGACACTCCGTCCATGTCGTCTCATACGACGAGGCGAGAGTCAATTGTTCCGTGGGAGCGAGTAGCTAGGAGGTATTATTTGGCTCTATTTGCACAACGCCTAATCAGAGTGCGAAGGGACCTCTTTTTTTAAAGTTTGGTTGTGATTCCGCTCATATCCTATTCAATAAATTGTTATTGTCCAGTATATAGACTCCTAGAAGCATGAAACTCTTTTGCCAAAAATCTGTCGCGAGCTGCTGAGTAGCGATGCCGCGGAGGTTTATTGATACTGTAGGTGTGGGTAGGCGCGTCGGTCTGGCCAGGAAAGAAGATTGATAGAACATTCCGTAAGAGACACGCGAAAACCTAGAAACCAACTAACAATTCAGGCACGACCTAGTGGAAAAAGGGACATGCATAATTGCTACTCTAAATTACAGTGATGATCGAACAGGGAACATGTTTACAAGTAATAGACAAATCAATCAAGTGGATAACTTCTAAACAAGAAAAGGCATGAGAAATATGTTCAATGATGGTTTAACGAAAGCAGTGGGTAAACGTGGTGTAATGAATTAAGACATTTAAGTAGGCAATGACGAAAAAGATCCATATGCGAAAAGACAACGTACGCGTATAAAATAAAATAAAATGATAATTGCAGGATATAATTACGCTTTGAGTGATGCAGAAATGCCAAAAGACCTTCAATATCCCTTTCTTTCCCTCTCTTTTTTCTTTCTACGTTTCTCTTCTTCGTGTCTCATCTCCTCTTCTAATGCTGCCTCATCTTCTAGCTTGGCGATACGTGTGCTAGAGAAAGTTTAAATACAAGTGCATACAGCAATTAACAATCCTAACATACCTTCTTTGTTCTTCTCGTAAGACAGCACTTGCATCTGCCTCCATATCATCCTCTTCATCGCTAAAGACATTGTCTCGCATATATCGGCTCCTATCTTTGCCAAAGAGTTTCCATATCTCCGCTCCAATATCATTTTTACTTGATGATGCAGTTTGACGACGCTTCGACATTGGTGGAGACGAATCAGGATCATCTGAGTCAGAGAAGGAATATGAACGGGCCCGTTTCTTCAAAGCAGATGACCCAGATGGCTTCGTCACATTTGATGCAGCCTTAGAGCTCTGGCCCATCCCGGATTTTGAAGTTGTAGCGCCTAATTTTTTAGGCAGAGAGATAGCGTTCTTGTCAATCTTAGAGAAGGATAGGGAGCCCTTTGGTTCGGGTTTGACAATAGTAACCTTAGTACGTTGCTCCTTTCGCTCGGGAGGCTTGAACTGGGCAGGTTTGACAGGCTCCTTAGTTCGCGCCATCGGAGCAACAGACATAGACTCTTCCTCTGGAGATGGAGACAACGAAGACTTTTGGCTTGCTTTCTTCAAGCCATCACGCTTCTTCTTTTCCCCAAACCAATCCCCATTTTTCCGAGCCTCATCACCCTCAAGAATCTTCCCTTCCTTCTTCTTTTGTAAATCAGTTACTATTTCATCTATTGTTCGTGTATCACGTTTATTAGTACCAACTCGCATGAGAGTTGCGGGTAATGCTGCCAATTGTTGTCGCATAGTCTGTAATCCGGTCTTCGCCGTATCACCGAGCACGCCTGTAGGTTGACTACGTCGCACCGTTACAGCTGGCACTTCAATATTATTGGCCACTCTTCCTGGCATCGTCTTTCTTAGAGGCGGAACAGCGGGGGCGGCACTAATCCTTCTCGATGAAGTGAAGCTTTTGTTGAGATCATTATTGAGCCTTCTCTGACGCTTCTCTTCGCGAGTCAACGCTGCAGGACCATCGTCATCATCATCGTCTGACCCTGAACGAGATTTATGTGACCGTCCACCTCCGCTTGAGCTACCCCATCCCGATCTTCTCTCTTTGCCGTAAACAAGGTTGCGTCTCTTTTCTTCACGACGTTGCTGTATTATCTGTTCCTTTCTTTGTCGATCCTCTTCTGCTCGCTGTCTTCTCTCTGCCTCCCGTTGCTCCTCCTCTAGCTTCTTCTTTATCGCCCTAGCCTCCGCTTCACGTTCTTTTCTCGCCCTTTCCTCCTGTTCTTTCTTCCTCAACTCCTCCTTTCGTTTCTTCTCTGCGAGGATTTGCTGCGTGGCGAGATCCGACTCACGAGTTTGCGAGGCACTAATTGCCATAAGCTCCGCAAACCGGGCAGACATCCTTTACTCTGTACAGTTTAAAACGGACTATTTCGAAGTATATGAGGTGAATAGTGGAGAGAATTAGTGTGTGATGGGGTTAACAAGGACTTGAGAACAAGGGGTTTTAAACAACTCGCAGCGTGGTGGCTCAATAATAGTCTATTGTGCGTGTCCTATTATTACGTAATAAAAGTATCATTTCTTGTTCCATCTTATTCCATTTGCAAGTAGACTACAAATACAGCGTTGAAGCCACTATTGTTCATATTGTGTAAGTACTAGCCGAAACATAATAGTTGCTAACATGAGATATAATGATCGCTTGGAGTCGACATAGTTGCCCAATATCCCTCTGGAGGAATGCAATTAATACATTACTTTTCCATCTCATTCAGTACCCGGCTGAATTCAAGAAATTCGTCTTTTCAATATTAAAGTCTATAAAAAAAGTCGTATTAGTGGGCGATATTACTTAAGATATTTGGAGTATATCCTACCGTCTGGTATGCCAGTTATATTATTCCTCAGTATCTGCAAAACTACTTTATTGTCCGATGTGAATTCAGGCCAAGAAGCTAAGATCCTTTAAATATGAAAAACAAGTAAGCAAGGAATAAGATAATTAGGGCTTACGTCCTGGATTCATATCTGATATGAAGTTTATATAATGATCAAGCCAAGTATCTGCAAGTTCTTGTTCGACTGGAGTTGGGACAGGACCAAAGAGAAGTACCAATTCAGATGCATGAGCCACTGTTAGGATAAATTAAAAAAAACAAGTACGATCCATAATTTTTTTGTCCTCATACCTCCAAATGTTATGTTATTTCCCGGTATAAATTCCCTAAAATGATATCCATAAAGAGGCTGGAATTCCGCTGCCTTGTCGAAAAATCGTCTTCGTGGTGAGAGAAACATATTATCACCATAAAACGCAGATGCTCTGTCATACAAAGAGTCTCCAGTATTGAAGGGTGCATCTAAGGAACTGTCATTGGCCGGATATAGCTCGTCAATTCGATCGAGAACATCAGTGGTTAACGTGCGATTGTCCAAAAGGAGGTCCCCAATAAATGTGTTCAGTACCTGAGCCTCAGTTCTTCCAGGGTGCGAGATTCCCAGCAACGTCTCCGAAAATGTTTTTCCTTCGTTAAGCTCCACGATTAAATATAATTAGTTGTGAAATAGAGAGGAAAATCTTTCAACCTACATTAGTCCCGGCCAAGAAAGGAATGTGCCTAAAAGCTCCAGATTCAATTACCTCTGAAGCTCTTCTCTCTGCAAAGCTACCCGGAGGACCTATAGATGGCTCCCAAAGCTGAGTATTAAGAACTCCGCTTATCATCATATTGCTTAAATTCAAAAGAGTCTAGATCTCTAAAATTAATTATGATACCTTCTCAATATAGTGAGAAACGTACTTCAAATGGGACCTTCTGTAGACATGGGATAGAGTCACTACTAAGAGGACATCCCAAGCCCTCTACGAGACGAGCAAATGGTTTCCCGGGCTCGTCATACTGGAAGGAGAAAGGCGAGCTCTTGCTATTTTATCAAGGTCAGTAGTATTTATCACTTTTATTAATAAAGACTCACAAGGGTCCGGTGAGAGAATCAGCCATTGCTGAGCGGAACAGAGGTTCTTCCGTCGGGTACAAGACATGAGCTTGGACACTCCCCGCCCCAGCCGACTGTTATTCAAATTATAAATTAGTTTTATTTGAATTTTAAAAAACCCCGACGATATACCTGCCCCCATATCGTAACCTAATTTTCTCTTCAGTGTCGGCAAAAGATAAAACGTGTTGATCAATTATGTACCTTGTCAGGATCACCCCCAAATACTGCTATATTATTTTGAATAAACTTTAAGGCAAGACGCTGATCTTGGAGTCCTGCATTCAGATCTTCAGGGGGTATAAACGAACTTGAAATCTGATTACGAGGGTCCATTAATTTACAGAAGACACCTCAGGATATCAAATCATTGCTTACAAAACCAAACGTGTTGATACGATAATTGCTTTTTTTTTTAGTTTCGATAAGCATCGGTTAAGAAGATATGATAAGGAATTAGTCGCACAAGGAAACAAAAATTAAAGGTTTCCCATCCAAGACGCTTCGATTGATAATCCCTGCGAAAGTAAGATACACATAGGCACAAAAATTGATACACGATTCTTACTCGTTGGATCGTAAGTATGAATTGAGGCCGCGCTGAGGGACTCAAGTTAGGATGCAAATTTGGGCGTACATCAAAGCTTACCCCGAGGTATATTGTCCTCCCTTGGATAGTTTTAGCATAAAGTAGGCTGTATGTGCTTATTAATAACCTACATATATCCAAGCTAGCACTGGGAGCTTCTCGCTAGGAGAAGTGCCTTGAGGACGCCATACATTTATATAAAGACAGTCTTCGCTTATTGGGGCTCCAAGATTTGATATACGTTGCGGACAAGCATTTCCAAATGTTGTAGCGTTTGTAACCCCATCCGAGGGGGATTTAACTGAAACTGGAGCCTTGAACCGGAGTGCCCCAACTGGAGGTTGAGCGAATGGAATACCAAGCCACCTTTCTGTCCCATTGGCCACAGAGACTCCTTGGAAAGCACCAGAGGTAGTGTTGACAACTAGAGAAGAGGCCTCAACCCAGACGGTAGCATAGCTAAAGAAAAGAGCTAGAAAGGGAAAGCAATACTTGAATCTCAGCATCGGATATCCTTCACGGAATTTACCAGTTCCGAGTTCCTCAAAATCATCTTATATATAGAAAACTATCTTCTTCTGCAAGTCTGCGTCGGGGTTTCACCTAGCCTGACATGTGCCATGACGGGAGAATAAGTCGTTCATAGGTTTATAGACTTCCATAAATACACCCTATCAACTGACGATTGCAATATTCAATAGTTGTCTGGGCACAGTAGGCCAATTATAAACACCGAAAGGTACAAATAAATATGTTGAAGGATGTACTAATAATAGTGTTCTTTTTTAAGGTAGAAGTCTCGAAGTATGTATCTTCTGTTAGGCGGCTTCTATAAATTTTCATGAGAAACCGATGGACTCGGCCTTCGACGCAGTAGATTTGGTAGATGGAACGATGTGCTGCAGGCCAAGCAAGCCAAAGGCGGACCGTAAGTTACCACGTGAGTGAAGACCAATTCTGAGTTCTTTAACTGCCAATAAGTGCGCACACGGCGAGCTAGGAGTATAAGAAGTCATAAGACTCTCATATGGCACCATCTGCAGAGCCATTATATTTAATCAGTGGGTCTAAGGAGAGAATAGATGCGTTGCATGTAAATGGTATGAAATTTTTACAAATTACCATCAGTGAAGAAATTCATTCTTCTATAGGTGATAGGCTGTTTATTTGGAACGAGCCTGGGCAATCTTCATAAATAATGTAGATCAAGATGACAAGGGAAACTCATGCTCAAGTATCGCAACCTCAAAAAGTCCTAATGAAAAAAGCCGTTATAACAACCTGGATATATAAAAATATAAATTCAGTCATTGCTTAAATGGTAAGCTTACTCACTATGCATTACGTGCTCGGCCTACTTGAAAGTTTTAGACTCTCTTGTCACCCTTTATCCACTCCCTGGTCCTGTTCGACCGAGCTCGCTCCAATACAGTCTCTCGTTCCTGGTGTCCCAACTATGGTAACCTACCTAGTCATTGGATCACAGAAAAAGCCAAAAATATATTCTTAAGGAGATAGAGAAGCACTTGGTCAAAGTCCATTTTGGTATTATTATTCTCAAAATAAGGCGTTAGGAAACTCCATTACCTACTCTGTATTGTGCCTAGTATACGTGGCGACTGAATACGCCCTTCTTTGTCTAAAGGCGATGTCCAGTGCCGAACGAACAATGCCTATTCATATCCCTTCATCAAGTTCTACGGCATTGTATTCAGCTGTTGATCGAAACATAATGGTTACTGACATTAGATATAATGGTCGCTTGGGTTGGGTATTTTAATATATTTGCCAAATATCCATCTAAGGGAATGTAATTTATGCATCACTTTTCCATCTCATCCAGTACCCGAGCAGAATTTAAGAAAGTCGTCTTTTCAATATTGAAATCTATAGCGAGTCATGTCAGCAGGTGATACGTTTCGAGATACTCGGATCGGAGTATGTCCTACCATCTGGTATGCCAGTTATATTATTCCTCAGTATCTGCAGGACTACTTTATTGTCCGACGTGAATTCAGGCCAAGAAGCTAAGATACCTTAAATGTGAAAAAAAAGTTCACAATGAATAAGATAATTAGGGCTTACGTCCTGGATTCATATCTGATATGAAGTTTATATAATGATCAAGCCAAGTGTCTGCAAGTTCTTGTTCGACTGGAGTTGGGACAGGACCAAAGAGAAGTACCAACTCGGATGCATGAGCCACTACACAGATATGTATGTTCATCGATGAGCAAGAATTAAAGTAAATAGTTCATACCTCCGAATGTTATATTATTCCCGGGATAAACTCCCTAAAGTGGTAGCCAAAGACTGGTTGAAATTCGACCGCCTTATCAAAGAACCTTCTTCGAGGCGCAAGAAACATATTATCTCCATAAAAAGCAGATGCTCTGTCAAACAAAGAATCGCCAGTATTAAAAGGTGAGTCAAGAGAAGTATCGTTCGCAGGGTAAAGTTCGTCGATACGATCCAGAGTGTCTGATGTTAATGTAGAATTATCCAGAAGAAGATCACCAATGAACTCGTTCAAGACCTGGGCCTCACTTCTTCCGGGGTGTGAAATGCCAAGTAGAGTCTCTGAGAATGTTTTCCCTTCGTTGAGCTTTGCATTTATATACAAGCTACATAAAAATCAATGGCATTATTCATGAATCTGTATTAACTCACATTCGTTCCTGCTAAAAATGGAACGTGCCGGAAATCCCCAGACTTAATGACTTCAGAAGCTCGTTTCTCTGCAAAACTACCCCGGGGACCAATAGAAGGTTCCCATAATTGGCTATTTAAAGTCTCACTTGTCATTGAATTGCTTAAAGCTAAAAGATCCTATGTGTTCTAAATTAGGTACTATCCAATGCGATGAGATAAAATAATTACCTCAAATGGAACTTTTTGCAGACAAGATATTGATTCGCTGCTAAGAGGACATCTTAATCCACTAACAAGGCGGGAAAAGGGTTTACCAGGCTCGTCATATTGAAAAGCGAAGGGGGAGCTCTTGCTACAACAACCTTATCAAGGTGTATAAAAAATGCCGAACCAGTAAGACTCACAAAGGGCCAGTTAGGGAATCCGCCATTGCTGCGCGGAAGAGGGGCTTCGCAGCAGGATACAAAACCTGAGCTTGGACACTCCCAGCCCCAGCGGACTGTGGAAAAGAGTTAGATCTATTCTACCGAGCGTAATGATAGCACTATACCTGCCCCCAGATTGTAACCTAAATGTTTATGAGTTTCATTAAACTAGAAACATGAGTTATATGCGAGTACGTACCTTATTTGGATCACCCCCAAAGGCTGCTATATTATCCTGAACAAATTGGAGAGCAAAACGCTGATCTTGCAAACCAGCATTTAGGTCCTCTGCAGCCATATGTGCACTAGATATCTGTTTAAAGTATCCTAATTTAGTTAAGAAGATAGTTGACAAAAGCGTCTCGCTCACAAACCCAAACGTATTGACACGATAGTTACTATATTCATCAAAGTAAACTGAAATAGCTTAGACACATCATTATTTTTCCTCACAAAGAAACAAATATCAAAGGCTTCCTATTCCCAACGCTTCGGTTAATGATCCCTAAAGTAGCATACGGATTAGTATTAGCATGAGAATAAAAACCGGTCCTAGCAAATCATTACTTGTCGGATCATACGTGTGTATGGAAGCCGCTCTGTAAAATGTGTAATTACGTCTATTTGATACAGTAGTGGTTGTAGTTACCCTGAGGTATATGCGCCTCCCTTTATATATTTATATTCAGGCTTTAGTTAATACAAGCTTCTGTATGACATACATATATCCATGCTAGCACGGGTAACCTATCATTGGATGAAGTACCCTCGGGACGCCAGATATTCAGAAAGAGGCAATCTTCACTTATTGGAGCTCCGAGATTTGATGAGATTTGAGGACATGCATTCCCAAAGTTGGTAGCGTCTTGAAGACCTGGGATGGGTGTAGTAATAGGAGCAGGAGCCTTGAAGCGGAGTTCCCCAATTGGAGGTTGGGCGAATGGAATACCAAGCCATCTCTCTGTTCCATTGGCCACAGAAACTCCTTGGAAAACGCCAGAGGTAGTGTTGACAATTAGAGAGGAAGCTTCAGCTTGGAGAGTAGCATAATCGAAGAGACAGGTCAAAAGGAGAAAGCAGTATTCGAGTCTTAACATGTTATCAATCACAGACAATTTACCAATTCTCTTCAGGGCACCTTATATGCAAAAAAACTGGATCTTCTCCCGTCTGGGCATCGGGGATTAATCTTACTTGACATGTGTCATAGTGGGAGACTAATCATTCATAGAAGTATTAACTTCTATAAATACGATCTATCAATTGACTATTACAAAATTAATGGCTGTCTGGACATCGGGAATTCTTCATAAACACCGAAAGGTGCGAGTAAATATGTTGACGGATATGCTATTGATAGTGCTCTATTTCAAGGGAGAGATCTCATATCTATCCACTTTCTGAGAGGCTTCCATAAATTTTCATGAGAAACCGATGGATACGATATTCGTCGTATTGGATTTTGTGGATGGAGTGATGGTCAGGTAAGCTAAAGGCGGACCATTATTGACCACCTATTCTTTACGAATAGGTCAGATAAATGTTGCGAAGTCTAATCTTCGTCAGCATGTAATTTTTAATTCTTTAAATCATTTAAATTTTCATATCATCTGCATTCAAGAGTGTTGGATGGGAGAAATTCGTCTTCCTATTTCCAATTATAATGATACTCCCCCAACATTAGGAACAGTCTCTCATCCAGCTTGGGAAGTCTTTTATCCTACTCCATCTGCTCAGTCGCTTCCCAAAATTTGCATCTATATTTGAAAAGACTTATCTCGTTATTATTCTTTTTCTCCTCATTCTTTTCTTTCCTCACATCTTTTTCTACTTAAATGCTTGTCATGCTCACAGTTCCCCTCTTTTAACATTCTAAATGTTTACTACCTCCTAGAGGCTGGCAAAAACTCATGTTTTCAAGAACTTATTGATTTCGAGATCCCTCTCTCCCCCACTCTCGTGGTAGGAGACTTTAACCTTCAACACCCATCGTGGGGTTCCCCCATTGATAAACTTTCATCCAAAGCGGAAGATCTTTGTTTGTATTTTGCTTCTCAAGATCTTTTCTGCATCAATATTTTTGGAGTTAAGACTTGTATTGCTCCCAATTCGTCTCACTCCTCATCCATTATCGATCTCTCCCTCATCAATCCTTCTCTCGCAGACTTGTTGCACTCCTTTTCTTGGGAGGCATATTCTGATTTCGGTTTTAACTCCTCGAATCATCTCTTTATCGAAATTAACTTCTCATTTCCTTCTATCTCTAGTTTTACCTCTACTTCCATACCAAATGATAGATTCTCTTTTAATTTTGTCGATAAGAAAATGTGGGCTAAACACTTTGCAAAATTTTCTCCTTCTCTTTCTTTCTCTCCCCCTCGCTCGTGTCAAGATATTGATGCGCTCGCTTCTTCTCTTCATAAATGTTTTTTGGATACTTTTTCATCTATTCAAACTTTTATTTTAAACAAAAACAATTCCAAAAGAAATTTTTCTCTCTCTTCCTCCTTATATTATAAAAAGAGCGATTGGTGGAATGCTGAATTACAGTCAGCACACAATCACCTTTCCATACTCTCATCATCGGATCCTACTTATTCTTCTCACCGAATTGCTTACAAACATTTGGTGATTAAAACCAAAAAAGATTATTTTAAAAAAATTATCGAAAAATGCACTGAGGATGACATTTGGTCTCTTCGTTCTTGGTGCACTAAACCACACAAAAATAACTTCCTTCCTCCTATTAATTTTTCTTCAGGCTCTGCTGTTCTTTCTCATGAAATTGCTCAGGGATTTATACACCAATTCTTTTCCCCTTCGCAAATTTCCCCAGTCTATTCTTCTCTGTTATTGGACTCCCCCCCCTTAAACCCTAGAAAGTTCTCTGCCATAACCCTTAACGAAGTAGAAAATGCCTTAAAAACAACATCTAACTCTTCCTCTCCTGGTCTTTCTCAAATTTCTTATAAATTCATCAAATTTTCATTTCATTACATATCATCTTTCCTCACCTCCCTCTTTAACTCTATCCTTGAGTTTTCCTATCACCCCACTATATGGCGTCAAGCTCTAGTAGTCGTAATCCCCAAACCTAACAAAAATAACTATTCTTCCCCTCGATCATATCGTCCCATCTCGCTTCTCGAATGTTTTTCAAAGTTACTGGAAAAAGTTATCACGAATCGAATTGCTTTCGACTCCGTTCACCACGATATTATCCCCCCCAATCAATTCGGTGGCAAGCCTTTCTCTTCTACTGCGGATGCTGGTGTCTCGCTATGGTCAACCATGAGCAAACTCAAGCAGAAACATCCCACGCATAACTTTTCCCTTCTTACTATGGACATTAAAGGGTTTTTTGACTCACTTTCTCATACGCGGCTTATTCATTTGCTCTATCATTTTGGCTTCTCATCCAAAATTTGCTTATGGATGAAGTCTTTCCTTTCTAAGCACTCAGTTGCTCTTATTATCAATAATAAAACTTCACAACCTTTTTCCCTCTCAAATATTGGCATCCCCCAAGGATCACCTCTTTCCCCTATTCTTTCAATTGTCTATACGGCCCTCACTATTTCTGCTTTCAAAATACCTAATGCTGTTGCCTTCTCATACATTGATGACATCGCTATCCTCTATCATTATTTGTCGCCCAGGCAAGCAGATAAAATTATTCATGAATCATTTTTATTTTTCAAAAATCAACTCTATTTACAAGGTCTTCTCCTTGATTTCTCCAAAACTGAAATTCTCCATTTTTTTAAAAAATATTCATCACACACTCCATCTTCTCTTTACACTTTTATTAATTATGACCATCGCCCAGTTAACATAATAGTCAAACCTATAATTCGTTGGCTTGGTTTTTATTTCCTTCGATCTAAATCCTTCAAATTACATGCAATATTTATGGCTCGAAAAGCTCTTTCGGCCTTTTTTTCTCTTCGCATATTCCTCTCATCTTTAATTGGCTTTTCACCTCATCATCTCAGACACATATATATTTCATGTGTTGTTCCTATTCTACTTTACGGCTTCCAACTTTGGTATAATCCCTCTTCTCCCCCTAAAACTATCATTAATTTACTTCAAAAAACACAAAACAAGTGTCTTGTTAAAATTGCAGGCGCTTTCAAAACAACTCCAACCCACTTTCTCCATAACTTTCTTTCTATTCCTCGCATTTCAGATCTGCTTCAAAGTAGATACTTCAAATATTCACATTCTACGTTTACTTCTCGACCGAAATCATACTGGCCTGGAGCCATTTTAAATTCTTTCCCGAATAAAGTCTTTCTTCCTCTCACTTCTTTGTACTCTGAACATTCTACCTTTTTTACAAAAACTTCAATATGTCCCTTCTCCCCCTCTACTACCCCACTTTCTATCTCTTTCCCTTCCAGGTTCATCATCAGCAACAAGGCGGGCATTAAAGGCAAAGACAGGGAGAAATTTATTTCTGACATCAATTAGTCGATTAAAGCATCTCCCAACTCCCTCTTCTTTTTCACTGATGGATCAGCAACACTCACATCTTTTTTTGCACCTGTTGGATAATCAACTAAACGTCATTACCAAAATGTCACAGGAAGTGCGGTTATTATGTACTTCAGAGGCAAGAGCATTGGTTCAAGGCAAGATCGACATTCATCATTATCTACTGCGTTTGATGCCGAGTTATTTGCTATACACAAAGCTCTTCAAATGGCACAATCTCGCCTATCTTTCTCCTCACAAACCAGTATCCATATCTGTAACAAAGTGGTTATTTACACTGATTTCTTGTCATCTCTCCAACTACTTTCTACAAATCCCTCAAAATTTTTACACCATCAATTATATGTAAAAATCTTTAAACTTGCCACTTCGCTCTTAACCGATTTTCCGTCTCTCACAATCAACCTCAATTGGTGTCCTGGCCATCAGGGAGTTATCGAAAATGAAGAAGCAGACTTACTTGCAGGAAAAGCTTGTGCTTCACGGCTTCCTACATCCACCCCTATTACAGCATCCTTTTGCTCTTTAGTTTCCACTAAGGATCTTTTGGATAACTGCACATACTACTGGAAAGCTTATAAAGAACTTCCAGGAGGGTTTTCACCTGGCTTCCAAGCTCTTCTCTATCCCACATTGCGGATTAAGCCTCTTTACAAGAATCTTCTCAATAATCGTAGTCTTTGCTCTCGATTTGTGAGAATCGCTACTCATCATTGCTTCTGTGGGGCATACTACAAACGCTTTCACATCCCTGAAGAATTTTCTTGCCCTTGCGGAAAGGCTCGTATTCAAGATGTTGATCATCTCCTTTTCCATTGCTCGCTGATTTCCCCATCTTTAATCCCGATATCTTGGTCGAATCCCTCTACTCCATGAGTCGATCCTTTATTTTCTACAAAGTTTGGTTTAAAATTATTAATCCCCTTCTTAAAGTCCAATTACATTGGTTTAAAACCCCCTATCTGTTTATAGAGGATTAAGCACCCTCACTTTCACTCATTACCTTTCTTATAATTTAGGATGATGTATGTGTTGTTTATTTGCTACGGTAATGTTGCTTGTTATTTTAACTTTTGTTTCTTTTATTTCAAATACCCCCCCCTTCTTTCCTATGTAGTTACTTTGTAATTATGTAGCTAGCGATCGCTCTAATCCTGAGCGGGTCCTTGGTACGCTGCATTGCTCAGTTGCAGGACCTTAATATATTTTAAAAAAAAAAAAAAAAAAAAAAATTATTGACCACGTGAGTAAACACCTGCGCGCTTCAGACGCGCTTCGCACACCGATCTTGAGTCCTTCGACTGCCAACAAGTACGTGAATTGCGAGCTAGGAGTATAAGAATGTCATAAGACCCTCACATGGCACCGTTCACAGAGCCACTGCCTTTAATCAATGGGTTTAAGGAGAGAATAGATGCATTACATGTAAATGGTATGAACTTAGTACAAGTCACCATCAACGAAGGAATTCATTCTTCTATAGGTGATAGGCTGTTCATTGGAACGAATTTAGGAAATCTTCATATATATAATGTAGATCAAGACGACGAAGGAAAATCGTTTTCAAGCTTGGTAACTTCCAAGAGTCTCAGTAAAAAGCCGTTAGAACAACTTGGATATATAAAAGATATAAACTCAGTTGTTGCTCTAAGTGGTGAGTTTACCCCCTACGTGTTGTACTCTCAGCCTGAACGAAAGTATCAGACTCTCTTGTCACCCTTTATCCACTCCCCGACCTCGTCCCACCCAGTCCGCTTCAACAATCTCGGAAGGCATTTTCGTTTGCAGTGTACTCTACAATAGAGAATGTTTCTGTGGACGGCAAGCTCCAGTCCTTTGATACAGTCGCCTCTAGCCCCGTTCCGGGTGTTCCGACTTTGGTAACCTATCTAGTCATTGGATCACAGAGAAAACTAGTAATTTATTCTTGGAGAGATGGAGAGGCACAAGATATTAAGGTAAGTGGCCAAACTACATATTGGTCCTAGTGTTCTCAAAATAAGACTTTAGGAAGCTCCATTACCCCACTCTGCTCGAGTAATTGCCTTCATCAGGCCAACTGTTTTGTGTCTAGCATACACAGCGACTGAACATGTCCTTTTCTATCTGGAGACAATGTCTACTGCGGAATTTACGATGCCTGTTCATATTCCTTCGTCAATTTCGACCGGATATGGTATGAATGCTCTGTCCGGGCTTGGTGGATATATGTCTTTAGGTCTAGCAGCTAAAGCAAAACCACTCGCACTTACTATCGGGGAATATGTCTTAATTCCAAAAGACAGTAAGTAGGATCCGTCGACCGTAAGATACATGATTCTCATTATATTTATAGACGCTGGTCTCTTGTTCGGAGCAGACGGGAAATCGACTCAAGCTCCTTTGATTTGGAATGCCCCCCTGAAGATATCTGTCAGTACACCATCTTGTGTCTCATCCCTCATGCTACATTTGCTGACTGTAATCACAGCCTTTGTGAAACCATATGTGTTATCGATTCAGCCGTTGGGTTCTGTTCCCTCGTCCTTACTAGATTTTCAATCCGAAATCCTTACAGGGCCCACAGGATTCATTCAAGCGCCCGTTCTACAAGTTCAGTCCTCTATAACAAATCAACCTGTCCAGCTTCTAGCTTTACCAACCGCAGCGCAAATTCCCTCAAGTCTTCGCCTTCTATGCCCTTCACCCTCTTCTAAGGCACCAGCTTATGTTATCTCAACTCCAACAGACAAAACCACGGCTACTTCCGAAGGAAGCACGGTGTGGATGCTTCGTATGCGGTCCTGGGGAGAGCAAGTTGATGAACTTGTGGACGAGGAAAAATATTCGGAGGCTCTCTCTCTTTTGGACAATATAGAGAAGGCGTCGTTACCTGACTATGTGGGTTTTTTCTTATCAACTCACGATGGGACATTTTTTAACAATACTGATATGATTTCAGGCCTCTCGAAGAACAAAAATTAGGGCTCTAAACGCTGTTTCACTTTTTAAGAATGGCGAGTTTGATAAAGCAATGAACGCATTCATTGAATTAGATATAAACCCGGCCAAAATTGTTGCTTTATACCCAGAAAGTGTGTCTGGCCGATTACATATACCTTCCGAGCAATGGATACCCCTTTTTGGTGGACCAGCACCTAAACCTAAAGTCCCACGAACTGAAGTTAACGAAGGTAAATCCGATAGCAGGGTCGAACGGACGCCTTCTCCTGCTGGATCTTTGCGATCTATTCGTCCCTTAAGGAGAGGTACGCTGGAAACTCTGTTCTCGGGTGCTGGAACTTCTCCGAGTGGTACTCCAAGTGTAACTACTGGGAATGACGAGCGAACTTCAATCCGCGGGA
Organism: Pyrrhoderma noxium; assembly: GCA_002287475.2. Taxonomy (NCBI): domain Eukaryota; kingdom Fungi; phylum Basidiomycota; class Agaricomycetes; order Hymenochaetales; family Hymenochaetaceae; genus Pyrrhoderma; species Pyrrhoderma noxium. The sequence continues at coordinate 1,486,364 of CM008258.1, read as the reverse complement.
GATTAAAAGAAAAGGCTAAAGCTGCTGGTAAGAATCATTTGTAATCGATATTATTCTAATTTGGACCTTAACTGAATAAATTCCACAGATAGCCTCACACGTTCCGTGGAGTCTCTCTTCTACTATCTCACGGATAGGCGCCCAAAGATCGGTGGCGCTTTAAGCTCACTAAACATTACGCCTTCACAGTCTCATCAGTTCCCATTCTTATCTGATGCTACAGTCGAGGATCTATTTGAACTTCCTAATACACCTTTATCGTCTTTGACACCGGAGCAGTTAACTAGATTCGCCCAAATCGTCGATACGGCGCTGTTTAAAGCGTACTTGGTCATTAGACCTGGTTTATTGGGCCCACTATGTAGTATACCTAACTGGTGTGAAGTCAAAGAAGTTGAAGACTTACTTATGGAACGCGAGGTTAGCACTATCCTACAGCTCTTTCATATAATATCCCTTAACGTGCATCGTTTTATAGAAATTCTCCGAACTTGTGTCCCTTTACAAAGGCAAAAAGATGCATAAAAAGGCCTTAAGCCTTCTTAAGAGGTCAGATGCTCTTAATTTTCTGGACACAGGTTACAAGTTGCTTACACTCCTTATAGTTTAAGTGACAAGGAGTCGGATATTGAGGATAAAATTCGGCCGACTGTGTCTTATGTACAAAATCTCGGGCCTGAATATTTGGACCGGGTATTTGAGGCAGCTCGTTGGATTTACAAGCTCAAATCCGAATCCGTCTTTGAAGTAGGTGTAATCCTGAGCCTTCTATGATATCGCCCGAACTGAAAACCCCTTTAAAGATCTTTACCGCCGAGGTAGTCGAACTCCCAAGATCCAAGGTCGCTGATTTCTTAGAGGAGGAGCTAGATCCAGCCTTATGTGCAAGATACCTTGAATATCTCATAGATGAGCGCGAGGAGACCTCCACGCTCTTCCATGATAGGCTTGCAGAACTCTACCTGGAGATGGCCTCAAAGGCAAAAGGAGGGGGTAAACGAACTTTTTCTTCTGCCAAATTTCAATTCTGACAGTGTTATTGAACAGACTCTTTTCAAGAAGCATACGACAAGTTCCTTCACTTCATCCAAAGTACGGATATATATCGAGTCGATAGATTATTCGGATTGCTCCCTTCGGATGGTAAGAAGTTGTAATTCGTCCGCCACTCAATATATTCTGATAAATAATAGACATGTTCGAGGCAAGGGCCATTCTGCAAGGGAGACTCGGTAGACACGTCAACGCCTTGGAGACTTATGTTTATCGTTTGGGTGATTACATCAAAGCAGAAGAGTGAGATTTTCCCCCTCTCGTTTTCTTATTGGTACAATAGTGCCTCATCATTTGATACAGGTATTGCAAGAGCATCTACGCACCCAATTCACCAACAAAGGACATTTTTCTTTCACTTCTCAAAATCTACCTCGAACCTTCCCCTTCTGCACTACAACAGCAGAAACAACATTCTCAAGCCTCTTTTCTCGGTCCCGCACTTGATCTCATCAGTCGACAGAGCTCCCACCTCGACACATTGGAAACTCTTCGTCTTCTACCACCACTCGTTCCCGCTCGGGATGTACGAGCATTCCTAGTCGAGGCTACAAGGGCACCGATCTTCGATACCCACGTCGTTCGTGAGGTCCGTAAAGGTTGGAGTGAGCAGGTAGGGAGAAAGCTTATGAATCTCGAGAGTCGTCGGGTTCGGATTACCGATGGGCGGATGTATGTGTTTTTCCTTCTCTCCTTCAACTACCTATCACCCTAAAGAAACGATCCATTGACACTATCCTTACAGATGTCCCCAATGTCACAAGAGACTAGGAAACAGTGTCATCGCCGTCCATGCTCCAAAGGGGGAGGTCACCCATTATCAGTGTCGTGAGGCATTTGTAGAGAACAAGAAACGGATAGCTAATCATTAATTATTTCTTTCCCTTTACGAACAAGTTAACGCTACATTTTCCTACTTTGACGCAACTCAGATGATTACATTTCAAATCACAGACATGTATCATTATTAATACAACAGACACGATAAATATTATACCGGATTTAATGTTATCTAGATGTCAATCCTCCTCGTCTTCGCCGTTGTCCCCAAAGAGATCTGGCCCATTGTAGAGGCTCCGCCTTTGGCTAAGCTTAGGGAGAGATGACTCGTGATTATCATTTGAAAGAAAAGGGCTTAAATGAGAATCTGTGTTACCCTTGGACGCATTCGAAGGCGAATTGATGTATTTGTCTATTCCATATTTTCTTGTATGTAAACTTGCGAAGTCACATAGAGGTGAGGGTACTAAATTTTGTGGGGACTCTGGAGGTAAAGACGCCCGAATATTATGATCAGGAGTTCTTTGGCGTATTGAGAAAGATTCGATGTTACTTGAGGGCCTAGATACCTTGAATGTCTCACTGAAATCTGCGTTTGCATGGCTGTCTGCGTAGTTGAATTCTGTATTGGTACAAGTGGGGAGAATGTATGATGGAGTGAATGAAGTAACTCTAGAGGTTCTATTTGGACCTCGTTGCAATCCGCGTAGTGGCGAAGACGGTACTCTCGACAAGCCGGGTGAGGATAGAAATAATTTAGAATCAATGTTGTTTTCTTTATCGTCATTAGTAAGAGACTCAGGCAGATAATTTTTGATGTCTTCAGTGATAGCACTAGATTCATAACATTTGGTATCCCGCCATACATCCGTCGGAGAAGAGAATACAGCAGGCGAGGGTAAGCTTGGTATAGTTTCTTGATTATTCACAGAAAGAGTAACCTCTTCGGTTTCATAGGGAATTGATACATCCAAGTTATTGCGTTCAGGGAGATCATCTTCAAAGGGAGATTCATGTTTGAAGTGTACACCAATAATGTTATGTAGAGTCGACAAAGGGTCAGAATAGTCGAGTAAATTGATATGAGTTCCTTGAAGATCTGCTTGAGGGCTAATAAGTTCGTGAGCTAACAAAGTTTCCGAGTGACAGATATCTTTAACAGAAGAACCCCGGAAGACGGGTAGTTTGGCACAATCTGGTAAGGATAGGCCTGGGGAGTCTTCAGGAGAGGATGAATCGTCTCTAAACTTGCGCATATAGTCACTTCTCTTACTAGAGCACAATGATGGAGTATATTCTTCTGTGTCTTCCATGAATGAGAGTTCCTCGAAACCATGGTCCAGACTTCCTGAGCTGTGTTCTTGGATTACAGAAAGTCCATCTAACAGGATATCAGAACTCTCTTTCAAAGATTTCAGGTCGTCTCTTAAGACGTTGTTGGATATGGTGCGTGGGGAATGATTAGAGTCAGTATTTGAAGAATGTGACTGCGTCTTCTGGGACTTTGAATGAAAAAGTGGTCTGCTCTGTACTGGGGACATGGTAGAGATGGATTGGATTGAAGGTGGGCTCTCAGGCACAGATTTCTAGAGGGGGCAATTAGAATGTACTAGTACAAGAAAGGCCTTACTAACCTGCTTCTTTCGAGGGCTTTCTTTCATCGGAGATGCTAGCAAAGAACCATCACGCTTTTTATTATACTTTTCCTTCGGTCTTATGTCTGAACCTTTACTTTCGAGTCCGGCGAGGTCCGGAATGCAAAGTAAACGATTCATTGTCCGTCGAAGAGCTGCTTCTACTCTCAAGTAGTTAGTAACGCCCAAAAACTTTAACAAAATGGACTTACTATCATTTGTATCAAGGGCTTCCAATACTTTTGATCGTCTTATTCTTAATTCTTTACTTGGTTCAGGACTTGAACTTGTTAGAAGGACACTTCTCACCCCGGGCATCCTAGAAGACGTAGGATGGCCTAAAGACATTCTATTTACGGTGTTAGTGTCATACGAAGCCTTTCGCTCTAGATCCTTTCTTGCAGCTAAAAGACAGATGTCCTCAATTCGTCCGGGACTTCCCTTACTACGAAAGCTAGCTTCACTGTCGATGACTGTGCTAGGATCTTGTAGTCCCCGAGCAAGAATTTGATGCCTCTGTTTCATGAAATGACCTCTTTGTATTCTACCGGAAATATCTTTTGTTTTAGCCCGGGCCGCATTTCTGTCTTAAGGTATGAAAAACGATGTCCAAATGAGAATGGAGAACAACAAAGACCTTCTTCCTCCCATATAGTTCGCCCCAGGCATATTCAAGTGTATCCTAAGGCCTGAAGAAAGGTTAAGAGTTGAGTTCGAAATGGGTATGAAATTGGAACTGTGTCGAGTAGGAAGGAGAGTCTACACGAACTTATAGGATTCAAAAGTACAAACATATTACATAATGCGAGATAAATATATGATTCTGTCTTGTTATTACATGAAAACATAAAACTATACATATGAATTCGAAGTCATCATGCACCGTTTTTAAAAAGAATAATATAACGACTGAAAGGAAAGAGGTCACAACACCATATGAGCAAATCCGTCAACCACTCTGTTCCATCTTGAAACGCTTTCTTGGCCCATCCGAACCAAATTGACCTCCTTGGTTCCCCATGAAGGCTGGGTTGAAATGTCCACCCATCTGACCATTGAAGCCACCTCTACCACCCATGGGATTCATAGGCATGCCTTAGACACAATGAAGTATAAGACGATCGATAAAATGCCGTATAAAAAGAACATTAACTCACCCATTCCCGCCATTCCCGCCATCATCCCCCCTCGCCCGAAGTTACCATTCATCATATTCCCTCTAGGGGCTTGAGGAAGCATTCCACCTCTCCCGAAGGGCATGTTTCCACCAGCGAACTGGTTTGCCATCATGTTCATCATGTTCATATTCGCCATGTTCGCCAATGGTGCGGGGTTGGGCATGCCTCCACGCATCATCCCGTTATTATTATTATTGCTATTATTATTTGTCATCCCACCACGCATGGGCATAGCGCCGTTGTTTCCACCTCTGAATCCGCCCCTGTTATTGTAATTTCCGCTTTGGTTCTGGTTCATGTTATTCCTGTTGTCCCTAGAAGGGGGATCTGTATCGATAATACATGAGACACTTGACAGACAATGTAACAATGTATCTTACCCTTAGGCAAGGTCCGGAAAGGATTCCCTTGTGATGCTGCTGCAAGGTTGGTACTCGCTCGACGATTTTGAAATTCACTACATTGATCAACATGATCAACACATATATTTGGTCATAGATATTTTTAGCTCACTTATTATCAAACCAATTTTTCAGGAGATTAGCGTTCTCTGCGTTGTGGCACTCGACATATGCAACACTTATAAAGACATTAGCACACATGGGAGACTACGAAAGCACTAAACCATTTACCCCTTGCTCTTCCCATTAACTTTATGTTCAGAGAATGTGATATCTTTCAATTCGATGTTAACACCGATGTTCAACGCCACCTGACGGATATCCTCATCCGTTGTCCACTTTATACAGAAAGACAACATATAGTTTAATACATGAGTACAGCTACAGGGAAGAAACATACTGACCCATTGGAGATCACCAACATATAAAGCATCCATAGAAGACTGAGCACCTGTTAACGCTACACTATTAAGAGTTCCATTATTGGGAACTGAACTATTCTGAGCAACACTTGAGCTGCTATTGTTAGTCGAAGTTTTTGAAGTATCCAATGAGCTGTCTTCGGGTCCTGCATCCTCAGCGTCGTCATCCTCACGTGGGCGCTTATCCCCAACAGAGGGTTCTTCTCTAGTAGTTTTCTCCACCTCTTCATTGTTTAAATCATAATCAATTGCCTAACACAGCACCCTCAGAAGTAGCTTGGTATTGTTATAGGACGTAGGCTCACCTCCGATTCTAAAGCAACATTAAACCCGTCATCTTCACCATAAATGTCGAAATCGTCCTCAGGCATTTCTGAATTAACTCAAGCCAACAAACAAGTGATTGAAGGGGGTAAAAACTTCGTTGAAAAACTAACGAAGACAGGAGTAATACGTGTTCTGTAGTAGATAAGAGGATGTAGCAGACCATACAACAAAGAGTCAAACTACGGTCAGAAGATGTACATGCATGTCACATTCAGTACAAAGATACACTAAACACGCACATGGAGGGATGTAGCTTTTGTTTCAAGAAAAGTGTAGATACAAAGGATACTGAGTAAAAAGAACAAAAATTTACCGTCGCAGATGTTGATAACGTGGCGCAGGCGTTCGTCGTCGATGCACGGAGCAGGGTAGGTGGAGCAGGTGGTAGTCGACGATCAAAACACCTAACAAAATCAGCTGTTCCGGAGTAGGAAATGGACCAAACTTCCCACGCTTACGAGTCACCAGAAAACACGCGTGACGTCACACATCACATCCGCATTAATCACTAATTCCGAGTAACGCTAATAATAGCTAGCTATCAAATGTTACCGTGACCGCTACACGTCCCATGAGCGCAAATACGGACGACCTCGAACTTCAGATGTCTCCGAGAACACAGAACGGGCAACGGTATGAGCATACTGGAGAGGCTGAAATGGATACTTCACCTCAGAGACGAGGAATCTTACATCTGACGGTTGACACGCCATTGTCTGAAACGACTCAGAAGACAGTACTGAATAGGCAACCTCCTCGATGGAGGACCCCGGAGTTCTATGTCTATTACTTAATTTTTGCTATTGTAATCCCGGCAATGGTTTGGAAACCTATTTCTTTGAGTAGAGGTATACAGATATAGTATCTTGTATGTTTCAAAATCGGAGAACTAACGAAATTCTCTGTAGAAACAAGTGCAAACTATCCTCTTTATAGATCTCGTCTTTCTAATGGTTGGCTATTCGGAAGAAATTTTGTGAGTAGTAGCCATCGTAGTCTCTGGAATTACTTGTAAAGGGACCCTACCGCTTTTAGGATAATAGTGATCCTCAGTTTCGTACATTTCGTAACAATTTGCCACTGCTTTTGCTTATCGCAGGGACCTTTCTTGGACTCAAAGTTATTTATTTGCGATTATATCGTACCTCATATACACCAGTCATTGAGACACGCCTACACCATATACCCTTCTCCTTCATATCTTCCTTATTATTTTTATTTGGCCTCCATGGGGTGAATTTCATCAAAATTATCATAATTATGAGTATAAGCTTTGGAATCGCAAAATCTCTTAAGGGATCAAAACTACTTCCGTTTATTACCTGGGGCTTCAATATGGCTGTCTTATTTGCTATCGAGCGAAATTCTGGATATAAATTTGCTAATCTATCTTCTTTCCTGGCATTTTTGGTACGTAAAACCTCTGTGACCGAACATACGTTTTTATAACTGGTTTATAGGACAAATACCAAGGGGCTTACGCCAGGTGGTACATACCATTCAATTTTACAATGCTTCGACTTGTGTCATTCAATATGGATTATCACTGGGCATATACCATGAACAACGCTCGTGTTAGTTAAAACACTACTCTCCATTTCATCATTTTAATTTGAAAGCAGAACCCTCAAGTCGATGGAGAGATGAGTCTTAAACAACGAACAACTACGTCTCATGACCTTAGTGTCTATTCTTTCACGAATTTTATGACATACGTTCTCTATCCCCCGCTTTTTCTTGCTGGACCTATTATGACATATAATGATTTCATGTGGCAGGTTAGTAGTTTTTGTCAATATTCAGTCTTGCGGTTTTGTACTAAGTGAACAATCACTTAGCATTATAGGCCTTCTTTAGTTCCTTCACGGAAATATGTTGGGAGATATCTCATTAGATTTATATGTTGTCTGTTGACGATGGAACTTATTCTACATTTCATGTATGTGGTGGCTATCAAAGACTCAGCCGCTTGGCAAGGAGATACCCCCTTTGAACTTAGCATGATTGGATTCTGGAATCTTATTATTGTGTGGTTAAAGGTAAATCAGGACGTTTCGTCGTTGTTCTCAAAGTAATAAACAAAATACCCTCAGCTTCTTCTTCCTTGGCGATTCTTCCGTCTATGGGCGCTCGCAGATGGTCTGTACCCACCAGAGAACATGATAAGATGTATGGCAAACAACTATTCGACATTGGGTTTTTGGAGGGCTTGGCATCGGAGTTTCAACCTGTGGACTGTAAGGTATTTGTCGCAGTGGTTTTCTTTTATATAGAAGAGGTCTAGAGAATACACAGGTACATTTATATTCCTCTCGGAGGCACCAAGAATTTGCTTGTTTCCACGGCTCTCATTTTCACCTTCGTTGCCCTATGGCATGATTTGACTTTCCGTCTTCTGGCTTGGGGTTGGCTTGTTAGTCTATTTATTATTCCTGAAGTAGCAGCAAAATATGCCGTCCCGTCTTCAAAAGTAAGTATTAGGAGAAATAACTATTAAATGTTGACTAATAATTATGTATCCTTCAGTACGGGAACCGTCCCTGGTATAGGCATATTTGTGCAGTGGGAGCTGTGGGAAATGTCCTTATGATGTTAACTGCGAACCTTGTTGGATTCGTTATTGGTGTTGATGGTATGAAGTATATGATCAGTCAAATTTCTGGAAGTTGGGAGGGATTGCAATTCCTATTTCTGGCCTGTGCATGTCTATTCGTTGGTATCCAGATAATGTTTGAATACAGGTTAGTCCGCTCAATATCCCCCATCATTCTAGCTCATTAACTAACTATTAAACTCAGAGAAGAGGAAATGCGAAATGGAATATTTCGGAGATGTTAGAATCGCTCTTTACCCGCTTTTCCGTCGGACGTACCACATTTGATCGTTCTCCGATCTTTTAATATTCCTCTTTCCCCATGATTTTCGCTGGTACTGTTTATTCCCGAGCATGTTTATACGTCGTTACCCTCCTGTTGTAACTAGTCCATCCAGACCATCTCCCTTTGCATTTATGACTAGAACTTGAGTTTCTTGTATGCGCTCAGAATGTCTTCGCTTAATGAAAAACTCCAAGCGGCGCTCGATTCCCGTCGCCGACGCAACATCCTTCGCCGTCTCCCAGAGTCTAGTTCCGACTCTGAAACCTCACTAGTTGATTTTGTTACAAATGACTATTTATCTTTAACTTCTTCAAAGACTTTGCGCACTCATTTACTCTCTGAACTCAACAAGTCACCTGCCATCTTGGGATCAGGTGGTTCACGACTTTTAGTTAACCCAACATCGCATGAAGAACTTGAAGAGCGTCTTCGTACATTTTTCAGAGCCCCTTCAGCACTTCTCTTCAACAGCGGGTTCGATGCAAATGCAGCTCTGTTCTCGAGTGTGCCCCAAATAGGCGACATCGCAGTCTTCGACGAGTTTATACATGCAAGCGTGCACGATGGTCTACGTGCTTCTCGTCTCGTACAGTCCGGAGGAAACACTGACAATGAAGGGTCCAAAAACCTTTTGTCCTTCTCTCACAACTCTGCTTCTGCACTGCGAAAAGTATTAGAAGACACTTTGGAAAAGCATGCGCGCCGAGAGGAATTACGTGCTGGTACAAGTAGTGTTTTTGTTGCGGTCGAGGCGCTATATAGTATGGACGGGACACTTGCACCCTTACCTGAGATCGTCTCATTACTTGACGAACTCTTCCCTAGAGGAAATGCACACCTCATCGTAGATGAAGCGCACGCTACAGGTCTATACGGACCTTCTGGACGTGGGTTGGTTGCACACTACGGATTGGAGGATAAAGTGTTTGTACGACTGCATACATTCGGCAAGGCACTTGCAAGTAGTGGAGGTGTGTTTCCCCATAACTTTAATTTACCTACTTCTGACGGAAAATATAACAGCGGTAATACTTACCAGTCCTCTGGTGAAGGAGTATCTGCTGAATTATGCGAGATCATTAATTTATACCACTGCCTTGAGTTGTTCTAACATCGTCGCCATCAATTGTTCATTTGATATGCTTCAAAATGGAGTAGCAGATGAAGTAAGAACCCTAGCAATCAAAAATCTGTCCAGTTGTATATGATACTGATTTATTTTATAAGCTCTCGAACTATCTGCAGGTGCTCATCCGTTACACATTAAATAATTTGAAAAGACGGATTGAACCATTTCCACCAAAATTGGTTTCTCTACCACTACATCTCCTCGACTTATCAGATTCCTCACTTCTCTCCCCTATAATACCCATATTAACTTCTGCGCCCCGCCCACTGTCAGCCCACCTAAGGGAACTTGGGCTTAACGCGCGTCCAATAACATGGCCGACGGTACCGAAAGGGAAAGATCGTGTCCGTGTCTGTCTTCATGCTGGGAACACTCAAAACGACATCGATCGATTGATAGGGGGAGTCGAAAGCTGGGCTAAAAAGGAATTCACTGACAGAAAATCAGGCTATAATAGCCTCCCTCGGCTAGAAGCAAAATTATGAACCTTGCGTCTTTAACTAATCGCGCAAGCTCTCTATCTCCTTTGTGCTTGTTTCCAGGTATTCGTCGTATTTGCTCTGGTACATAGCTATAGAGTAGGTCGTTGTATGAATAAAGATATAACTTTGGAATATTAAAGCATGCTTGCCTGGTAACTTCGCCTGAGCCCTTAGAACTGCAACTGACTCCCTATTGTGTGTTATAGCTGCGAGTTGAGCATGCTTTATGGTACCCGAGACGTGAATTACATGAGGTATATATGCTTTCCCCTGTAGTTTTCTTATCAGTGTGACCGCAGCCCAAGCAATACTATGGTGTTCCCGAGCAACTCGTATAATACAAAGATTCGTTGTCGGCGAGTAATACTTCACTAGTCTCAAATAAGTCACAAAACTTCATTATAAAGCTTAAACGACAACTTACCTGTAAGAGACATGCCAACCGCACCCCAGCCTGAGTCCCCAAAGTTGACTATTACGCTCTCCTTTATCGCATTCCATACTTTCTTTTCGTCTAGGGACTCCGAAGGTGCATATGTTGCACTACCATTATTCGTTATAGGGATGAATTCAACAAGAAGCCACCTATTCTAAGAGATGTCATAGTGATTAATAATAGAAATAAGGGGCGTGTTGAATTATAAAGTTTACCTTAAAACGAACCATGTCCGACCAATTGAACAAAAAGTAATCTGACTGGTGAGCAATGATGTATGTAACTTTCGAAATAGGAAATGTTGATCAGGATTATCAAATCATACATAAACATCCAAATCTGTACTTTTAAATTTACTACTCACCTCCATTCGTCTTCGTCAATCCCTTTCTCTTGTCTCCTTATGCTGCAGTGCCCCGAAAATCCTGTCGTGAGGATAAATAATTAAAATCTTACCATGTAATATATTCAATCATCCTCTTCCATCCTTTTGGGTCATTAAAAATGCCTGCTCCTCCTTCCCCTTACGATTCTTGAATTGAGATTTACTTGCGGAATTAAAAAAACGTAAGGATCAAAACACTATAAGCTACCCACCGCGAGACTCGAACTCGCAACCTTCAGATAACAATGCATTTAGAAGTCTGACGTCTTAACCATTAGACTAGGCGGGCGGCAAACACACTTCACTATGTTTGCATTATGTACGCAAATGTTAAATACTGCTCCCGCAAGTACCCTTGAATTCTAACTTTTGTCCTTGTACTAATTGATTCTCGTAGCAGGCTATATGAAAGTATTTTTATTGAGTTCGACTTGAAACAATATCTAAGATCCTTGATAGAAATAGGATATAAGAACATAACTGTATGAATCTTTTCCTTTGCTGATATATTTGCTTATACTTTGCTTGTACAAAATTTGATATACTTCGACCATCTGCTTCTACTTTGATTTTCTTTTCACCTAAGTACTACCCCCTTCAAACTTTAGGTAGCATTCTTGACAATTATCAATCACGATCCTTAGCCGTAAGTTCGTCCATCACCGTCGTCCTTCATAGTACTAACCATCAAACTCTCAAATAAAGACGTTCTTTATACCTGAATCTACACAGCAGCTAGTGTATGAGACTTTCTGTAAAGTCTCTCCCACCAGAGCTCTTGAGTCAAATTTTCATAAGCTGTCTCCCTGAAAATCCGTGCTTCAGTCCACTCTTTTCTCCTCTCTTGTTAACTCAGGTATGTCACTATTGGCGTGTTGTTGCCTTAGAAACCCATGAACTCTGGTCTACTATTATGATTCGAAATCATGCTATGAAACGCCGGGATATACTCTCCCTTCTTGATCTCTGGCTCGAAAGATCCGGAACCAGGCCACTCGACGTTTTCTTGGACATCTATTTTATTGACGATCTAGTTAGCACATTGATTATGCAGGAATTTGCCAAGAGACAAGAGGAGTACCGAACACTCCTGAAACATCTCTCCCCACACCTAGGACGTATACGCAAGGTCCAGGGCTGTATACCGGTTTCTATTGTCCCCGACCTGCGTTTAGAATTGATGGATTCTTTGGAGACACTGGAAATCGTCGGCACACTCGACATTATTTCGTCAGTGCAACCTTTGCACCTTGAGGTATTAAAATTATTGCCCAAGTTGCGAACGGTTTCGTTAGAAAATTTAGGACTCGATCAGTCGCTGCTTAGTCACCAGACCCAGATTACTCGATTAGAACTCTCAAAAATGCGAAATCCGACTTGGATGAGTTGTCGGAGCGCTTATAATATTTTAAAATCTCTTCCAGAGCTACAAACTGTATACCTAGATCTAAATCGCTCCGATGAGCCTGAAGGACCAGATGGTAACAGCGGAAACTTAATGCTTCCTAACCTCCAAGCGTTGTATATAAGTTGGGAAAACTGGCAAGCCTTAATTGACCCCGAACCACTTTTACGTTCTATTTGCGCTCCAAACCTCCGTAAACTAGCCCTTTCGGGTGAGCTGGATAGAATCTCCCACCGATGGGAAGCCTTACGGAATTTTATCGTAAGTAGTAATTATCCCCCTCTAACTCACCTCGCCATATGTGAGACCGGACCTGTGGACTTGTGCCTTGATGACATCTTAAAGTGCACACCAGAGCTTACGCATCTTATCATCGCATATGGCCCAGCATTAGTTTCATTCCTCCGCAAGCTTGAGTGGAATTCTTCGAAACCCGAAGAACAATTGTGCCCCAAATTAAGTGCTTTACACATATGCGATGAGCTGGTCTCTATTGAAGTAATTTGGCCTATTCTTCAAAGCCGTAGAAATACCATAAAAAAGGTAATCAAGTGTCAATGCCTTCACTTTTCCGACGAGGACTGGCTACGTATTAAGAACCTGGGAATAACCGTCTCTCCGCCAATCTCGGGTGATAGCTATCCATTTCCCGACGAATGTTTACCTCGTGAAGTGTTTTTTGATGGTTTATAATTTAGTAGGATCAAGAAAATATATTTATAGTAGAGCTTGTAGTTCTTATTCTTTAGTATTCCCTTGGTAAATTAGCAATTTCGATTCATAAGCGTTTTCATTGAATGATAATTAAGTGTATATACACGATAAATCGAAACCTATTGGCGACAGAAACGTGTTAGTATCCCACAGTGTGGAGTATAAAGTATTGGTATACACGGCAAAACTTTAACTCTTATTTCTCAAACGAGTGTATAGATAACGTATTTGATTCCTTCATGAACATATTGAGCTCCGTTGATATGGAGCATAAATGTTTTACCCGTTACATACGAGGAACAAGGGCAATAATTTACGTATTGTCCAACCGAGTCTAAGAAACTCTAAAACATATTATTAAGGCTTTTCATCTTCTTGAGTACCCTTTGAAAGTACGACCCGGTTCGTAGTTAAAATTCTCTTGTCAACCGTCTCCTGACTCGATGTATCCTTCTCTATCAACCGATGTTCATATAGCATCAAACTTCATATTATAGTGAGCACTAACATAGCAGCTAGCTTGTAACCCGTGTTGGTATCACTTCGAAAAATATCCCACATTCATACGAAGTTGATAATATATACCATCGAAAACATATGAAACAATTGTGTGATCTCACAATCCCAGGTGCTCCTTTTCTCATATATCGTTCCCAACTCGTACATCAGTCATCCTTAAAGTAAACTCGGAACGAAGTAATTCGTGGGTACATAAGATGCTTCCGTTGATTGCTCTCATCTGAAACAACATATTCCGAGGATGCGTTATTCGATTTGGATCGGTTTGTAACACTAACTTGTATATGATTATACAGTTATATACCTTTCAAATTGAAGGCGTTCTCCGATAATTATAACCCATAAACGCGTTTATTCAGAGTCATAACGCAGATTTATATTTCCCGGATTGTGTCCCGGATTCAGATCGATTCTGATCACTGCCCTCCGCTTTTGAATCCATTTACATATCTGAGCAGCTCCGATAAATCAATAGTGTAATTACATACACTGCAGAGACGGTCGATTGATTACCATAAATGAGTCTTCGATCTGCCGTCTTCTGTCATTTATCTTCCGACTCATCCCTGCTCGTACTTTGTTAATATGCCTCCGTTATTTTATAATAATATCTTTTGATATATCTTCATCGCAATTGTCTCAAACGTTTAGAGGGATTATTTCAGTTGAGATTATTTTATCCCAACCGTCATCCCCTACGACTCTCCGCCCTCTTCTCTTCATGATGTTTATCGAGGCTATAGTATCATCACCACGAAGCCTTGTCTTACAACGTCCTGCGCAATGCGCTTACGATGCAAGGAAAGAGGGCCAAATATTGAACTCGGAATCATGATGTTTATGAGTGTCCACTCATCTTCGTCATCAATATTCTACCCAACTGCCAATGATATTGCCATGCGGATCCATTAGTCTCCCATGGTCCCTTTATTGCCTTATGGCATTATTCGTGTGTGTATATATTTCTCCCCTTCTTAGTCCTCCTTTATTGTCCTGATTCCGCTTGAACCACTTCGAAATAAACCATAATTGTAGTTCTTGACAAGGTCCTTGTTTAACGCTCCACAGGCCCTCCCTACTACTCCGCTCATATGTCATCGAAAGGTTGTTGATGTTATTGTCACGAGAACTCGACCTGCCGTCTCACCCGATAATGCTTCTCCTAATATCAGGTTTTGATTATCGATTTCAAAACCTCCAAGATACTCTTTGTTTATGGTTATGGCCCTCGTTATCGTCTATATCGTCTGTGCCTCCTGAGACACTCAACGTTTATTACTACAAAATCCCGTTTCTGAGATAATGTCATTATCTCTGTATGGTCCTTCTCCGTCAGCGGTATTTTAATGTCTAGGTCCTGTTTGATCCTCCCTGATTATTAGTCACCTCCTCTTTCCCTTTGTTCTATTGTCTTTCCTCTTCTTTAGTGTTATCTCCCCGGCTGCGATTTTGAAGACAAAGACATAAGTCTTTCATAAACCGTTATTTATTGACCCGTAAGTCAATGTGCTCATTTTCTTCTTTTCAATATCAACGTCTCTTTATGTTTATCTTTTTGGAATTTCTTTATCTTCTCCTTTATGTCTTTGTCCTTTATATATATCCTCTCCCGGGTCATCTTCTTTTTTTGTTCTTGTAGGTCACCGGTTTGTCGTGTCGTCACCGTCGACCTCGGCTTACAACGTCCTGCACAATGGGCTTACGACGCGAGGATAGAGGTTGGACACTAAACCCATAACCAATTTGTTTCCCATACTCCCCACTCTTTTTATGTTTTAATGTTTTCTCCTTTGTTGTTGTTGCTATTGGTGCTATGACTTTTCTTATCTTTCCATCCTCGACACTGTAAATCGATTGATGTCTTGTTTCTTTGTTCTTTCCCTTTGTTCTTTTTTCCCAAAGGCAGAACAAAGACAAAAGAAAAATAGCCGAGGTGGTTCCGTTCAATAACTCCCCACGTGCTCCTCTAATAGTTCTTGTGCCCCCGTTCAATAGTAAGACTCTAGGAGGAGGGAGATGAGATAGGCTCATGACGGGAGTCTATCAGAGTGAGTGTACATAATAGGAGTAGGAGTAGGGTAAGGGCGAAGGTGGGGGGAGGGTAGGGATAGGAGTGAGTCGAATGTGTCCAACGACCGTCACTCGACGCAACACCCTGAGGCCTGACAAAGGATTCATGAGGAGCACTTACTACTTCTATACGCGCCTACAGTCACACACTGAAAGTATGTAGAAGCTTTCTCTGTGTTTGCCTCCCTAGCTGTTCATCGTTTATCGTTCGTCGTGTCCTCTATCGAGTATGATGGGCGTACATCCGCGGTAAGAGTCGTCAGGGTAGATGGAAGGAAGATGTCAAGTATAACGAAGGACATGGCTAGGGAGGGGGGGGGGCGGGGCGACCTCGATGAAGGGTGATGAGGGGCGATGAGGGTAGGAGGACAAGTTGGTTTGGGGGGCCTCCGGTTGGGCGACAGCCTTTTATACTGTTCAGGTGGTTTTGGCCCGCCACCTCCCATTTTAGGAAATACACGGATTACGAAATCAAAGAAACCCATACTTCGGAGGCTCACAAAGGGATTTGTAATATATAAATATTTGGTTTATCGATTAAAACAATAGCGATGCCAATAAAAAATACAAGATTGTTGCTATTAGATAATGATCGCCTGCCCTTTTCTTGTTCTTTTTGGAGGACTATACGTTTTTGTCCATATTTACACTTGTTTGTATGGTTCGAACACCCTGATCTCATGAAAAGGTAAAAACGAGCCAGCCAAGAGGTGGTCATCAGCCTTATGCTCCTTTAGCAGCTAGCGAATTATATATCAGCACGTTACCAGAAGTTTCAGTATTACTTTTGGACTATGTCCTATCGTTTGAAGCCGATGCATGCCGTCTCATTTTGATATTAGGATAGATATCGTTTAGTAATTCGGTATTTGTCTCAGACCCGCCAGGGATCTACTACTCTGGTAACGTATTGGTTTTTTGATATAATTCGCTAGCTGCTAAAGGAGCATAAGGCTGATGACCACCTCTTGGCTGGCTCGTTTTTACCTTTTCATGAGATCAGGGTGTTCGAACCATACAAACAAGTGTAAATATGGACAAAAACGTATAGTCCTCCAAAAAGAACAAGAAAAGGGCAGGCGATCATTATCTAATAGCAACAATCTTGTATTTTTTATTGGCATCGCTATTGTTTTAATCGATAAACCAAATATTTATATATTACAAATCCCTTTGTGAGCCTCCGAAGTATGGGTTTCTTTGATTTCGTAATCCGTGTATTTCCTAAAATGGGAGGTGGCGGGCCAAAACCACCTGAACAGTATAAAAGGCTGTCGCCCAACCGGAGGCCCCCCAAACCAACTTGTCCTCCTACCCTCATCGCCCCTCATCACCCTTCATCGAGGTCGCCCCGCCCCCCCCCCTCCCTAGCCATGTCCTTCGTTATACTTGACATCTTCCTTCCATCTACCCTGACGACTCTTACCGCGGATGTACGCCCATCATACTCGATAGAGGACACGACGAACGATAAACGATGAACAGCTAGGGAGGCAAACACAGAGAAAGCTTCTACATACTTTCAGTGTGTGACTGTAGGCGCGTATAGAAGTAGTAAGTGCTCCTCATGAATCCTTTGTCAGGCCTCAGGGTGTTGCGTCGAGTGACGGTCGTTGGACACATTCGACTCACTCCTATCCCTACCCTCCCCCCCACCTTCGCCCTTACCCTACTCCTACTCCTATTATGTACACTCACTCTGATAGACTCCCGTCATGAGCCTATCTCATCTCCCTCCTCCTAGAGTCTTACTATTGAACGGGGGCACAAGAACTATTAGAGGAGCACGTGGGGAGTTATTGAACGGAACCACCTCGGCTATTTTTCTTTTGTCTTTGTTCTGCCTTTGGGAAAAAAGAACAAAGGGAAAGAACAAAGAAACAAGACATCAATCGATTTACAGTATCGAGAATGGAAAGATTAGAAAAGTCATAGCGCCAATGGCAACAACAACAAAGGAGAAAACATTAAAACATAAAAAGAGTGGGGAGTATGGGAAACATATTGGTTATGGGTTTAGTGTCCAACCTCTATCCTCGCGTCGTAAGCCCATTGTGCAGGACGTTGTAAGCCGAGGTCGACGGTGACGACACGACAAACCGGTGACCTACAAGAACAAAAAAAGATGATGACCCGGGAGAGGATATATATAAAGGACAATGACATAAAGGAGAAGATAAAGAAATTCCAAAAAGATAAACATAAGGAGACGTTGATAATGAAAAGAAGAAATTGGGCACATTGACTTACGGGTCAATAACTAGAGGTTTATGAAAGACTTATGTCCTTGTCCTCAAAATCGCTGACCCGGGGAGATAACACTAAAGAAGAGGAAAGACAATAGAACAAGGGGAGAGAGGAGGTGACTAATAAACAGGGAGGATCAAACAGGGCCTAGACATTAAAATACCGCTGACGGAGAAGGACCATATAGAGATAATGACATTATCTCAGGAATGGGATTTTATAGTGATAAGCGTTGAGTGTCTCAGGAGGCAAAGACGATAATGGAGACTATAACCGTAAACAAAGGGTATCCTGGAGGTTTTGAAACCGATGATCAAAGCCTGATATTAGGAGAAGCATCATCGGATGAGATGACGACGACAAGTCGAGTTCTCATGACAATAATATCAACAACCTTTTAATGACATATGGGCGGAGTAGTAGGGAGGGCCTATGGAGCGTTAAACAAGGACCTTGTCAAGAACTACAATTATGGTTTATTTCGAAGTGGTTCAAGCGGAATCAGGACAATAAAGGGGGACTAAGAAGGGGAGAAATATATACTCATACGAATGATGCCATAAGGCAATAAAGGGACCATAGGAGACTAATGGATCCGCATGGCAATATCATTGGCAGTTGGGTAGAATATTGATGACGAAGATGGGTGGACACTCATAAACATGATGGTTCCGAGTTCAATATCTGCATCGTAAGCGCATTGCGCAGGACGTTGTAAGAGAATGTTTCGTGGTGATGGTACTATAGCCCCGATAAACATCATGAAGAGGGCGGAGGGTCGTAGGGGACGATAGTTGGGGTAAAATACTCTCAACCAAAATAATCTCTCTAAATGTTTGGGACAATTGCGACGAAGATATATCAAAAGATATTATTATAAAATATCGGAGGCATATTAAACAAGTACGAGCAGGGATGAGTCGGAAGATAAATGACAGAAGACAGCAGATCGAAGACTCACTTATGGTAATCAATCGACCGTCTCTGCAGTGTATGTCATTACACTATTGATTTATCGGAGCTGCTCAGATATGTAAATGGATTCAAAAGCGGAGGGCGGTGATCAGAATGGATCTGAATCCGGGACACAACTCAGGAAATATAAATCTGCTTTATGACTCTGGATAAACGTGTTTATGGGTTATAATTATCGGAGAACGCCTTCAATTTGAAAGGTATATAACTGTATAATTATATACAAGTTAGTGTTGCAAACCGATCCAAATCGAATACCGCATCCTCGGAATATGTTGTTTCAGATGAGAGTAATCAACGGAAGCATCTTATGTACCCACAAATTACTTCGTTCTGAGTTTACTTTAAGGATGACTGATGTACGACTTGGGCACGATATATGAGAAAAGGAGCACCTGGGATCGTGAGAACACAGAATTGTTTCATATGTTTTCGATGGTATATACTAGCCGCTTCGTATGAATGTGGGATATTTTTCGAAGTGATACCAACACGGGTTACAAGCTATCTTTACGACTGTTTTGTATGGTACTCACTATAATATGAAGTTTGCTGCTATATGAACATCGGTTGATAGAGAAGGATATAATTGAGTCAGGAGACAGTTGACAAGAGAATTTTAACTACGAACCGGGTCGTACAAAGGGTACTTATCGACTTGAGGATAACGTGTCTCTACAATACATACTCCCATCAGTTTAAAGTTTTAAATGCTAGCAATAATGTTAGGAGTCTCAGAACCCCAAGACCTTTGATAAAAAGGGTGTCCGAGTACTCTAAATAACGCAGAGCTATAGCTTGTAGAACGTAGTAAATATAGCACCAGCATGTACGGAGCTGTATACGCAAAGAAGAAAAAGACTCGACGGTTACAATACAAAAACACTTATATAAGAGACGAACCGACGTTTGTTAAAAATCCCGCTTTTAATACAAATAATTAACCAGCACAAATTTGTATCTATACGAAACGGGAGCTTGAAATATGTAAAACAGCTTACTGCGCAAGATATACATTTGATACGGTGCATTTAAAATCTCTAATAAATGTCATTTTTGGCGACAGAGCTAAAAGGTTTGAGGTATTAGAGAAGTCAACGGGCGATTGATTTTCAATCTACACGTAACTCGGGCGCCGGAAACATACAAACTAGCTAAAAACGACTTTAAAAATAATACTGACACCATATTCTTTAAACCCAAGCATACGAGCGCACTATATAATAGGGCACAATAAAACCTCAAAATCTTCGTGCTTCTAGACCTATGATCACGTTCCCTATACAAAATTTGTCTTCTCTGTTTACCCGAGAGAAATGTTTCATCCTTCACGGAAAGTGCTTTTAGCCTAACTGTATACACCATTTAATACAATAGGCTCGACTCGCTAAGTTTGATATCATGAATACAGCTTCTTGCGTACTAACTTGTAAAAACAAATCCGCAGCTTCTCGGCCACCACCGAAGTCTTGCAGTGAGTTCATTCGGACCCTAAACCAGATTTTCAACTATTCTATGTTGCATTTACATCATAGTCTAAGATCATATGACTATCTCCTTTTTTTTAAAAAAAAATAAATTCGTTTCTCTTTACGTAGTCATAATTTATGACCCAAAAATAAAACAGTATTTGGAGTATCAGTAGATAGATAATCCTTACTAGAAATCAAGTTGTATCTCGGACATTTGTTGATAACATTACAAGCTTAGCTCTTAAACCTATACGCCCACATAATGGCTAGCCGACGCTTGAGCCCTTTTTCTACGGCTATGACATATTCTATGTCGGTCCAGCTCCCTCATTGCTCAGCGGGTTCCGAGAACAAAATATTTGCTGCGCCGCAGCTATAGCGCCTTTCGAGACCAAAATAACCCATCGCTTCGTCCAATATACTATCAGATTAGATGTTATTCTAAGAATAGAATAAAAATAAAACATATCCGAAAGCCCTATAAAAACTCCAGCAAAACAGAGTAAGATCTCCAACCAGGTCCTCTCCTCATCAAATAGCACTTCACTCTCTAAACAATAGTCATGCTCTTCAAGCAAGTAGTCCTTTTGGCTGTCCTCGCATCAGCATTTGCTGCACCCGTATGTTAAACTACTAACATTATCAACTAAAATTCTGTATTAATCTCTCTTATAGATGCCAAATGCTGATCAACCAAACGGAGTTCAACCTGGTGGTCCAAACATTCCTGCAGGTTCCCCAGTCCCTCCGGTCACAACTCCTGCTCCAGATGCCCCACACAACAAGAGGGATGGTCAGCCGAAGCCTGCTCCTCCAGCGTCTTCCCCAGTCCCGGCTCCTCCGGCAGATCAGAAACCTCATGCTCGCCGTGATGACAAAGGCACCCCACCCCCACCCCCAGTTTCTTCTCCGGCTCCGGCTCCGGTCGCACCTCATAGGAAGCGTGATGACAAGAAACCTGTCCCACCTCCTTCGCCGTCTCCAATCCCTCCTCACCCACAAAAGAGGGATGACAAGGCGGCTCAGCCTCCACCACCTCCAGTGTCATCTCCGGCACCTGCCCCGCCTCATGTTAAGAGAGATGGACAGGCCCCTCCCCCTCCACCGACGGGATCACCAATTCCACCGCCACCTCAGGTGAAGCGTGATGACAAGGGAGTTCCACCTCCACCTTTCACTTCTCCGGTTCCTCAACCACCTCCAGTGAAGCGTGATGATAAGGACAAGCCTGTTCCTCCTCCACCAGCTACCTCCCCCGTTCCTCAGCTCCCTCACGGAAAACGGGATGACAAGAAGGATAAACCTGCTCCCCCTCCAGTCACATCTCCTGCTCCTCTCCCTCCTCACGCAAAGAGGGATGAGAAGAAGGATGGTCCTGTTCCTCCCCCTCCAGTTACTTCTCCTGTCCCACAGCCCCCTCACGCAAAGAGAGACGACAAGAAAGACGGACAGGCCCCTCCTCCTCCTCCTCCCGTAACTTCCCCGGCTCCCCAGCCTCCTCATGCAAAGCGTGACGATAAGAACAAGCCAGTTCCTCCTCCAGCTACATCTCCTATTCCACAACCTCCCCACGCTAAGCGGGACAACAAGAAAGACGGTCAGGCTCCCCCTCCCCCTCCTGTCACTTCTCCAGTTCCACAACCTCCCCATGCAAAGCGTGATGACAAGAAGGATGGACCTGCTCCTCCCCCTCCAGCTACCTCTCCGGCTCCACAGCCCCCTCACTCAAAGAGAGACGACAAGAAGAATGGTCAGGTCCCCCCTCCAGTATCTTCCCCAGTCCCTCCTCCCAAGGATAATGCTCCAAACCATGCCTAAACTAATCTTGAGCCTTATTCATGTTCAAGTCGATACCTTAAATTCTACTAGTTGATACCTTCGCTCGTTTAATATTATCCCTTTTCTCTTATAAAATGGACATTTAAATATATCTAGCTCCTGTTCACTCGTTTTTATACCTTGGATTTGGAATATTATATACTTTTGCTTGAATACGAACCATTTCCGGTGCAGTTCTCAGTCAGGATTACGTAATCATGTCCGAGAGGGACCATCTTGATTAAATGCTTAATTACCAGCTAGTAGTAGGCACCCATAAACCATGGCACCCAAACACCAGGCTGTCCTTCCACATGCACTCAAAGTGCCAGGTCTTGTCAAACTCAGTGGGAAAAGAGTTGTATTGGCTTCAGCGAGTCCTCGGAGGAAGGAGATACTAGCGACCTTCGTGCGTGATCCCTAAAGCTGGAATGCTGTTCCAATGAAAGAATGCTTATTCTGAGCAACTTTTGTCTCAACGGCGTACTCTTATGCCTCAATTATACTACCATAACTTTGTGTGAACCCGCGAACTCTAACACTGATGTCGTGTATCATGTCTTGATCTACAAAGGGCTTGGAGCCAGAGATAGTACCATCCACGTTTGACGAGACTCTCCCTCAGAGCTCGTTTGAAGATATACACGAATATCCTGTTGCTACTGCTTCTCAGAAGGCGGTTGAGGTATATGAACGATTAGTAGTACGTCCCTCAGCTTTCTCCGTAACTCTTATTGTGAATCCTAACTTGTCCTCCGCATTTAACTAAATAATAAAGGCACAAAACCCAGACGATCCGCCAGATCTCGTCATCGGAGGTAAGCTCTCATCCCCAACAACAGCACTCAACTCTTCCTACCATTCTCTTACCACTACTAATAGTACTACTCTATCTTTCTTTCAAAGCCGATACCGTCGTTCTAACCCACATCCTACCCGCCCACTCCGGTATCGACAGTTCACTCCTCCCACAAGAACGCCCGGAGATCCTCGAGAAACCAACTTCAAAAGCAGACAACTTACGAATGCTACTTGACCTCAATGGGTCCGCCTGCGAAGTTGTAACGGGTGTCTCACTGGGTACGTTCAACCCTTCCCCTCGTTAATAATAGTAAAGATCCCAACTTCCTTTCCGTATTCTCACACGTACCCCCCCCCCCCTTTTTATAAATCTAGTCTACCCAATCCTCCACGCACCTGGCTACCAAATAAAGTACGTATACGAAACATAACATAATACCCCACCTTTCCTTCCACCACAAACCACTCTTTAACTCGAATCACACACCCGTTCCCTTTACCAGATCAATAGACGAACGTACCATAGTCCACTTCGCCGAATGCCCCGAACACCTCCTCACAGCCTATGCCGACAGCGGCGAGGGAATCGACCGCGCAGGCGGATTCGCCATACAAGGTCTCGGCGGGATGCTAATCCGTAAAGTCGACGGAGACTATAATAACGTCGTAGGCTTCCCAGCCGCGTCGTTTTTCAAGTATCTTGATATTCTCGTCGAAGATGAGGATGATTTCTTGGAGGTCTGAGGTCTAAGTCCACAATATGGCTGTTGAATCCTGGACGGCGATGTGGGGTAGCATATTATGCACGCACGTAGAATCCGTTTCTTTTTACTCATTCTTAAGGACTATTCCTGTAAAATTGCTTTTCCTTATTCGCTCTATTCCCATACATCCCAATTCTCAAATCAAATAAAACGCACATTCAATATCCCTTATATCCCCTTGTCCAATTATTATATATATTATACACATCAACACCTCAGCACCTCAACCTTACTCTCACACAAAACGATGCAAAAAAAAAAGGAATAAAAAAAATCAGAAAGAAAGAAACCAATATATTTACTATATTATCCACCCCTACCCTCTTCTACCTCTCAAACTAGTCTTTTTTCTTATCTTCCTTTCCACTAACCTTCCTAGGCGGCGGTCCCTGTCCCACACCAGCCGGAGAATGCGGCCCAAACCCAAACCCAGGTCCCGCCAAAGGTGAATTAGGTAACGGGAACGGGAAAGGACTAGCAGGCGTCGACCTCAACCCCGCCCCCGCCCCAGCTGGATTCGGCGACGAAGGGAACCCACCCGCAGACAAAGGAGAGTACGGACCCGCACTAGCCGGGTTCGGAGTCGGAGGTAACAACCCCCCTTGTTGCTGCTGCATCGCAAAGCTCTGAGACCCAGCCACAGCAGCAGAACCCATCCCAAATCCATAAGGCTGTCTCCCATAGGGGTGCGCCGAGTTAGGAACAGAAGACGCAGTGGGGGAGTATACGCCCGGATTCGGCGAATTCGCATAGCTCGCATACGGTGAAGACGTATTATTATAACTATCCTGTCTCAACCCAGCAGCAGGCCTCGACCTCAAATCTCCTCCTCCCCACTTCCTTCTCGTCTGCGCACCCGAAGCTTCAGCCGCAACGATTCCAGCTTGCTTATCCGCACCAGATACGACGTCTATCGCTTTAGCTGAAATCCGGAACGCCCAGCCCGCGCAGCACCATACGCCTCCGACTACTCCGACTACCCGGATGAGGAATTGGACGAAGGTCGTTGTTCTTTGGTGGATGATCATGTTTATAGGCTCGAGATCGAATTTGAAGAATATACCGGGAGTGCCTTCGCTGTGCTCAAGGACGCGTTTGTAGTGGGTAACGCTATATTGGTTCGTGTGCAGAGGCTTTGTGCCGGGAGAAATGTAAGTAGTCGGGACGACCGAAAGATAATATTGGTACGCGACGAAAGCTGTGAAAGACTATTCAGGATCACCGTGTAGATATGTATAATTGCTTGACTTACGATCGTAAGTGAGCTCGAATGTATTCTTCAGAGGTTGGGTCATATCCGGAAAATAAGGTCCAAAAGAGAAATCAGTTATTACATGAGATAAATTCATTTCTGAGAGCATGATCAGCAGCTTGTTAATAAGTTATTCGCGGGTGATTGTCACTCACTAGAGTGGTCAACGTGTTCAATACTGCGATATCCATGACCGGCAGTTGTGATGTGCAAGTTCGCTGAGTTAGAAGTTAGTCACTTAGTTTTGCTTCTCCATGGTTACCAAGACGTGCGTACCAGTAACTTTTTTGACTTCCATACTTCCATATAGCCTACAAGCCGATCCATCTGCTTTGTAGTTATAAGTAGGTCTAAATTTATCTTTATTTCTCCTGAAGAGAATGTCGAAGAAACCTCGGGTTGAGCGCGACTGCGCCACGGCTTGTCGGGCATCGAGAGAACTGGTGTGGGCTCTAAATAGAAGTGGCCAATAAGTCGTAATGCTCTGTGGCGATAGTCATTTGGGCTTACTGTAAGGACCGGGCTTGAGTTATGTCGAAAAGAGTCTGATGATTTCCGAGTTAATGTGATAGTAGTATATGCTTGCTAACCAGCTGGCTCACCCCATCTCTCCTGAATCCGTCACTTAGATATAGTCTATCCCCGACAGCATCACGTAAGTCCACGCTCAGATCTGGTTGTAATTGTCAGTTCGCGATGTCATTTTACTATATTAATAAATTTATGAATGCACTTACACCGACAAGGCATGTTCACGACCAAGTCGATATTTACATTCATGAAACTCTTTTCATTTTTATCAATTCCAAAGGCATAAGTAGGCCAGCCCCAGATGAATTCAGCAATATCATTTACGACAAGCAAGAAAGAGACGACGGCGACTAGAATGGTAAGGATACCCCTCCCGCCTGAGCGTGTTTTGTAGGTGGAAGGTAGCTTAGGAAACGCATCAAACTGGTTGAGAGAAGCAGGGGCAACCTTGTCGAGTTTGTCGAGAATAGATTCCTCTGTAGGCGATGAGGGCGACATGACTGCCTAGGAAAGCCTACAGGGGAAAGGGAGAGAGCAAAGGAGGAGGCAGAGGAGTAAAGTTGCTGGCAGAGCGGACTTGGTCCAGTTACACGACGTGTCACATCCCGCGCCTCGGACTCGGTATATATCTCATTTATTTTGCCATGTGGCACCGGAACACTTCATATTATTATTAATTTACATCTGTTTTATCTTCCCTTGCTAGGCACACATTTGTCGGAATTAGTTATAACTGACCTCATACAACACTACGAATGGTACTTTGCCAGTAATAAATAACCCTTATTTTTAAAATACATAAATATCCAAATCCGGGGATGGATCTTGATAAGGCACTTGCCTAAAATGGGCCCGACGCGACTCCGAGGTATATCCATTCACAACGCGCCTCCGGTCCACATTGTCTCTTTCTTTCAAACCACGTCTATACTCTTATTCATGTAACTGCTTCTATCCCAATGGCAGAACAACCACAAGAACAATCAATGCCAACATGGACAACTATGTCCGAACAAGCTGATCCTTTACCAGGGCCCACAACACTAGCTACACACACCCGTGGTCCACGCTATTCCCGCTCTCGTTCGTCTCGTTCAAACACAAACTCAAATGCAAACTCTGCTGCAAGCTCAAGGTCTGTATCAAGGTCCAGAGTAGAGTCAAATCCATTGAATGATCATGTGAATCTGGTTGGCGGTGGTGATGAATTGGACCAAACCACAAACGACCTTGGAACGGAATTAGATGTCGAAATACCAGACAATATGGATGTGGATGATAATGCGTATGATGATGAGGATGAAGATGCAGAAGGAGAGGACTACATCTTTGATGACGGCGAAGAACGCGAAGAACACGCAAACTCGCCTCGACCACCGCTTTCTCTTCCTGGTGAAGTACACAGCACTGAAGGCGTCTCCCAGTCAGAACACAGCACTACTATTAACGATGACGCCGGTTCTAGGAGCCTGTTAACAGATCTTATACAATGCCGCACTTCGATAACTGATAATGTAGTCAGCAATAACACACATTCTCCTATACATCTACCTGTTGACCCAGGCTCATCAACCCAGCCGGCGTATACCCATAATCGTAGTAATTCATCATCCAGCTCGCACAAGATGCACTTAGATTCCATTTTGTCACCTACCACTCCACATTCGAATAGCAGAGGGAACTCAGGACATAATTCGTCTCAAAACAAGTATGATGTCAACGACATTGGCTCTTCTATGGCTGGTGCCGACATTATTGAGTTATATGACACACCATCGTCTCTTGGGAAGCGGCGTGCTAATACTTTTATCAGCGACGGCAATAATGAAATAGCTTCCTTTGACTTAACTCAAGACACACCGGATGTTCAAATCCTGGACCACAAGGGGAAAAGTAGTAATTCCCAAGACAGATTCGATTATCTCGACCTAGTGGACGATGTAGATTCCTCTTATGTACAGGCATCATCGCAAGAAAAAAAGGGTAAAGGGAAAGAAAAAGAGGAAGAACCTCCTTTTTCTATGGTAGAATTCGGAGAAGGCTCGTCTGGAGGGAAGAAACGGCGTATTGAAATTGACGACACAAAGTTTGATAATAGTCTACTCCCAAAGGGCCCCGAAGAAGAAGAAGGAGAAGAATCATGGTCCTTACGAGACGTACCAACCACACATGATTTTCACACCATTGATCCATCGACTATCGCTGGTCCGTCCACTCTTCCGTACCCCTCAGAGAGTCACTCCCCCGATAAGTCCTCGCCCTCGCGTAAAAAAAAAAGACACGATGCGCGTGTGAAATCGAAATCGAAATCATCGAGTCCACATCGGAATGTCATTTCACTCTTAAGCTCCCCGACTATCCCTTCATCACCTATTAATATCTACCACCGCCAACCTGAATCTGCCACTCTTGACGATGTTATTGATCTTGTCTCACCTGTGAGATCGAGCCACCCAATAGAGATTCTTCCTTCGCCTCCTGCTACGAATAATAAACGAGCAATGATTACATCAACAACTACGGGTTCGTCATCGTCATCGGCGGCGTCATCAGCAGCGGTGGCAGTGACAACGCCAACAACAACTACAACAGTAACAACAACTACTACTACAACTACTGCAGCAGCGACTACGGCAGCGGCGGCATCAAGCCAAGTCCAGACAACACCACCCAAACCCAAACAGCCTATCCACACCTCCCAACCCATCTCGGAATTCTGCTGCCCAATTTGTTTTTGCTCGCCGACGAACGCGACGCTCACGCTCTGCGGACACGTATTCTGTGGCCCGTGTTTATTCGCGGCTGTACGCGCTGCACCCCAGTCGAATGTTTATCAGCCGGCTGGTACGCCGCCAAAGTATGTAAAACGCGCTCCTGTTTTTTTTTTGTTGTTTTCCGATTCTAGATCTTTGTTTTTTTGTTTTCATCTTTATTCTTTATTTATTTCCCGTTTTTTCTATTCTCATCCTTATCCTTATTCTTATCCTTATTCTTTCTTCCTAAGCGTATCCCTTCTTTTAACTGACAACGTTCACTCCCTTTTTTAGGTGTCCTGTATGCCGAGCACCTATGACAGGGTGGGATGGACGAGGGGAGGGGTTATTGGGCTTAAGATGCGAACGATTATCTCGATTTAGGTCTTTGGTCTTTTTAGTCTTTGGGTCTCTAGTCTCTTGGATCTGCGTTGAGGGGTTGGATTAGAGGAGGGAAGTGGGGTTGATTAATGGACTACTATAGGCTATGGTCATTCAATCATTCAATCATATGTATAGTACACAGTACACAATTCACTATATTTTGTATCTCAAGTACATTTCTTTTTTTTTTGTCTTAACTATATATCTTACATTACACTACATTCCGATACGTGAATGTGTATTTTATTGTTCTTTCTCGGTATATGTATTTCTTGCTCGGTATGTGTATGTCTTTCTCTCTAATATATATTACTCAAATATCATTATATCATATCACTGAAGTACTTATACGCACACGTTTTCTTATTATATTGTATTTATGCTAGGCTATACCACACCGACTCGTATTTAATGGTACACTTTCTTTTCTTGGTATGTATGCATGATGAACTTAAACTTCAAAACCGTCTTCGAAGTAAGTAAGTATCAAAGTATCAAAGTATCTCACTCACTCACGAATATAGATATGCTATGCTACATCCACTAGACCAGACCAGTATCGTTCACGAAGAATGAAGATCATCAAACTAGCGTTCTCGTTCTGACATTTCACGTTAAAGTTAATGTTAATTAATATTGCGATTTACATTACTACATTCCCTTCCCTTCACCCGAGACTCTCGACACTCCGTCCGTCATACATACGAGGGTACAATAAAAAGCGAATCAAATCATCCCGCATACAGCTAAACTCTATAGTCCAACCCCAAACTCAAAAGTCAAAAGTCAGAACTCAAAATCCCAGAATTCAAAACCCAGAACTCTAAATCCGTTCTCCTATTCATACACCCCATTCTTTTAAATTCTACACAAATCTATTCTACACCCCACTCATAATCACTCTCAACCACCCCCACCCCACCCCATTCCGCCCCGCCCCGCCCCACCCCATTCCAAACCACTCCACTCAACCACCTAACACCTAACTCCCACCCTCAAAAACCACCTCCCCCCTCCTCTCCCAAAACTCCTCCCCAATAAGGTCCTCATGCAAAACTACAACCCCTGCCTTTCCCTTCCCCCTCGCCTTCTCCTTCTCCTCTTTCTTCCTCCGAATCTTTTCTAATTTCTTCTCTCGGGCCCGAGCTCTTTTACGAGATTCTTCGGAGTCTTCGTTTTCTTTACTGTTACTATTATCATTTTCAGGATCGTTGTTTTCCGTCGTCAAGTCCCCTTGGGTTGGTTCCCGTGACCGTCCTTGGACCGGCTGCTCATCTTTTCTTTCCTCTTGAGACGAGATATCTTCCTTCTCCAAAGCTTGAGTCTCCGACGGTGTAGTTATTTGGAGTTGAGGTTGAAGCTCTAACGCCTCCGGAAGGGTCTAGTCAAAAGAATTCACAATCCGAAATTAGCAAAAGAAATATGAATTTAAAAAATTCGTTCATAAATAGAGTAAGAACCCCCCCCCCCCCCAAAGAGTAGAACGAAGAGTAAAAAGGACGGATGAACAGAAGGAATTATTCCCACTCACCTCACGGACGAGTATGCTCCCCTTCCGATACCGTGCGGGTAACGTATTATAGTTGATCCCGAATCGAGAAAAGAGTATCTCGTGTTTTTGACTAGATACTGTACCCTGTTAGGTTAATCAACGAAATACAGACATTAGAGATCAAGTTAGGGAGATGCAGTCTTGGGTAATAAGTTTTAAACTCACCCGAAGGGTTGCGTGCGCTTCGGTGGTGGTTTGGCCACCTTGTTGGACTAGAGCCCAGAATACGGTGTTGTATAAATTATTTATGTGAGCTAACGTAGTCGAGATCAGTATCGTATATAGTTACTACGTTGTGAAAGAAACGGATAACATACTATCCACCTGTCTCCATCTAAAGTAATCCTTGACTTCTTTCTCTGTGGGATAGCATACAATGCGACCGTCAAATGTCGGGGGATAAAGAAGGGTCGTAGTCGTGCTAGAAAGGTTAAATTGATCCCCCTCTTCTTCTTTATTCTTATC
Source organism: Pyrrhoderma noxium (assembly GCA_002287475.2). Lineage (NCBI taxonomy): Eukaryota > Fungi > Basidiomycota > Agaricomycetes > Hymenochaetales > Hymenochaetaceae > Pyrrhoderma > Pyrrhoderma noxium. Next base: position 1,455,536 of record CM008258.1, on the reverse strand, counting down.
CGGATCCAAGTGAAGGGAAGGAGGGGAAGAAGAGAAGAATTTTGGCCAGAGGAAGATGTAAGAAGCAGTGAAAAGCGAGACTATGGAAGTTACGATTTTGGATTGACGCCTCGTGTAAAGGGCAGCGGAACGACGGAGAAGGAAGCTGAGATACGAGAATGGGTGGGTAAATATATGCGCATACACACGAGCGAGCGAATGTCCAGTGGGGGAGAAGGGTGATGATGATGAAATATGACGTACGAGTACTCGTCTGACTCCCCGAAAGCGAGTACGATGTCAGGAAATTCTTCCATGACTGCCTTGGCAGCTGCGTCCATTAATCGGAGACCACGTTCATCGTTTGGTTTTTGAAATTCATGCAAGGAAGTGAACCTGGGCTTGACAGTGGTCAACATGCGATCCCACACACAGAAATACATTGCAGAGTGGGACTTACCGGTGAAAAGCGTGACCATCTATTCTACAGACAAGGAAGGTGTTTGGCAACAAGGAATCCGGCTGCTCAAAAGACTTTACATATGCGTATTTTGAACCCGCCATTTTTGAATTGGATTGGATTGGAAGACGGAAAGTGAACGGGGACGGCGGCCACCAGGGTGAGTGGGGATATGCCACCACGTGACATTTTGGGGATTGAGCAGCAACTAGTGAATGATTTAATTATTATTATTATTGGCGTTGTCTCTCCCGCTGCCTGCGTGTGTCTGAGAGCGTGACAACTCACGGCCTGACATAAACCAAACTGGGTGATCTCCAACACGCAAGCTCTCTCTCATCCCTCTTCTTCTTCTTCTTTCATCCACCATCTCAACCACTTGCACCTCGCCCACTCGCTAGCTGTTGCTCATCACGCACACTCACACACACGCATCAACACTCGCCACTTCATCTATTACATCACTTAACCCATAACCTCCGTGTATCACCCTTTGCCTCCTCCCTTGGCAACTACCCCCTCTCCTCCCCCTAGTGTAATCAGTCAAATCCAATTTAGCTATCGTAGAATACCAAATGAGCAATCTCTCTTCCTTCTATCATCGCCGCCGTCTCGGCCGTGCTCCCTCTCCACCAACATGGCTCTGGTACGAGCAAATTCCCTTTGATCACCTCCAGGACTCCGACTCCGACATGTCAGGCGACTCTATCTCCGCCGACGAAGATGACGATGATGACGAGCATGACGACGATAATGAAGCCGACGAGGGCAGTGACGTCGATGCTCATCACTCTCCAGAGGATAACATCAAGCCTGTGACTCGGAATGGAAACAAGGACAGGGGGAATAACAGTAATAATATTAACAACAGAGAAGAATCCTGTGAAAGTGACCTCTCCGAAGAGGAAGTAGATACTAGAGACGACAAGACGAACACTGTTCGCATCAGTAGTAGAAAGAGGGGGACAGGCAGGACTGGGGATGATGAGAACAACTCGGGAAATAACAACGATATTGAATTGTGCTCTGAGGACGACGAGGAGTACGTCCCCACCGGCTCAGGAGTGGAAGCGAAAGTAAAGTCTCAGTCGAAGAAGGATGTCAAAGGCAAGCAGCGGGCTGTCGAACCCATCTCCTTCAATGACTCCATCAGCACCATCGGGAAACCAAAGGGGGTTCATAAGAAATCGAACTCACAGTCAAAGACACCGGAGTCGACAAGAACTAGCAGCAGATCTAATAAATCTCATAGTTCTAGACGCCGAAGGAGAGAGGAGGAGCTGAGTGCCATCCCTCTCCGTCCTATTCTGACTATTCAGAAGAGTCAAGGTTTCGTTTGGAACCAAGACCTCATTGTACCACCATACATCAAGGAACGATGTCAGTCTCCGTTTCTCTCTCTCTATAATATTCTGCCCTTTGCTGACGTATCTCTCTCCTTTCTCTCTTTCTCAATCACCACGGCGGCTGTCCGTTTTTTGGTCCCGTCTATTTATAATGTGTTCACATCATTCAATGATACAACCGGGCTTCTATTAATGAAACAGACATTGCTTCGACTTCGCCACCATCTTCCACACCCGGTTCATCGTACAATTGCAACTCTTATAATTGTTACGGTCAGAACGACTATGACCTCGACGTGGTTGAGATACACGTCAAGCAGGGCGAGTATGCACACATTATTTCTTAACTCTTTTCATTTTCGTCCCCGCCTCGCTGCATACAAGTCATAATTATCACACACCCTTCACACCCCCTGAATTTGACTCATATAACATACACGCTTCGTAACTTCCTTGTCCCCCATCACCCCAACCGAGGGGACCTACGACGATAATAGTAATAGTTAGTTTAAACAATAGTAGTAGTACCTCCGGTTCGGCCCGAAGCCCCCGGTTTACTATATTAGGCAGTCTGTCTATTATTTCCGTTTGGTCTTTTCTCCAATACCTCTTCTTCGATGACTTTTCATAACTTACCTCTCTCCTTTTGCATTTTTCTCCCTCCTCTCTCTCTCTCTTTCCTTTTTTTTTTTTTTTTGCTGTTTATACTCTCTCTCTCTCTCTCTCTCTCTCTCCTTTGTTCTCCTAGTTGCTGTCTCTGTTTCCTCTCTCATCAAATTTCCGTAATCTCTTTGTGTTTGTTTGTGTCTCTCTCTCCGTTTTTCCTTTCAACTCATAGCTTCTGTGTAAATGAAACGTCTAATAAACTCGAATATAACATCTCAACTCTCAACCAGGCTTCGGTAATTAGGTATGGTATGGTATATATGTACGTTATTGTATATGTATTATTTAAGAAGAGTGTATATGTATGTATTATTTAAGAAGAGATCCGGTAACTGGTTGTGATTAAAATAACGAACTAATATGACGAGAACGTCTTTATCCTCCGCCCCATTTCCCTTCTAGATCTTCGTTCCTGTGACATGCAGTACTCGCGTGTGTGCTTGGCTGCGTTTTTCTTAGTCTTGCTTAACCGTTTATAATTTTATGTATTCTATATTCTATAGTATACTCCACATTCTACACTCCACCCGACCATCGACCACTGACCACCGGTGCCCATATAATCCAGCCTCGTTCTTGTTCTTGTATGAAAGGGTTTACTTAGGTCTAGAACCCGGATCGTTTCTTAGATCTGTTAGATTTGGATTCACTTGTCATTAATACCGTCGCCGCTGCTACTACTACTACTGCTACTATTACTTGCTATTGCTGTTACGGCCACAATCTGGACGTGGGCCACTCTACAAGTATACCAAGCCCACGACGAGCGTCCGGGATCTAAACTTCATTTTATATAATAACCACTCATATATACGCATGCGCGTCTGCGTAATAAATGTCTCATATCGGCGCATCTAGACATCTAGACGTCTGTATATTTGTATATGTTTGTGTGTATCGACCGTTTTGTACATCTCTACATCTCTACTTCTTACGATCACTTATCCTTATCCAATCATATACATGTCTAATCCTGATTCCGGATTCTAGATTCCAATGTTATTAGTATTATGACAATATTTTCGTTATTGTTATTGTTATTATTCATAACAACGATCAAAACACTAACCAAGACGCAAAAAAAAAGACCAAAGACGCCAAATATCCAATAACAAACGTCGAACACCGAGACAGACTAACGAATAACAAGAAAAGCAATGTATTATAGTAGGTAAATAGGTGATAGCGGCATGGTAAGTGATAGCGGTATGGTAATTGATAGCGACATAGTAAGTGATAGCGGCATAGTAGGCAGTAGGCAGTAGGCAGTAGGCAGTAGGCGGTAGGCGGTCAGAGATCACCCCATCAACCAAGTCCCCAACGCACACACCCCCGCAGACCAAACAAGCAAAAGCGACGCAATCACAAAAAAACTTATACTCTGCCCAATCTCCAACCACGAGCCCGTGTCCGTCACCGATAGGTAGAACGGGATCGTCATTCCTGTTTACCGGGAAAACGGAGTTCGGTTTTTGGGTTTTTTCGTTTTTTGGGGGGTTTTGGTTTCGGTTTTGGTTTCGATTTTTTTGTGTGTCGTTTTTGTGTCAGTGCATATGTTTTGTGTGTGTAAGAGAAGATAAGAAAGATGTATACGTCAGCTCAAGTTATTTCCGTCTACAAGGCCCCACCACAATAAGTGCGGAGAAGGGGGGGGGAGAGAGAGAGAGAAAAAAGAGAGAAGGAGAAGGGAGAGAGGGGGGACGTACCATCCGTCAAGCTAAGTGCGATCAAGAAGAGAGCGAAGGGGGGTAAGCCGAGTTCGTAATTCAGAGTCGCAAACGTAGCTGAGAGCATCACGTAAGGTGCTAGGATTTTGTATAACTGTTTATCATAGAGGCAAAGTCAGTAGAGTATAGTAAAGTAAACAGAAATAAGGGAGTAAAGTAAAATAGATGGAAATAAAGACGTAAAGTAAAGTAGATAGAAATAAGGTAAGGTAAGGTAAGTAATAAAAAGAAGGAATTGGAAGAGAACGAGAACGTACGAGAAGCGACGACATTATGAATGGGCTGAATATAGGTACGAGTCTATAAACAGGCTCGAGGTAAAAGGAGCTACGCAAACCCCGGGGTCAGATATATTTATCTTAAAGTTTTCATCACGTCAAAACTCAAATGTGGTGTGGACTTACGATACCGACGCAACACTAACATTGGGTGAGAAAAGAGGTCAAAAAAAAAAAGAAGTTAGCTTCGCTCCCTTAAAGGAAGAAGGGGCTTAAAAACGTACTTCCCAACTCCGAAGAAAGCAACTTGTACGAAAAACAAAAAAAACATCACAGTTCGTACGTCCTCCGCTTGTGGTATATACTCAACTCCAACCCCAAACCTCCCTTTTTCTTTCCCCTTTTCCTTACTCCCATCCTCATCCTGTTTTCCCTTCGTGCTTTCTTTACTCTTTATGCCTTTATTCACTTTCCCAGAAGAAGACACCCTCCCAACACCAACACGAATACCAGTCTCCACCCTCACCCAGAGCACCAACACCATACAATACGCCAGATAAAACAAACCTTCGGCGCATATCGCAAGCAGCACAAACACCGGAGCGAACGCGAGGAAGAGAGTCAATTGGCGGACAGCACGCGGGTAACTTCGGAAGGTATTGGTATTGGTATTTTTATTAGTCGATGATGATGATGATGATGAAAAGGTGAGAAGGAAGGGTGATATGGACGATAAAGCCAGAATCGTCCATCCAGAAAGTTGGTTTATGAGCGGGAGACCCTCTTTGGCTGATAGCCTGCGGACTGAGTCTGAGCTTACGAGTATACTAGATAGAATTAAGAAGAGCTGATAATGTAACGATATTAAATATAAATTAAACAAAGAAAAAAGAATCGGTTCGATAACGTACTTGTAGATAATGTACCGTCCTAGACTGTTGATTCCCAAGACGAACGACGGCAAGCCCACCAAAGACTAGGAGAGCTAAGCCCCCCAAAATACTATGAAATCGTTCACATCAACTTAAACCTACATAGACACAAGCACCTACATAAAGCGGATATCCTCTCTCTGTTCAACGTCCCTCAGTGGGAAGATAGCACATATTAAACATGCCGTAGCCCACTGACTTCTGAGCCCCAGTATGCTTGACTTCGCCGAATCAGCCTTAGTCAAAGTTTTAGGCCAAAAGAACGTTGGCCACAATAGTCCAATGATGACAAAACCAGCACTCCATATGGATCGATGCCTATAAGCCAACTTCAATGAAATCAGTAAAGATCATGATTTAATTGATCACGAAATGGACATACCACCATAGCTTGCAAAGATACAAGTACCAATGTGCCTGTTTTCACTAATTTTTGATGGGGTATCGTTAAGCTTCTCTCTCCATTTACCCCGGTTTTCCAATCGGACAGTTGTAAAGTGACATTGCGCCAAAAAACGCAAGGAAACGCGATGTATATATAATATGTCCAAGGCTCTTTCTGTATCAGAAATAGCAAACAAAACGCGGTAAAGATTAACAAAAAGAAGGCATTGATTGTGATATGTATTTTCGAGGAAGTCTGTGCAGAAAACCTCTGCGCAGGCCTTAGGAGTAGTGAGGTTGCACTGTAGAGCGACCAGCCCACATAACCAAAGATTACAATAACCCGGAGAAGAACTCGGTCGTATCTATATACATACAGATAAACATGATTCAGTTCAAAGTTTTAGGAAAAGAAAAAGAGTGTGTGTGTCATACGTTTCAAGATACCTTAACCCTTCCAGAGATGTTTGAATGAGCTCCGCAGCTTCTTTACGGGCTTCAGTCCATTTTCCGAGATTAACAAGGTGCTCAAGTCTCAGTATATGATTAGCCCCTGGTTCACCCTCTGGACCTAACGTCCCAAGTCCGGGGAACGGTACAAAAAAGACCTTATGCGACCGTTTTAAACCTAGGTCAGAGAGCAGATTTCAATAATCGGGGAATAGACTTTAGGATGAATAGCTCACGGTGCTTGACGCGATAGTGCTCCAAGATTGACTATACGAATATAGCTAATTAATTACCCAAAGTTAACTCTGTGGTTGAAATCTACCTTAGCATTCGCCACGACTGCATTGGCCTTTCCTTCTTCTCCTTCTTTTGGATCTAGATATCCGGCCTTAGAGGTATCAACCTCGGGAAGGACGCCTGCGGAATTCGCAGGTAGATCCAACCCAAGTAGCGCACACATCAAAGGTGCAATGTCCGCTTGAGACACGTCTCGACGGAAAATGTGATTAAGTCCCCAAGGAGCAGAATAGTCGTTATGTGAGGAAGGCACTGAGTCGGGGAGAGGCCCACGTACTCCCGCACCCCACATTATGAGAGGTGTGCGTGTACTATCCGGATCTAGTACGTTATTTGCGTAAGGATTCGCAGAGTGGTAAGTCCATAATAGCGGCGGACTTGAGTTCTGAAAGACTTACTCCCATCTCCGTGGTTCCCAATATTCGACATCCCATGATCAGCGGTGAAAACAAAAGCCGTTTCATCGTCCTGAAAGAAGTTTCGCAGAAGCTCTTCGGTATCCTTTACAATACCATCAACGACTTGGATATTTCGCATGTATTCCTAACTTTGATCAGGGACGAAGTAATAATTCTCGTTACATGAATTTAGATACCTTAGAATGAGGCCGATATGAGTGACCCGTAGTGTCGAGACCAAGTAAATGCAAGAAAAATATGGTTTTCTCTCCCCTCAGCTCTGCATCTAATGTTGCATCCGTCGAGGCATTTCTCAGGAGTTCATTCAGTCTATCATAGACCCAAACATCCAGTTCGGTTGCATCTTTAGTAAAGTCTTCATCCTCTTCGTTGTAAGACCACGCTTCAACCCTTCCTGGAACGGCTCCACGAGCAAACATAGGTAGAATATCGGGAGAGCCGAATGAGTACGTATGGTGTGATTGATTAAAAACAGAGTCAAAGTCTACCTATATTATAGTCAGAGTACTTCCCTATCGAATTGAGTTTGTGAACAATTCATACTGGATTAGTTTTCCATCCCTACAGAAAAGTTTATTCATTGGCACGATTTAAAATCTCTACACGTTCATTTACACACCTTAGTAACAGCAGAAACGTCCTCATACATCCCCCCAATAATCGCTACATGTCCTGGCCTGCTCTCTGTCGGGACACGGGTATGAGAAATACCATAAGCGCCTCGTTTTTCAATGACATTGCGTAAATACGGCGCAACAATTTCCGAAGAGTCAGGGACAGAAGGAAACGGGTTTAAATTAAACAATAAATCCGCACGTAGTCCATCCCCTAAGTTGAAGTTAGAAAAGTAGTGACACAACTAACGGGATACTTTACACGTGGTTTATATGTAGTCTCACCTACTATTAAAACAAGTCGTTTAGCACTCGCAGCACCCGTGTTGAAGTGACGCATGCCATGAACAACAGGGCTCGTAAAGTAACAGTCAAAAACAGATGCAATATAACATAAATGAAACACCAGTCCGAGTAGTAACGTCGAAGTCATCGACGATGGCAAATTCTTGAATTTGATCATGTTGAATTTATATCCCCCGAAATCTTTGGAACATTGACAAGAATACAGAAAGTATAGGATAGTTGAAGCATAAGAAACTTCGATAATAGGAATATCAGTCCATGTAAGAAATGTCAAATTCTGAATTGAAATTGAACGGTAGGGAGCTTTAACTGACAATTGCACTGTTATTGGGCTGGTAACATTTCCATATTTATTACGTAACACAATTTATCGACTATTTATGTAATATTACATTTCCATCACCAACTGGATTGAACCCATTACCTAAACGCCCTTACCGTAGGGAAATACCTAATTCCTAAAACGGTCTACCATTCGGCTGCTGCTGCTGCTGTGTTTGCTGTTGTGTTTGCTGTTGCTGTCGCTGCTGCTGCTGTTGTTGAGGCGCATTGGTAGGTGGGGGAGGAGCTACGGCATTTGTAGTAGTTGGAGGGGGCGCTGGAGGAGTCTGATTCTGGGGGTTCTGAGGGTTCTGTCTATTCTGTCTCGCTATGAGTTGGGGAGTAGGCTCTGGACCAGAGGTAGGGGCAGGAGGTGGAGGCGTCGCAGGTTCCGAGGTAGGCAAGGGAGGAGCATCCACGTCCGGAGGCGCATTCTCCTCATGTAGGTCTCGCGGTCGTCCTTGGGGAGGGGGAGGAGCCTGGTTTTGATTCTGATTTTGAGGAGGAGGGGCCTGATTCTGATTCTGGTTCTGAGGGCGAGCTTGAGCCTGTCCTTGATTCGGCGGTCTAGGTCCGTTCTGCCTCTTAGGATGTGGACGAGGAGGAGGAGGTGGGGGAGGGGGAGCTCGACCAGGTGGTCTAGGCCCGTTCTGCCTTTTAGGGTGCGGAGGGACGACAGGTGAATCCGGAAGTGGAAGAAGGGTTTCATCCTCATCCTGAATATCCCTTGGCAAGTGAACAGGGGTGGGCTCTGGAGGAGGTGGAATAGCAGCGGGCGGCGTTGTGGGAGCAGCCGGGCCAGCCGGAGTTAATTCAGATCCCGGTTCACCATTTGGGATCTAAAGGTTAGGTTTAATATTTAGAGAATTGTGCATAAGATGGATAGGGCTCACCGGAGCAGCGAGTACTACGGCTGCAACAGTCAATAAAATGAGTTGTTTGAATAGCATCTTCGATAGAAAGAAAACAATGTTGTATTCAAGTTATAGAAAGGTTAAAAGGGTTGGAGAAACGAATTGATAAAAAGCAATTTCAAGTTTGAAAATTGAAAGAGAATACGAAGATTGAAGGAGGAAACCAGCCTGAGGTTCCAATGTCTGGAATGCGTTGCTTTTATACTTTTACTTCGTTCCATTTCACCTACTGTTGAAACACTCTATTTTCTGGGTGAGTTACTAGAAAGGTACAAATCAGAGCGCACAAGAAAGAAGCAGTAAGATGTGTCCAGTCAAAGTCCATTTTCAAAATCGTAATCGGAGCCACAGAGTTCTGATGGAAGCCGACCCGCAGCAGTTTTCACTGTTAACGGAGCCCGTAAGGCTAAAGTTGAAGCCCTCTTGAGCTAATTGTACGACTAGAGGACCAGAGGACGGGTTTGGCCACACACTCAAAATGAATTAAGCGACGGCTTTACGATTGGCATGGAGAAGAGGCTTCTCCAGGACGCAAACGCACGAAAATATCGCCATTTTAGGGAATTTGGTACATCCGGTCGTAATAGAACTACCGTTGTCGTAGCATATACTATGCCAACAATGGCCAAGAGGGATTCTTTCTCTCCTTAAGAACCTAAACCATGGGAAGTATTTAAAAAACAGGTTGGGTGGTGTATTATCCTTGTCCTTCTAGTGGGGGCTACTGATACAATTGTGCACCATCTTTACATCAGAAGTGAAATATCTAGTGTTTCACATTTCGGTGATCTTGTAAAAAAGAATATACCTCATGGAGCAGGTCCGAGATGATTCTTGAAGAAGTATCGCCCGCTTGGATTTCATCACTCAGGAAGTTCTTCCATCGGAGAACAAGATACACAGGTGGAGAATAAAACATTCACATACGAGTTACAGAAGTTCGATTGCGCAGTAACGTGTCCTTAAGAATTGTCACTGTGTAGAAAGGCCGGCATATTGACTTTGGACAGGTGCTAGTAGTCAGCATGGTACCAGCATAGGTTTGCTTCCAATATCACGGTAAAATTGCAGAATCAGAAATAGTTATACTCGGGTAGTAAGGGCTCATAGACCATTGACTAAGACAGCAGACTGCAAAGGTATGTTCAATAGTGGTTGACACTTGAAGTCCGTTCGTTCGACTACTAGTAACTTCAAGTCGGAGTTTCATTTTCCATTTCGTTTACGTAATAGAGACAAATATGAGTACCCTCAAGCTGCAAGTTAAGCATAATTGACCAAGCATATATTGAATACCAATCCTATTAAAACGAGTGACAATCTAGTCATATATAGTGTAATTTCCAATTTATGGAAGAAGAAAAAGGGGTAATTAAAAAGGAGAGGGTATTAACTATCGAATGTCTGAATTAACATGAATAAAGCTCAAAGTTAGTTTAGGCATGGTTTGGAGCAGCATCCCTGGGAGGGGGAACTGGAGAAGATACTGGTGGGGGGACCTGACCATCCTTCTTGTCGTCTCTCTTTGCATGAGGAGGCTGCGGAACAGGGGATGTAATTGGGGGAGGAGCAGGTCCGTCCTTCTTGTTATCACGCTTTGCATGAGGTGGTTGTGGAACTGGCGAAGTGATAGGAGGTGGAGGGGGGGTCTGACCGTCTTTCTTATCGTCTCTCTTCGCGTGAGGGGGCTGTGGAATCGGAGAAGTGACCGGTGGGGGAGCAGGTCCATCCTTCTTGTTATCCCTCTTAGCGTGAGGAGGCTGTGGAATAGGAGATGTAGCTGGAGGAGGAACTGGCTTCTTCTTATCGTCACGCTTTGCGTGAGGAGGCTGGGGAGCCGGGGAAGTTACGGGAGGAGGGGGAACCCGTCCATCTTTCTTGTCGTCTCTCTTTGCGTGAGGAGGCTGTGGGACAGGAGAAGTAACTGGAGGGGGAGGAACAGGTCCATCCTTCTTGTCATCCCTCTTAGCATGAGGAGGAAGTGGAGCAGGAGATGTGACTGGCGGGGGAACGGGTTTATCCTTCTTGTCATCCCGTTTTCCATGAGGAGGCTGAGGAGCAGGAGAAGTAGCTGGTGGAGGAGGAATAGGCTTGTCCTTGTCATCACGCTTCATTGGAGGTGGTTGAGGAACCGGAGAAGTGAAAGGTGGAGGTGGAACTCCCTTGTCATCCCTCTTTTGTGGGTGAGGAGGGATTGGAGACGGTGAAGGAGGTGGGACAGGTTTCTTGTCATCACGCTTCCTGTGAGGTGGAACCGGAGCCGGAGCCGGAGAAGAAACCGGGGGTGGGGGTGGGGCACCTTTGTCATCACGGCGAGCATGAGGTTTCTGATCTGCCGGAGGAGCCGGGACTGGGGAAGACACTGGAGGAGCAGGCTTCGGCTGACCATCCCTCTTGTTGTGTGGGGCATCTGGAGCAGGAGTTGGGGCCGGAGGGACTGGGGAATCTGCAGGAATGTTTGGACCACCAGGTTGAACTCCGTTTGGTTGATCAGCATTTGGCATCTATAGGAGAGATTAATACAGAATTTTAGCTGATAATGTTAATAGTTTAACATACGGGAGCAGCAAGTGCTGATGCGAGTACAGCCAAGAGGACTACTTGCTTGAAGAGCATGACTATGATTAAGAGAGAGTGAAGTGTTTATTGATGAGAAGAGGACTGGGATGGGGATTTTGTTTTGTTTTCGTCGAGTATTTATAGAGCTTTCGGATATGTTTTATTTTTATTCTATTCTTAGAATAACATCTAATCTGATAGTCTGTCGAACGAAGCGATGAATTATTTTGGGTCTCGAAAGGCGCTATAGCTGCGGCGCAGCAAATATTTTGTTCTCGGAACCCGTTGAGCAATGACGTTTAACATATGAAGGAGCTGGACCAACATAGAATATGTCATAGCCGTATTCGACTTCGAACTCAAGCGTCGACTAGTATCTTCGAGAATGGCGTGATTGTCTTTGAATATGCAATCAGCTATGACTGCGCAACGAGAAACGGTCGTTGGTGTATTCTCTTCTAAGCTAATTCGAAAATCTCAGGTTACTCCCGCAGACTGTAGAAACTCTTGTTGAAAAGTGGAAAAACAAATTGAGGTTGAAACTGCCGAATTGAGAACTCGAAGACATTGATATAAAAATAAACCAATTCAATTTGAAGTTATTTTAAGAGATCTTCTTGACTTCGACACAAGCTAGTTGACAAGAAAGGTAACCTCAGTAGGCCGATGAACTGCGGATGGATTTCATGGTCTAGTAAACTCATCGCACCAGAATTAGCGAGCTGAGGCTAATGGTGTCGGATGAAGTTTAGAAGCTAGCGAGAAGCGTCTTTTGTGAGGCAGACATACATGTGTACATGTACACAAGAAAACGAGAATTTTCTCTTCTTTGACGTTTTATTACGTTTTATTAAGTATAGTGCAGGATGGACTAGTTTTCTAATTTGAATTTTTGTATTACTTGGGGCTGTGGCCGAAGAGATGAGTTACCAGAACGGAATAATCTCAATGGCAGAAACTTGAGATACTAGTAGTTGACATAGAAATGGGCAAACATTCACCCATAGTTACTTTCTCAGTCCATTTATTCTTCTTTGTTCTTATAATTGCAGTTTGTTTGTGTGTCTTGGCCTGACTTGGATAAGACCTTGACGTTATTTGAACAACGTATTTGGGAAGGAGCAAAGTGATTAGTCATCTTTCGCGATCACCTCATGAATAATAGACCTAAATCTTCAAGGTAAACAAAAACATCTCTATTGTTAAATAGTTTTCACACTAGACAAATTTTAAGAGCTTCCTTCGCATCATATCAGTGTTAAATACGCCAGTCCATTCATTTACTACAAACGCTTTACATTTAGCCTCGGTCTACTTTAGTAACTACAAACGGCCCTATAAAATAGGTTATTATGAGGAATTAAATAATCTCCAAGCTCAGCGTGGCTCTGTCTCTAGTTAAGCTTCGTCTGTTTAGGCGGAGGAACCTGGGTTGAGCTTGTGGTCGGGGCTGGAGGGGGAGCCTGAGTCTGGGTCTGATCGTTCGGCGGCGGAACAGTATTTCCACCCTGCTCGCGTTTGATTTGAGGCTGCTGAGGGGAGTTCCCTACTCCAGTTCCATTCGGGGGAGCTGGTTTGTAGACGTTGTCGCTGGCTGACGGGGAGGATTTGTAGAAGAGGTAGCAGGCTGGGGCGGGAGATTAGTCGAGGTCCCAGCGGGTGGGGGAACTTGATTAGTAGAAGTTACACGAGACTGATTCCCTTGCTGCTGCTGGGCGTTTCCGTTGTTGTTGGCGCGCTTGCTGCGAGGAGGAGAAACAGGAGACGTAGTAGCAGGTTGGAGCGGGGGATTCGTCGAAGTCCCAGCAGGCGGGGGTACCTGATTAGTAGAAGTTACAAGAGGCTGGTCTCCCTGCTGCTGAGGGTTTCCGTTATTATTGTCTCGCTTGCTGTGAGGGGGAGGGGATACCGGAGATGTAGAAGCAGGCGGGGGTGGAGCCGCGCCATTTTCACGCCTCATCTTATGAGATTGTCCGTTAGGAGTGGGACTCGGTGCAGGAGATGAGGCTGGAGGGGGTGGTGGGGGTGATTGCGTGGGCTTGTCTTTCTCTGCCCTCTTTGAGCGGGGAGGAGGGATCGACGTAGTCTGAGGAGATGATCCTGGTGCACCTCCATCTGTCCCCTGAGGCGGGGGAAGAGAAGTTATAGTCAAGGGAGAGCCATTTCCATTCGGTGCTACATCGGTACCCGCACCATTGTTCAAAATCTAGGAGATGTTATAGTTAGTTAATTTAATGTTATGTAATCTCGGTAATACATACAGGAGAAGCGAGTGATGAGGCCACGACGGCCAAAAAGATGACTTGTTTGAAAAGCATTGTGAAGTTTATGAAGTTTATAAGATTTATAAGATTTATGGGGTTTGTGAGATTTGTGAGATTGAAATTGTCTTTGAGAGGGAGTGTTCGCTGTGTTGATGAGTAGTAGCATAACATTCTGGGTCTTTATATAGTTCTCAAGCATATTATTTTCCAAGTGGTAAGTAGACGGAGCCGTGTAGTTAGATGGAACGAACAACCGAACTTGAAGCTGTGTAGAGCAAATGAGGGAGTTAAAGTCTTCAACTGCGCCGCAGCATAGACATAGACCTATCCAACGACAGCGTGATTGTATATGCACATAGTATGGCCCTAAAAAAACAGGGATTTATGTCTAGAATTTGGAGATACTTTTGTTATACGTCATATGATAAAATCCTGATGAATTATGATGTTTTGCAACACTTGTAGTTTAAGGTGAGTTCAATTGTAGTCGGATTAAAAATTTTAGCCGCTTTGGGTAATTACTATTATACACTTGAGGCTATGTTACCAAAAAAAAAAATGAATTCTGGGATTGAAGAATATCAACCTTTCAAATTCCTACCCTATGATACAATAGGGAATCATCCGGTAATTGCCGAAACTGCGGTTGGAGAACATCCAGTGAACTTGAGGTTCCCTCAACGGCTCATGCATGTTGTTACGGTAACAAGACTGCGAAAACCAGTGTATATGGTATTATATCCTCCGCTGACTACAGTGACACCATAAGGAAAAAAATCGACGAAGATGTAACTTCACACCCAATGGCAACGACTGTAAGCGTTTTTAGCCTGTATAAAATGTGTTGAGTGCCAGGATCAGGCGGCCGATCTTTAAAAACCTGTGCATGAAACACGAACTCCGTTTTAATCAGAAGCAACACATCTACTAGGACTTTCTAACTTCATCAACATGTTTCTTAAGGGAAAATCGAAGTATGTCCTACATTAGCGGGCAAAAATAGTTTTTGAAAGGCACTCTAGTTATGCAAGAAACATTTCCCTTAGATACAAGTCATATTGCTACTCTTCTTTATTTGATACGTGTGGAAATAGGTCGTCATGCTGGACACTTGAATGAGGTCAACCTGTTTGAAAATTCTCAACTCAACCTCCAAGATACTTATTCCTAATCCATCTTATATTATATTATAGATTAAGTAACACATTTATCGAATAAGGGTCTCTACTAAAACCAAAACCCCTTACAAAGCTTGCATTGAAATCATTTGCGCATGTAGAGCGAATAGTATACCTCAAGGTTATCTCCTTTTTATTTCGTCTATGCTACTCTAGCTCCCTTGAAGTTTAACCGCAATACTATTGAGGAGATCGATTGCATCCTTTCGAAATGTGTCATTTGTGATCGAAATTTCTGGGGCAGGATCCAAGAAGGTTAATAATGGGGGCGCAGTACCGGACGAGTTCCACCGTTTCCAACTTAACTCTGATTGAGTGAGCAAGCTGATAGGGTTTGAGGGTATCGTCGGGTTCAAAGAATTTGCGAAGTTAACTGGATATCGGGGTGAGTATACTAGTGAGAGTGATATCTCCCCTAAAAGAGGGGGACTGGCTCACTAAGAATATCAGTTCCTATGAAATCCGAAGTGGAGTTCGTGCTATAGAACTCGGGGATATCAGACCCATGAGAAGAACCAAGTTTGGGTGTACCTTTTCCTCGTTTGTATACTATTTGCCCACAATTAGGTAGGTGAATATCAAAAACAATGCCAATGATTGCTTACAATACGACCAAGCATCCTGTGTCTTAGACACCGTTCCAAGTAAAAATCGACGGGGTGCGTGTTGAACTAAGTCGCCTTGGAAGGCTGCCAATCGTTTGAATTCGGGACTAAGTAAAGATGGGTCATGTTCCGATATTACTCAACACCTTGATCAAGGCAGTTCTGGCTCACTAGACAACATTTGACGATCCAGTGTCGAATGGTGATCCCTGAAATTTGTAGAGTAGATGAATGCAAGGAAGGGAGATTAAAGCCTGAGGGCATACCTGAGTCGGGTCATCTGGGTACGCCTCCCCAATAGCCAGTAAATCCTCTTGAGATATATTGGGAAGATAGCTTCAGTAATTGAAAACAACTTATAAGTCGGAGGTGATAAATTACTATACTGAGCACGCGCACTTATCCTTAACGTATTGTAGAAACTCATCACTCGTCCTAAAAATCTGTATCAGTACAACTATTTAAGTCCGAACACAGAGAGTTCTCAGCTAGCTACTCACGTTATATTGGACTGCGCCAAAGAAAAGCGGCTTTGAATTAAGGACGTGAGTATTTTCGCATTTTTTTTCTCCTTACCTATGTATTATAAAGGAATTAAAAAAGACATTCGAGACTCACGTTCCCTCATCATCAACATCTCCTATGACAATAGGCACCTTCGCGTACAATCCCTGTTTAAGAATCGGCACAGGGTCAGATTTCAAAATTAGTCCATCAATACGTGGACTCCAAGTAGTACTAAGACCCGAATACGAGCTCTCCTTATGCATTTGTTCTACGGCATCCACTATCGTGTCCATCGAGACATTTCGTAAACAACCTAGTGTATTTGAAGAAGAACTACATCCAGTCAGGTCTACTAGCTCGTCGTAAAACTGCTGAGATCCCAGGATATCGAGCTTAGGATCATAAAGGGAGCCAGACTCCTAATAAGGGGCTTAATTAATCCAAAGGCTCCCACCATTATTTTGGGAGAGAGGAAGTGCTTACCATTACTGCCGCACGAAATAGACCCTCAGGATCTCCATCATTGAGTACTAACTGTAACGCTACAGAGATGGATCCAGCACTCTGACCCCAGCTTTGCGAGAGAGAGTTTCAGGTCATTAATTTCCACTTATATTATAATCTAATAAAGTGACCTACATTGTAACTTTGGATGGATCTCCACCGAACTTCTCGATATTATCATGTACCCATTCTAATGCAAATCGCTCTGCGAGATATAGATAAGAAATAAACTTAAGTAATTATTCCCCTTTCTTCTAAAAATAGAAGAATCCGTTGTACTTACGATCTCTTATTCCAATATTTGTATTTCCTGAATCTAACACTTCTTTTCCCGGTAAAAATCCAAATGCTTAAAGAAAAAAAATAAAATCAAAAAATGAAACCGCTAAAGTTAATCAACAAAACATACCATTCAGCCTATAATTAGCAGAGACGTATATTATTGGCTCTTCAAGAGCTATGGAGCGTTCTACAATTGTATTCCCCGGATACAATGATGGTCCACCAGTCTCAAATCCTCCACCAAAAATCCACTAATAAACAAAAGAAAATCAATAGATCAAGGTAATATCATAGCAATCTGGGGTGCGCACAAATATAACTGGCAACTTCTCTCCATCGGGGACGTTTAAAGGTTTAATGACATTAATCGACAGACCTGAAACACGCACATGCAAACACACCCAAACATTCAGTATATATTGAGTTCCGTGACAAAAATAACCTCGGGAAATATAAGTATGGTTTGATAATACTTACAATCTTCTGATATAGATATATCACCCGGAACGCTCATAGTCGAGGTGTTCTGAAGCACAGCCAAAGACTGAGGACACACCGGACCATATGTACTCGCATTCTGCACTCCTTCTAAAGTCAGAGGCGGTTGAGGTGGTAGAAAACGGAGGTCTCCGATACTAAAGGATAATCAATAGTAAAACAATATTAGTATGCGAATTAATCAAGGGTCACTAGTCAGTAAGATATCGACTGCTAGCGTATTAATTTTAGTAAACTACAACTCACGGAGCTTGTGCGAATGGTATTCCTAGAAAGAGTGAGAGGTTACCAGTAATAGTGCCTTGAAAGGACCCATAATCCAGGCTAATTGTTGGTTGTTGCGTTCTAGATGCACCAAAAGCCTCTATACCGGAGCAGTAGCAGACTAATGACACTTGGACAGCGAGAGTAGAAAATCGTTTAAGAAACATAGTAGATTAGAAGGGTGAATCGAGTATACAAAGCGTAGTTTCAGGTTCTCAAAAGACATTCACCAAGGTCTCAATATTTCAATGCTATTCTACGAACCAATACTACTTTTATATCAATCGTTTTTCAATTCATGGGAGTTTTACAATCTCCCTATTTTATATATTTAATTTTTTTTCTCAGTTTAATAGAGACAAAGGGGAATATGGCCGTATAATGAGAGGCATCGAAACGGTGTCCGCTCCGACTTAACGTACTAGCTACTTACACAAACACTCAATGATGCTCTTCCGTAACGTCTGCGCTATTTCTATTTCAGTTGCCAGTATGAATATGAACGTAAATGTTTTCGGCTCGGGTATATATACAGTATTTGAAATTAATATTAAGAACTATGTGCCTGCATATAGTTCGTCAAAACTTTACAAGATATATCTGTAATGAGTCCATATCCGCAATCTACCAATCCAATTCTGAAAGAAACATATCTACAAGTATTTATTAATGGCCTCTTCTTGTCTAGCCATCCAAAGACCAAACGCAGGAGTCCGAAGCCATCTTTCATAAAACTCCCGTTGCTTAGAAGAACTACGGAAGGGCAGTGGAGAGCCGTGTACTTTCAACAAAGCGAAGAATTGATCACGATTGAACGGTTTCAAAGCCCGGGGCCGACAGGGTAGACTTTCAACAGAAGAGATAGACTGTGAACTTTCGGTGGGTGAGGGTATCAAGGTATTAAGGTAACGATTAAGCGGAACTAGGAATTGAACCGCTCGAGTAGAGAAGTGCTGTCGTAGTTGATGGGACAGACGGCCATCGACATCTATACTGATATAAATATAATGGATGATCATAGAGGATTGCAACCTTACCTAAGAGTCCATCGCTTTTAATTGCATGTTCCAATTGCTTGAGAAGATCCCTGTCTTTTGATATATACCTATTGTGTGTTTTTGTCTGCCACCCAGGAGCAGGACCAGCAATGAGATGTGCTTTGGAGCTCCTTTTACTAAGTTAAGATGAGAATTCAAATGATTTCCATTCAATAAACTACAATAGCTTACCTTGATGGGGTTGCAGAGCTCCCAACGCTAAGTTTATGAGGCCAGTGTTTACACATAGTATCGAACAGAGGATTGGTCACTCCGAGTAATACACCCGCTTTTGGTGGATTCTTGTTAACCAGCGAATGATAGTCCTCGTCGTGGACAGTAAAGTATGGTCTATAATCACCAGCGATAGGTACCTACGTTTGCCTGGGTCAACTACTAGCAAAGTAAGACATCGGATTTAAAAGAGCTTACTGGTTTCATGACATCTAGGAACCACCATATAGTCTGGCTTGTTACCGCAGGGGTTGGTCCAAAAACAAGGATAGGTTCTCCTAAGAGTAAACATTCCCAAATCGACCATAGATGAGAGATAGAGGGAGCAAACAGATGAAGAGGGGGAGGTATCGACGGAGTGGAGGAAGCATAGATCTATGAATGGAATAATAGTAGTTGTTAGAATGGGAGTTGTAACGAAGGATTTCAGAAGGTGGTACCGACCACAGGTTGGGAAACGAGTTTCTCTATTATGGTAAGGTTTTTAGCAGCTTGTTGACTATCCACTGCGGCTGGTAGTTCAACAGTTAGGACTGAACCAAGAAAACCTAGCTCTAGCGTTGTCCCGGGATCGGGTGGTGGCCTTAGACCTCTTTAGTATACTTCTCTTACTTGTACCGAGATTAAACTTACCAACTAGCTATATTATGGCAAGCCGACTCGAGCATTGGACCATCGTGAGCCAGGAACATCGGACCTAGCTTATTAACTAGCTCTAAATATAAAGCGGGCCAGGGGTAATGTGTAAGGATTATCATTGATCTCTGTGATGTACGACGACCTGTTTTGATAAAAGATACAAAAATTCAAAGACTTGAGAAACATACCTGGTCGTAACCCCGCGAGGAATATTCATCGCGTTTCCTTTGGAAATACGAGAAGCCGTACAAAAATCCATCTTGGAATTGTTGCAAAGCTTGACGCTCCTTTCCCTCCAATGTGGATTCACGTATTCGGAATGTATGCGCTTCAGCGCCCTCATCATAACGGAAAGAATCAGGTATGGAAGAGAAGCATCTATGAAGAGGTCAATTGTAGATACTATGAAAAAACCAGTTTCTTAATTTCTTACATATTCTCTTTTTCGGATGTGGACATCGGGAACGGTGGGAACACCCCGTTAATCACTGGCCCTTGGTCAAGATCAAAGTTCACTACAATGATAGTTAATGCCATTCCGGAGAGGATCGATGAACAAATCACACACCGACAAGGACACAAAGTATCCAGCGTCTTAGTCTTGCGACTACATCATCACTAACTGAAGCGTCCAGCGTACCGGGAGTGAACTCCTTCTCGCGCACGGGACTCCGTACATAACTCTTTGGTAAAGTTTGCGACCTTGATAAATGATGCAAAGAAGGTCTCCTTGGTTTGCTTTTCTCTATCTCATCTAGGCACTCTGCAGATGCAGTGGCTACAAAGGAAGATGAAGGGCGACGAGTACGATTCTCAAGAGCGCTCAGCGACGGAAGTCGACGTAGATGGCGTTCGGGAGACATTAGGAATACGGAATGTTCGTCATTTGCGTTGACGAGACCCAGATCACCATCACCGGCATCAAAGACGTCGACTGAGCTCATGAAGGTGGTGAGAGAAGTTCGGTTGAAACTGTCGCGACAAGGAATGGGCCATTCAGACGTGTGATAGAAGCGAAGATCAGAGATGAAGCGGATCGAGTCCAGGCGTGCGGGACCTACCAAGTTAGGGCCACACAGCCCTCCTCGTTGACGGCGACACTTGTCTCTTTCCTTCCAACCACCACAAACAACACCCTAGACCCAAAGAAAACAACAACAAAAATACAATCAGTCAGTTCTGTCTCTTCAGCTCTTGTTTTGGCGCCAGAAACTCTAATCATTTACCTCAAACAGTGGAGGAAATTTCAACAGGATCAGACTCGGATTATTCCAAGTGCGTCGGGCCTCACCTTTGTCCTTCGTAAAACTGATCTCACTCAATATTGTCTCACCCTAGCTCTGTAACGTTCTTATGCCGTCAATTCAGATAAAAGAATACAATCTGACATTATTCGCTCTCATTCTATCACAAAGTGGATTTCTTGGTTTCTTTCTTCAAAGGGAAATGAATATTTCTGTGAAGTAGAGGAGGATTATATTCTTGATCGCTTTAACCTTACCGGACTCAACGCCGAGGTCCAAAACTATTCCCAAGCTCTCGACCTAATTACCGACAATTTAGGTAAGCGCTCCAGGCCAGTCATCTGGGGGATATTAGCTAAAATAAAGGGTTGTCCACCATAGACGAAGAAGTTGCAGATGAATTTAGAAACACCCTTGACGTACAAGCACGCCTTCTATATGGCTTGATTCATGCTCGGTGGATTATCACCTCTAGAGGTCTCGCAAAAATGGTATATTAAGCCCTAGTTTCATCGAGGTTCTATCAATTTTGGTTAACACACACCCAGTTAGAAAAGTATAAGAAGGCAGAATTTGGTCGTTGTCCTCGAGTTCTATGTCAATCACAACCCCTACTCCCAGTCGGTCTTAGTGATGTCCCATATGAGAAGTCCGTGAAACTTTACTGTGGTCGATGCGAAGATATCTACTCTCCCAAATCCTCTCGGCATGGATCAATTGACGGGGCATATTTCGGCACATCGTTCCCACATATGCTTTTCCTTGTTTATCCAGCAATGATCCCACCAAAAAGCGGACCTCCAGATATGACGCTCATGATGTCAGGTGCATCTCGTTCTACGGACGCTAGTGATAGCCTCCGACGTCGACGTGCACGGGACGATCCGGAGTCTTTGGCACAAGGGGTTGGGGAGGGTGTTAGCACTGCTGCTGCTGCACTCAAGGCAGAAAGATATCGACCAAAGATATTTGGTTTCCAAGTTCATGAAATTGCGAAATTACAACGATGGCAAGAAGCTGTAAGAAACAGGTATGTGGGCGACCCTAAAATTAGAATGTCCCAATTAACTTATTTCGATGGTGATACAGACAAGTGGCTAGACTTGAGGAGTATGAAGAATAAGGGCTGTAACTATCTATTTGTGGTTTTTAGCTTGTATTAAGCATAAGTTTACATATATTGGGACGTTGAGTACCTGAGTGTTGTTCTTTTCTTTTTCTTTTCTCTTAATACAACCGGTTTCCCTCCTACACTAGCCAAGCATAAAGTACCATATATCTGATATTTAATCACTTACTTCGTTCACTAGTAAAAAACTTACATCTACAGGTTGCTAAATGCTAATACCTTTGCTGCTACGATTACAAGGACTTCTCAAGCTCTATCAACTCCGCAAACTTAGTCTGCAATAAAACATCCACCTTTTCTTGTTCAGCAGGCCTTAATGGGCCCCTAACTCTCCCTTGACCGTATCCAAACTCTTTAGAAATGACGGCTTTCAGTCCACCGACTCCACCAATCTTCTTTACGGCCCAATCGCCATGCGAGATGAGCGTCTGGAGTCTATACACCTCCTTCATCTTCTCTTTTTCCTTCTCCCTATTCTGATTTTTCTCCTTATCCTCTTCGACCTCCTTCCATAGGTCATATAATCTCCTGTGAACTTTAGGGAAAGCATTCACACTCGCTCCAATTACACCCGCGCCTCCGACGAGTAATGCTGGAATCATCACATCGGACGCCCCAGGGAATACGATGAACTCTTTTTGTGTTTCGGAAGAAGAGGGGAATGTTGATGTTAGACGGTAGAGCTTGCCGATATTGCAGCAGGAGAGTTTTGTTCCAACTATGTTGGGGTGGGCTGCTAGGATGGAGAGGGTGTCGGAGTCTATGTCAATACCTGCCGTTACGGTTGGGAAGTTGTAGATCATGACCGGGATCGGAGAAGCATCGGCTACCTAAATGTATTTTAAACCAAGGTAAAAAGTAAAAAAAAAAAAAAAAAGGTTATCCATTGCGCACTGTAAATTCTTTGTCGGGGAGGAATGTAAACTCACGGATTGATGGAACTGGATGATAGCATCCTTCGTCATTTGCGGTAACCAAGTCGATGGTGTAAGCACCAATGCTATTCAAATATCATCGCACGAAATGTCAATAACAAAAAAAATTTGTACGTCAGTTCTCTTCTCATCTAACATACAATATCACAAGACAAAAAAAAGAGGAAGAATAGGGAAACTGCTTATGTAAATACTCACCATGGCTAGCTCCAGCCTCTTTCGCCTCCTTACACAACTCTATAGTTTCCCTAGTGGATTGAGCACCAGTGCCCGCGATCACAACCACGTCCTTAAATCCATTTTCGTTAAGAGTTTCTCGCGTGGTTCGTAAAGTCGTAAATCGTTCGGCGTGCGAGAGGTGTTGGGCCTCGCCGTTTGACCCTTGGACTAGAATACCCCGCACTCCTCCCTAATGCACAATTTGTATATTCATTTTTTTTTCATTTTTGGAAGGCGGGAAAGGGTAGGTGTAGAGTTTGTCCGTTATCCCGAGAGATTTTTGTAGTAATGAAGTTGCGAGTATATGGTAAATTAGATTAGAATGATCGTCAAAATCGTTTGGAGAACCCCAGAAATCGGAAATTAGGAAAGATAGAAACTTTAGAGAAAGGGTATAATTACTAGCAGACCGAGATAATTCAATTAAACGAATTCGTTAAATCTGCTCGACCATCAGCCTGCATAATCATTTCATTTCTAGACTTGGGTTCGGAGATACATGAAAATTGAAGTTCATTCGGGACATATGCGTCCTTCCGATCTCTACACATGCACGTCCTCTCAATCGGAGGCTAATAGTGTGCATATTCACAGAGGAGGAGGGAAATAAGCCTCTCATTAATGATAAGCCCTTCCCTTCCAAGAACTTGAATAGCATAAAACCAGAATAAAAAAAGTGGAGTTTTCTTCCTCCCCTCCATAATAAAAAATACCTCTCAGAGTAAGAGTAAAAAAAAAATAAGCCTCACCTCGGCCAATCTCAGAACATGAGCCTTAATAGCGGGAATATCCAACTCGTCATTTTCGTTGAAAAAGCACACGGCGGGGACGTAAACACCAGGTGGAGGTGGTCTTGGTTTCGTCACTGTCGCACTCGTAAGTTCAGGCATGTTAATTCTTAGGTGGGCTCAGTACAAGTTAGTTAGTATGTCAAAGTGTAAATCCAGTACTTGCAGATGACTCGATAGATAGATAGATAAATAATAATAGATCCATTGGTCCCTGTCTAATTTAATTAATAGATTAACCATGGGGACAAGTAACGGCCCGCACCATTTAACCATTTATCCGGATCATCATCTTCCTCTTCCTTCCATCATTATCATCGTCATCACTAATCCCTTATCTATTACTATTACATCAAAATATAGACAGTACATATAAACATAATAACACAAAATACTACAAAAATAAAACATCCTCCACTTCAAATAATTCCTAACAGCGCATCTTCTAATTCCTTCTCTTTCTCTCTCTCCTTTTCCTTTTCCTTCTCACGCTCCTTAACAGCCTCATTCTCTCTAGCAATCTTGTATGTGGGGAGTGAAAAGGGCTTGTAATCCAAATGTCGTTTCACATAGAAACACATGTACACATTTGATTTTAACACGGTCTCTAATGACGCGTGCATCACTCTGGGAGTAGATAGTTTAGAATGGCCAAGTAAATATAGAAGGGAGATAATCTACTTACTTATCATCATCAAACCGATACCACTGATTTGAAAAAAGGACGGATCAGTAAAATGTTAATCATCATCCAGATTTTCATCTCTTGATATTTACCTGATCTCCAGATCGCGCAAAATTTGTATAATGTCCAGTATCAATTTGTCCTTCATGATTAATAACCGCAAATAAGTCATATTCATATAGAATACCGGGTCCTACACTATAATGAACTCATCGTCAGCACATCTCAAACACATTGTCATTAGCCACACACCCTCTTACTCACTATGGATCTTTCCCGTCTTCCTGACTTTTTATCCCTAATGTAGTATATGGAAGCATGTTTATCGAGGCAGGTACTCGTACATGAGTGTCGATTTTCTTAGGAGTAGTTTTGCCATTCTGTCCTATATGCTCAAAACGCTAATCAACAGTAAGCATCCGATACCCATTTTCCATCTAACGAATTCTAATGGTTACCTTGAACTGTAAGCACAAAACTGGAGGTAACCTCCGTATGGATAACCGCTTCGTCGCCTGCTGAGGACCACATTTTGAACAGTTGTACTTCATATTCTCCGGATGAGTAAACCTAACTCGCACATTTTAATCATTTCCCGAATACTAAAATATAAAATAGCACCAAAAAAAAAAGTCAGCTCACCTCCTAAAACATCCAGCCAAAGTATTATCCTCCTCAGCCTTTCCCCTCAGTTGTAAACTAACATCAAGAATTGGATCAACCTTACTTGATCCATTCCCACATCTCATACAAGCATGATCACTCTGAAGCTGTCCTCCAAAAATAGCGTGGACAATGCAATTGCAACTGACACTTGTATTGCCGTAAGCCGTCTTGTGTAGTTGGTTTAATGCGGATATTAGGAACTCATGAGCGTCTTGTTGGCCATAACCTGCAAGATCAGATGATACTTTCCAGGTTGTTGCAAGCAAGGTGGTAGGGCCAAAAGGTGTTGTCCTCCCGGAGTAAACCTAGGAAAAAGGACAGTAGTAAAAGTACATAAATAGTTTCTAGCAGTCTAACAAACAAGACTACTAACCTCAGTGAACAACTTATCCATCTCACACGACATACATTCTTTGATCTTACACATCCGATAGTTGTGATTATCACTCAAAAAATAATTCCTTAAAAGAGGGTTATGCAGGAGTGATTGAAGTACAACGTTCAAGAAACACGTTTGACCCATGTTCAAGAGCCCAATCCGTCCTTCGAAAAGAAGAGTAATTATATAATGGCTTTACTTTAGAAAGGGGTTGAGTTACCCAACGAGGAATGGCAGGAACATACCGGTACAGGCGATAGTAGATGTATTTGCAAGAGCATCCTCGTCCTTTGGCTCGGGTGTCCAAGGTTTGTAAGTTTCTCGGTGTTTGCGCTGGGCTTAACAATTGATTGAGTAATAAGTTATATATTTTTTGGAATTTGGAGAAATCGTTGAACATACATATGAATTGAGTCTCCTTTTCCTCGATGTGTAAAGCTGTAGCACGGTATAGATCTTCAAACGTCTCATCCGTAATGATGTCATCGCAATCTAAACAGAATACCGAGCCCGTCTTTACGTCCGCGCCTAGTACATTAATCATGGAGAGAACATTAGAGAGACATTTTTAGATGGTAAGCATTTATAAGGATCTGATAAGAGGGGGATATATACGAACAAAATTGATGACTCAGGTCTTTCATATGCGCAAGAATATGCCCATCCTTCCAACATCCACCATAAGAGCAATGTAAACATATAAATGGCCTATGAAGTACAAGACCACATGTTCCACATGTAGGATTTGCCAACTAATAGGTGGTAGAACGCATTACAAAGGCAATGTTTATCAGCTCAGTTCGTTTTGATAGTATTCCAAGTATATTATTTGCAGAGTAATAGTACAGAATACACAACACATATTACACACCTTTCGCCGTTTAGCCGCCCTCCCACCACTAGAGGCACCATATGCAATGGCACTCTTATATTTCCTAAGCATAGACGAGCGTGCAGCCTCGATAGCGAACACAGAGTCAATATGGGGGCAATGAGCATCACCATCGGCATCTCCTTCTCCTTCAACTTCTCCTTCATCTCCTTCTCCGTCACCGTCACCTCCATCATACGAAACATCAATATCCATACCCATAGGCGCACCCACGCCTGGGCCTAAACCTAAACCTAGACCTACACCCAAAGTGCCGTCCATCTGCATGGCCTCATTGGAGTCGAGATCTTGATCGTGAGCGGAAGTAGCAACGCTTGTTGCACCCGGAGAAGACATTGACATGGAGATGTCCATATTTGTTGACCTTTATTTGACCTTTATTTTGAATGATACCCTTTTCTCTCGTTCTCAGGTAAAAAATCGGATATCTCGGAGATTAAGTGCGGAACATGCGTCCGTGCCGCGCGCCTGTTTTAGATTTGAACAAAGGGATATCCCGAGGGGTCGAGGTCAAGTGTTGTCTGTGATGTAAGTTTAAAGTTACATGGTTCACCGAGTCCAGTCTAAATTGGATGACCAGTCACGTGAGACGCGTGCTCTATTGCGTCACACGGTTCGATTGCTACTATTTTTGGACTTGCTGATACCACAACACTACGGGTCCTTCTTCGGTCGGCTATCTCTTGAGTTTGCACACAAACACGCATTTAACACATCAAGCAGAAGCAAAATATAGATTTGAGTACGATCAATTCTCAATCACCGAAGAGGAGTCTTAAGTAAGAATGCGTTTTCGTGCCAATATCGATCATGTCCAAACATTTTCGCGTGGGTCCATAATATCAAACTAGATTATAGACATAAAACTAAATAATTAACATTATCTCTGTTGTTGACGGGGCTGTAATTTGTCACCAAATAATCGTTTGGAATACTATAGGAATCCTACAAGCCGTCGAGAAACTGCAAAAACGATGTATTATGCGGTTCACCGAAACTGAAATGCATATAATTTGTAATGAAGAGAGCGAAGATGGTGTTCAAGTTTGGTCGTAAGTAGCCTTTATTTTTCTTACACGCTCTACCTCTGAAATAGGCTTCCCGGATAATAATATACTTTTCCATAAAGACAAATTAAGGTGGTAAGTCAAACTCTCTCACATCCCCCGCAATAAGCCGTGATCGAATTCAAACGCAACTAAAAATCCCTAACTTATAATTCACTTATCTTTCTTCGTAAAATAGGATTCCCTTTTTACAGAGTACCGAATTCAATCGAATTCAAATAACGAAATCAATTTACACCTTTCCCCCGAAGCTCTTCTCCAAGCCCTTCGTTCCGCCTCACCCTCTAATTCAAATCCTGCTTCGAATTGGGCTTCCAAGCCCTCGGGAGAAGTCGTCATAAAACTAGCAAAGAAACATAACCACGCGGTACTTTCTGTTGAGATTGCCCTCGCTCTGAACTATGGTGGCCTTGGAGGATCGAGCCGGCAGGCGATGGTTGTTCATGACGTACCGGTTGAAGTCTTGAAACCCAGTGATATTGAGAAGCTTAGGGAACCATTGTGCCCCGAACCCGATGTGAGTAACGCTCGCAGTAGCTATAGTCAACTTTTGTGTTCTTTTAATATACTCATGCTTGTCTTACTAATACTATATTTATCCTTCTGTAGATCCACGTCCTTCTGCCGCCATTACAGAAAATACGTACGGTAACGGAACGTATGAAGTCTATGGCCGAATTGCTGGGTATTCACGCAAATCGTCGTGGCGTTTTACAACTCTCCCTCGAGTCGGATCAAGTTCGGACTAAAACCCAATGGACGAGATGCACAATACCGAATATGAGTTGTGAGTGGAACACTTTAATTGTTTTTGTTTGTCCGATTCCTCCCCCGTGGGGTAAATTTTTGAAGATTAAAGAATAACAAATAATAACTGTGCTTGTCCTTACATAGCGACCCAAGATCAAAGTCTTAGTCAAAGTTCCATAGCACAAAACACGACTCGATCTGATTCGGAAATCAACTCAGATCCAGAACACTTATATGGGGTGCACGTCTCAAATCGTGCCTTTCTGAAATTTCTTTCAAGCCATGTCGTATCTACTACGACCATCGCATGTACGTCTCACTTCCTTTTCCCCCGCCCTTTTTTGTTATAATTCAAGTTCGATCTCTCACGATGCGCTATACATATTAATTTCTCATATCTACAACAGGTATATGCGAAAATCACTGTATGATCCTCTATGTCTATATCGGTGAAGTAAGCGAAGCAGGTGGAGTCCTCACATTCTACATTCCAGCACGTATCACTGGCGATGATTAGCCCCTTCAGAGCTTTAACAAGCGACACCTCCCCAGTCCCGACACATTCCAAATTACACACACACATATACACATATACACGCACCCGCTCAAACCCGAACGTACTGAACATGAACACGAACACGAAAGGGGGGAGGGGGCCTATATGGTGCCGTGCATCGTGTGCATCGCTCCACCTAGATATTTAATCCCTTTCCCCGCCTACTGTTTCTTTTTATCACACACCCGGCAACTGATCACCTATTTCTTTTCTTCCTTTTCTTTCCTTTATTTCGATCTTCTGTCCCTTATCCCCTACCCATCCATCCCATCCCGCAAGTTTTTTTTGCCTATCCCTTATAAGTCAATCCAACCCTTTTTCAGTCCCTTTGTCCGTCCCTGATCTGTTAGACCCACTAAGATCGTTCATCATCGTCATCATCAGCATCCATCATCATCATCTATCATCATCAGATCACCCATCATTAGCCAGTCATTATCATCCATTATCAGAACGGTCCTCCCCTGTCTCCCCATCCCCGCTCCTCTTCCCCCCTGAAATTAAACGTTCCCACTACGTCATAGTTTATCATCTCGATTTTTTTTTGATAAATTTCAAATTGGAAATTGTCAGGTAAAAATAAATAAAACAAAAAATAAAGTAAAATAAGACTTAAAATAAAAAATAAATACTCACTGAGTGAAAAAAAAAAGGAGAGTTAAACTCAAAACTCAATTCCGAGTCGTGTGCTCGTGTTCTCCCCTCTCATATTATATTCTAAATCCTAAATCCCCAAGCCTCCTGTATTAATGTTAACATAACACAATGTTGCGTTTACAAGAAAAATACATCATCATCTGCTTAAGTTTAGTTTAGTTACTTCTACTAATTACCTCGGCATCAACTGGTCTCTCTCTATTTCTCTCTCCCTCCCCTCCCCTAATCCTAATCCTAATCTTATCCTCCTCTTATCCGCATCCCATTCCTTTTGCCTCTTCTTTTACTGACCTGGATCCTTACGCTACACTCCCCTCCACACAAGAAAGACAATCCCCTCGTCCCAATCATACTCTCCATAATACACACACCACACACACCACACCACATCAATCTGTCCGTCCGTCCGTCTAAGTGACGACCCTCGGTACAACCCGATATGACCTTCTGATAAATAAGATTCCCATTTCTTGCAGTATCCCGGACGGATACACCACTCCCTCCTCTACCACTGATCTCTTCATCTTCTCATCTTCTCATCCCTTTCTGCTTTCTCTCTTCCGGAACGGTACTAATGAAATTACGGATGATGGGGATTACTGAATGTCGTTTATAATGAACGGCATGAGTGCATGACGAATCTTTCTCGATTAAAAAACAACAACAACAACGTTTACACCAATCGGAATCCGGGGGTCGGAGTTGAAACAAGAGGGAGGGAAGGTGCAGAAGAAAGTTAGGAAGGTCAAAAAAACGCGTAAAAGAAGAGCAAATGGGGGCTGGAACGGATGAAATGGGTTAAACAAACAGTTATACAAGATAGATAGTTAGACAGAAATTCAATTCAAATTCAACGATATAAGGTAAATCAAGTTTAGAGGGGGGGTATGAGATATGAGATAATAGTAATAGAGTTGTGGTTCTTCGCATCTAAGCGTACATGTACATATACAACGTACAGCTAGTGTTTTTTTTTTTCGCTTTTTCTTTATCCAATATGTTTCAACGTGCTAGTTCCCTGCTTATTCATTCGTGTATGTGTGTATGTGTGTATGCCGAATGCATTCGATAGGGCATGAGTATCTAATTAATATCCAAAGAGATTTGTGTAATGATGTTGTTTCATGCCGACCTTCTAAATGGTAAAATAAACGCTCTAATCCTCGGCGTTCGCCATCCACGCCTTCGACACCTGCCTCCTGCTCCTACACACCTGACCCTAGTACTTCCGCGACACACAAGGCGGAAAGAGATACGCGTTTAGCCCGGGTGGAGTTGGGTTGGGGGGTTCGGACCTTAGGAATAGATTACTGTAGAGTTGAGGATTTGGGAGTTCAAATGGAAAAAAAGGTTGAGAAGAAAACAGTAAGAAAACAAAAGCAACATTGTAATAAGAAAGAGAGTTGTTAGAGATAGAGTAAGAAAAAAAAACCTCCGGGGATAAACGCGACGGACCCAAAGTAGAGGGAATGATAATGTGCCCAAACAACGATGGAAAACTACACAGAGTATTAATGAAAAAGCAAGCAAAGAAAGGCAAAGAAAAGAAGGAGGTAAAAAAAAAATAAGCCAGGCCAGAATTAAGGCGGGGGAATATGATGTTCTCCGCCGACTACGAGTGTTATGAGTCTTCCTCGAAGAGGTGCGGAAGGTCCTCGGCCTTCACGACGAACACACCAGCTTCCTCCAGTTCACTCTCGATCTCCTTCTCAACCCTCGCAGCGGCCGTGACAAGTACCGGGCCACCTGCAGCGTAGGCTTCAGGCCGATCATAAGTAGCATGGGCATCCTCAACAAGAAACACGGTATTACCACGCCCAAGTGCAGCACTACACGTCGCCCTAATACAAAAATCGCTTTGCATGCCGACGACTACAAGCGCAGCCTTCCGATCCACAAGTTCACCTAAACGCGTACCAGCGAACGCGTTATTCTTCGTTTTATCCAGCACGGGTTCACCTGGCATCGGCGGGAACTCGAGTTGCCAGCCTGGTGCTCCTGGAGCGTCGCAATCGCCTGGTTCGCCTGTGTTTCGGACGTGGACGATAAGAGGTTGGATAGCTGCTGCTCTGGCGTGATGAAGAGCTCGTTCGATGTTTTCTCGAACGATAGCGGCGTTTGGTACACCTGTCTGGGGCGAGAGGATGCCGACCTGGACATCTATGAGGAGCAGGACTTTTCGCGTATGCGCCGGTGAGGGCGAGTCCTCTGGTGTCATTGTTTTGGTGTAGAGAAGGACACGATGGAGAGTTGATTTGCGATCTGGCTAACGGCAAGCAGGGCTCGGAGTCGAGGAATATGACAAGCGCGGGATCTGGCGTTGTGTGGTATTTATATAGATAGATAGACATAATAAATGTATATGTATATATATAGTTACAGATGTGACTATATGCGCTCACCCAATTTTATGGATCATGACCGTGATGATGTCCATGATAACCACAATCCGCCTTTTGGAATCCGCACTTCCATTTGGGCAAGGAATGGTCTAATAATAAAAAACCCGCAGCCGATTTGCAAGTTGCTAATTAGCAGATGATGGTAGAAACTTATCAAATTCCGACGTCGATGATAATTTTCCTCATAAATCATACTTCGCGAAGCAGTACACTCAGCTAATGTTCTAGAAAGCCATCTCAGATATCCCCCTCCTTTCGATCAATTCCTTCTCACAGACGTCGAAAAAAATAAAGGAAAAAAATAGAATTTTAGCATGTATGAGTTACCGTATGCCCCAATTTGAATTTCAAAAAAAAGGGGGAAATATATAAAAAAACCATATAGCGACAACTGGTATCGATCCAGTGACCTCAAGGTTATGAGCCTTGCGCGCTCGACCACTGCGCCATGCCGCTGTTATAAGCAAGTGCAATTTAACAGTATATGTACTATTAAGGCTTACGGAGTTTGCATTGCTTCCTTTATCATATTTTATATTAGATATGAATTTCACAAAAATATATATTTTGATCTATAAAATAAAATAATTATACTCGAACGATTAAACAATTTTCCATCAAACTTGTTTCAGATAGATAAAACGTACTTGTATCAATACACATACAATAACACATGTACATAGCAGATAAAGAATAATTAAGCCCCCGTAACCACTTCACTGAATTCTCCCGAACTTATCATCTCCTTCACGATGTCTAATCCACCGACAAACTCGCCGTTCACAATAAGTTGTGGGAACGTCGGCCAATTATTCACTACCTTCAGCCCTGAAAGGTTTTCACAAGCACGTCAAACTTAATTCATACAATCTACAAAATCAATCTCAAAAAATAAAAGAAGTACTCACCACTTCGAACACTCTCATCCGACAAGATATCAAAGTGACTAAACTGGATATTCTGCTCCTTTAACAGCCCCACAATCTGACGCGAGAACCCACATCGAGGGACATCCGGACTACCCTTCATGAACAACACGACCTTATCCATCTCCATCAACCCCTTCAGCCTCTTCTCTAGCTCTTCACCCGTCTCAGTCGGAGTGTCTTCTGCCACCGCCGGCGCAGCGGGTGCTTTGTCCGTGTGGGACAAAGCCTGAGGTGTCTTTCGCGAGTGTTTAGCCACTTCCGCACGGAGTCGTTCAACGTCGGCACCATCAATACGCGCCAGGAGAGTGTGACCCTGTAATTCAAAAAGATATCCATCCTCAGATGAGATCTCACGCTCTGATCGGGGCAAAATAGAATTTTTAAAACAGCGCGGAGATGGTAAGAGCGGGTAAGAAAAAAAAAACGGGGGTACGGAGGTGTATGTGCGAGGGTACTGGGGGAGGCTAAACAAAGTTCTGTCGGAAGGACTAGACTCACTTGTAACAGTAGGACAGTCGGAACACTAGTAACGTTAAAACTTTCCACAATATCCGGCTGCTCTTCCGCTTCAATGTTCAGAAAAAGTATGCTTGATGTATCCTTTGACAGTTTCTCGACCTCCGCGTTCATCGTGGTACATGGTTCCGCAAATGATGCCCAGAAGTTGAGTACTGATACACGGGAGAGGTCCGCCGACAGTAACTCCTGGAAGTGAGATGGGGAATTGACAGTGAACAAGTTCGAAGATGCCTCGGAAGACATTCTGTTATCGTTGACGTTAGATTAGGTCTCTTGTAGACGTTTGGTGGGGCAAATCAGAGTCGAGATAATGACAATTATGTCACAAAGTTTTTCCTTTCAGTTATATGCGCTTAGATCTTTGGCTTTTATCTAGTACCTCGATTTCGAGCAGTGAGATTAGTTACAGGCGTTTGACGTTCTATCGTTAAGTGTCGTGTAATTATGTGAGAGAGAGACAGGGCGTTTACTGAGTAATGTAGTGTGAGTGTGTGCCCGAGACCGGCGAGTGCTTAAGAATTTGTAAAGTGGATCGCGAATGACAGAATGGCGTTATCGGCTCGTTCCGAACACTGCCCAAATTGTAAGTTATTAACAATTAATACATACACATTTACAGTATACAACTTGAAATCAGATAAAACATAAAACAGAGATATGATAACAAAAACAACAACAAGATCGAACATTGATCAAAAAAAATTGGTTAGAGGAATTATTTCTTGCTCAAATACTCCTGGACTCGATCAATAAGGTCTGCTTTCTTTCCACTGGCAGGCTGTCCTTCACTTTTCAAAAATTCCTAAATAACATTGATGAGTATTAGTATAAAGTGGTTTATCAGATAAGAGTTATGAAAATGGCATGTGAGCGAATGATGGGAATTTTGCACCCATCTGATAAGATGTTTGACAGACAAGGTGGGATAACCAAGTGATCAGGTGTCACAATTGGACTTTCCCGAGTTGTGATGAGATAAGGTCAAGGGAAAGTTACCTTCAGTTGATCAACTTTACACTGCATGCACAAAAATAGACGGATAAATAGGTAAGCAAATTCAAGAATTCTTCGCTGGGATAAATTATGCATACCTTGTCAAGTCGTCCACTTTCGTACATGCTTCGAACTTCCAAAGAACCAATATTGGTATCCTACGAGTTTCGTGAGCATACTTTCCATGCTTTCAACATAATCTCCTTACCGCTTTACGCTTTGTCCCTGATACACCCTGAATAAAGATTGTATCTGCAAGGTCGTGCGATTCAACAATTTGCTTCCATTCTTTAATCAAAGAACCAGCTCTCTATTTTAATAAACAAAATCAGTCCAGGCACCGAGATCATTCAAAGGATTCCATGAAGTAACGGACCTTATGGATCATGTCTAATTTAGGGCGGGTAGGATCTTCAAATTCCCCTGGATTAAAGTCCTGACGGAAGGCGCTCGCTTCAAGTTGAGCATAATGGTATGCCAAAGCTACACGGACGTATAAGGAAACAGCCAAATTTGAAGAAGCCAACAGATATAACGTACCAGGATTAGGGTTAGCATCAGGAGGATAACCCCCGTTCTTAATTTGCAGCTTAGCAATCCATTTTTGTGCTGCTTCGACTGCATTTGCTTCAGCTACATGATGTTAATCAGAAAATCTCAAGCAAGCAAAAGAACTCGATGTCACGAACCCCTGGCTGCCTTCTCAATTGGAGCGGGTCGTAAATCATCTGCAAAAGGATACGGTATTAGATGAAACCCGGCTGGTTCTGAGAACCCATTTTCATCAGTTTTCTCTTCCTGGTGTGCGAATGATAAAATTAGAATATACGCTAATCTTCCCAGACAACACACACCTGGGGCAGCAGTGCACAGAAGACAGGAGCAGAATTTGATCTCAGGATGGTTCTTACTAATCCAATCTTATTCTTTTTTACAAGAGTCTTCAATAATGCGGTAAATGTCCTTTTACTCCCAGAATAAGCCTGAAAAAACAATGCTTAGTTTAAGGTTGGTCATTATCGTACAAGCGATTTATACAGACTTGTTCATCCGGTTGAATAAAGGTCGCATGTTTGATATTGTCCTCAATAGCAAGTTCTGATTTGTCCTTGAAACCCAAAAGTTTAATACCCGGAGAAAGTCCGAAGGTCCTAAAAGATTTGATCTCATCGGCAGTGAAGAAAACCTATACCCAGTCAGTCAAGGGGTAGGAAATGGAAACAACCGATTTTTTTACTGAACCTTGCTTCTTTTAGGGACTGACCGCACCCCTGGTTCTTCATCTTCGTTCTCCTCTGATGGAGGTCCCAACTGCATTCCATAGAGAATTTTGCTCCTATCTACTGCAGTTTGCTCAATCTAATAAAGAGAAGATTTATTAAGGTAACAAAAAAAGAAAGAAAGACGTAGACCAACATCGTCAACATATACAGTCTTCGGCTCCACGGCTTCAAGCCTATCTCCAAGATCCACGAAATATCTGTATGAACCTTTCTTTTGCTCACTTACAAGCCCATAACTGGAATTACTCAAATTAAACGGAAGATCCACGAAGTGTACAAGAGTCGTACTTACCCCTTTACACCAATAACAAAGCCATCACCAAGTTCAAAGGGGATGCTTAATAATGCACGTTTTGGCATTTCTCTGAAACGCATTTGAGCAAGGATGTCATCTATGCGACCAATAGAGATATTCTCAGGCAGTAAGTCATCATCTTTGCTGTCATCTTCGTTGACAGTATTGAAAAGAGCCTAATCCAAATTTAGTTTCTATTATTGAGTAGAGGTGTAACAAGAATGGGTTTACAGAGTAGAATTTGTTTGTATCAAATGCTTTCTCATCTGTACTGATAAA
The DNA here is from genome assembly GCA_002287475.2 of Pyrrhoderma noxium. Classification (NCBI taxonomy): domain Eukaryota; kingdom Fungi; phylum Basidiomycota; class Agaricomycetes; order Hymenochaetales; family Hymenochaetaceae; genus Pyrrhoderma; species Pyrrhoderma noxium. The sequence goes on along the minus strand of CM008258.1, from coordinate 1,419,265 downwards.
GAATGGATCAACTAAAACCCCAGCTTGGGTTAGATCCTACACAAATTTCAATAAAATTAACCAAAGTGAGAGTTAAAGTGCGAAGAGAGGACCTACCGAGAAAGTCGTTTGTGAGGAAGTAGTAAGCTGTGCGTTTCTTGCACCTGGATGAGGGTCATCCTCATCTGTGATAAAAAATACACGCTTGACACTAGATTTTGGAGCTCTGTTATGAGAACAGTAAGATTAAAAATTCAAAGTACATCATAGTAAGACAATATAGTACCCATCCCGGATTGCCCAGTTACAGCTAGTGAAAACATCACCTATCGGGACACGATGTTCCGAAGGTGGGAATTCATAGCGGAGCCACTCGTGATTATCTCGCGCCTCTGAAGACATAGTACTCAGCTATCAGTAGGTAGGTGGAGGAGTATGTTTACATACCATTCAAAAGCTGCACAAGGCTCATGATTTTGGGTGCACTAATCTGTGATACAGATTCATAGAGGTACGTCCCAGGCTTGAATTCTGTGGCTCCTTCTTCTGGGTTATCATTTTTACGAGACTAAACGAGAAATTATTGTAGGTTGGAGTAGTGTATTAGACCCAGATATAACCTACAGTATTGAAAAGTAGAATTCCTGCAGAGTCATTCGGTCCAACAACCACCTTACGCTTTTGTATCTGCATGGCGGCCTCAAGCGCCGTGAGAAGATGTGAAGTCTTTTGTCCCTCATTCTTAGGATCATCATGAAGGGCCTGCATTGACTCCGAACAGTCTATAGCAAATAATACCACATCTCGTTTCCCTTCGTGATACTAAATTTATCAAAAGAGGTGGTCTGTCAGTACTGATACAAGCTCAGGTAATTACCGGCCACCAACAGTAGTTTCCAAGAGTTCATCCTCTTCATCTTCATCTACCTTGTTCCAGTCATCAAAAGGTGCCATATTCTCAAATCAAGTCAAGAGCCCGGGATCAAGAAGAACAAAGAGGGTGAGTCGAGACGCGACGTTCGCGTGCAGGTGAGGTCAATTATGGAATTAATTCTCGATCACGCCGAACGCGGTCTGACGCGACTTACTCACGCCACCTTCTGACTGGTGTTGAGTCACTCAATTTACATACGATGATCGTGATGTGACCATCTAATTTACTTCCAGGATGGATGGTGCTCTTCCGCCCTTACCTCAGATTGAGCTTGAACATGTGGACAAATTAGCTATACCTACACTCAAAATACGTTATGATGAGGATGTTTCACGTTGGAAATCTACCAGAGGATACCAAAATTATAATCTGTTCTTACGAAGGCTAAGCGAATCCGTAGTAGGGTATGATTTACCACAAAAGTCAGATGAAAATAGTACTTCGAGCAAGGTAAGCTATTATGTATACCAGAAAGATAATAAAAGTCATTGGAAATAGGGGGTATCGTCTATAATAAATTTACTGGATACGTTGGATGGCTGGATAGATCAAGTGCCTCCCCTTCCAACACCACAACGATTTGGGAATCTCGCCTTTCGTACTTGGGGGAAAATGCTTGAAGATGCAAGTATCTCATAATACATTCCATATCCCTTGTTTCCCGCTAACAGGAACAATAAAAGAATGCAGAAGCGCTAATAAACGCTCTTCTCCCCGATTCCCTGAGTAAATGCACTCGATTATTGAAACCTTATCTCATTATTTCCTTTGGATCCTTCACACGAATGGACTATGGAACAGGGCATGAGACGGCGTTTGGAATTTTCTTACTTTGCCTTACGTTGATTCGCTTTTTTGAACCAACACCCTCGGAAGAGCGATCTATTGTACTACTTGTAATTACGAGATACATGCGTCTGTGCTGGCGCCTACAAGACGTGTATCGTCTTGAGCCGGCTGGAAGTCACGGCGTCTGGGGACTTGATGATTACTGTTTTCTTGGCTATATTTTTGGTAGTGCTCAACTGAGAAGTTTGTCGCCTTTCGTCTAATTCTTTACTGGCGCTGACGTCAGGCACAGACCGGACGGATATTCCAGTTTCAGCAATTCTTCGACCACCTCTCCCACCAACGAACTTATACTTTGAATGTATTACGAGAATACATAAGATGAAGCAAGGTCCGTTCTATGAACATTCTTCTCAGCTTCATGCGATTGCTACTGGTGTGCCAAATTGGGGAAAGGTACATTCTGGTCTTATTAAGATGTATGAAGTGTGTATTGGGTCCTTTCATATGTAGTTTCTGGAATCTGTCTCATCTTTCATATAGGCTGAGGTTCTCGGGAAAAGGGTTGTGGTTCAGCACATCCCCGTTGGTGGTTTTTTTGAGTGGGATCTTCAGGACAATATCGGTCCTTTTACGACGTCAAACTCGAATAATAGACGACTGTTGGACCCTACTTCTTGGTCAACAATAGGGCGTTTCGGTAATAGTACCCCTGAGATAACACGTCCAGTCTGGGAAACAAATCAGACAAGAGAACCCATATCAACTATTTTACCCAATAAAGCATTAGTGTCGAAAACCGTTTCGGAAATTCATGAACCTTCATTGGTCCTTCCTATCAAAGAAGATGCGAACAAAATGTCGGGGAACTCTGCTAATTAAATAAGGTTTGTAACGTACCCATTTCGTATGCACATAAATCATAAATTTATATATATGCGTTGTGTTACCGTTACTCCAAAGGTCTAGAACGAATAGGAATACCAATTATGAATTAATGAAGTGACATTATCATTTGTGACATGAACTTTACATCAATAATGACATTGTTGTTGATCTGTCTCTATGATGAAGTTGTTCGGAAAATGCCGGTTAATGTTGATCTGTAAAATTTCCTGTGCAAGACCACACAATGGGGTGCTCTCCAAAGCCCAAGCGTCGTCTCTTTCTCTGAACCATCATCTTCAGACGTCTGCAGCAAGCTCTCAAAGGGTCTTTTGTGTTGTGTTTCGGTGGTTGATTGAAATAATCTCACCAAAATCGTGAAAAATTAGTCACAATTTCTGACCAGAGGCGAAATTTCGACCTTCGTCTGCTCAATCTAGAGTAAGCTTATTTTCTTTGTCTCAGGTCGTACAAGTTCTAAGATTTGTTTTTAAAAAAAAGGTGGTCATCAGTTCGAGGTATGCTTCTTTGCGTTTCTTTCATATTCTTTGTTTTGTTCATATAGCAAATTGCACGCAGGCGAACCCCCCTGACAGGACCAATCAAAAGACTTTTTGTTTATCTACTTCATCTGCAAAGTTTTTTTTGATACCCCTTCGTTTCGCGGTTTTGTCAACTCGCATCATCATCGATCGGCTTAACTTTCCCATACCCATCGTTTCCTCGCGTCCACAGGAGCGAGGAGTCAACACCGACTGAAAAAACCCCAAGTTACCGTCCTCCCGCCCGGCTTCGCGTCCGCGACCGCGGCGGCTCAGGTACGGTAATACAGGTTTTTGAGGTTAAAGGCAGCAAATTAGCAGCTTCCTTTGCGGAGAAACCTCCGGCCTTATATTACAGCTGGCACGATCACTTTCATCCTCTTGTGAGGAACAATCTTTTATTGACTTAGACTTTGACGTTGCTTTTGACAACGTCTCAGTACCATCAATCAACACTACATCATCTAACGAAAAAATGTCCCGCGTTGAGGTAATGGCGGCTAGTGCGCCGTCAGAATTTGAGGTACAAAGGGGCACCAAAAGGCCTCGCACCGAGGAAGATTTATCGACTTCGTCTCCTATCAATACTAAAGGACTGAACGATACTGAGAAGGAAGAGGTACACATTCCTCAACTACCTCCTTTACTCCGAGGTCATCCCGAGGTTCATCTTCGCAATGGGGTGATGAGGGCATCGCGACTCGCTGCTACTCATGAGCCAGACGCCGAAAAGGCGTTTTTCGTTGCGGATCTTAGTGTCGTCTATAAACAACATCAGAGATGGGTGAAAAACTTGCCAGAGGTGACACCTTTCTATGGTTCGTTCAGGTCATCAATGTATATGTGTTTCATATTGACAGAGCTCTTCTTTAATTAGCTATCAAATGTAACCCCGATCCTTATGTACTTCGGCTTCTGGCTGCACTAGGAGCAGGTTTCGATTGTGCATCGAACAATGAAATTGCACGTGTGCTTGCTCTTGGAAACGTTGATCCTTCTCGGATTATCTTTGCCAACCCGTGCAAAGCCTTGTCATTCATCAGGAATGCGTCGAAGATGGGTGTTGAGATGATGACTTTCGACAATGCAGACGAACTGCATAAAGTTTCCCGGACACACCCCAATGCGAAGCTTGTCGTTCGTATTCTCGCGGATGACTCAAAAAGTCTTTGCAGATTCGGAACTAAATTTGGAGCACCACTCGAAATAGTTCCTGGGTTACTTGCTAAAGCCCGTGAGCTCAACCTCAACGTGGTTGGGGTGAGTTTCCATGTTGGCAGTGGTTGCTATGATGTGTCCGTCTTCGCCGATGCCATAAGACGTGCACGTTCTGCTTTCGATATGGGCAAAGATGCAGGTTACGAATTCACGTTGCTTGATATCGGGGGTGGCTTCGAGGATGCAACCTTCGAAGCCAGTGCGGCGGTGCTCACCGAGGCCATAGAAAACTACTTCCCCGATTGCAAGTCCTTGAAGATAATCGCCGAACCGGGTCGTTTTTATGTATCCAAGGCATTCCATCTAGCTGCTAATATTATCGCGAGGCGTGCATCTGGGAACGAAAGTCAGGGGGAAGCAGCATCTGTATCTGCTGAAGATGCCAACAGACCGGTGGTGATGTGTACGTGTGATTTTCTTTTTTTCGTCGGTTTACTATATTTTTCTTATCATAAACGTTTTGCATATTCACCTTTTTGGGATATTTGTTCACAAACAAAACTAATAGATTACATCAATGACGGCGTTTACGGTTCCTTTAACTGTATTCTATTTGATCATCAGATCGTACATCCATATGTATTATCAAAGGGTGGCTCCTTCCATGTTCCGTCCTCGGAACCGGTACGTCCGAGCAGCGTTTGGGGTCCAACTTGCGACTCTATCGACCTCGTCTGCCCATCGACTCAACTCCCGGAGAGCCTTGCTGTTGGGGACTGGCTTGCGTTTGAAAACATGGGAGCTTACACCGTTTGTGCCGCGAGTCAATTCAACGGGTTCGAATTGAGTAATGTTACATACACTTCAGGAGGTGGGCAAAGTTCAGCTGAAGTGAGACGAGTTTTAGCTGGTGCCTATGGAGAAGCCGGCGGCGTAAGTGGGTAACATAAGAGGGCGATCCCTCGGGTGTAAAAAATAAGGGACGGATAGAAGGGAGAACAAACAGTATAACAATTTAACGATCTTCTATGGACATGGCATAGAATTCGCCTCTTGTTTTCTTATGATACTTCCGGAATAACAGAATAGCTTGTGTGAGAATGCTGTGAGAAAGCTGTGTTTTGAGGTACAGAATATGATAAATCATAAGCTTGATTTTGTTTTAGGGGGAGGGGGAAATTAGAGTTAGCCAGCGTTCGTTTATTGAAAATGAGTGATTGCACCCTGTGAGTGGAGAATAAAATAATGAAAATTTGGAACCCATGAAATATATTATGATGATTCTCGCTGATCTGGGTGCCTTACACGAGAAAGTCGGTCTATATGGAGACCGTATGGACGATCAGAAGGGGGGGGGATCTTCCTTCTTGTACGGATAAAAAGACGAGGGAGCTGTCCATCGAGCCCAAAAGCTTGTCTCGAGGTATTTTGCGGGTTGTAGTGGAGAGGTAATAATGAAAGGAGATAACAACAAATTTGTCGCTTGGATCCTCGTCGTTGTCGGGGAGTGAAAGCGGCGGGCGACGCTGTGCACGCCTACTGAATTGTTGCTGCATTTTCATTGTCTCGACTCGGCGGTAGGCATGGGTGGTCGACGACCGTCGATGGACACCGTCGCCGGGACTCGGTATATGGTATCTAAAGCGCGCGTAGCTCCGCGGGAAAAGCTGACAAAGTAAGGGGAATGAATGAAGTGGATATGAACCACGTAGTTGGATCAGGTTTGGGTGAAAATAATGGGAGATGATGTTTCGGGGCGAGCCCCTGTCTTGAGAATGTGCGTGGGTGTGTATGTGTGTGTGTGCTATTATTTATTGTTCGATTAAAGAGCCTGGTTTGATCTTTTTCATCAAATTATTATATAAATATGAATATGAATTTAATATTAATATGGGCCACCCGGGGGCCACGTGGGTTAAGAGTCAAATAGGCTTGTGACGTGTATGTGACGTTGGTGACAGAATCTGTCCCTTGTCACAGAGGAAACAAGATGACATTTACAATGTGAGTGTGCCTTTTGGGCTAAAGGGGATCTAAGATTTGGGTGGCTGTGCAGTGAGATGGTTTTCCATTTCTTTCCAGTTTCTCGTTTCATAGTAAGGAAATGGTATTTGTTAGCCTTTTGCTTCTCCACGCGTCTGCAGCTGGTTCCCTCAGATGCCCATGCCCCCCTTCCAAGTGCGCTTCACCCGCGCAAACTCATAGTCACCCCCGCCTTCTTTCCCTCTCGTTTAATTTCTCTTTTTTTTCCTCCTTCCTCCCTTATTTTTTTTTTCTTTTTCTTTTTCTTTTTCTTTTTCCTTTTCCTTTTCTTTTTCTAATTCCTTCCTCTCGCATCTCCCCGCTCTCCCTCTTTTTTACTCTTTAATCTCTCCCTTCTTCTCCCCCCTCCCCCCTCCCCCTCTTACACTTCTCCCCAACTACGTCCGAGCATGGACCCCGTAGGTCATGCCCCCTCAGTATGTGCTCCCTTCAGATTCATCCCTCTCCTCACTCTCATCATTGATCTTTTCGCTTCTTCGCTTAGGACGCCGGTGCCGCGTCTCAGCCATCTTCTAGCATGAGCAGGTTTCGCCCATATGCTAGTTCAAAGCATAGAGTTACAAGAGGGAGGTACATCACTTCCAACGATAGACGCGGATACATGTAAGACCCTCTTCTCTCTCTCCGTATCACTCATTTGGCTCCGGCGCATGTGCTCAATATCACACTATATTAATCCACCGGCATACTTGTAGACCCGTATATGAATATCCGCTCAATGGTCAGTGGATCATGATGGACTCTGACGATGGTTTCGTCCTTTGGACCGGTATTTGGAAAGGTTAATACCTATTTTCTTATACTCTCTCTCTCTTCCCCTCCCTTCTTAAACTTCTTGCTAATTTTTCTAATTTTTTTTTCTCTCGGGGATCCGTCTTTAGCTCTTGGAAATGCCAAAGGTAGTTACTTTTTAGTCGGAAAAATTACGTTAGGGTTTGATTCGAGATTTACCAGCTGATATAGTCAAGATGCTCGAGTCTCAGCCTGAGCTCGCTTCACAGCTACGTCGAGTTCGAGGCGGTTATCTCAAGATACAAGGAACATGGATGCCTTATGAAGTATGCTTGTCTTCTGTGAAAATGCCGCTTAGCTTCGGTCTAACCTACTTCCTTCTAGGTTGCCCTACGTTTGGCGAGAAGGTAATGCAGACCGATACTTCTGAATTTTTCGCTAATTTCACTTTATAGGGTGGCATGGACGATTCGCGAGGATTTGATCCCTCTGTTTGGGTTCGTGCTTTTAAAGCTAAAGTATACTCTAATGTGATTTTAATCTCATTTTCTATATACGAATAGGCCAACGTTTCCGTCTACCTGCCTCGCGCCAGATCAGCCTGGGTACGGCCAGATTCTGGGAAATCAACAAGGAAAGCGGCGAGGAAGACGTGCTGCAGTACCCTTACCTTTGCCGGTGTCCTTACCTCCGCCGCAACCTACAGAGGTCGAGCCCCATGCGGGATCTCCAAGTCAACAGAGGCAGATCAGCATTGCTGGACCTTCGTCAGTAGGAGGCGTCAGACCTGGAGAACGGTTTGAAGTCCTGTCTCCTGCACCCCATTCTGCTGGTCCTTCAAGGACAAGCCACTTTGATTATGCGGAGCGTGACCACCTATTGGGAGAGTATCCTCGAGACACTCTTCCGCTTCCTCACGGCTCAGAGACAAGGATGCAGCACTACAAACTTTCGGTAATGCCACCACCCCCATTACCCTCACATTACGACTACCCTAGGTCACCTCGATCTCCCTTTCATCACACACACTCTCCTAGCTCTGCTTTCCGATATGAAAACCAGCCCCCCTTAACTCAAAGGCAAAGCGGACGCTTCTCTCCTTATCGAAGGACGTCATCTTCACGTTACCGCTCTTCAAGCATAACAAATTCGTTTTCTCGACCCTCCCCGATAGATTTACCACCTCTTACAATACCTTCACGACCACGCGCAGTCTCAAGTATAGACCGCAGCTCCTTCTCGGCCCACCCGGTATTAGGACCTTCCTATTCTCGCTCACACCAAAGTCCCTCGGCAGCAGATCCGACAACGCCACCGACACATCAACGGTCTCCCGGTGATAGGATTGTCTTGCCACCCTTGCAACCGCCATTGACAACGACGGTCTCCGACGCCTCGCGACAGCGCTCTGATAGTGGTCACTACTCTTCGGGAAGTGGGAGTGGTTACTCCCTTCCTCCGATATCATCATTAGATGACCCCCCATCCTCCGGCCACCGAGGAAGTTCACAATTAGATTCTACTGCAGTTCTAAAGCGATTGGCTTTAGATGACGAGACATATGAACGGACGTCTAGCTTTGGAAGCGTTGTCCATCGTCACCGACTCGGCGCCGAGGGTAGCTATAGGGACGACGATGGCAACGAGCTACAAGTCGATCCCCCTACTGAAGAACAGCTCTGGACTAGACGCCGATCGTTGTCGGAACCTCCGTCTCAACAGTACGTCAAGTCCATGTATTGCAAGTCCGATATTGAATCGACGCTCAAATGTCCCGGCTTTATTTTATTGACAATAAACTAATTTGTAACGATAGGTTTACCTTCACGAGGAACCAGTCGCCAGGGAACAATGACGGTAGCTATGAAGCCAGAATGTCACCGATCGGTGAGGTAGAGTACTTCCGAGGGCGTCAAGAACCTCGCCCAGACGTCCGGAAGGTTGCGGGGCTGATAAACTCCAGTGGTGAGTCAATTGGACAACAGAATGAATCTCGACAGTCATCATACTTAGGAGGTAGAATGGAAAGAGGGAGTTCAGCCCGTTCTCTATCACCCCCAGAGAGACCCTTATCGCAGGGCCGAGTGGACGACTATGATCGGACGGCCAGAGGAAGTGCATCGTACATCTCGCCTCTTCGAGAAGGATTGGGTGCAAGTACTTCGAGCGTGAGGGATCTGGATCAACCAGGTGGCGAAGGAGATGAATATACACCTCGTCAACATGTATCTTCATTATCTCCAGAACTTCAGACAAGTTGGCGGCCGCACTCGAGGGAGTCCACGCCTTCAGGCAATCAAGCTCAGTTTATTCCTTCACCACTTGGTCAGCGGCAACCGCAAGTAAGTCCAGTTACTTCTTACCAGGCTCAAAGTAGTACCAGTAGCCCAATCGAACGAGGAAGATTGATTCAATCACGTACACTACTTACGGGCTCCCCTCAGCCACAGGATGAGTTACCCTCGATAGATAACCGTAATAGAGTTTCCGATACTCAATATTCGACTCGAACTCGCTTCCATTCTCCGGATGCTGGTATTCCCCCAAAGAGACGGAGGGTGGAGGACGCGTGGTGATCCGAATCTCGATAAGGTGGTGACAAGCTCCCTCGGGGCCTACATGTACTTGATACTCTATGCTGAAAAAGATGGACCTACATTCTTATTTTTTTTTCTCTTTGTATATCCCTTCCCCCCGCTCCCAGTTTCCGTACACCTCGGTTATAGTGTCTTTTGTGTCTTTCTTTTTTTTTGTCTTTGGTCTTTCTTTCCCCCTCAGGACGCTTTCTTTCTAGGCCCAGGTACTTAATTCGAACGTGATTTAAGAGCCCTCCTAAGCCCATTTTCTTTCCCCCTTTCTCGAGGTGACCTCCGACCGGATCCCGGTCCTAAAATTTTCTTACCTTTTTGATCTTACAAGCGCTTTGTACCCAATTATTTCTGCAACTCACCTCTATCGCGCTGCATTGTACATCCTGTACATCGACATCTCAACATTCGGCAATTTGCCTGACTTGATCACTCGGACTGCCTGCTATTGTTCATGACTATTATAATGACTTGAAACTTGAAAACTTACACTGTCCTTTCCCACCATTCATTTTAGCACTTCTTTTCTCTTTCTTTTCTTTCTTTTCTTTTTCAGAATAACTCGAATGGACTTCCTTCATTTACATTTCTACTAGCTTAAGACTGCCTTTTTTTTATGGGTTATTTCGCTACCTTTATAATTTGTTGACTTTGTAACCTCATTTTACTTAAACTCGACATTGATCCTCCGTTTTCGGATTTACTGACTCCCCTTTTCTCGGACTCTCTAACCCCTCCTTCTATCCGCATTTGAACTTTCCCTGAATAGCGCAAGCATTTTTTTCTATTTCTTTACTTGCTATCCGCCGAAGTTGTCTTGATAGATCTTTTCACAGCCTTTTTCTATCGATAGGATTGTTGGACTCGATCTTGTTCCCCGTTAATCGCCTTTTCTTTTACCGGCAGTCCTACCCTTTTAACTTCTTTCTGTGTCCACCTGACCCATTTTCCCTTTTTTCGACCGTCATTCATAATATTGTTCTTCTGCTTTCGAAGCCAATTCGATTTCCTTAACCAAAAAGGACTTTTTTGCTTTTTTGCTTCTAGGTCCTCTAAAGATCTAGTGGCGTTGAATTTTTCTTGTTTATATCCATTATTTACTTTAGTCCACATGTATATTCAAACATTACCGATATAGATCTAATCAGAACAAGTATACTCCGAAATTCTGGGACGTCCATTTTGTTTAGAATTAATGGACAATTCCGATATTCCAGATGTTTCGGACAAAGGGCAATAGACTTCGCTGAAGTTTAAATTCGGCAAATGTTCCGCCTCATGGGCAGTCATATTTTCATATTCGGACGTACTCCCGTGGAATTTTATTTATTTATGTGTTCGTGGCAGGCACGACCTCAAAAGAACCTTACTGACCTGGTTTGACTGTGAAGAAAAGAGAAGCATCTCCTCGCCTTCGTTCGAGGGAAGAAAGCTCTGATTGATAACGGTGAACACTAAAGAGTTACCAAAGAGTGAGAGGACCTGAATGGAAAATGGGGATATCTCCCATCTCAGGAACTCTTCCCGAGTGTAAGCGGACTTTACTGGCTCACGAAGTCACACATTGGATTGGGATTCTATGATCGGGGGAACGGCAAACTTTAGGGAAGGGGAGAGAGAGGAGGAAGGGGATCATCTTCTGTAAAATCTATGTATTCCTTTCTTCCTTCCTTTTTTCCCTATCCCCCTCCCTCCCCTCCTTCTTCCCTTCGTAATACCTGAAAAATTTCGGTCCTGGGTTTTATTGTTCCCCCACCCTGCTTGAGAAAATATCTTCTGCAATAAGAAACTCGACCCCCTCCCCTCCCCCTCTTCTCCCCCATCCAGTTTTCTACTTGGAACATTGATAGAGCCTACTAAAAAAAGGTGTGTATATTACGGAAACATCGGGGGGTTGGGCATCGAGGGATTCCCTCAACTCAGACCGGGTACTTACTCGTTTTTTTTTCTTCTTCTCGATTCTCGGATGCAGAATTAAGTGTGTACGAGAAAAAAAGAATCGAATGTCTTACTCTGATAGATAAAGTCCACGGGCATCGGTATCTCCGCTTCCGCCGAGATTGGATAATCGCTCTTTTCATATTTCTTCACCCCTTCCCAAAAGTTCTTGGGATGTGGGAGGGGAGAGGGGGGTGGGTCAATGTTAAAATTAAGCGAATGATCAGACAAAAGGGAGACTTTTCTTGCGGGCGGCATATATCACCTAAGCGAGTGGCCTCATGATAAAATAAGGTGAAAGCGGGAAAAAAGATTGGGCCTAGCTGATTACAGTGCAAAAAAGTTTTTTCTCTCTCGCTGATTAGACTGCTTTTTTTTCCTTCCTTCTCTCTGTTCTGTGATAAACGAGAAAAGGGGGTGGTGCGGTAGGTGAGAGAAAGTGAGAGAATAAGATGAGATAGTTAGTCAAGTAGGTAAAAGAGTAATAATGAATAATAATAACGGAATCTTTTTTTTTCATTACCCCCCTTTCGCCCCTATGGCTAGTGAATCCCCTCTTTCACTGATCTCGTAGCCTCGTTAAGATAACTTCTCTCTTCAGCTGACTGGGTTTCCTCTCTGCTTATTCGCAGATTACACACAATGGTTTGTGAGAAGCGTTCCACATCTTGTCGACTAGAAGCATTGAATGTGCACGTTTACTGTAAGGGAGAAGACTTCGAGGAGACTTCTAGTGTCTAGCAGTCCTTTGGCCTCGACAAATATTAATGATTCTGTAACCTTGTTTTTATAATAAGGTCTTCCTCCGTCTGGAAAAGGTTTAGTTAATTCCTAGACATTAAAATTGGAGTTAGCTTGAAACTGTAATAAATAGTGAATAAAATGAAATAGACTACCAATGACTAAAATTTGCAAAGTGAAAGTTAATAAATATCGTGCTGAAAGAGTGAAACATCATTCTAAGGGAGATTAAGGGTGATCTGACCTAGTACTTACGATATAACATTTATGTGAGGCAAGATACTGGGGAATTAGCTATACGCGAATTAAAAATGATCTATTTCCAGGGTAAAGATGGTTCTTTACCTTTTATGGCAAGCGTAGTGATCTGCTTGTACCGCCACCAGTATGGCGGGCCCACCTGGAAGAGGTGAACTGAGGAGGTGCGGCCTCACGTTAACGACCCGGTCTTTTGTTTTTGGCTTATGTTCTTTGCTTAAAAAAACGCTGTCAGAATTCGCGGACTCTTGAGCTCTATCTGGGGACGTCGGGAACTCGAGGGTGCCTTTCGTGCAACTTCCAGTCAAGCTCCTCAGTTTACAGAATCCATACAACTAAGACCACTTCTACGAAGTAGCTTGGATACGAACGAAACTATACAAAGGGTACCAGATATCATGAAATTTAGGTACATATTATTATGTGTATCTTATTTGAGACACGTCCGTTGACTATTGTTAGCAATTCCTTGAAATTTAACTCTGTTGCTGACTGGATTGATGAGTACATTGAGTATGTCGTGTACACCCCATTTCCTTACCCCTGTTAGTTTTTTGACACGGTTGTTACAATTACGACAGCTATTCGTCTTTAAAGAAGCAAATATACCAGCTAGAGAAAAAGCAGCAGTCTATTATTGCTTCACGAGACCATGATGTAGAGTCTAATGAACGTTCGGCTCTAATTAGTCGAGACCCAGCTTCAGCTATGACGGATGAGATCTTTAGGCCATTACTAGATTCTGAACTCGTTAAGATTTGTAAATTCTACGAGACCCAAGAACAATTAATATTACAGGACCTAGAAGGACTCGAAAAGTCGATACAAAGTAAAGAAGAGGAGTTCTTACATGACCCGGAGCAGCACTACATGGACTTTGATAATCATAATGATGATGACGACGACGATGATGATGATGACAGGGAATCACCCGTCCGTGAGCGCTCGCAAAGGATTAGCCGCTCCATCCCGAGACGTGGAAGGGGGGCTCGTACGTTTACCAAACTCATATGTTCTAATTCCCCCTAACGTTTTGCTTTTTGATAGCCGCTATACAGACTTCTCTCTCCCATGACTCACGGCGGCGCCTGAGTGTTTCTTCGAGTGAAGACAATTATGATCTTGAGGCCAGTCTCGTATCCCTCGGACAGATTCCCGAAAACGATGCACTGCAGACTAGTGTAGGGGACCTTCGCGCTTCTAGTGTTTCTCCGACCCGGAGCAGGGCAAGAGCCGCCTTATCGAACATATTCTCCCTTGTCAAGCCGGATTCAAGCGTATCTTCTTCCCTACTTGGTAAAGATACGATCTGGAATGCAAAGAACAATTATGCGTTTGATACTCGTGCTCTGTTTAAGAGGCGGATCACAACGCTGTATAATTCGGCTACATCTCTGAGAGCATACGTAGAACTCAATTATTCAGGTTTCCGTAAAATCTTGAAGAAGTACGGTTTTCTTTTTTTTCTCCTTTCGTTTTTTTCCTTTAGCCCATTCTATTTTACTGATGATCAGCATAACAGGTACGACAAGATCACGTATAGCGAGGTTCGTAATTTGCTGATTTTCTGATGTCACTACTAAACCCCAACTCAGCTCAAAGATCATTACATGCATGATGTGGTCGAAGAAGCTTACCCTTTCCGACAAGAGACTAAGGACAAGCTGCAGGATTCTATAAACCGTCTCATCGCACTTTATGCTAAATGTGTAACTCATAATGACTTAGCCGCGGCTTCCCGGCACCTCAAAGTACACCAGCGGGAGCAGATAGCTTGGGAGAGAGATACGGTATGGCGAACGATGATCAGCCAAGAACGCCGCGGAACACGAGATGGTCAGGTGAAGGCTTTGGGTGGACATGTCTCTCCTGAGGAAGGGCCCGGACTTGTAGTTCCCACTCCTGTTGGCCGGTTCAAATTGTCGACAAAGAGGATTTTCCTCCTCACGGCAGCACTTGTATTCGTAATACTACTGAATGTCGAACTCTATCCCACCGTAGAAGCCAACAACTGTTTCGCTATACTTGCGCTTAGTACTATACTATGGGCGACGGAGGTAAATTATTTTGAGGACAATGGATTTCCTGGTACTAAACACATCCAATAGGCTATCCCCTTGTTTGTGACCTCAATGCTTGTACCGCTTCTACTTGTTGTTTTCCGTGTCTTTGTATCAGCAGACGATAGGGAAGTCCGTCTAGGGGCACCAGAAGCAACGAAGTAAGCTGGTTTTATAAGAAAGATTGTTCTGATGTTCTTACAATACACTTCTTTTTCATAAGATTCATTTTCTCGCAGATGTTTTCACCAACAATCATGCTGCTCATAGGCGGTTTTACGATCGCTTCTGCTCTCAGCAAGACAAATATTGATCGTGTCATTATTACCCGCTTGTTAAGTTTTGCAGGGACGAAGCCGAATACAGTTCTCCTTGCATTTATGGGAGTCTCTTGCTTCGCGAGCATGTGGATCAGGTATGAAGGTTATTATCTATATTCTCGGATGCTGAAGGCTTAAGAACTTTCTTAGTAATGTTGCGGCACCAACACTCTGTTTTACTCTAATCAAGGTACTGTGTAGTTTGCATTTATCTATCACCACTGATCTAACTGTTAAATTAAAGCCGATACTACGAAACCTCCCACCCAAAGCTAGTTTCGCGCCATGTTTGATTGTAAGATTTAGTCCACTCTATCTCAGGCCTAAAGCTTGTCTAATAACCTATCTTTAGATGGGTATAGCACTCGCTGCAAATATCGGTGGACAGAGTTCCCCGATTTCGTCGCCGCAGAATCTTATTGCATTAGATGAGATGGATGAACCTCTTGATTGGGCCCAGTGGTTCGCCGTCGCCCTTCCTGTCTCAGGGATATCTATAGTCCTTATCTGGATTTTATTGATAATGTCATACAACCCTTCGCGAACTTTAGACGGAGAGACTCTTGTTATCAAAGAAATAAGACCTACTAAGGAGAGTTTCACCGCAGTACAATACTGGGTTACCTTTGTCTGCATCATTACTATAGGTCTTTGGTGTGTTGAAAAGGAAATCGAAGGCTTCATCGGAGACATGGGAATTATTGCAATTATACCTATTGTTGCATTCTTCTCTACGGGTGTATTGAGGAAGGTGAGATCCCGATTTAAAGGGACTTCTTAATCATTCAATGTTGATGAAACGTGTTAGGATGATTTCGAACAATTCTTATGGACAATAGTATTCTTAGCTATGGGTGGTATTGCTCTTGGGAAAGGTGTGACAAGCTCAGGGCTACTAAATATTTTAGGAGAAGGAATAAGGGATATTGTCGGCAGCCGATCTTTGCCTGCCGTGGTCTTTGTTCTGACTTTTGTTGTTCTAGTAAGTTTCGGTGTCTCTCTTGTTCTGAATTTATGTTCAGACTGATAAATATGAAACAGGTCATATCTACTTTTATTAGCCATACAATCGCTAGTGTACTACTAGTGCCTATCGCTAAAGAAGTGGCCAACAGTCTTCCAGGAAATCACCAGCGCCTACTCATCTTCCTCACGGGCCTTGTTTGTTCAACTGGGATGGGAATGCCCGTTTCCGGATTTCCAAACCAAACTGCGTAAGCTCGAATCACAAGCCATTTGTCTGTTCTAGCGATTTATTAATTTTATTGTAACTGTTTCATAATATAGAGCGACACAGGAGGACGATGTGGGTCAGCTATATTTGTCAAATGTTGATTTCCTCAAAAATGGAGTACCAGCAAGTATTATTGCGGCCCTTGTAAGTTAGCCCCTATCCACTCCCCTCTCCTCTCATGTTTTTTTTCCGCTTCGTTTCAAGTCTCCTAATTTGTTTTATTTCTCGCACGTAGGTTGTTGCGACAGTAGGATTCGGTTTGATGCTTGCTATAGGGTAAGAGCTTCTTTTTTTTCCTTCCCTGCGTCGGAGAGAATCTCTTAATTCAATCTATCTTTTTTAAGCTTATGACAACCGACGTCGGACAATCATCGTTGTTATAGACTTCGCGCAGCCATTCTTCCACCTTGCGGTGTCCTTCGTGGAGTGTGTTTGGGAATATTACTCAATTTACTACAAACGGAATTATTTTTTCCTTAATGCAAATAGTTAATCCCCTTTACCCGGTATCCCAACATTATCTTAGGGGCTTTTATCTATTTGGTTGTCTGTATAGTTGTCTCGTTGCTTGATGTGAGAAGGGGTCGTTGGCAATCGCTGCCTTTATAAACTTCGTTTCATGGTTTCAATGCGGGACCATATGTTTGTACATGTTTGTCTCCTTCCGTTTTCTAAATTTAAAAGAGGGGTTCTCCCCCCTTTCCTAATCCGTCCAGTTGAAGATCTGGTATATTTAACCTTCATCAAATGTATTAACATTGGTTTTAAATCTCGGTACGTATTTACCAGAATACAGGACTGTTAGAGAGACATAAAAAAACATTTTTGAGAACAAAGAGAAGGGCAAAAGTCATAACGTAATCGTGAATGAGGTCGTAACAAACGTCGTAAGGGTCGATCGTTACCGGTCGTGAAGTGGGAAAAAGAAAGGGAAACACATCAACACGCGCCAAGTCGCACGTTGGACAAGAAAAAACCTTTTTTTTACATCACATAACAGTTATAGGACAGGGAGAGGGGTTCAAGGATTAAGTGTTTAGATAAAGATGATGCACAAATAGTTGTTGACAAAACAGGAGGGTTGCAAGGGATAAAATTAAGGACAGTGGTACGTTGATGAGGCAAGACAAGGAAGAAGGCTTACAAATGCCTTATTTGCGTAAGTGAGGTCTCCTATTTTAAGATGGTTACTGGGTTGAACACGAGGCGAGGCGAGGCGAGAAGCAAGAGAATATAACAAAAACAGAGCAGAAGACAATGATTTCAGGAGAAGACTAGAGGGCATCCGCGACACTGTAAGTGAGAGCCGGAATCGTGAATTAATTATAGTACACAGAAAGATTTCCATTCAAATCTGAAAACAGATCAAGAACCGGCATCTGGACCGTAACGTACTCGGGATCTGAACGGCACAAGACATAGTTAAAGGGGACGCTAAAAGACTAGGAACATCCCGCCGCATGAAAAAGGGAACACAAAAAAACACTATATGTATGACCCTTTCATGCCTTCTTCCCCGCTATCCGTTTTAGCAATGTAGTGAGTACGACCGCACATACACCGACGCCAACCATTAAGACGTAAGATGGGACACCCTTCTCGAGAGGGTCCCAAGTATTAGGGATATAGTTCCGCCACTCAGATTTATTGGAAACAGGGGTCAATGAATCGCAATTATTGTCAATACTGTTTTCGGCAATCGAAGAAGCCACCTTCTTCGAAGGGCCAGAAGATTCATTTGTCTGCACAGACTTAGCTTCCACCAGTATCGTGCTCGGCTTCGTAGCTCCCATGCACTCAACCTGCACAGATCTCGACTCTATGACAGAGTTCCTTTTCACAGTATCCTGGCAATTGTGATCTTGTAGGACGACCTGCTCAACATCTTTACGTTCCAAGATTTCTAATCTCTTCTCAACTTCAGTTAGCCGTTCCCTGAAAATCTCTAGTAATGATAATGCAGTCTGCAGTTTTTCATTTTCCTCTGCCTCCAGCTTCTTTTTCGCACTGTCATTCTTCACTAATTCATTTACGTTGACTCGAATGCTTTCGTCCACGTCCACTTTGTCCACTTTCTCGACAATTTGTAATGGGATCCCCGGAATTAAATTTAACCCCCCTGGAGAAGAAGAGGCCGACATGGGCGGCGTAGGCAAGGGACGTGAAGGTAAAGGGCGAGAGAAGATATCCTTAATCTGCCTCTTCGAAGAGCTAGCAGACTTGTTACTCCCTTTCCCACTTCCTACCCTCGAGGAGTTACCAGAAGATGGGGACGGGGATACGGGACTTTCAAGTATAGCTGCCTGCTCGGGAGCGATACGTTTGACAGTCTCGCCAATGTTCAGATCCTCCCAAGCATTAGCTCCCCAACTTCGTGATAGAGAGTCGGTACTTGAAGCAAGTAGCTCCTCAACAGTGGGCTCACTATTGAACGTGTCACCTGCTCCCGATATTTCTGGTAAAAGTTCCACTGCTGGCATCGAAAACGGTGACGTATCAACCGGTGGCTCCGGAAGAATACGTCTCTTGATTGTCGCACGCGCTTTACGATCTTCAACTTCACTGGCTTCCGACCCACTGGCAAAAGATGCCTCTTCATCAGCCCAAGCATTAGCTACAGCCTCCCCTTCGCTTGTGGAACTCCCATGATAACTGAGACCGGAGCTAGAAGTTCGCTCAAGACTCGCTACGAGGCCACGAACGCGACCTTTACGATTAGAACTCTTATTCGGAGTAATATCTTGAGACTCAGAAACGTCTTCTAATGATGACGAGGAAGAGCTGAATACGTGTGTATAAGGGAATTTTGTAGTAGTAGAATTAGTGTCGTCATCTTCATCAAAACCCCATATCCTACCCTTCAACACGTTCTGACGGAGATTGCGTGAAGCGTTCAATAGTGCCTCACGCCATAGGTTGTTGACTCCCATCCTTTATGACATATCAAAGTTAGAGTTAATGTTCAGATATCAAAATGAAAAGATTATCAGACACTTACATCTCAAGATCCCGTTCATTAAGTCGAAGAAATGAACGTCCATTAAGTCTGGCATCCTTCACAAATCCGGCGATATCCCTTGCAACTGGGAGAGGCAAAGGTAGATGTCCTCCGGAGCGTACACGCAGAGCAGTGATAAGATAAGATGACAGTTGAGATGTTGTCCAGACCCGAGGATTGGAAGGTAAATCTTCAACTTTAACGGGGGAAGATGGAGGGGGGACGGAAACACTTGGAAGAGTCTCCGCTCTCGCTCTTACGCTGGGAAAGACCATTCCCTCCGACATTGTATGTATATGACCACCCCGGCTCTTGATTGGAGTATTATTGGTAGGAGGTGTAGGAAGGGGCCTAGGAGAAGAACATGCTAGATCGGATTTACTATGCCTATGTCTGCCAGATGCAGACGGGCTTGGAGTAATCGGTATATAGACATGTTTTGGAGATGCAGAGTATCCAGTTGAGTTAGAACGCGTTAGTAGAGCAGTGGAAGTTGTCTTGATAGCGTATGGGTGTTGATTCGGTGTTGAAGGTAATGGACCGCGTTCACCTCCGCGATGACCATCCGGCATAAGAACTTGTTGATATCTCTTTTCAGGCGACGAAGGAATGCTCGTCGTCATATTCAACACAACTTTGGTATGATGTGTTCAAAGAAGGCTTAGCTATGAAAGTTTTTTGCTCACTCGTCGTCTCGAACGCTAAGTGGGATGAGGAGAAAGTTGTGTAGGTAACCGATTACCTATGAGCCCCTATGATTGATTATGCGTTCATTTTACCCGCTAAACACGTTCCTGCTTAATACCTCCATATGGCCTCTTCCGTGGCTGGTTCGTCGACACAAAAACCTACCCTGAATCCATATCAACCTTTCACGACATTATCGAAGGTGTTTAACTAGTATTACTCTCTATTCATTCGAAGTTAATAATTATATTCCTCAGAATGAGAGACTCCAGTTTTCTTCGTTACATCCATTTACGCCTACCTTTATAGAAACGCATATAAGCAAATCAAAAAATCTTGATCCAAACGCATTATACGAGAACAGAGTAAAAGGACGCACAATTTTACTCGAAAATCCTACCCGAGATAGCCGAACAAAAAAGAAGGAGGAGGAAAGGAAGAAACGACGACAAAAGGATGCTGAACGGAAAAAACAGAAGTTGATCAGCAAGAAAGAAGCAAAACTGAAAGGTCTATGGAGCTTAGAGAAGACTCAGAAAAGGTGTGTTTTAATATTGAATGTGTTCAAGACATCAAAGTCAATAGTGAAAGGTAGATATGAACTCTTTGTTCCATTGCACCATTTGTGGTTGGGATACATGTCCGAGCTACTGGGGTTAGGTCAAATACCAACTCCAATACCTGATAAACCGCCCTTACCAAACTCCGGAGCGCTGCATGCTAAGCTGGTAAAGGCGGACTTTCATGGCTCAATAATGACTGGTGCGTGAAATATACAGACCTCAGCTTATGCAGACTGCCTGATCAAGCCTCTATTGTCAGTTAAAAAAGCTAAGAACCCATGCCTCGTGGGTATCTCTGGAATTGTCCTACTCGAGACTGAGAATGCATTCAGAATTATAAACATCAAAAATCAAGTAAAATGTAATGTTTTCAGCTGACATTTATTGCTTAATCTAGGGCTAACAATGCAACAGTAATACCAAAACAGGCTTCTATATTCTCTTTTAGGATACCATTATATGACGTCCGTTCTTTACTACCTTCAAGCCAACCGTCTAATACCCAGGAAGACACTGAAATGGCTGAAGGGGATAGCCCCGCAAGCACTCCCTTGGATCTTACGGTTATCCCACACATGGAATTTGAGCTGTATGGAAATCAGTTTAGATTCCGTGCAGCAGAGCGTGCGGGAAAGAAATTTAAGGCGAAAGAGACAATTGAATTGTAGAGCTTTTGTATCTTATCATCCTTTGTACATGTACACTTCTTGCCCGATTTCGTCTTTGTACTGCTTTAAGTCCATCTACCTTCATGCTAGGCCACAGAATTCGCGTAATGATATATTACATGTGACATGCTAGCATGTGCATCCAGTCACGTTTACTCTCAACCACCATCATGGCAGATGTTACTCAAACAGACGTTTCGCGTCCATCGGCCCTTCCTTCAGCTCGTCTAAAACCAACAGCACATCAGCTTACTGTAGATCAAAGCTCAGACGAATACCTTATAAATGTGGAAGAGGAATGGAATAAGAAAATTGATGTGGAGGTCGAGACACTCGTAGATGGGATGGTTGACATTGTTACTTTGGCTTCGGTAAGTCTCCGAGAAACAAACGTTTTATTTCGAGTAAGCTACTAATAACAATGGCATATGCACGCAAAGATTGGAGACAAAGATAAATTCCGCATTGCCCAGGAAGCCTTCCAAACAGAGTGCCGTGCTGAATCTATGGTTCGTGCGGCCCATTCCCTGCTTGGGATAACGCATTCTATGAAACTTCTTCTCTTACTGTCTGATGAACAACAAATAAGTCTTCAAAGAGATGCCACACTGAAGGAATCTCGGGCTGGTGCAAAGGAAGCGAAAGACAAGGTTGCACAATTGTTGACCGAGCTCTTGGGGACTGTTAAAGAGACTACCAATGGAGATGATCTTAATAACAGGCTTTAATTACGGAACTTCTAGATACTCGGAAGCGATGGAATGGAATATCCTAGAGAAGAAGCACAGGTCACGTTTTATAGGATCGAACTGAATATTTGACCATAATTCATCATTGGCCATTCCTAATAACGGATATGAGGTTGCTACCGAAGAGGCTTCGTACTACCGGAAGAGTCTCATATGTAGAACTTCACAAAATGGGCTAATTCCAGGCCATTACTCTTCACTTTATTTACCCTCCGATGACAATGAAACCTAGAAAGCAGGGAGTAAAATGAAGTTTGTATTTAATATCCAAATCATGTCAGTCATATAAACTATATTCTCTTGGATATGAAATGAACCCTCTTGAAGCTTAATTTTGATTGTGAATGATTGCTGTGTCCTTATATATTAAGAGGATGTATATTACTGTCATGATGCGTATGACTTTTCTATTGAGATAATCAAAAGATCGAGAACTCTACCGGAAGTAACAGGTCTATCATGCTTATATTTCACTTGAAGGAAAATGCTCAAAAGTTTAAAACAACAAGTAATGATATATTGGACGTTCAGTTTTCTGTCAATCGAAAAGGTCGAATACAAGTGTAAATGAGCGACGTAATGAGGATGACGTTAGAAATACATATGTCAAGCAATACATTGCCGATCAAATCACATGTCATCCCGTATTGGAGACAAGGTAATCTACTATAAAAGTCTCAACACAACTAGTCATCAACGTTATCGTATCTGGATTCGTATTTTATCATGTCTGACATCAAAACTGAAGGATTCAAAGTACGGCAGTAGCTTCCTTCTGGTCCTTAGGAATTGTCTGCTAATCATTTGTCATTTCCCGAAAAGTCGTCTGACAAACTCGCTGAGCTTGCTTCCGTGTTTGCTTCATTCAGTGAGACAGAAAAGAAAGCACAAATAAAGAAGGTACATCGACCCATGATACGTTCCTAATACTTCTTAGCTGAGGACAAACTCTATTCCTTGTTTATCTGATTTTAGGCGAATGGTATCTTTGAGCTACAAATTAAGAACGGAGCAGGACAACAAGGAGTCTGGACGATTGACTTGAAGAATACTGGATCCGTATTCAAGGGATCTGTACCAAAGCCCAAAAAGGCTGACGTCACTGTTATCCTTTCTGACGAGACTTTCTGCCAACTTGCAGACAATAAGGTAAGTTCTTGTTGATGTATTCTATGGTACGTCTCGAGACTTAAGATTTTGATTTCGGGTGAAGCTTGATGGCCAACGAGCATTCATGACTGGAAAATTAAAAACGAAAGGAAACATGATGCTTGCGACGAAACTTGATGGCGTCCTTAAGGTGACTCCTATCCGAATTTTGGTTTTATTGATGAATTTCTGATTCTGGTTTTGACGTCTCAGGCTGCTAAGCCCAAGGCTAAGCTATAATTGTTAGGAGGACTTCTGAACTGGACACTTTACCCCGGATTTTATTGTAAACCTCTCTCTACTCGTGCAGATCCAGCGTTTGAATTAGGTTAAATACCTGCTATTCGGCCTTGCAGCCCTCCCTTTGTTGTACTGATTGTTGTAGTAAGAGACTATGTGGACCTTTGAATGCAATATATATCTTGCTGATATTCTATTCACGTTTATATATGATGACTCATTTGGTTCTCATAGGAGAGATCGTATTATTTCTATTAGTACATAATGAACATGCACCTACCGTAATCAATCCCCTAAAGTTTAGCAGAATGTAGCAAGCAAGTAGTCCCTCAGATACTCATGTTTATGCACGCCTTCGAACTTATCATGAGTTGCATTATATAAGAGAAGTCTTCGTCCTCAGGAAACCCTAGGTGAAACCCCGTCTCACGAGTCATCTTTATCTTACGGGAAAGATCACATACGATATTCCGTTGGAGAGGTCCGCGTCATACTCTTAAAGGCTTGCTTTGCATATTAGAATAATAAGGTAGCAACAAAATGCACCTTCGATCTTTTATATGGATTAGAGCCTCCCAATTTTTATATCCCCGAAAGTTTACAATAAATTGTAAAGTAACTGGTTCGACGGATATATCTCCACATATGGAATTGAAATTCGACCATGAATATACACTGCGTGAAGGCATTGATAATAAAGGCTCGGCCATCTCATTTCATCCTCTTTTCTCGTATTTTAGAGCAATGACATTACTTTAGGTACACATAACAACATTATTTCCGTGTTGTCGTACGGATTAAAGGTTGAATAACCTATGTGCCATGTAATTCGTTTTGAAAGGTACCTGCAATCCCCTGGTATGTGCGTCTTCATTTTCACTTTCGTGGAAGCTATCAAGAGATGTTATATCTTCTATGTAGAAAACGATTCACTATTTCCATGGAATAAGAGCAACCATATAGGATCATGCTAAATTACGAGTCATTAACCTGTATTTTTTAAGGTCTTATAGTTGGAACCGATTCTCTCAGTCTATCAGTGCTGTGTGAATGGAGTCCTTCGATCTGGTTTAGTTAAAAGTCCTGATCCAAGCTTATTTTATGGAACTAATTCCATTGGTATGCCTACTGAAGGGCTCAGGGTCATACAAAGATTTAGATTGGCTCAATTGATAGTAGCTATTGGCATGGCTTACCTATGAGAAGTATTAAAACCGCGAGGAAAACATCTCGTGCAACTGGAATGAAAACAAGTCCCACATATCCTAATGACAAAATGAGGAGGTAGCGCCGTATTCTCTTTCATATCTCCGCACGGAGCTGATTATAGTGACCCCAGGCTTAGGCACTTGGCATGTCCAAAGATATCTATCATCCGTTAATAGGGCATCGTTTGCTGCGATATCAAATCTGCGATATCAAGGAGAAAATGAGCTACTTACATGAAGTAATAAACCTTTTGAGTATACGTTATAAGTCATGTAAGATTTTTGCAATATAAAATCCTTGTTGGGGTCTGATGGTTCTCTGAGACAAAATAATGTAAATCAACCGATATTTAATACGTAGACCTTTGACATTACTATCGTGATGATTGTTAGAGGCGGTGTTCTCGCAAAAATCGAAAAAAAGGGAAATACAAGCTAACTGTTTACCTCTAGGGGCCATTACTTTACGGAAAGTTAAATAACGGGAGTAACGATAAGTGACAACTCTTAATAATATAAGTGGAAAGCACCTGTAGGGTTAGGGACCAGGGAGAGTTCTTACTGAGGGGGAATCCCTTCCTTGAGATGACCGAAAAGAGTGCCGGGAATATACTCCAGAGAGGGTCCGAGAAATCGAGATAGCCAAGTCGATCTGGATGACTTCGAGTTGGGGATGAAGCTACTTATCCGATATATCGTTGAATCTGACTTCTGTTCTACTCCTTCACAAAGATAAGGTCACCGATATAACCAGCCCAAATATCAGGAGTGTCGTTCATAGTTTCTCAAGAGGTACAAGTAGAGAAATTATGATGATCAGCAACATCACATCCTATGTAATAGTCGGAATATCACATGCAAATGCTAACTCTACGCTCACGATCAAACTCTTCTCTTTTAAGTAGCATAAGACGAGGGATATATGAAAGAACAAATGGTATTCTAAGCATGACCACAGTAGTCTTCTTATTGGATAATCATGCACACCGTTTACTACTACATAAAGAAAGTGAGATACCAGTTTTATTCCAGAATTGGTATTAATAGGACAGACTGAGAAAGGGGACCGATGCTAAATTGGGGATACTGCTTTAAATGTTAAAAGCTCGTAAAAGGGAGGTGATGTACACGTGACTGTTCTGCCGAATGCCTCCGTCACAGTTTCCAGCGAGCGATAGAGCTTGCAGTTGCCTCACCCTCTTTTGGGGTTGCTTAACAAGGAAAAATCCCTTCAAAAATCTGTATATGTATAGCAAGTTCACCAGTTTCACCCCCCTTTAACGACTTCACAAGTTTTCTTTTCTTTGTTCATTACTTTTTATCCAAGCCATTGGATCCCTTCCAAACATCTCAAGAACTATGGTTACTATCTGGATGATGTCTCGCAGCACGCAGAGGCAGATAATTAGCTCCTTTAATTCTCCACTGCGTCCGAGGCAGGGGGTGTTTCCCCCTTATTCCCTTTCTTCTCGACGTATGCATGTACGGGCACTTTCATACTCATCGATACCAAGATTAGTAGCTCGTGCATTCAGGGTCCCAATAGCCGGTGCCACGGTAGGAGCTGGGGCATTGGGTTACGCTAACTTCAAGTTCGAAGGTACTTTTGAAGCTCTAAGCTTCACATAGCTTCTACTCATTATTTTATTATATTATTAGAGTTGAAAAAAGCGTCTACTGGCTGGATAACCAGTGTCCAGGAGACAGCGACAGATGCTTATGACATCGCATCTGATGGGCTTAAGATTGTGCAGTCAAGATTATCCGAGGTTGAATTTCCGAATGTCGAAGTGCTTAAGAGTGTACAGTCAAAATTATCTGAGGTTGAAACGCCTCAATTTCTAAAAGATTTCTTTTCCTCTCGAGAAAAGTCTAAAGGGTCTCACCCAGAAGAGGACTCTGACAAAGGTGGACGCTCTAATGGGAAAAGACCAGACGGCGAAGATGCTGTTGTCGCTGCTCTTGCAGCTGCTGTGCTGGGTGGTCCCCATTACTCCGAGGACAACACCCAGGGCTCCAACATACAGCAGCCAAACGGGTTGATGCTATTAACGCGAAAGCTCATACAAATTAAAGCAATGCTTCGGGAGATTCAGAAGGAAGACTCAGTGCAGTTACCTGGGATTGTTGTAATTGGCTCCCAGAGCTCCGGGAAAAGCTCTGTCTTGGAGGCCCTTGTTGGCCATGAGTTTCTCCCCAAGTATGTTCTGAATGTATCTTACATTTTGTCTAATGCTCATCTTATTTACGACAACTTAGGGGTAATAACATGGTCACGCGTAGACCCATAGAGCTAACGCTAATTAACACTGCCACTAATTCTGGTAGTAGCGAAACTGAGGAGTATGCCGAATTCCCAGACCTCGGACTCGGCAAAATTACTGATTTCTCCCAAGTACAACGTACGCTTACTGACCTCAACCTTGCTGTACCTGCAAGTGAATGTGTTTCAAACGATCCTATCGTTCTTCGTGTTTATGGTCCCAACCTCCCGGACCTTTCATTAACCGATCTCCCTGGGTATATACAAATATCTTCCATGGATCAACCCGACACTCTTAAGGATCAAATTGCTAGCTTGTGTGAAAAATATATCCGAGAGACAAACATTATTCTCGCGGTTTGTTCAGCAGACGTTGATCTGGCAAATTCTCCTGCTCTACGTGCTAGCAGGAAGTTTGATCCACTAGGCCTGCGTACTATCGGTGTGATAACTAAAATGGATCTCGTTTCCCCCGAGGTAGGAGCTCAAATCTTATCTGGAAACAGATATCCTTTACATCTTGGTTATGTTGGTGTAATTGCGAAAGCCACTGGGAAGAAGGGCAAGGAATCGATAGGAGACTTAGTAAGACGGAGAGAGAATGAATACTTCAAGGCAAAATCAGATTACTTCGGAGCTCCTTCGTCATTGATGGTTGGTACAACCACCCTTAATCGTCGATTACAAGAGGTCTTAGAAAGCTCAATGGCATCATCTCTTCACGGAGTCACAAATCAAGTCCAACTTGATCTTGAGGAGGCGAAATACGAATTCAAAGTTAAGTACAATGACAGGCGGATAACTGCCGAAGCATATGTCGCCGAGGTGGTCGATACGTTGAAAAATCGATTCCGTGAATATATCTCTCAGTTTGCTCGTCCTCAGCTTCGTTCAAGGCTCAAGGACAGTCTTAATGATAAAGTGATGTCAATTATGGAACAACTTTATTGGTCGGATTCGCGTGCAAAGGAGCTCTGTGACTTAGCTGCTGATTCAAAGGTGAAACCCGAAGACGTTGAGCTTTACTGGCGATACAAACTCGAAGCGGCTGCATCATTACTGACAAAGTCAGGCATTGGACGTGACGCAACAAACGTTGTTGCAAATGGTTTACAAAGTCTTGTAGAAGCCATTGCCAAAGGTGAACCACTTTCGCACCACCCAGGCGCGGCTGAGAGGTTGGTTGGCTTTGGTCAAAATATTTTGCGCGACCGAATCAACATCACCACAGACCAAGTCGAAAACTGTATTAAACCATATAAGTACGATATCGAGGTAGATGACCGGGAGTGGGAGCTTGGTCGCTTGAAGTCAGTGGAGACCGTTGAAAAAGAGCTGTTGTCTTGCGAGGAACACTTGAAGAGTATTCGACAACGTGTTGGTGGTAGTCGAAGATTAACTAATCTGATGACTTATGTCCATTCAGTCGAGGAGAAGGAGAGAGAAAGAAGACGACAAAGAGTTTTATCTACTGACCAAAGCAATGGCCTAGAGGCTGAAGAAGCCCATTATCGCTACAGCGCAGCACAGATGTTTGATGGTATGTGGGAAATGCATGTCATAGCTTTCACTATTTATGGTCTGTTAACTATTTTCAGCGAAACGCGCGATAAATTTCACCGATAGAATAAGAATTCTCAAGCTCCGCCTCGGAGCACTGAAATCGAAGCGTTGTAAAGGTGGACCAAATAATGACGTGTTGTGTCCTGAGGCTTTCTTAGACGTTGTCGCGGATAAGCTTGCATATACTGCCGCTATGTTCATTAATATCGAGTTGATCGGTCATTTTATCGATGAGGTATCTAGATTTTTTATCTAATCCAGCTGCCGGTCTGACGCATTGCAAATTAGTTCCCAAGAGAAATAGATTCAAGGCTTATTTTCACCCTTGATCACAAGGAGCTTGACAAATTTGCAAAAGAGAACCCCAGTGTTCGCGAACACCTTGAGCTTCAAGAGAAAAAGGACAAACTTGAGGAGGTAAGAAAAAAAAATAACCCATTTGTAAATAAGATTGACTCATAGAACTTTGTAGATCATGAAGCAACTCAATGGCTTGGCGAACCTGCGCAAGGACGCGCAGCCAACGCCACAGCGTTCAAAGGGTTTCTTTAGAAGGGTGGTTTGAAAAAAGTTTTTGTACTGTTGTCTACTTACCCTTTATTCATGATACATTATGACTGCATTACATTTTATGACTGGGTCAATGAAGACCCGCTATTTGATCTTATTTCAGTATAATCCCAAATCAGTCTGTTTTCCAAATCCGTCAGGTCGACGAATTTGTCAAAGTTAGGTTACCAGGATGTATAGAATAACCCAGTAAGAATGAAAATTTTCTTAACCCAACAATGAATTTAATTTCCGCATTTGGGACGAGAGCTTTCCTGGAGGAGACAATGGTACTGCGCTGTAGGAGATTACCGTAAGAGGAAGGAAGTTGGAACTACTACGCCATCACTCAACACACTTACTCACAAAAATCCAACTGTTTCTCTACAATATAAAAGCCCGTCTCTCTAGCCATGGAAAAGTATCATTCGAACATAGACTCTCTTCAAAGCTCAAGAATAAGCCTCCTCTCTAACTTGAATCTTTAATATTTCTTCATAATGCCTGAAATTATCGTGAACTTTGCCTGTGGACACTGCTGTCATGAAGGTATGTCCTAGCGGTATTCTGTGGCATACCTTTGCTTACTACCATGATATTTAGGTACAGACGCTGCGCATGGAAAAATAGAGCAAAGTTCTTCTCACAACCAGAAGATGCGGTTTGTCTTTACTACGCCACCTGAATGTAGTCGTACCACGATGATCTCTACATCTTATTCGTGCTGTCAGGGAGATTCAAAGTGCGGGGTAAAGTGCGAATATGACGACGCGAATAGTCGTGAATCAAGTAGGACCTATCACCCGTCCGCTGCTCCTTCTCCGTGTAACCAAGAGAACCACAACCACCACAACCACCGCCGTGAAGGATACACCTCGCCACAAGTCGTTGGTCAACATCCGTCTCCTGAGTTTGTCTTGAATGAACAGATCAAACATGAATATCAAGAAAGTCTGCGATCCGATTTATCGGAAATGGGCTCGGAGAATCGAGAGTTCTCTGTCCAGTCCAACCCGACAGAGTCGGGCGTCAACTCACATGCATTTGACGACCCTTCTTTGTTCGAGAGATATGATACATTTAGGCTCAAGAAAGACTACGTAGAAGGATTGGAAGAAGATAGAGAGTTACCTATACCCGATGCACCTAGGGTATGTTTCACTCTTCATAATAAACACTACTCCAAAAGACTGATCTGGTTATACAGTTGCCTTTTATCGACCTCCCAGAGTCCCCAGTGGGCGATAGCCACTTGTTACTCGCACCTTTGGTATGTTTTAACCTCAATAATAGTTACTTATCTGAAGAGCTGACTCAGTTATATAGGTACGGTCAATTGACCTCCCAGAGGAAGACACGCCTTATTTAGGATCACGTACTAGCGATCACTCATTCCCACATTATGATTACAACCATAGATCATATATAGAACAACTCCGGCCTAGGGAAGATATGAGGAGAAGAGTGTCTATTTACAGACCAGCCGCGAATACACACTAGGTGTAATCATCTACTTTTGAAACTTCGATCCCTTTGGACGGACTATTTTTCTTATAAATTCGATTTTTTTTATGACGAGACATTTTTCTTTTACTTTTCTTTCTTTCTTTCTTCCTGTGTACTTCCTCCGTATACCACCTATATTTTCATATGTATCACCCCTAAAAAAACATTGTATGCTTCTTGACTTATGCCCCTTACTATGTATAACACCATATGGACTCTGTCTTTTTATCCTTTTATCTTTTTGGTTCTTTCCTTCTAAGAAATTTGTATCTACGTATTTTCCGTTTCTCTTTTTACCGATCGTTTTCATTTCGATTATATCCACAACATAAATCCGTTCACAAAATACATACATACTTATCAATTATGTGATTACACTAAATTGCGAGAAGAAATCAACAATTAAATAGATTAAATGTGCATCTGTTACTAGTTATCCGTCATAATATCCTCGTTACAAAGGTCTTTCCTTCCCTCCCATTCCTTTCCATCATTAAGTTGTGCCTCCCATACCTTGAGGGCTTCCTCGTTCCACTCTCTATCGGAAAGATCACCCTCTTTCAATAAGAAAGTTTCATTTTTGAATTGATTCGGTAGATACTGATTATAGACAGGATGTCTATAATAATACGATATCAATGAAATAACCTTTGCAACCCGTTTTGGAAGCTGACTCACTTA
The DNA here is from genome assembly GCA_002287475.2 of Pyrrhoderma noxium. Classification (NCBI taxonomy): domain Eukaryota; kingdom Fungi; phylum Basidiomycota; class Agaricomycetes; order Hymenochaetales; family Hymenochaetaceae; genus Pyrrhoderma; species Pyrrhoderma noxium. Next base: position 1,388,240 of record CM008258.1, on the reverse strand, counting down.
TAATCAGGGTTATATCGATAACCTTCTGCATATCCAAGGTCGGCCATGAGTCTCGTTGGCGCATTGCGAAGAGGAAGAGGTACAGGTAGTGTCATATCCTGTTCAGCAGCGGCCTCGGCTCGTTTATATGCCCTTAATGAGCGTGTTGACTTTGGAGCTTCAGAGAGGTATGATACAAGATGAGCCAGATGAATTCGGCACTCGGGCATTCCGATGACCTGACAGGCTTGATATGTGGCCATTGCCTTGATAAAGAAATTGTCCGAAAAAAATTAGAAAGACAGACAGAGAATGTACGACCACAAATAGAAAGAGAAAAGGAAATCCCACCAGAGGCAGTGCTTGTGAGTCAGCCAAGCCTATATCCTCACTAGCACAGACAACCATTCTACGAGCAATATATAGGGGATCCTCTCCTGCTTTGAGCATCCGTGCGAGCCAATAAAGAGCCGCACTTCCTGCACTTCCTCTTACGCTCTTATGCAGTGCACTGATTAAGTCATAATGTGCGTCCCCTGTCCGATCGTATCCGTTAATGACACTGGTCCGTAGAGATTCTATAAGGGATGAAGTTGGAGTATCAGGCGGGGCAGATAATGCAAGGGAGAGTAGCGATAAGGCTGTCCGTGCATCGCCTGTCGAGAGGGAAATGAGAGCATTGAAAACTTTTGATGTGATCTGGGGATAAGTCGGAAATGGAAGGGTATCAGAGCTTGGTGAAGAGTTTAAAAGTGTCACGGAAGTTGTTTGAGAAGATCCAGGTTGAGAACTTGGTAGATTAGTCGATATCTCAGAAGACGGGATGGTATCATCACTAAGAATAGCTTCTTCTGGGTATATATTATCAATCTTCCCCGAAGAGGGGTCAATACGGGCTATAGCTCGAGTAATAATTTCTTTTATGTCATCATCTGTAAGTCGTTCAAGGACGAATACACTACATTTTTTTTTTCAATTTAGAAGAAAAGTCTTTCAGGAGCTGTTACTTACCGACATCGGCTGAGTAGGGCTCCATTGACTCTGAATGACGGATTTTCTGTAGTTGCTCCAATCAACTAGAAAGATCTATTTAGACAACGTAATGGATGGATAACAAGACACAATCACCTGAATATGGCCTTGTTCTACAAACGGGAGGAATATATCCTATTTGCGGTCAGTTTTGCCTTCTAGAACATCTAAGAAGACGTACTTGTTGAGCTTTATTAAAGCGATGAATCTCGTCGAGGAAGAGAATAGTTTTCCTAATTAAGAACATGAAAGCATAAATATGCAGTGAGTTATGGAAGCAAATACGCTCTACCTCCCAGTCATTGCCAAAAGACCTTTCGCCTCTTCAAATACTTTCCGAACATCATTTATTCCAGATCCTGTAGCCGACAGTTCTTTGAATACGGCACCGGATTTATTTGCTAGTAAACGAGCTAGAGTGGTCTTCCCACAACCTGGTGGTCCCCAGAAGACAATACTTCCCATATTCCTCCCTGACTCTAGTAAGTGCCTCAAAAGGGAGTTCGGACCAGTAAGATGAGGCTGTCCAACAAAGTCATTTAATGACTGGGGACGCAGTCGTTCTGCCAATGGCTGTGCATTTTCTAGATTTGAGGTAGAAGTTTTGGCTCGCTTATTTGAGGATCCTTGTCCGTAAGAGGTTGAGATTTGATTATGTGAGGTAGATGGTTCAAAGAAGAGTGCATCAGACTGTCTTTTAGAAGATGAAGCTCGAGAAGGGGTTGAAACTGATGCGTCGTATGAACTTGATACCTGAGTCTGAGATGGTCCCGGTTTACCAAAGATGGGTGCTAATGGTACATTATCTTGCTTAGATTTAGACGAAGATTTTGAAATAGATGTTTTGTTTCCTGTACTGGCTGTAGGCTTTATTGGAGTACGAGAAGATATTACTTCTGAGCATCCACTATCCAAATGCTCATTTATATCTCTTTCAGGAACTGGTCGAGAACAAATAGGGCTTAATTTCACAGATCATCAATAAAGTTACGATTAAATGATGAATGTTCTCACCAGATGACGTTTGGACTCATATATAGCCTTCGATGTCTTTCCAATAACTACTCTTACCAGTAGCAATATAAAGGCATCTAGAAATGGGCGCAAAAGCGCGTTACTTTATATTGTTACGTTACGCGTACTTGGCGTCACGTTCGCGTTAATTAATGGCTAAATGTCTTCTCTGAAGAAGAAATAATAGGATTGCTATGTGCATATAGTTTCCTTCATCTGGTGATCATGTTCATGGATAAGAATATTGCTTATTGTAGCTTTGGTGTAATTCTGTATCTACTTTTTTGAAATAGTTGATTTAATATATAATACTGAGCACAACCCATTTGGGGTGCATCAGTCTCAATTTAGAATTTCTTTTCCGTATATTCATTAGAATTAAGGTTGTAATTTATTGAGTTAACAAGACGTTTCAGAACAAAAATGTGTTACCTAATTTGGAGGCTCATGATCGGCATCAGTAGAAGTAGCTGCACCTCTTTCCGAAGCTACACTATATTCAAAAGTCTCAACATGGCGCCTGGAGGAACCGAACGCAAGCAACGTACGTTACGAAAGTATAATATAAGGCTTCAAGTATCTTATTCTATCTTTAGCAAGGAGGAAGCAGCAGTCAGGTGCAAAGCAAGTTGGACTTCCTCCAGAAGTGATTGAAAAACGTATCAAACGATATCTGGACGAGCTTGAAGTACGTTTCAACAGCTTTTACGAAAAGTAATCGTTTAGAATTGTACTGTAATTTAATAACTGCCAACTCCTTCATGTAGAGAACAAACTACACGGAACCAACTATATCCCTCGTAGGCATATCCTATGGCGAAGGCGGTATGAGTGCAAGAGGACGGGCCCGAGAGACTATCTCAGACAAGCGCGTGGTTGAAGGTGTTACGCGTAAGAAAACCCAATCAAAAGCGGTTCGTGACGCTCTAGTCTACCGGAAGAATTTGTCTACACTTATTGAAGAATCGGTAGGTTTTCTAATGAAATCATTCACTAATACGGATTATAATCCATTCTGAATTTGAGATCTAACTATAATACTATAACATTACAGGGAATATCCCGGCTGCCTCCAACAGTCCCTACCTATCTTACTGCGGTCGCTCCTCCTCCAATAGAGCCCGCCCGCCTGCTTTGCTCTGTGTGCGGATATTGGGGAAGATATAAATGCCTACGATGTTCTATGGCATATTGTGATCGGAAATGTGAAGAGACCCATAACGAAACGCGTTGTGAACGGCGGGTATTTTAAGAGTCAAATAGTATATCTACTCTCCAAATAAGCGACTGTAAGTAGCTTCATCCCGTAACCTTCTTCTTGAAGTGATCCTTGACCTCTTCAGACCCATCTCCTGCGAGATCCGGAAGCCAGAATGCCTAAAAAAAGTGATATTCATATGCAAAGTCAAAGTAATTTTAAACCTGAACTCACTAATTCCTGACCAGCCGTTGCCAACATCGCTAACCGTGGGTTGAATCTAACACAACGAGAAGGCCCCGGATGACCTTCGATAATGGACAATGGTTGGATGACTTTTGGATGTTTATTAATATCAATAGGTTCATTAGACCGATCTGGCAGGTTTTGTACATCCCAAATGCAAATCTTTCCGTCCAAACTGCCTCCTAGAATAAATTTACTATCAGGAGTCCAGCTTACTTCTTCTCCGCTAATTCCTTTAGTTGGGTTCAACTCTTCACTAACATCCAATCTTGTACGCTCCAACCCTATATGTCCCTCTAACTTTGCGAGTAAGTGTCCTTCAAAGGCGTCTAAGATATAGTGTGCGGAACCAGATGCCCCAACAAGTAGGTATTTTCCATTAGATGAGAATGCGAGCGAAGTCATATAAATACGTCTGGGAGGGAATGATACTAATTTAAGTAAGGGATCATCGAGTGTCATAGTAAGGAAAGGCTCCTTGTCGAAGTTGTTCATATCGTATAATAATATACGAGAAAAGTTGTTTATTGCAACGGCAAAAACAAGACCCGAGCTATCATATGCCACTAAGGGTGATGACGGTAAATGGAGAATACCTCGACAAATTGGTGTTCGTAGATCCCAGAGACGGACGGTACGGTCAACAGAGCCTGACATGAATCCATCATCTGTAGGGGATACTTCTAGAGTAATAACACGCTCCTTGTGACCTTTAAAGTATTGTAAATATTTGTTGTCGTGTAATGAATGGTAACGAATTGTATCGTCTTCTTTTGTAGATGCATGAAGAATAGAATTGTTCTTATGCGTAAATCTTGGGAGGTCTACACCATATTTTTTGGAGTACAGAGTCTTCATATGCCTGCAACAGAAAATAAATATGAAGTTCATATCCAAAACAATGATAGTGGACTCACTTTCCGGTTTTACAGTTGTAAAAACGAAATGTTTCATCTTCAGCTGCAGTCACAACGACATCCCCTCGATCATCAAACGCCAACCCAGTAATATGTCGTGGGTTTTGGAGTCTCTGTATTGGATTCCCAGGAGACGGTGGAGGAAGAGGTTCAACAGAATTCTTGAATATCTTCGCAGGTTTCAATTTGCTCTACACTCATACACTCACAATTAGTTTCCAGCAGATCAAGTTTATACATCAAATGAATCACAAACCATAAGTACTTCATTAAGCTCTGTTGTTGCAGACGACGGCTTTGCGCCATTAGCAGCATTACTGGGCCCTGCACTCGCCATCTACAATTAATTTAAAAATAATAGTATCGTTCAAGAGTGTCGGTCGTGTCTAGACTAGAGCATCACGGTCAGTGTTCGCGCGACGAGATTAGACAAGCACGTGACGACAAAATTCTGTCTCCTGTTGCTTCTTCCCGACAACCACATAATACCAATGGCAGAAATAGGTGGACCCGACGAAGCTGCTAGATTATGGCGCGTCAACAGGACTATACATGAGCTTGTTAAGGATAGGGTACAAAACTCAAACCAATCTACGAACTCAGAATTCTAAAACCATTATTTAGGGATACCAAGTTTCGGATGAGGAAATACATATGGACCTTGCTTCATTCAAATCGCAATATGCAAATAGTGCCGGCTCTGTGGAGTGAGTACCAACAGCCCTTTTGCCCTTTTCTCGTATGTTTACACCCGTAATAGCCGAAACCAGTTAAACTTTTTCACAAACCACCAATTTAATCCTTCAGAACACATATTCATTTTCTTCACGGATGAGAAAAATGTTGGAGTAAAGACAATGCGAAAGTATGTCTTCCATTCATAATGAGGATACTACCATCAATCTCTTTCTGACCACACACCAGACTTATCGGTATACTGGAAGAGAAATCAATTGGTGCTGGTATCGTCATCTTCCCCGGAACAATGACCCCATCTGCACGAAAGGTAACAAGAACTCAAAGCAAAATACTCGTTCAGTCATTCTTACTTTCAACTTGAAGGTTATCAACCAGGTGAAGCTTTACAGGATTGAGGAATTCTCAGAATCAGATTTACTCGTCAACATTACTCGCCATATCCTTGTCCCTCATCATGACTTGCTCACTCCCGAGCAAAAAAGGGAGTTGCTGGAAAAATAGTACGTCAAGATGGGTTTTTTTCTCATATTTTTCTTGTATTCTGAATGTGTTACATCGGTATAGCCGACTGAAAGAAACTCAACTTCCTCGAATTCAAATAGCAGACCCTGTTGCGCGATACTACGGTCTTAGAAGAGGGCAGGTCGTTAAAATTACTCGTCCTTCTGAGACCGCTGGACGTTATGTCAGTTATCGCATCTGTTTCTGACCTACAATCCGTTTTCTATAATATTCTTTCCCTTTATGTACTTTTCTTTCTTTTCTCTCTTTTAAATTGCTGTTTTTATATTTGCTATAATAGTTTCAAATGTATTGTTTAGAGTGCCAGTCCAAGTGAAGGACATTTCTCCTCAGAAATGGCAAACCAAATGGGATTCACATATACTCTGCAATTGTCATGAAGGTTCTATATTGTGAGAAATATACATGTGCAGGTGATTATAGAGTGAGAAGAAATAAATGCAGCAAACAAACAACGGAGATAACAAGAAACAACTATGAGGGGAGTATATATCGGTATCAAAGATCTGACAATAGGATGACAGGAAGGAGACATGAATAGATGGAAACTATTGTGTTTGGCATTCTGGTTGGCCATCTGTTTCATCATCTTCATCTATCCACGCATCCTCATCATCTTCATCTGCACCGAACTGGAAAGCAGAAAAAGCAGACTGGTTCAAAAAATCGGCACCTGGAGGGAAAGAGCGCGCACGCACATTGGCGGAGTCGGCTTCTTCATAGGCCGGCTCATCTACCACCGATGGACGAGGTTCAAGATCAGGCTTCCTCGGCGGCAGCAATGGCTCCAATGCCTGACATCGAGAAGTGAACAAATCGACAATTGGGTAATAAAGACAATTTCAGTAGATAATATAATCGATATTAGCCATATTCTTATTGGAATTGAATAGGAGGATATAAAACGCACCTTCTTGTCAACTTCAGCGGCCCATGTATCGTCTGGGAACTCAACATCAAACACGAGATAAAGATCACCCTTTGTATCTTGATTCTTGTAATGAGGCATTCCTTCTCCTCGGAGAATAATGGTGTCACCGGGGCGGGTCACCTTGTTCTCGCGAGAAACCTCAATACCTCGACCATCGAGATGAGTAAGGAGTATACGCTTGAACCCGAGAAGAGCTTCAGAAATCGTGATCTGCACCTTTGTAAGAAGGTCATTGCCAGAACGTTCAAACGAAGCATGCGGCTTCAGTTTTAGCACAAATATAACGTCGCCGGCGGGAGAATCGGGCTATTGCACACATGTATTCATGAGTCTATCAAGAGAAGGGAAGCAAGTCTCATTATTTCCTTACATATTGGTCACCCTCCCCGGCCAAAACAATGCGTTGCCGGTCGGACATACCCTTCTCTACGAAGATCTCTTGTCGCTTCTTTTCCTTTATCGTCTTCTTTCCCTTGCATTTTTTACAGCTACAAAGACAAGTCAGAAGTGGTAGTATTACTTAGCAAATGTGGAATACTTCACCAATCTTTCTCCCGTAATTTCTCACCAACTCCCTCACAATCCTCACACATGACGCGAGTCTGTCCAAACGTCGAGTGTCCCATCTATTTCAGAAGCTTAATTAAAACAATTTTTAGTAAATCTGTTATGATAGCTCACGGGAGTAGTTGCAATTGTCCACCCTCTTCCCTCACATTTAATGCAGGTCTTTGGCTTTGCACTACCTTTTGCGCCAGATCTATTCATGCCAGTAATTTAGAGTGAGCGCAAGCGAAGGGTGGTTCCTTTGGCGCTGATCACATACCCTTTACAGGAGCCACAGACGATCTGTCTCTCCATATTCATTTTAACTTGTTTTCCATTATACAAGTCCTCCAAAGAAACCTCGTAAGGAATAATAGAGTCCTCTCCCCTCCCTGGTCGTCTAGAACCCATTCCAGGACCACCGAACGAGAACGAGAAGCCACCGTTAGTAAAGAGTTCTGAAAGAATATCGGCGGCATCCATGCCATTACGGCCACCTCCTCCCCCTCCTGTAATACCCTCTAAACCTGCTTCATCGTAGACTTCTCTTGTATGCGGGTCCGAAAGGATCTCATATCTGTCAGATAATTGATATAAGATAAACGCAATAAAGGATGCATTAGCGTGAAAACACCAACGCAGTCCCGATCTCCTGAAACCGTTTACTGGCCTCTGGATCGTTGATATTCTAAGAAAAGAATAAGCTATGTAAGACATCTTACATGGAAGGTGCACACCTTATCCTATATTCCATGCATGAAGCCCATCAATCAGTCATAAGTGACGTGCACGACGTACCGGATGATGTTCCTTAGCCTACTAAAGTATGAGTGATGGGCTCGTCAAGGAAAATGCTCTATTTCTGACCTTTTTATAGTACGCCCTCTTTATTTCACCTTATAAAGGATAGCAGTTGAGAAAGAGACATCTTATTATGTTAAGTGTGTGCAGACATACTTTCAGATGCATCCGGCGCCACACCAAGTATATCATAAAGCTCAGTTTCTACAGGCACTATAAGCACGCGTCAGGCACCATTTTAATTTGAATGAAAATTTTGATTAAACAAACTTTTCAGCAGACCTGACTTCTTTCTACTAAACACTCAACCTAAAGTACTTTTAATGCGTTTTGTTCGCAAACAGGAAGGGGGTAGCAAATGAGATGATGAGAAGAAAACGCCAGGAGAAGTGGCGAATAGTGTTCACCAGTCAAGAGGCGCGACTATAGGCGCGCTAATTTGGTTGATTGATTACGTACGAAGATTCTTCGGCTCAATTCAATAAATTTTCATTTCTGCTAGACTACTTTCTACCACCACCATCGAGAACCCGAAGATTTTGGGTGCGTATCAACTTTTATCACTGTCTTATCTATCGATGATGCTTCACTTTAAAACTTATCTACATTGTCCGACTGGCTTTAGCCGGATCTGACGAAATTTCACAACTTCTGACATTATTTGCAATTTTTTTTTTCATATTTTCGTCGTCGCATATTCACTAACGAAAATCATCTCAATTTCATAGACTTTAACCTTCGCTCGGAAAGAAGAAACTAGAACGAAGGGAGAAAGCAGAAGGAAAGAATTTGTACCGAAGGATATTTGATGTAGCAATTTCAATATAGGTCTGTAGCCTTAGCGCCTACTGACTTCAGTAAACATAGAATTGTACTATAAAGTCAATGAACTTTTACTTTGATGCTGCAAAGGCACTGGACAGGCTTGAGGCAAAGAAAGGCTCAATTAAAGGAGTCATAGGAACCCTTCCCGAGAAAGACAGGAAGCGGACAACTGCGCTCGTTATTGAAACATTAAAGTGTGCGTCTCAGATGGCTTGATAATCAACCATACTCCAGCTATATGACATGGACAGACAAGGTTGTAATATTAGATGTCATCCGCTCATCTGAACTTTTAAAGCATGAGCGTCAGAAGCTCACATCACCGAATCTTGTTCTATTATTGGTGCATGATCTCTTGTTCTCTAAAGGCATACAAGCCGGGGACGGCCCAATAAAGCAAGCAGTTCTTCGGCATAAAACCCGACTTCATGCTGAGTTGACAAAGTTGAGAATTAAACGTGGAGTGAAGTCATTAGAGGAACTCGCTCAAACCGGTGATGTGCGAGCAGGTGGGCTCAATGGTAAACTAAAATAGTTTTACGGCACTGACGTGTTGTTGCTGCTTTACTGTCTGGTTTTCTCAGATCAAATCCCAAGATATATTCGAATAAATACACTGTTGTGGAAGGCCGAACAAGCAGGTGCTTATTTTACCTCAAAGGGATATGAAGAAGGCGGAGATCCACTTCTCTCACAGTAAGCGTACCAATCAAGTATTGTATTGCAAGAGCGAGCCTCGATCAAGATTACTTTCAGGAATTTTTTCCGTCAGGACGAACATATTTCTGATCTCCTAGTTTTTCATCCATCTGTCTCTTTTAATGAGAGCTCTCTACTCGCATCGGGAAAAATTATATTGCAAGATAAAGCCTCTTGCTTCCCCGCGGTAGTATTAGCACCACCAGCCCATGCAGACGTTCACGTTATTGACGCCACCGCGGCCCCAGGAAATAAGACAACGTTATTGAGTGCTCTTATGAAGGGCCGAGGTAAAGTACGTTACTGAGATATCTATTGTTACTCCTTTTTCCCTTTTACTTCAATCGTTTTTAGTCTAATTACGTCTAATATTTTTCCTTCTCAGCTTTATGCGTTTGAGCGGGATAAGAAGCGTTTCGGAACTCTGAAAAAAATGCTAGATAAAGCAAGATGTAGTAACGTTGAGCCAATGAATGCCGATTTCCTCGCTGTAGACCCCACAGACCCAAAGTTTGCTTTAGTATCACACATGTGGGCAGGTTCATTAATTCATGAGCTTCTTATTCTGATACACGATGCTTCTAGCCTCCTGGATCCTTCCTGCAGTGGTTCGGGCATTGTCAATAGGCTTGACCACCTCCTTGACATCGGTAAACCCAATGACCCTCATAAATCAATATTCTATTTTTACCGTATTATTCTCCCTTCTCTTTCAGACGAAGAAAACGTTGAATACGAAAAAGAAGAAGAAGACCGCCTTCAGAGACTCTCTGCCTTTCAACTAACAATAATCAAGCATGCCATGAAATGTACGTTCTGTCCATTTGAATCCCTTTTTGATCCTTCTTCCCTACTTGGTCATCATCATCATCGTATCAAAAGTCGCATCATCACTCGAACTTAGTCAACTACTTACCCCTCAAACATTACATTTATCGCTTTTTCTAGTCCCGGCGATCCAGAAGATCGTCTATTCAACATGTAGCATCCATGCCATTGAAAACGAGCAAGTTGTGAGCCAAGCTCTAGCTTCTCCGGAAGCCCAAGCCGGCGGCTTCATCCTTGCGAGTAAAGATGATGTACTCCCCGCATGGGAACGGCGTGGCATACCAGAGAAAATGTCTACCGCAAACCCCGAACGAGGTACGTCGACTTTATTCCTTTTTTTCTCTTCATCTTACTTCTTTCACACTTGGGCTCGATCATGTACGTGATATGTGCCTAATTATATTTTTCCTTTCTACGCTTGGCCCGTGATTAAGACGCAGCATCCTTGGTACGTTGTTCTCCAGGCGATGACCATACAAACGGATTCTTCGTCTCCTGTTTCGTCCGTGACGGGCGCCCAACGATCGGGGGTTCCAGATTGTCCGATAATAACAGGCTCACCAACGGAAACTTGGAAGTGCCTGTACCGCTGCCAGATAAAATCACTCTGGTTCCATCAAAGAAACGGTCGGCCCAGACCTTCGTGGACACTGGTGGGGCAGAATCGGAAACACACGGCGTCAAGGAAGAAGAAGAGGGGAATATTTCTGGTGTTAAGACGGGTCACAAACACAAAAATAAGAAAAAGCGACTTCGGAAGTGAGAAACGATAAACTCAATTTGTGGACCATGTATTACTATATGCATATGTAAGAACGACTTAGCAATTACAAATATAAGTTTATGGTTTCTTATTTATCCTATATTCAGCGAGAAAGATCAAATTTTATTTGCGCACAAACGAAGTAATTTGAGCATCAAAATTAATGCTGTCTTCATCTTTCTATACATTAAAGCTTCTCTACAAACAAAAGAACGGAAATAAGGCAGTTAACCAGCCAGTACATGCCATACGTCTTTAGTAATCTTACACCAAAATCACAGTAATCATGGAATCACAGATATTATTGAACATCCCCACTCACTCACCTCTGGACACCGCTGATCATCATCTTCCTAGGCCACTAGCCTGTGCAGGGTCATAACCCCAGATCCAGATCAAAGTCCCCTAAGCTCCCAAGACCACAACCCCTTCACTATGTCAACGTACTCAACTCCTCAACATGTTATTCATCCCTAAACGCCAACACTGTCAAGACATGTGCTTTCTAAATATTCCCTTTCAATTGTCAAACAATGACCCGGAAATCACACCGATCTCCACAAGTAGCCATTCAATCTCATGGTCTAAAGAAAGAAGATACTAACGTTCACACAACCCCCCGAATTAACTCACTAACATCACTACCTTCATCAACACCAATCTCCTATATCCTCCTGCTAACACCAGCCCAACAGAACCCCTGGACCAAAGAACCAGGTCGTCAAGCAAAATGAAATACAGCCCTCGCACAAACATTAGATTAAACGATCCATCTACTCAAGTTCCCTCCCAAAGAAGTCCAAAGTCCAAAAAGCCCGTCTCGTAACAACTCAGGATTCCCAAATCCTAGAGTTCCAGGTCCCGATCTCAACTTGAGCTTCCAATCTGCCTCAATTCCCATCCTTCCCAAGCCACTATCAATTTCCATTCCACTATCATCTAAAAAAACTCAACTCAGAAGTTTACCAACTTTCGTCCTCATTCTTTTGACTTACGATCACACCCAGCATTTCCTAGGTTCACCCAACTTTTATCCGCCCGATTAGCTTCCAACGTCCCAACCTTCTCAGTTTCTCCCTCTTGTCTCCTCCTTTCAGCGCCTCTTGCATTACCTCTCCGTTTCTTTTTCCCCGTGTCGGACTTACTGCCCACGTACCACCCAAACCTAATGTCTCATCGGGCTCATAAATCATAGCAAACCCATCTGATACGGTAGTCAACCCTTCCCCACAACCCCTTCTCCCCCTATCCCTTTTAGGGCCTGTAACTGCTGGCACTCATTTACGCTTCGCTACCGCCAGTTCTCTTACATATAGTAAATGCCGTCTTTCATAATCTTAACGCATGTAGATGTATGTACAACGCTGAATTAAAACCACCTTCCTGTCCCCCCATCTCAAAAGGTACCTCCCCACCTCACATCATCCGTATATATCTCGAGAGTGGCGGCTAATCCACTAACGGGTCCAAACGTATCACATAAACACACCACTTGAAAACTTTAACACCCCTAATATCTGATCTCCAGATCCCTTCAGGTCGCTCACCTTCCCCATAAGACTCCATTGTTCCCTTCAGCATTCCAAAGTAATTCAATTGAATCTATTAACGAGCCAATCCCTATTCGTACCTGTACCATTACCTACTCTTATTACCTTAAATCGATTCACCCATACGTCCATTCATGTATTTATCTTCAAATTTCTCTACCAAATTCATCGTCCGCCGATCATCTTACCATCCCCATTATCCCATCCCCTTATCCTCCCCTTTTGACCTTAGTGTTTGCCGCCACTAAGACTAGAACATCAACTCAAATCCCGTAAATGTTTCTAGTCACGCAAAAGTTACGTTACATCCTACTAATTAAAGACCAAAGAAGGTAATTTACAAGAGCGAAGACCCATAAATAAATTAGAAAAATGATAATCATTCAATTCATACCATATACTTAATGAGTACGATACATACATGGACAAGAGGTAAAGAGACAAGAAAGAGAAGAAATATAAGTGAATCGCGACCAGAATACCGGATCCGAAGGAGGCGTAGCTGTTATAGTAAATGTCATGTCAGTGACAAAAACATCTGTAACATCGTGTCCTGCTGATTAGAAAAGTCGGAAAGATTAAGAGGCGATAACGTCGCCAGAACCTACACCGTGAGCATGCCTTTTACGTTTCAATAGGTACAGCACCGAAAACTTCGCTTAAGATGATACGAGCTCAACTTGAGAAACAAAAAGAAGAAAAAAATATTGCTAAAAACACTTGATAAAAACCAGTGAAGAATACATGGAAGAGAGCACGTTCAAGAGTGATTTTAGTGGTGTATCGCAGGTCTGGATGAGACAATTAGTATCATCTTCACTGAGTTGGAGTTTGGGTTTGATTGTATTGCTGCTGATAATATTGAGCGTACGCTGCAGAATAGTCCTGAGTACCGCCGCTATAGCCCTGAGGATAATTTGCTCCTTGGTACCAAGATTGCTGCTGCCCACCATACATACCACCATAACCAGTATTGGCCCCATAGGACTGCTGAGGACGATAAGTACCCTGCGAATTCTGATTAGTGGTAGACTGCCACATCTCCGGACGACGCCAGGGAGGAATATCGGATCCACCCGCAGTTATACTCAGCCCTGAACTGACGCCCTTGCCAGGACCAGAACCGGCTCCACTTTCACCAAGTTCTGCCATAAGACTTGCGTATTCTGAGTCAAAGTTCCCTTTGTTCAAACCTGCCATCCCCTGAGCACCAGCGGGAGCATTAGCATCTGGCTTCACTTGACAGTCACGGGCCATGTGCCCGGCACTACCACAAATACGACAGATGATGTTAGCTGTAAAATTTTTCTGCTCGGGGCAGTCATATTTGCGATGACCAACACCGCCGCAATTCTGGCAAATTTGGTTTTCATCGTCACGAAGAGTTCCGTTGAGCGCGGCGAGTTCGCGAAGCTGGTTACGTTTATGATCATTTTGACCTTCAGGAGTAGAAGCAGCCTAGAAAGCCAGCGGTCAGCATAACAATCGAACTGAGGTATATTAAATCCCCGTACCGTTTCAATAACTTTATTGATGAGTTTCACGCACGATGCTACTTTCTCCTCAGAATCCGCCATGACTAAACAGTGCAGGTCTTCCTCTGCATCATCTGCGAATTGATCAGGTTTTCCTTTCCCTTCCTTTACACTCCCTTTACCACGAATACTTATTTTAGCACCGCTCTCTCTTTCCATCTTCTTCAAACTGTTACCACGTGGACCGACAAGTAAGCCGAAGAAGTTGATCTCAGGGAATTCTTTAACAGGAATATAGACTTTCTCTGACGGACGTTGTGAACGTTTTTGCTGATGATATTCGACAGGAGGACGGAAGTTCGGATCGGTTTTGAGTGCTCGATCGACAAGTTTGATACGTTCATCTTCCAGCTTTTTACGATAACGAACCTCACGTGTATTAGTACGTCGTCCATGAGCATCATAAGTGGGTGGAGGGGATGGTGATCTGAAGTAAAGTTTAACCCCAGATTTAACTACGGAAAAACGAGCCAAAATGGTAGCCTACCTTTCTCTCTCGGGAGGGATAAAATCATTCATACGCAGCTTGCGATTAATCTCTTCTAGACGCAAATGAATTGCATAGTTGTCAAGTTGGGCCTGAGAAACACCATTGGCAGAGATAGCTGTAGGAAGACCAGGCAACTCAGTCTTCGCTTCTCCCCAGCGCGAACGGCGCTTCCGAGGAGCATTTGCATCAGCTACAAAATAGTTAATTGCAAGAATCCCGAAGGGTGTATAGTTAGTAAGTTAGTTAGTTTCTTGTCAAGGGCAAAATTTTTTGGGCATGATAAGTCAATAATGAACTAAGGTTAAGTGTCTACACTCCCTTTTGTTGTGTGGCATAAGCAGGACTCAACATGCCTAAAGCGAACAGTCTCTTTCATAAAAAGAGTGAATATTTTTACGTACCAGAATGATTAGTTACTGGAGACTCTTCGCGGGACCTATCTTCCGAATCACTGCGCTGGGGTTGCGGCCGAGGGTAAGCAGATGGTGAGGGTTGTGCAAGTTGGGGTGGTGCGGATGATTCGACCGGAGCCGGCCCAAAGCGCCTTCGGTTTCCAAGAGGTACTTAATAAACAATGAGTATACAGGTACCGCAAGATTGGCAGGAAAGGAAAGAAGAATGACATATAATAATAAGAAGTGACAGTACACTTACCATCATTTGTTCCTGTGATTGCTTTCGTTGCAGGTCTCCACATTTTTAATCTCCTTCTAAATCCGTTAACCTAGGTTTTGAGCAAAAATAAGACTGAAATTTTATGAAAATGCCTCGAGTTGAGTAAGGTTTTGTCGCTAAGGTATGAGTGAAAGTAGTCAAGAATTTGTTTGTACTGCAAGTGGCAGGTGGAAAGAAAAGGAGTACGCTAAGGCGACAATGTCCAAAAGAAGTGTGTCCTAATCGGCTATCACCGAGAAATTCGAGCGCCGATTACCTAAATCGGGAAGTTACCTGCAATCCTCTCATGTCATGAACTTGTCTTGCTAGTATACGGTCGTTCATGACACCTGTTCACCAACTGAAACTAGGCCGCAAGTCTCTCGTAGTACTATCGAACGTAATTATCTAATAATTATAATGTGTTTCGAAGCTAGAACCATTGTTAGGGAGGGGAGGGTCCATATTGACTATCGCAGTCAACTCCCTCCGCTCTTTCTGAATCTAGATCACTGAGGCACCTAGCTGTAGCGCTCAAAAGTCCTGTTCTCGGCCTGTAAATTACGCGTTCAACCATGTAGAACACTGCTTACGATCTCTCTCAGGACTTCCCAGCTTGGGTCTCACGTCCCAGAAAACCCTCTATCACTCTTCGGTTTCGGACGGAGACCTTTTTGAAACCCACAAAGAATAAGAAAAAATAGAACACCTATCCGCTATCCGGCTCAGTTACTACACTGCACACATCTCTCCCCATATATCCGCATCATTCTAGCTCAAACTCGGATATAACTTCCAACTTCTGGTTGCTGTTGATACTCGCTCAGCCTTTTAGCTTGATGAGATCAGAGGAGGCAGATTAGATGCTCTTGCTCAGATTATTCCCGTTTCCGGTGACGATTTTATTGAGCGCTCGGGGAACTCTCCCGACTAAGTAAATGCGGATAAAATAATAAAGCAATCATTTTATTCCAAATCAAACACTAATGGCGTTTCTCTATTTTGATGAGGAAATATTCTGGTACTAACAAGTGTCCACATCTAGTTCATCTAGCTCGTTCTGTCCATATCTTGCTTCTTTTTGCTAGTGGCTGATGTCCTCTTCTATCGAAAAGCTTCTTTTCCCCGAGGGTAGTTTATCCATGAATAAATTTAACACTACGAAGGGAGAGAAAAGTCACACAGTTATCGACGATGAATAATGTGTTTGATCGTCAGATGTCGAGGTCTATTTTCTATCTAATACCAATTCTCTTCATCTGTCTTAGCGCCTGAAAATCACTCGTCTACATTGATAAATATGACCTCGAAGTAAAAGGACCCTCACCCTTTTCATACTAACAAATAGGGATTGGCAGGAGGAAGGGATGTGAAAAAAAAGACACCCGAGAAACGAAAATAGAGAGAAACAGAAAAAAACAGGGAAACAAAGGGAATCTACCCGCATTGGTCCCTCGATGCACGGATAGCTCGTATCTACCTTCGCCTGAGTTAAATGACGTCTTCCTCTTCCGTTGTTGAATATCACCTCGGTTTAGACCTCATTTCTATATAGGTATGTGAACCATACACACACGCTTCTTACTATAATTGCTATAATCATTAATAATAATACCTTATTATTGATATCGTTATCAGTGATTATAGTTCCCGTCTCTGTTGTCCCTTTATTTTTTCCCTTCCTCACTTAATGCGCATTGTATAGCCTCTGAACCCTAATTTTTACCAAGTGGATGGCCCGTTACCCCTCCTCCATCCATCCCTATTCTCGGCATGGGGTTATCGGCGGTAATAGTTCCTTCTCCCTCCCCGTCATTTCCTCCCTCGAAGTCTCGAAGCCTTTTCTATCACAACCGAGAAGCTCGCCCATAATACTGTCTCTCCGTCTCTTGTTTCAAACAAAAATAGAAGTTCTTCTGCGTATACTGAAATCTGGTGCTAACACACACCCTGCCTCACCTTTCTACACTGTGTCCACCATACTATCTCCCCCCCTTCATTTCTTACGGCACGAAAAAGTAAATCCGAAATTTGTACATGCCCTCCCTTCTGTTCCCTAGTCCATCTTCTTCATTTTGGCAAGATTGCCTTTCACATCGTACCCTTTCCTGTAGGCTTCTTGTTTCACTTTGGCTTTTTGGCTTGCCGCATCTTGCCCAGAACGGACCAAATGTGATATTACAAATATACAACAATGTAATACTACTACTACAACCCCCGTCATTCTTAAAATCCCCTTCTTACTTTTCGATTAATATTTTACCACCCTAATATCTTTGCCCTTCTACCCCTCCCTGCTTCTCCTTCTTTTTCCTTCTTTGTATCGTAAATTTTTTTTTGACTCAGCGGCGCAAGCTGAGTAAGAGGGGTTAACAATCATCCAGCTATCCGATTTTTCGACTGTCATTTGTCGATTGTTTAAACGGGCCAACAGAATAAGCTTCTATCCCCAATGATTGTCTCTGTCTCGGTTTTCCCGCCCCCTCTCCTCTTCACACACACACCGCAAACCCCTACATACCTCCATCAGGTCCCCCTCGTTACTACATTCCGAAAATGTACATGTACATGTCCTTCTTGCAGCCACCAAGTCAACCGCCACAACTACACCACATCACACCACAACAACATATTCCACTTCTTCTAATTTAGCCAGAAGGCACGAACAAATCGCAGGAAACAAAATGGAAAGATAGAAAAGAAAGGAAGATGTGAGTCAGGTGTATAGAACAAAATTGATTAATTGAATGATTGACAGATAGATATTTATTACGTCCTGATTCCTGTTCTGCTCCCTTCCCCTTGCCATTCGTTCTCCCGAGTGTCCCACCGAGGTGGTCTAATGCCCAAACAGAGATGGTCCTTTGGGACGAGAAAGGGAGGGTGGGAGGTTCAAGGTCTACCACGATCTAAAATACCAGGAAAGGGACTCAAGGCGAGGCATTCGTGAGGTTCAGAACTTTGAGGCGTTTACGAGCTTCTATCCTTCTATCTACTCTCTTTTCCCCTTCTATCCATTTCTCCGGGCCCTGTTTCCGTATTTATTCTTAGCTACGTATGGGCGTACTGATGGATTCGTGCACCGATGTACGGTGTTCGGTGTTCTCGAGTGCGCGGATGCGTTTGAGGGTTGTGGGTGGTATGTCTCACCGAACACCTTGGTTCCCCCCCCCCCCCTCCGGTCCCTGTACATGTGCGTGTATCCTGTCTGTCTGTACGTGTGAGGATAAACTAATAAATTGGTTGGATGGGCCTGTAGAAGTGTACTATTTTTATTTCTGCGCGCTACGTAAAGCTATCGAGCGTATTCAACATGTACCTGTATTATGTATTATGCACTCTGCGCAGTGTGTATGGCATCGGGCATCAACAGGTAAATATGTGTGCACTTAATAATTAATAGAGCGGGGGTTAAAAATCGGGATGCATTAGTATCTCATTACTCCATTATTACACTATAACACTATTAGGTTAAGTTTATTAGCTATGCATACACTGAATATTAATTGCATACGTACAAACGGATTGAATTGAATCGAATGTATAGGGCATCTATTTATGTCCATTGGATTGTATTGCCCCCCTCTGCATAATGACTTCCTTCTTCTATAATTCTCGAACTACAACATGATCCGTAACCGCGAGACATACCGCACCCGCACACCGTGCCGTACCGACCGAACCGAGCCGCCCATATCCAACTTCCTTCTATTTCATCTCAGAAATACTAATAGTCAATATCTCCCTATAGCACCAATAATACTAGCTACCAGCTTCTTAACTCCACCTCGAGCAAAGCGAATATATGTGAATGGAACTGGTACTGCCTCAATTCCCAAGGCCCGTAGTGAATTTTCTTTCTCATTTTCTTCTTTCATTATCAACAAATACTAACTAACAACTCGAAATTCAAACCGAAAAACGGTGATGATGATAATGATTCCAAACTCCCAACACTCTCAACACTCTCAACATCTCAACATACAACTATCTATCTATTAAACACCGACGCCGACATCGCTACACCACTACACCGCTATACCGATACGGGAATCAACGTCCAACCTTCACCATCACCGACGTCAACTCCCATAAAACTCATAAACTCATCGAAAATCATAGCTATCATCACAGCTACATCACCGACATCAGTATACTCACCGTTCATCGCCCATCGCCTATCGCCCATCGACCATCGACCATCATCCAGTACTCATTACCTACGCTATCAATATCAACATCATCACCGATCCCCAATAGAACAGCACCGACACGGACGCGGACAAGGAAGTCCGGAACGAGTGAGAGTGTGAGTGTGTGTATGTGCAAGAGGTAATTAAAGGTAACTAAAAATATAAGAAAAAATGGAGATAGGAGTAAGAAGAATAAATATAAGATAATAAGATAAATAAATAATAATAGTTATAATAATAATAATAAAAATAAAGATATTTGATTTGAAATCCAATTAATTTACCTAACATTTTTATTAAACCCCTTCCAATACGAAGTTCCCATCCTCTCTCGTTCGTTGGTCCCTCTCCGCTCTTTCACCGGTGGTAACAAGGGGAAGGAGGGGAGGAGAAAGGGGGTGGATGCTAAAAGATGAGAAAATTGACTTCAGGAGCAGGATGGAAAAAGGGGAGAGGGGGAGGAGAGAGAGAGAGAATTCCACCCCCGCCGCTCCGCCTTTCGCTTTGAAGTACTCCGAGCCCCGAGATCTACTACAAAGTTATCTACTTTCGGAACGGTATAATACGATATGATATAGCATGCCATGATACTACACTACTCCGGTATTCAGCACTGGTTCCCAAAATCATAGTTGTTTTAAGGTAGGTTCGAATCAAATATAAGCGATCTTAATCTACTCGCTTAATTAACTGCTTATTTCATTTTTTCTTTCTTGCTTTCAAATCCTAATTGCAACTCATATACATGAGTATAATTATACACTTCTATCTTAACTCTTACTATACGTATACACCCGAGTCTGAAAGGCACCATGAACCACCACACAAAGCCGTCAATATCTAAACAAGTAGAATATACCCGAGAACAAACCACACACACGAACACAAACCTCAAGTTCCGAGAATACTAGTATACACAAACAAATTCGCCACAATTCCCGGACATATAAAAGCGGAAAGCTAATAATAATGCCAGTAGCAACACTAATACCAATATCAGATATTACGGGTACAACATACCGAACATACATACGTGTGGCTTCAAACCCGGAGTAATCCCTAAGACCGCAATTCTCCAATCCCCTTGCCCTCATTGGCACATACATGTAAATAAGTAAAATATTTGTTTCAAAAAGAAAAGGAAAAAAGGAAAGTCCCGTCGTGTATCAGACTGCGTTAAATAAAGCACTTTATCATAATAACATAACATAACACAACATACTAAACCTCGACCTCAACCCCGAACCCGATTTCTAGTACCCTACCTCAGTACCTTGTTCAATAATGAATGAATGATAAAATATTTCCGTATCCAAGTACTGAAACATCCCCAAAATATCGCAATTTACGTTCATAACCCCTCTCCTACATACACACACACACACACACAGACGTACACAAATTACACTGGTACGCTGAAATGTTACTCCGCCTTTGTCTTGTTCTTCGTCTCGTCTCCATACGCACCAACCAACCAAATTAGCCGATGTCACCCTTCGGGCTCTCTTGGACCCAAAAGTAATATCACTACATCACTACATCAACACATCAATACGTCAATAGATCAATGACATCACACCCAACAACGAAAAAACAACAACAATAACATCCAAGACGATTACGATTACGATAACGACGACAACGACAACGATAGAGGGGCGGGCGGGCGGGGAGAAAGAACAAAGACAAAGGGGAAGGGGGCGGAGGATGATTACGGTAGCGATAACGTTGAACTTATCAACTAAAAGATAAAAATAAATAAATAAATAAGTAAATAAAGGAAAACTAGTAACGGGCCTATTCTGTAACAAAGGGGGGAGGCCCCGGGTAAACACAGCCATATCACATCGCCCATATCCATATCATTCCTTATATCACTATTCTGTCCCCCTCCCCTTCCCGTCCAAACCAGTCCCAGTTACGGCCCAGCCCGGTACCGCTCTGAAAATCTCACACAGTCATTAAATCACGATATCACCAAGAAAAATAAAGTAAAATAAAATAAAATAAAAACGGAAAAGAAAAAGAAAAGAACAACAACTTGTCTATTATGTTATAATCACCATCTACTACCACTCCTAAGCCCCCTCTCCTCTCTTCGCATCTTTTCTTCTTCTTTTGTTTCAGTCCTCTTCCTTCGCCCATTCATTCATTGTTCAGATGTCAATCATAACATAGCATTTACTCACAGCCATTGATCTATAACACACACATACACATACACGCACGCACACACAGAGGCAGTATCCATAAGGACACAGCCATATACATTCAACATTCAACCTATCAACCCCAAACACGTACTTAGCCTCTAAACAATCAAAAACTAACAACTACCATCTAACATCTAAAGCCCAATATCCAATATCCAATATCTAGTATCTATCTAGTATCTAGCGTCTAACGCCTATCACCGTCCTAAACAATCAGATACGGTACGGAGAAAAAAGAGGTGGTGGTTAAAGGCTATTGACTATCAGGTTTTCTGACGTATCAGACATCAGCATCAGCGTACTATGGCTATACTATACTAATGCGCAAAATATATGGATTGGATGGGAGGTGCTAAAGCGAAAGGACGGTCAAAACTCCGTAAGAAGATAAACAGAGTAAAACAAAAGAAAATAGAACAGAACCGAAAAGAAAAGAAAATGTGTTCTTTTGTTTTTGTTTTCGTGATTCGACGGAGAGATTGAAAAAAAAAGAAACATGGTCACCGCCTTTACTCTTTAGCATGATGCGATTCGCTATGATGTTTATTGTACAAAATTCAATTAAAACGGATTTTATAGCATAAACACACAACCACAATTATATATCATACGCCAAGAGAACTAACCTCCTCGGGGTTCTCATTCATTCATTCAATTATCAATCAATCGCTCCGTATGTATCAATCATCACTCGCTATTATTCTTTTCCTATTCTACCCTACTCTATTCCATTCCACTCTTGTTCGCTCTCCCTAGGATCAATCACAACCTTCACCTCTCAGTCTCAGCCTTGTTATCACATTCACTCCCAATTCAATTACATCTTTATCAGTCCTAATACCCAACACTCAATACTCAGTATTCACTACTAAATACTCAAATACTCGAATACTCTTACCAACCCCCCCCCCCCCACACACAAAAACAAAATATAAAAATAAAAATATTTAAATATATATAACCCACGGAAGCAAAACTAACCCGAACCACGCACGCGAGCATCCGAACACCCGAACATCCGACCAACCGACCAACCCGACCACCGCCCCCCCTCCCCGGTAAGTACGGCACTCGCCACTCATCCCTCGTCCCTCGACATAAATAATCCAACGTCCATTAAACCACCGAATCACTAAACCACTGAACCACTGAACCATTAAAACGGATACATAGAATAAAAAAGAATAAGATAGTATTGGATAGATAGATAAATGCACAACCAGATAGACTAACGACAAATAAATGAATAAAACCGGATAAACAAACAAAGGATTGGGGGGAGGGGACAAAGATACAGAAACAAAGGGAAAGGGAAACAGAGAAAACAAAGGGAAACAAAGGGGGGACGGATCTAGAGCCCCAGCCCCCGCCCGCCGTCCGGGAGGTCAAACACGAGGAAAAGAGGAAGGGGCGAGTAACACGGGAGAAAATACAGGAACACACCACCACCACATCACAACTGAGAACTGAGAACTGGGAACTGGGGGCACATATAGATCTATAGGTAAGTCTATAAGGGGGTCGCGGCGCGGAAGCAAAAAAAAATGAAAACGAAAATAAAGATAATAGATAATGAAAAAGAGTAAAATAAAATAGAGTAAAATTGAAAATAGTAAAATTAGTAAATAAAAGGGGGAGAGAGATCGAGGTATATAAAAACTCGTATTAATTAATACACATAAATAACAATACTCGCAACCGCAATAATAATATTATAATAATAAAGAGAGAAAAGCTCGAAGTTATGATCGAGACTGACGGGCGGACGGAAGCAAATCCCCCCAAACCAAAACGTTAGTTTAGTCTGAATCTAAATGGAATGTGAAAAGAAAAAAAAAAAAGGACGATCATTTCAGTTTTATGTAGTCTAGTCCGATCCCAAATCTAACTTTACTTTCATCTAAGAGAGAAAGACCGGGAAACTTTATATAAAAAAGAGAAAGAAAGCAGGGAAGTAGAGAATAAAAGAATACATACTTACTATGTATGCACACCCACCCACACGCTATATGCTATATATACCACTGCGTGTTGTATGCACATACATGCATACATTAAGGAACACGAAACACATGAACATTGAACATAGATAGTATCATTATCTTTACAATATAAGAACATATGTACGTATGTATGGTAACGAAGTACTCGGCGCAAGGTGTAAGAAGGACCGGTGAGTGACTAAAAACAACTAGAAGTTCGAGTTTCTTTTACCCCGGGCCCGGGAAGAAGGGGTAAAAAGGAAAGAAAGGAAAGGGAAAAAGAAAAGGAAAAAGGAGAAAGAACAAGAAAAAAGAAAATTAAGGTTCCAAGCCGATGAAGAAGGAACGGAGAAAGAGGAAGGCAGATCGGGAATGGGCAAGGGGAAGAGAGATGCAGATGTGTGTGTACAGATGGAGGAGAGAAGAAGCGAGAGGAGAATCAGAGAGAAAACACCACAGAGACAAAGAGTGACCAGTAGGGAGATGAGCCGAAGGGAGTGCGGTGCGTAATGTCATGTTTCTGTTTGACATGAGCGGGTTCATATTTCAGGGTTTGGAAGATAATTAAGCGATGTGAGGAGATGCCGAAGGATCAAGTGACCGCGTGTAAGAGAAGTTTTTTGTGTTGTTTTGTGGGCAGGAGAGGAAGGGAGGATGGATATGTGGCGGGCGGGGAATGTGGATTCGGAAGATCGGGGAGGGGTAAAGAAGAGGGATGGACAGGAAGAAAGGGAAGGAGGAGAAGAAGAATGAAAGAAGAAAGAGGGGGGGGGGAGAGGAGAGAGAGGAAGTGAGGAAGTGAAGGAGGGGAAGAGCTTCTCCCGTCGGGAGGTGAGACGGGAGCCTCGATGGACCGAGGGATAGACGGAGAATGGGATGATGGACCGGGAGAAGGAGAGAGATCATTATTTGTGGTGGATGAGGGTGATGTGAAGTGGAGTGTGGGAGAATGAAGAATGGACGATGTCCATGTTGTCGCCGAAGAGGGAAGGAGACAGACGGTGGGAGGCTGTGTGACTGGAGGAGTCACGGAGAACAAAGAGCTATCGTCGAGTAGACTAGACGTCGGCAGTTGCCATTTGGTGTCAAGAGCTGACAGACAGAGCTGAGGGTGTTGGCTGAGTAAGCTTCGACTGGGAGCGGTGCCACCCTTGCCCTTGTATTCTCTTGCTTGCTTGCTGGCCTGGTGCTGTTTGTGGTGGCCGGAGGAGGGAGACAGAGCCAGGGCCACGCTGATCTCTGAACTAGAAGAAGAAGAGAGTAAGGTTAGGGTCATATTAAATTCCCATCTGGACTAGAGAGTTTGGCAATCTCGATTCAGATGTTGATCACCTGTCCCGATATAGGACCTGGAATAAGTAGCTCCTCGGGATTCGCTTTGCCGGGGAAGAAGGAGTCGGCCTTGTCCCGACCACTCGAACCTCGTCCATCTGCGTCTAATTCAATTACGAAACTCTGTTTGCGATCCATCACTCAATCTACCAACAATCGCTTCACCTGCCCTCTCTCACTCGACAACAACAACAACAGACACCATCCAAATGAACTCCAGTTATTCCCATTCAACTGTGAACTACTACCTCTCCTACTTCTGCTCCTGCTCTCCTGCTCCTACCACCCATCCTCATAAATAATCTGCTCATGGCCTCCTCCCCCCGCCCCCTTCCTCCCGTCACCCCCCTCTCCTCCCTCCCAGTTTGCACCCATTCGGTATTTCATATTTTTTCTCACCTACTACCCTGTCTTCTCCCGTTATATATACTACCCACCCATTCCCCCCAAACCTCATCTTTCCTCGCGCCCACTCTCTCCCGGCTAGTTTATAACGGGCTTCCCTCATCGCCATCTCTCCAACTATTTACCCCCCCTCCCGTCAACTCCCGTCCACACCGACATTATTACTCTCTCTACTTTCCAACTCGACGGAATGTCTTCAAAGCGGGGTAGAAAGCGCAATGACAACTTGCCTCCAAACAGGGCACGCGACGTGCAGCGTGCATTTCGCGCCCGTAGAGCTGCTCATCTTCTAGTACGTATCGCCCTTGCCTATCCTTCTTGTGGTTCTATTGTTCCCTCTCTCCGCTCCCTTCTCTCTCCTCTCCCCCCCCCCCTCATCCCTCTCTCTTCCGATGTCTACCCGAGGGCCGAGCTATTAATCTCCACAACCCCGCACCCCTTCCTATACTACCCTGATCTTTCTTCTCATTTCAATATCCCTCTCATTTATAAACTATACAATCTTAACTGATTCTTTTATCTCTACCTTCCTCCCTTATCACACTCTCCCCCGCCGCTGTCCATGACATACGCATATACCTTCCTCCCCTCCTCCCTTCTCCTCTCTTTGTACACCCTCCAATCTCTTATCCCTCCTAACCACCTCCCTATCACTATCGTCTCCTCTCTTCTCTCTCTCGTCGCTAATAACCCATACTTACCTTGTCCCCGATTATCAATATAGGCGCTCGAAAGCCGAGTCGAAGAACTCGAAGAAGAAAACCTCCGCCTCCGCCAAGCTCTCAACCTACCCCCTGCAGCCAGGATCGAGCTTGGCCGGGGTCCAACAGGGAAGGATAAGCCCAAACGGTCTTCTAGCACTGGTAGTAGTGGAGTAGGAGGAATGGGATTAGGTGGATCCGGAGGTCTCCATCACACCTCTTCTTCCTCGGCTTCGGCGTCTTCATCCTCTACTCTCGTACCCTCATTGATGAATATGGGAGGAGGCGCTGGAACAGGAGGCGGAGGACTACACGATTCTTTTTTATCCACCCATCTTGAAGGTTCTGGATCGCCTTCGCCACCGCAGACGAGTTTCTCTGTTTCACCGCCCAACTCCGTTATTGGCGGAGGAGGCGGAGGAGATACACTGGACATGGAGATGGAGATGAATGCTGGAGGTGGAACTGGGGGAGCTGCCGGAGGAGGAGGATCTTCCTCGTTATGGGATTTCCCTCCTCCTCATCATCATCATCACCAAGGTGGTAGCAGTTCTGGAGGTGCAGGAGGAGGAATGTCGAGTGCATATACGGATTCTCATTATAGGTTTGTTCGTTTTTTCCCTACTACTTAGTCAACCTTTTTAGGACCCCTTTACTAACCCTAATAATTTTATCTAGTACTACTAGACCTCGACCCGGGCAAGGTCAGGGACAAACAAGCGCTATTTACCCATCTACGACATTCTCCTCCTCAAGGGACGATCCAATTTCTTCATCTTCTACAGCTACTTCGTCTTCGACAGCTACCTATTACCAAACTAATCTAAGAGGGTCCGTGCTGCCTCATCATACTCATCACTCTCAACAGCAGCAACACCCTCAACAACAGCAGGCCCATCAAGCGCACCCACACCAGCAGCATCATCAATCATCTCCCCATATTCATCAAGCACCTCAATTAGAAGCTAGCGCTTCCTCATCGTCCTCGAACGGGAATGCCAACCTCTCAAATGGTACAGGACCCGGGACAGGAGGTGGAGGGAGTGGTGGGTCCCCGTTACTCACTCATGGACATGGACATGGGTCACCCACTCTTCATCCTATAGCTCACAACCACAATCATACGCACGCTCATAGCACTCACAACCAGAGGCATCACCACCAGTCGTACGTAGATGCTACAACTAGTAACAATACCGCCCCTGGTGGTAGCGGTAGCAGCGGCGCGTACTCGCACTCCCAGTCACAACAATCAGGCGGTGGCGGGATGCTATTAACTCAGGGATTTTCTGGGTTAGGAGGCAGTGGACTTGGTTTGAGAGGCTACGGTGCTGGCGTCGGAGGCGGGAGACACGATTATGTGACGACGGATGGACTGAGGAGGGTTGTGTGAACTTTCCGCAATTAGAGTCATTTTTTCTTTGGTTCGGTTGTTTGTTGGATACCCCCCTCTTCATCTCTTCCCTCAGCACCCCCTTTATTACTGTTAACTTCTCTCGCTTCCTTAAATTGGTGTTTTATTACCCTTCTTTTTTCCCTACTCTTTCTCTCACACCGAGAATACCTTAATTGCTATCCTTTTTCCCTCCTGTTCTGTAGCTGTCTTTTCCTTGCTTTCGTTTTTCTCGCTCGCATTTGTCTGTCTGTACTCTAACCCTCACATACCCCTCGCGTATGACCCTCCACCACCTCCTCTCTCTTCTCATCCGCTTCATTACTCACTTCTCTCAGTAAACGCCTCATTTAATATCCCCCGCCCATTTCGATCCAACCCTGATCCTAGTTTTTTCTTCTTTTAATTTTCCAACTTTCTTTTTTTGCTTCCGGATTACGTAACTCCTGAGTTCGAAACTCTGATTGAGAAACAAAATGGCAAAAGCACAACTAGAAATGGACGAGCCGTTACCGTGACTTTTGATTAGTGACTATAACAGTGACTGGTCCTAACGGAAAGACACTATCTATCTAATCTTAATGTCCTGGTTCCCTCGTGACGGGGTGACGAGCAGCGTGACAAAGCTCCCCTGGCCCTGGCTCACACATGTGTCTGCTGCTGCCTCTGCTTCTTGATGTTCTCCTCGTTTTATGAACGGGATTGGGGTCGATACGTTGTGCGGGAAGCTCAGGGAGAAGGGTGGATGTGGCTCGTTATCGGAGGACCGGGGGATACGGGAACGTGTTTTCGGGAGAGGATGAGTTGAGAGGGCGGGATGAAGGAGATCGATAGGGAAGAATTAAACAGAAAACAAGAGAGTGATCGGAGGAGGATAAGGGAATGTCAAAGAAAGGAGAGACCTGTTTACTTTCTTAATGGGATGAGACGAGATGGGACGGGAATATGTTGAGACGAGGAAAGGGAGGGAGTTGGGGATGAGCCGAGCTGGTATGAGCTTAGAGGGTCTTTTGGAGATGTCCTGGGACTTTCATTATGTTGAGGATGTGTTAGGATTAGGCGTATCGCTACGATTTTACCGGAGCTCGGAGGTACTTGGAGGGAGTACAATTATGATGGTAATTCAAAGAAAGGGACGAGAGCAAATAACAAGAACGAGAGCGAGACAATAGGAAAGGGGGAGGTCTTCAGGGGAAAAGGTACACGGGAGAGAAGAGTTCGTTTGGGTTTGGGACGAGATGAGATGAGATATGTTAGGAACTGGGAAAGCTAGAAAAAGGGTGACGGGATCGACGGAGAAGAGGGGATGTCTATAGCTGAACGAAGATGATTAAACGTGGATAGGTGGTCCTTCTTACCTTATTTGGGTAATTGGGAGTGATATCGACGCCTCGGTGTGTGTATCATGTCGGCGATGTGTATAGGGTTGCATAATTATACGTTATGGTATGGGTATGGTATGGTGTATGATAGGGATGGGGATTTGTGTATACGGAAATGGTGCTACCGCTTATCCGGATTGTATGATGTGTACGATGGGGAGGGGGAGTAATCCATTTCGTGTAGAGGTGTATGGTGTTATGGTGTACGGTATACGGCGTTAATACACGGAGTTCTCAAAATTGCCGAAAGACAAAAATAAGTGCAAATTAAAACCCTCATTTAACAGGGTCACAAGGAACAGCAGAGAGAAAATAAATAGTCAACATAGGAGATAAGATGTTGATTAAAGATGCTCCTCTCTCTCCACCCCCTTGATTCAAATCGAAATCAACAACTAGGTACTGAAGAGGGAGGTTGGAGGGTGATACTGGGGATGGCCGACGAAGACGGTGGTGATAATATGATGGCGATGACGAATGATGATTGTTGATGTTGAAGATGATGATGGAAAGGAAGTTACGAGCTTAATTTCCATAACGGAAGAGCGGACTAACGGACTCGGAACTCCGGCTCTTTTAGCCACTTCCTGTCATCCTTCCTTCCTCTTCTTTCCCATATTGTCCCGCTCCTTCGTCTCCCTTCGTTAATAACCACCTTTACTCGACTCAAGACAAAGACAAGACAAACAGGCAAATAAAGAATCAAACAAAACTCATATCGACAAAGTTACTTCTGAAACTTATTCTTAACCCTCGCACCAAGGACCCGGGGGTGGTTAATGACGCTTTTCGGGAAACTCGTTTCAGCGATTCTTCCCTTCTCTCGTTGTTACACGAATTCCTTCTAGGCATGAAACCCCCCCTCACTTCCTTACTGTCTTACCCTTGTGGCTCACTTCACCCTATGCCCTCATTGTCACACCCCCGCCCATCCAGCGCTTGTCTAACATTATTGACATTGTGGCTTCCTTCTTCCCTCTTCACCCTTCCCCCCCCCCCATCCCCCTTTTACCCGCCCACCTGTCCGATTCACCCGGTCGATACCGGCTAAGACTATGTTGTCATCCCCCAGTCCCCCCACTCCTTCCCTTCCCTCGTGCTTTATCGCGATTCCCCTCTCTATTATCGAGAGCGTGTGTTTTTCTAATCTAATTAATCCATTGTGGCTTCTGGATCCTCCATGTCCTATTCCCTACCTTGGTTCTATGTTCTTTCTTCCCCCCCTCCCTTCCCTATCTTCCCCCAGCCAAATTTGTATTCGGCTCTTTCCGGTCTTTATATCCCCTCCGTTGAGTTAATTCCGAAACCGGTGAGGTCAGTGGGTGTTGGTACTTCTATTTCTAATTCTCTGTTTCTTCTCTATTCCTTCTCTATTTCTTTGTTTCTTTTCTTCTGTTCTGTATTCTGTGCTCTGTGTTCTCCATCTCTATTTGTTTTCTTTTCTTTTCGTTTTATTTTTGAAGACCGTATAATATATTTGTATCTCTACTACCTTAACTCATATCTCCTTTTATAGATAAACTAATTTATATTTTTCATCCTACCTTTTTTTTATTTTAACCGACTAAAACACATAAACACATAGATCATCAGGAAATCTGCGGTCCTCCGCCGAAGTGTATAACTCAACTCGAACCCGGGATTTCGTTTCTCTAATGTCCAATACTGTTTACCTGTGTATGGGCGAATCGCATACCAAACGTACTCGCATATCATACGCAGTAGATCGCAGCAGATCCGTGTCAAAGCCGATGTCAGAGACGTGGGGTCCTAAAAGCACTAAGATAGACAGACGGGAAACAAACAAAAAATCTGGAAAAGCTAGAAGAGAAAGAAGCCGAGTGTAAGAGTATGAGTTGATATAGTATGATATACGTCAACAAGAGATCAACGACACCAGTTACCAGTTATCAACGATTAATACGCATCAGCAAATAACTTATCAGAATCACTCATACTCACACTCATACTCACACTCATCAAAACTCTACTGTACTATATTAACCGAACCTGTCTTTCCTCCTCGCCTCTCGTTCCTGATATATTCCTCTCTTTTCTTTTTCTTCTTCTTCTTTTCTCATCGCTCATATCTCATATTGACCGACTGTGATTGATGCATCATATGCGTTCACATTCCTTCATCAAGTCCTTTTTTTTTTTATTTCGTCGTTTCACTACTGACCGACTCAACCCACCTCCTCCGTCTCTTCCCCGTCACGAAAAAAAAGCCCACAGTTCTCGGATCTTAGGTCTTAGGTCTTAGCTCTCAGCTCGAAACTCTCGGTGTCTAAGCAGTATCTGTGCTGTCCCATGGTTGCGCAGCCTCGCGGCTTCATGGGGGTGTCCATAGTGAGCAAAGACTGATGGGGCTGATTTCTGGAGTTCACACAGCATAATATATATATATATATATTCGTGATCCCGTTCGGTCGTGCACGGACTCGATTCATCCCCTTGTTTCATCATTAGCAAAAAAAGAGAATAAAAATTACTTTTCTTATTTCTTTTCTCTCTTTCTCCCTTTCTTTTCTTCTCTCTCTTCCTATTATCTCTCTTCCTATTATCTGTCTTCGTATCATCTCCCCCCTCCGGTGCTCAACATCAATCGTCAATCGTTGACAGTTTTAGCCGCCGTTGTCGTAAATTACCTGTCACACACACAAATCTTGGGCGCACATATCTACATGTACACACACAAACAAACAAGGACAAATATAGAATTATAGGTAGGGTGGGTAGGGTAGGGGTAGGGGTAATAGTCAGACAGGCAGGCACGACATCAATAGAACACGGAACAGGATTATGGATTACTGCATACGGGGGTACTGTACTGACACGATCTCGGAATGAATCGAGGAGCGATGATGTGAGCGATGATAGAAGAGGGGGGGGGATAAATAGGTCGGTCGATAGATGGAGGGGGGGGGAATTGTTTATTGATATCTTTGTTATCTATTTTATTATGAGAATGATTACGATTGTGACTATTATTACTAACTCTTCTTTGATTGGGCCAATTTTAATTGGACTTGGGTGAGGGACTTTTTTTTGATTGGTTCGATTTGCACTGATTGGGGGTGATTTCATTAATCTCCACACACTCCGTTTGGGTGATTCTTAAAGTCGAGTCAGACGGCGGAGTATCTTGAGTCTGGGGGGGTGGGGGCGTGGGAAAAGAGGGGGGGGGATAGGAAAGGTGAAAGCGGAAGAAGGAATGGTAAAAGTAAAAGTGGAAGTAAAAGGGTGAAGGGGGGGGGGTGTGGATACTTTTTTGATTTTGACTTTGGGCGACTCGTTGATTTGCTTAGCCTTTTCTTGGCTTAATTTTTGAGTTGTACTTTTTTTTTTCTCATGATCTCAGTCTTAGGTCTTAGATTCTTAGGCCTCTTAGGGTCTAGGTGCAACCGTGCAACTGTGCATTGTGTTGCTGTGGTGGCTCAGTAGCTCGGAATCGCTTACTTAGGGAAAACTTTCGTGAAGAGCGGAATGTGTCTGTATGTGTGTATATATGTATGTATGTATGTATGTGTAGGGAAGGTAGGGGGTTGGTTGGTTGGTATGTGTTGGGCTGTGTGTGCTGTGTGTTATGTGTGGTCCATGGTTATGTGGATGTGGTGATGTGGTTATGTGGTTATGTGGCTTTAGGGTGATAGGGAAAATTGGGATAAATTGTCGACCCTGGCTGTATGCCGCGCTACCCTTTAGCGAAATGGATTGCCGCGGGTACGGAAGTGTCAACGGAATATACATGTACTCACGTATTCCTTGGGTACTAAATCTTTACTGCGGATTAAAGGTCATTTAGATGGGGGGCTGGGCTAGACTAGGCTGGGGAGGGTAGGGGTAGGGGAATTTTTTCTTTTTTTTTTTTTTTTTTTGGGAAACGAGTACTTCGTTACCTCCCTCCCCTTTACTTCTTCCTCCCGACAGGCCTCCCTTTCGTATAGCTCCTCGAGCCGAAATACCGTCGCCCGAGGAATTTGGATGATGAGATAATCCTCCTTCTTTCATATATCTGACTTATTTTCTTATTATTATTGTTTTTTTTTTGGTATTGCTTCTCCGTACTCGCACTCGCTCGCTCGTTCGCTCAATCGAGTCAATCGGATGGATGGATTACGTTACCTCTTGTCAACGTTTTGTCAGACAAGTCAAGTCAAAGTCAAGTCAACTGTACCCACCAAGTTTCCGATCCCCAGAATCCACTTCCCTTCAGTGGAGTGATGCTATCAACATCACCATAATAATAATAACAATAACAATAATAATATATTACGTTACACTACATCATACCATATTATGCTATATTACAAACTTGGTGGCACTGACGTGCACGTCGTCGTCTGTCTATCGTCTATCTATCTATCTTATTAATCCAGACACACGGTGCGGGGTGGGCGGTGGGTTTCCATTTAGGCGCCTTTTTTTATTTTTTTTAAAAGGGAAAAAAAAGGGAGAAAAAAGGTTTTAGGTAGAGGAGGTACCCAGATCTGGTCTAGTCTCGGGGTTTTACTCTCCTACTAAGAAGAAATCATTCCCCCCCTCCACTCCACCCTCTACCCCGCCTCCTTACTGCTTATTGCTTATTGCTTACTGTTTTTTCTCTATCTCTTCCGTGAACCGTGGTCCGTGAACCGAGTCGGGTTCGTTTGTCACTTTAGTTGGTTTTTTTTTCTAACAATCGTTTATCCCTTGGAATAATGGAACAATGGACTAATAAACAATAGTCCTATAAAGTCGGCATTTTAGGAGATCACGAGGGGAAGGAGGGAGGAGAGGGACTAGTCATTATTGATTATTGATTATTTATAATAGAAGCGATCTGGAGCGCTGGCGGGGGCGTGTGCGTGTGTACGTGAGTGATGAGAAAGAAGGAATAGATGGGAGGGGGGGAAAGAGTGTGGAAGGGCGTGCGTGTGTGCGTATTAGTTAGTGAACTCGGATTCGGATCCTCCTCGCTTATCATGAGTCTTAGATCTCTGGTTTATTGGTTTATGATCAATAGAAAAAGAAAAGTTAAGAATGTTTGGGTTGAGTAAGTCTATCTCGTCATGTGTACGGAGGAGTCTTCCTTTCCAACCCTCATCAGCGGCATGAAAAAAATAAATTAAAAAAGAAGAACGAGAATAAGAATGGTAATAGTAATAGGGAATAATGATTTAAAAAGGAATCAAGAAGAAAGTTAGAAAAAATTTAGTACTATGGAATGATCCAGCTCTCCGTCTCTGCGATTGTATACACCCGTATAGTAAAAAGTTGAAAAGGGGGGAGGGGACGTGTAGTGCGTAGTATATAGTGGTAAATAGCCTCCTCCTTTTTTTAGAAGAAAAAAAAGGTCCCTCAAATCCCTAACTACTTATTTTTATCACCTATTTCGTTAAGTCGTTAAGAAAAAAAAAATTAGGATGCCGCCCCCCTCCCCACCTTCTTCTTCTCATTAATATTTCTTGCGTAGCTATAGATAGGTATTGTTGCATGTGTATGTCGCGCGTCGCATGGGGGGAGGGAGCTGTACGGCGGCCACCGGGTAAGTGACTTGCCCAAGTAAACGGGTTTGGGTCGGATTGGTGAGTGATGGAAGTGAGGTGGGAGGGTGAGGAATCAGAATTTAGAATGTGGAATCTAGAATGACTAAGAAGCGAGAAGAAAGAGATGGAGATATATAGTATGTGTATGCGTGGGGAGGAAAGAAGTGATTATCATGATAATAGAATGACACGATAATACAAAAACGTAGTAAATCCGTTGTTAGTGTTTTTAGTACTTAATCTAGATCGTAGTACCACTAGGAATAGGGGGGGAAGGAGGGGAGGGGAGGAGACACTTTCCCGGGTCATATAAGATGCACAGCACCTTGACTATTGAGGAGTTATTTGAGGACTTTTGCACCTATGTATATCATGATGTGTGTTGGTGTGTAAATGGATACAATTTTAATGGAGACGGATACAGAATCACTTGCACCGTGGCTGGCATGTGTCTGCCGTCATCCCGACGGTAACATCCACTTCTTCCTCTCTCCTTCCTACCGTACTTCACCTAAACAGTGCCTGTGTTCGTCTCCGGGCTTCTTCTTTTTTTTTTCTTCCACACTACCTCCACCACCCAGGTCACACTCATTTTTTGCCCTCGTGGTGTTCTAGATATTATCAGTTCCCCTTCGTAAAGGAATCAAAAAAAAATTAATCTAACATCTACAATTTTTTTCTGGGTTTATTAATATTACACGTAAATTTTTGATATCGGACTTCCAAATTTGGAAAGGCTACTACCATCTTAGGGCATGGATAGGGACGTCGGTGTATTAATAGATACACAGACGTTTTACTTTTCCCCCGGAGTTCGGACTCGGAAGGAATTCGCTTCTTTTTCATAATCTCTCTTTCCTCTTCCCCCCCCCCTTCTCTCTGTTTTTGTTTCCTGTTTTCTTTCCGTTTGTCTTCACTAACCGTTTTCTTGGTGGGATTGTGGATACTTGTCATATGAAAGGGATGGATGTACTACATAAACAATTAACAACAGCTCCAAACTTCCTTTTTTCCTTCTTCCTTCAATTCCAGGGGGGGATCCTTTTTTTTTTTACTTCATGCTCTCTTTTCCTACAGGACTTCGCTCATATAGCTAGCGATTTATTAAGGTTTTTTGGTTCCGGTGATTAAGGAGAATGCATGGGGTAAGCAAAAATTTAGCGGGATAACGGGATGCCGGGAATGATGGTGGTGGTGAAGAGGAACCGGAAGAACCCACTAGAGAAAACCTAGCTAGTTTGCATGCTTAAGAGAGTCCAAGATACCTATAATGCGTAGTAGTAGTAAAGTATTAGAAAAAGAGTCGTAACGAGTAAGTGAAATTACTATTTGATAAAGTAAAACTTATAAACGTTAATCTTGTGGTAATTGCATATTTCCTTTCTTTCTACGATTTTGTTGATTATGAAGCGTGACTACTTTTATCTTACGATCTACATTTGGTCTCATTGCCTCCAAATTTAGTGCCTGGGGGTTTCTCCGCATCTCGACATTCCCGCAATCATTCAAGTTCACGGATTGCGGGACGTGTTAGAAAGGAAACAAAAGACAATGCACAAAGGAACTTCCCTTCAGATGTTGCTCCTCCCGTTCTCTCCTCGTCATTTCGGCAGCGGACTTCCGAAAGACCACTGGACTGGAACATATATATCCAAAAATAAAACCTTAGGCTCAAAGGTATGATGAAAAAAAAAATTGATGTCTCTTTTATTTGTTTCCGGGATCCTCGGGATTAAGAAAAAAAACTTATTGAACGATCTAGAACTTAAAGCAATGCGTTATACGTTATATATGTATGTATATTTCCATGCGTAAAGAAGGTGGACAGGTAGGAAGAGGGCTGGCTCACTGCTGAATGAAACGAGGGGAAGGGAACAAGATGCCGAGAGGAAGAAGATTTGTGTCTTGGGTACGCAATCCGGGTCGGGGAATAGCCTTTTAAGTATACGTTTGTGTTTGAAACGACATGAAACAGCGCTTAGACAAAAAGGATTCCTGTGTTAAATCAATCCCCATGTAAGGTAACAAGGGTCAAAGTTGATTAAGAATTGAGGTGAAGAAGAGAAAGCGAGGAAATGGGTTTATTTTGAGGTTTCTCGAGCCCGGAGTTGCCAGTAAACTCCTTTATTTCAGACCGTAGAATAGTGAAGTGGTTAATAGGCGATGTCTTCGTTTGTATTTTTGGATTGGGACTTTGTACCCTGCTTTATTCAGAAAGCCGACGGGAATGGATTCCTTGCGGTGGAGGTGCTGATGGTGATTATGGTTATGTCGTTGGCACTAGTGTTTTTGTTTTCTTATTGATTAGACGTGAGTGGCAGTAGTAAGGTGTTAGAAGTTGAGCTAGGATGAAGTATAGAGATCACTCAGATGTCAAATCTATCTCGATTCCTTCCTCTTACCCTTTTTCCGGGATGTTTTTTTTCCACCGTCATTTCAGCTCCTTCTCATCTTTGCTACCAACATAGATCTAATAGTTCCGTTTGAAACTAAGCACTACGGATAAAGACATATGATCGAATATATTTATATCAGATTACAGATTGATTACTACTTCTCTCCAGGGAAGTTAGGAAGTGTGAATCTGTTATATGTTAAGATGTCATAAATTTAGAACCAAGTTTATCGTCGTCACCCGTGTATTAGGCTAACACGATTAAATATTTCATCTCTTCTCCTTTTCTTTTTTGAAAATTAATGTTAATTATGATATTGCAAATTTACGAACCTTAGAGCAGATCTTTAACTATTTCGTCGGATGGAAGACGGTTAACGACTAATAGTTTGTTATTCGGATTCGGAGGCTGTGAAGCTATTGCCATGGGTGATTCTGCTCATTTTATTCCGAGCCATAGTAGTCTCCCATGAAGCTGATCGTATTTGTTATTAATTCTAACCGTCACTGATCTACACACATTGTAGATGCACACTCTCGATTATTCATCTTAGACGATCAGAAACGAAAATTAATCTTTACATCTCTTCCGTAATAATTACCAATTCTGAAAGGATGGCACTCGGCGAGAAAAGGCTTTATTGACGTTAACTTTATAAAATATTCACTCGCTAACCATACTCACTCGCATAAAATTGATTTCTGTTGCTTGGATTACGGATTGACGGGGGTTTCCCGACTCAGAGTGGGCAATATCATTGTTATTAGGTCACCTTACTAACCTACGTTAAAGCCAGAAGCTTGATTGAGTATCACATGTTCCTCCGCCGCGCTACTTTCTTATACATACAGTAGTTGTATGGCTATTATAATCTGGTCATACGTGATGGAATGATGTTGGAAAGAAGCCAAGGAAGTCTTTCTGGTTTAGCTTAGCCTTCGAGGGAACCAAAAAGGAAGGGTATTTTCGGGTCGTTCCTTCTTCTTTTTCTTCCTTCCTTTCTTGAAGCTCTCTTCTTGTTGTTGATTGATGTTGATGTGTATAACGCCGGTGTTTCTTCTTTTGAGTGAGAGAGAGACAGAGAGAGACAGAGAGACGGAGAGTTCCCGAAGTATACGTTGGGGACTCACGCCCATTTACTAGTTGCTGATTGCCAATCAGTAGTTCTCTTATCCGATTACCCCTCTCCTGTTTCAACGCCACACCTTCCCTTTTCCCTCTTCCCATTTGCCTAAAGTTCTATTTTCTGCTTTCTGAGACCCATTTTTGTCTATTACACATCCAGACTGGGGGAGGAGGTCAGTAGACATATGTACTATGACATTCTAGGAACGAGAACAGCTCTTGAAACCAGGGACAGCACTCTAGAATTCTCATTCTCGACCTACTTACCCCAAAAGGAGTTTTTGTTGCATTCTCGGTTCTCGGCGTGATCAAGAAGCGTATGTATATTTATAGATACGCAGATTTGTATGTGTGTGTGTTTATGCATGTATGTACGCGGCCTACTTTGGCATAGACGTCAAGACTGGATGTGATGACGGTTGTGGCTTTGAAAA
This sequence comes from Pyrrhoderma noxium, assembly GCA_002287475.2. NCBI lineage: Eukaryota > Fungi > Basidiomycota > Agaricomycetes > Hymenochaetales > Hymenochaetaceae > Pyrrhoderma > Pyrrhoderma noxium. The sequence goes on along the minus strand of CM008258.1, from coordinate 1,349,927 downwards.
TTAGGAAGGGGGAGGTTGTGCTCTATAGAGATCCCGTATTCAGAAGGCGGCTACAAGGCTCAGGGGTGTCAAGAATGGTGATACCCCGAACATCTGAGTTTCACTCGTTCGGGGCTCGACTTAATTGTCTTTGCGCTCGTATCTTTATTCTGTGATCTGAAACGAGGTCCGAAGTGAGCTGAGAGTTCACATGTAGCCCTCCTTTCCATTCCATGGTCACCATGATTTCGAGAAATTAGATATAGTTTTCAGCATTAGAACATACACATATGGGTTAGCATTAATATGGAGTAGATAGTTTCCAAAGCAGTATGAAAGCTTCAAACAGTATACATCCGCGGCAATAAACCCCCAAAAAATAGTAAAATACAAAAAAGAAAAGAATATATTATGAGAATGTAGCGCCCATAGGTTATAGGTCTTAAATCTTCAATCCAAATCAGGTAAACGAGGCTACTTCCCTTCGTCACTTTCCCTCGTACCCTCGCCACTGTTACTTTCCGGCCTAGAGCTTTCCCCGGGTGTGCCTTTAGTGAGTAAGGATTACGGAAGGATAAATGGCAGAGATAGCTGTATCGATACTCTGAGTTTACTCAGAAGCGGGTGGCTTAACGTCAAGTGTGCACCAATCTATGAGTCCGTCTTTACCATATCGTGCTTCAAGCCAGTCGTTTGCCGCTTTAAAGTGTCCGTTACCCAAGAAGCCCCGTGATGCGCTTAGCGGGGATGGATGCTATGTAGGAGATAATGTGGTTAGAAAACACCGTGATATAAACCAGATGTGATGTTCGATTTCATGAATTCAATACACATGTAAATACACGTGTACGGGGGTTACCAGGTATGTATATTGTTTGTTAGCAACCGATGATATAGGCGGAAGTAGGACAAGACGGGGTCACTTACCGCGCTTTTCAAGATCAAGTGTTTATTCTACAGATCAGATAAAGAAGATGAACCGAAGTCAGGAAAAAAGAAATAACAATAGGTATAAAATCACATAGAAGTTCATGAGAAGGAAGGAAAGATATCGTTAACGAGTTTACAAGCGCACTCAGTTGCAGGTCGCCAAGTACCAGTAACCAAAAGATGGCAACATACCTTGTCAAGCTTCTCAACACACTTAGCTGCCCAATTACCCCACGCGAGGAACACGATACCGCGCCCCACTCCGCTCTTCTCGCCAAGATTTGCACCGCCGTATTTGTCGACGACATCGATCACCCTAGCCGTAAACGTCTCCCACCCTTTTTTAGAATGCGAACCGGCGTTCCCATTACGGACCGTTAGCGCTGTATTGAGTAGCAGAACGCCTTCATTTGCCCAAGCAGTTAAGTTCCTAGGCACCAGATAATAGAGAGAAAAGTAGAGGAGAATGGATTTGGTAAGTATAAGGAAGCTTCGACAGCGAGATAGATTCGTAGAGACGGCGGTTTCGGTCAGAAATCTGACACATGATGGGTACAGAAGTCGAGCGAGCGACTCGGGTTTTGCGGAGTCCATACAACCGGGAATATATTACTTACCCATGCTTTGGTATACTAAATTCAGGATACTCTTTCTTTATTTCGGCGTAGATCTACGAAAATTATATTTAGGGTTGATGAACCCATGGTATATACCATTTTGCTTACATTTCTGAGTGAAGGAGGAACCCTGCAACCATGCGGTACGGAAAAGCTCAAACCTTCAGTTCGAATAGCGGCAAGTCAGATTTATTGTTAGGATTATAAGCTGAATACCGAAATTGCGTCCAAAGCTTCCCGGACTTACCATGGGCTTGTCCTGGACCATGGTAGGGATCCTGGCCAATTATTACGACCCTGACCCTACCTAAAGGAGTCTGGGACCACGCGTAGATGTTTTGTGCTTTATTATGTGGAATAATCACCGCATGAGCACCCCAGAGACATGTTAAGAATTTAGTTACGTCTCAGAATCATGATTAGAGCTATGATATTTATTGCAGGGAAACGCACGGGCAGGGAATATTTTATCTGTTATTCCGTCCGGACCTTTGACGCCTTCAGACCACAAGAACTTCTTGAGCTCAATAAAATATGGCTTCTTGATTTCATCCTTCAGGAGCTTGAGCCTAACATGCTTATTAGTCGTGGTCTATTATACTCAAGGCACATAGTCTTACCAGCTCTTCCCCATGGTTTCACACTCTAGGGCTAAGAGTTCCTTCTCTTTCTCATTTAAGCTATCCTTGAAGGCCTGCATCGAAAAGGGTATTGAATTAAGGGGCTGCAAACCAGTTGCAGCCTTGCTAGCGCCTTTGCTATCAGCTATCACCTTCTGCTTCTTCAGCGAAGGTTCTGAATCCTTTCCATTTTCGTCTAAGGAATTAGATTTTGGGGTAAGAGCAACCATTTCCATTAACGTGCGTTGCCTTTTAACGCCCATGATGGTTGTTGTTGATTGTCTTTCTTCCTTTTCAAGTACGGTAGCTATTTCTTTATCTCCATCTTCTTGTTTCTTTACAATCTCCTTTGGTTCTATATCCTCAAGGTAAACAATATCTACTGAATCTTTTTGATCAGCCATTGTTGAGTACGCGCGCCTTGAGTTATTGGCAAGGGTGAAGCTGCGTTTTCCCTTAAGAAAGTTTAAGTAGCGAGGTAAAGAAGCCAGATTACACGTCGGGAATGCGCGTTGAACGGCGGAAGTGTTATGGAACAGAAAGAAACGCGTATCTAGTAGTTGGCTGAAGAACGCGCCGTGTTGGAAGCGCGTCTCTCTCTCATTATAAGAGCCCACGTGACGGTCCAATAAGGAAAGTCGGATGATCGACGTGATGACGGGGGTGACTGTGTCTGTGCCAACTATAGCACTAGCATAGGATAGGCATCCCGACCGGCCTAGATTGTGCAGAAATAACTTCAATTCCAGGCATCCCCCATTTCCACTCGTCATCACGCTGGGTCGCGCTCGCTCGTCCCCATCGCCCCCTCGGGGTGGTGCAAGTGCTATCCAGTCAAGAAATAGTAAGGCTGCTCGTCGTCGTAAGCCTCCTCCACCTTCAAATGGTGCTCAGGCACACGACTCCAAACCAGTCCTAGACTGGAGCACAAGCTATCAGGCCGGTTCTTCAAGGTATAATATATATTGTGCAACAAATCTCAATTTGCATGTAGCTGATGCGCAGCTTGTAACATCTGACTTACAGCTCACAGACTAGTGAGAGTGAGAGTTCGGACAGCGACGATGACTCGCATAGACCCCAGCCACGAAACCTTAATAACAATGGACCGATCTCCGCTGTTACAAACGGAAGGTCGTCTCCAGGTCTGCAAACCCTAACCAGCTCGGAGCCATCGAGCAGAAGTAGTTCGCCAGCTCCAAACCCTCCCAATACGGCCGGACGTACTTCTCGTTCACCAATGGTTAAGGCATTATCAGGATTCTCTACTCTTCCAGTGCGGAGGACTTCCTCACCTAATTCAATTGCTCGTAATAAGTCACATATCGTTAGTACGCCAACCCATTGTCTACTCCCAAATACATTTTGTGTTTCACTACCTTTTCCTTCGGGAAGACGAACTATAAAAGCCTCTGGTGATGTACGGAAAGCAGGAGAGAATATTATTCTACTACTTTCACTATTATTAGGTATAGAAAAAGCAAGAGAGTGCAACGAAAGCTGGATTGCACTGGGTAAGCTTCTTTGTCGTAGAACACGTTTTAGATAAGCTTAACCGTAACATTCAGAATTAACTGGCCTTACAATACTTTCAATAATTTATCTAATTTGGACACATCTTTCTTATTTCTCCCTTCCAAAAGCACTCCCCGCAAAAAGGTCCTCTTCTCAATCCCGTCACCGTTATCGGTCATCTTCACCACAAGTCTCTAGACGAGCTGCTGCATTATTCAATGCGTTTCCGGTACGAAAAGACGATTTCGGCTATGTCTGGATGACAGTTCCGAAAAATTATCGGTACAGATTATCCTTGTATGGTTGTGCAATAATATTACTTATACTGTGTACAGGGATAGCTCAGATGATGGTGTTCTCACAGCACTCCTTCTAGGTCCCTTGATATCTGCGGCATGTCTATACATAACAGTCCAAAACAAACATGTCCTATCTTCCTCCGATAGCCCTCTCCCATCCTCATGGCTTATCGAAGCTCCCATCACACTACCACATTCAAACGCACGGACTCCTATAGAATCCCTTTTTCACTCTCGCCATGCTTTAGTTCAATTATCTACTCTAACGTCTTCACTTCTTCTGGTACACCTTTTTACATCTCGATTATACGAAGGATATCACCGTGCGCGGAAAACTGTCCCAGAGTCAGAAAGAGCTAGTGTTCCTCGGAGTGAATGGCTGCGATCCCGGTTATACGTTGCCTTTGCCCTTCTAGCGTCTTTGGCCACGCTTTTTACAAAGTTTATTTTTGTACATAAAGGCTTCGGTATTTGGAAAGGTATCCTGGCAACAATTTTTATTGAACATTAAAACGCTGATCAACCTTTTTTTTTTTTTTTTTTACCAAGATTTGACTTATTTTGACGTTGTATCTGTAGCTGCATTCTACCAATTTACCCTGTATATGGCGATTCGCCTTGCACACCATAGTTTTACGTTAGGCGAACTCGGACTCACATCTTTTGGAGGTACTATTTTATTCATGGAGACTATACATGTGACTATAGCCAGGGTATGATTGTCTCCTCCTAAAAAGAAGGTATTGTTAATGCTTCTTACTTTGATTTAGATATGGCCGATTACAACATTATATATTAAAACATTCCGCTTGCCCACCCCACTTTTAATTTTCCAGCTTGCCCTAATTCCCGGCACAATTTTAATTGGTACTCTCCTTGCGCCGCTCTTATACCTTTCGAGACACATTGCTCAACGTCCGCTCCGAAAGCTCCGTTTTCCCGAAGAGAAGCAAATTCATCGCCGTTTTCTTGCATTAGGTTTCTATCTTGGTTCTGCCTTAATTACAGGCGGCCTGATTGGGATGTGGACACGCTGGTGTCTAAAAGGGCGTGATCCATGGGTCTGGACAATTTTATGGATTCTTGAGGGTAGGAAAAAATGGACCCGGCCTCTGCTACTAGTTTATTGGGCACTCTTAGCGAGTATCAGTGTTGCGGCGTGGGGTAGGCAACTCTCTCGCTCGAGGAGATATAGACAAAAAGCTTCTTTGCATCATGTTACGGGATTAGGTACAGAGATGACACTGAATTCTCTCCAGTCAATTTCTGCCCCACCCTCTCCAGTACCTGTTCCCACTCCGGTACAGGCTAATAGTCAGGCCGACAATTCTACAGTAGTTAGTGGTGATCAATCTGTAGTCTCAAACTCCGCACAAAATGCCCTCGGCTTACAGTTATCTCTACCTAATCTTCCTACACTTCAAGATGTACCGAATGTCTCCGTTTCTGCTGTTGCAACCGATTTACTTGATGCTGCTGACAAGCGACTACCCACATTAGGATTGAATGCTCGAAGGAAGTTCTTCCATGCTTTGGCTGTTGTCATGTTCGTCCCAGGGATTGCTTTTGATGTAAGCTTTCCGTTTTCTTGGAAGCTTCTATTTATTGCGTCCTAATATATATCCGTGTTTAGCCTGCATTCACACATCTGGCCTTTAGTGTTGCTTTTTCGATCTTTACATTTGCAGAATATTTACGTTACTTTGCGCTATACCCATTTGGTGCTGCTATCCACGTGTTCTTGACTGAATTCATAGACAACAAGGATAATGGAACCGCGATTTTAAGTCATTTTTACCTATTAACAGGATGTGCGAGTACAATTTGGTTAGAAGGGCAAGTTTTATGTACTTTGTCCGGTGAAATGTAAACTGCTAACAGAGCCCTAGACCTTCAAAGCTACTCGGATTCACCGGAGTACTCGTTCTAGGCATAGGTGATGCGATGGTTAGTTTTCTCCCTTTATCAATAGTAGATCTAGAGCGCTCCTTCTAAAAAATTGTAGGCGTCGGTGGTAGGCAGGCGTTTCGGCAGGGTCCGATGGTCATCAAGCTCTGGCAAGACCGTCGAAGGGAGTATAGCCTTCGCGGTTTCTGTTCTTGCTTGTGCAGGACTTCTTCGACTGTGTGGTCTCGTGGATTCATTCAGTGCAATACGGTATGCGACTGTCGTATCAATTACCTCTGTCCTCGAGGCACTTTCCGTCCAGAACGATAATCTAACACTTCCGTGGTATATGTGGAGCATGCAGTTGCTCATGAATGCCGCCTAGAAGATGTGCATTTTTTTTCGGATAATGTATCATATCAATGTTGTTTAGTACAAGGTTTTCTATTTTGGGATTATATTGCTTCTGTTCTCTACTTTGAATAAGATATTGGCCTCGTGCCGAATTTCCATAAACCCATATAGTTCAGAACACTAAGGTACACGTCTTCGTATACTTGAATTTATTAGTCCCATACTCTTTTACAATATTGGTTAGATATTTCTTCTCTTCTCTTCAAAACGTCCTTTACTGATAGTACAGTTGAGTAAGAGTTCAACATTCCCAAATAAGAATAAACATCCTCATACTTTTTTTTCAACTTGTTACATGGAAATGGAATCACGTTCTGGTCCATAAACGCTATATATTACCTCCATCTATGTCGGATTCTAGCACATATTTAAAGAACTTTTGGAGTGTTATCCATAAAGTTATCTTTATCTTAAAGCCTATCTTAAGAAATGACATCACAACCGAGTTAACCGCTATACCCCGTTTTTATGTCATACACATGTTCTAGACCTACGTTACAGTTATTCTATGCGTTTCCCTTCGATGAAAATATAGTAATAGCTCACAAAGAGATCCGGGGCTTCTTCGTTTCCTACGAACTCAGAGTATTGGTGTGGAAGATAGTCGACGATAGACTCCACATGAAGAGAAGTTTGCTCAATGCTATTGCCATAAGGCGGAGAAATTATTTTGTCTACAGTTTCTACGCTGTCCACGGAAATTAAATGCAATATATTATTAATCATAAATAGAAAGGGCCGATTGCAGCGTTTCGATAACCGTACAAGCTTTGGAGTTGGTTGTGATTAACATGGCATCATAATAGTGGCTTGATCTGTAATATCATTATTAGCAACTCCGTAGCCTGTCCCCCCCGGAGACGAAATAACTCAGCAGCTGACGCCGATATGCTCCCGTTCCGTTTCCATTCTGGAGCCCGAGACCTATCTTAACCATTAAGAATTTGATAAAGTCGCAATCCGCTTGACCGAATGATAGTATCCAAGGTACTTTAACTTTTCTTTCTTTTTTTTAGTCTACAAATGTTCCAAAGTGACATTATGCTTTTATCTCATTTTGCTTCATTCCATTTCCTCCCCAAATTAGTCGTCTGATAGTGCCAACATTAGTTGGAGCCACTGAAACTATAGGCCAGACCTTTTTTTTTGCCCCCGAACTGTTCGCGGATTAAAGTCCTGGATGCTTTGGACGAATGGTCTATGCCGAAATTCCAATTTTTTGGAGAATTATTATGAACGTCTTTGAATCCCGCATCAATGGGAAGCAGTCGAAAATACTCCAACATGCTTGCTGCAGCCCGAAGGCCTATTGCCAGTAAAGTATCATGCTGATTGCATGCTTAGTGTGTGTGTGTTAATTACTAAAATGGTAAGACTACGTCGGTGAAACAATTTCGGCATCACCAATCACAGCTGCACGGGCCCGAACCCCGAAGTACTAAGGACACTCGTTGTTGATCCGAGGTAAATCCACGTTTAGTAGTAGAGTGCCTAAATTTGAAAATCCTTAGGATCAGCACTAAAAATCTCAGGTACAACTGGTAAGACAAGATAATGAAAGCTGGTTATCAAGATATTATTGATGTCATTTATATGTAAATCTGCGTATAAGTCTTTTTTTCTTTGATTAACAATGATTGCATCGGAATTTACTTTTTCGACAGACAAATGTCCTACAGTCCGATAGGTCTTTTGCTGACGAAATCCAATACATGATCAAGTACGAATGAGCTCTCAATCACCCAATCTCTGATTAAAACATTTTATCACTCCATTCTCGGCTCTCTATAGTATATACATGTACAAAAAAGCCCGTCCTTGAAAAAAGAAAAGTAACGGAGAATATCCTTTCGGAATAAACTAACTTTCTACTGTCTTGCTGATGTTTTTTATATGTCATAGTATTAGTTAGCTCTTAAATCCATACCTTTTCAGGTATCGTGTTCCTGGATCCTTCAAATTTGTTCTGACGAGACTAGGTAACTCCATCCGGCAGAACTCTGCAATGGAGAATATAAGATCTAAACAAACAGATCATGTGACTTTTAGTTACGAGTGGCTTCGGAATACAAATAACCGAAGATCTTTTTTGGACTTTTTACGTTCTGATTCCATCATTCTATCTCTGATAAGCTTCTGAAGGGCTTTCAACACAGAGCTCTTGTACCACCTATCTCGTACACAAAAGCAAAAATGAGAATAGTTGATGCTGAATATTATAGGCTGATTCATATTCTTCTAGGAAATTCATCAGGGGGTCACAGTCTGCACAGAATTATGATTCTATTCCGAAGCCGTTCAAACCGGGAAAGGGGAAAGAACGCTTAGCCCCGACATGAAGAGAGAGTGATTGGGATGAATCGTCGTGATCAGCCACCAACTTCAGATTCCCGACCGATCCTCTTGACACACGCAACTTCTATTCCCTGCAAGAGGTTGCCACATTCATGTCCGCCCCAAAGCTATGCGGAACCGGAAATTTGTCAGCATATTATTGAAACTCGGGAGGTTAGAGACCCGTCTCGCTCATGCAAGCAAAAGCAAAAAAAAATGTATCTCTCATACTGTCGAAGAGGTTACCTGGAAAGAAATCTCACTGAAAACACGTTTTCTCGTGCTTATCTGGAAAATTTCGTGTTCGCCAATCAGTGAAATGTATTCTATATTAGCATTTTTCTCTTAGTCGAAAATTGCATTTAGACTACAATATCCATATCCTCCAATGCAGTGCTTCCCGCTTGCGAGTCAGATCCCTGAGTAATACCCGGTCCTGTATCATCGAGATTGCGTCAAATGCAACATATAAAAGGGACAAAACCAAAGGGACATGATCAGTATCATCCGAACTCAACGTTCTCTTTTCTCAATCTTTCTAATCTCAGTTCTAAAAAATGTCGACAACTCCCTCAAGCTTCAGGCTCCCGGATCTGCTTTCCATGTGCCCATTTACTCCGTCAATGAAGTCGGATTATAAGGAGGACGGAAAATCATCGCTGGCATGGTTCGACGGCTTCAAAGTTCTCTCCGAACGCAAGAGAACTATGTTCATTCACTCCAACGCCGACCTACTTGTCGCTCACACCTACCCATACGCTGGAAACGAAGAATACAGAACCTGTCTGGACTTTATCAGCCTTCTTTTCGCTTTGGACGAAATAACCGACGACCAAAACGAAAAAGACGCCCGGAACACAATGATTTCTTTCCTTAACACCCTCGATGGGAAACAATGTGATGGGTCAGTCATCTCCCGGATGACCGCTAGGTAAATAGTTCTTTTCTTTTGCTACCAGTATATCATAACTAAGTAACAATACCGCATTTTTTTTATTCCCGTGTTTCCATTTTACAATTACAACAGCTTCCGCGATCGACTTCTGCTTAAAATCGGCCCTCGTTCTATGCGTCGCTTGGTGGAAAGCTGCAGAGCTTACATTGACGCTGTGTGTCAGGAAGCCGCTCTTCGGGAGTGCGGAAAGATACTCAGCCTTGAGGAATACCGCCTTTTACGAAGAGAAAATATCGCTCTCCGTCTCTGTTTTAGTCTTTTTGAATATTGTTTTGGATTTGATCTTCCTGATGAGGTGTGCACTTACTCCATTTAACTAATTGAATGAACTTGTGCGCTGATGCGACTTTATTAAGGTATTCCAAGATCAAACTTTTGCTCGCATGTTTTATGGCGCGGTTGATATGATTGCATTAGCAAACGTGAGATTTTCATGAAATCATTTACGGCCGTACAGAACGGAGATAACTGAAATTTATTTATCTTTCCAGGACTTATATTCTTATAATATGGAGCAAGCCCGAGAAGGGCATCAATGCTCAAATATCGTAACAGTAATTATGAAGGAGAAGAAACTTGGTCTTCAGGAGACCATCGACTTCGTGGGCTCTGCATTCCAGAATCACTTGGCGGACTTTATAACCGACAAGGCTGCGTTACGTAGCTTCGGCAAAGACACGGATGCGGACGTTACACGGTTCATTGGCGCCTTAGAGACCTGGATTGTTGGCAATATCAACTGGAGCTTTGCTACAAAGCGTTATTTCGGACGAGATCACGAAGAGATTAGAAAAACCCTCGTCGTGAAACTCGCACCTAGAGTATAGAATCCGTTTCTGTCGCCCTTAGATTGCACTGGATAGTTTCCCCTGTTCTAAATTATTCTTCTACCTGGATTTATTTTCTCTTGTACCATACTATCTGTATCCTTCTTTTATTCTTTTCTTTTCTACTCCTCGCATTTCCTCCTTTTTCTTCTATGACCTAGTCTGTTTTTGGAATTTCTGTTATCGTTGACCGATAGTTTGTTGTCATTGTACACAACTAAAATTTTCCATTGCTGGAATCATTTACATGTAATAGTACGGATTTTTTATAGGAATCTTATTGGAATAGTTAATATTTTAACTCAACTTAGCCAGGAATGCTATATTAAGAAAATTAGTAAACTGATAGACGACTACCCAGAATTGTGGACGACCCTGCAAAAGCTTAAAACTTCTATTAGAATTTCTTACTTCTTACATGCCACCTGTCAAGGAAGATTCTCAGAGAATGTATATACGCAGACAACAATTTAGCGGGATAATAATAAGTACAAGATATATTTCAGTACAACAATAACAAGAACATTTCGCTACCTATGATAGATATTTGAGAATCTCTACCTTAAACATACAACCATCTACCACATTGTTCTGCCCAGCTCGAGAAAGAAACGGGAGCCGTATTCTCAAATGCGGAGCGTAACGCCGTCGACAAAAAGGTACCGGCTTCGTCGGACTCGGAAGAATCGGGGGGTGTGATTGGTCCAGATGAGTTTTCCGTGGGTTGGTTACCGTAAGTACCATAGGGTGAAAGAACACCGATACCAGAGCCACCAACGGATGTAAGATAAGGCTCAAATCCATCTGTCCGTAATTCAGACATAAGTTGTTTCAGATCATCTTCTGAATAACCTGTAAAACAATCAACCATCAATATAACAAGCAGTGATGATGGAAACACCTCCAAAATAGGCGGAAAATGTGTGATGGTGGCACAATTGTAAATTCAAGAATAAACGGACTTACCATCGGGTACCAACGTCACAGCACATCCACCACCGCCAGCACCAGTCAATTTCGTCTGAAGATTATATGTGGACGTTTTAGACTTTATAGCTTCAAGTGTTGGGTGTGATACCCCTAACTCGCGTAAGTGTGCATGATTTTCGTCAATGAGACTCTGTAAATGTTAGTGAGAAAATGTTTCTGACATATGTTGTTATGTTATGAAACATGACTTACTCCGATGCTTGATAACTGCTCATCACGAGAAAGCTCTGGGTCAGCTAATAACCTCCGGGCTTCGTCACTTATACTTTGGATTGAATCCAACAAACGGTTGACGGTTTCGGGTTCCTTAAGAAAATTCAATAAGAATTTGTTTGATCCACCTAACAATGAAAGCCACAAACATTCTGTTTTTTAAGAGCTACTCCCGCGACGAGTGCTTTCGTGTTCCTCGGAACCTTTGTGTCAATGAGTAAAAACCTAAGTGATTTGAAACTACCCGAAGAAGTCCAGGTTACAATTAAGACGGAATCAGTGAAAGCTGAGTCGATCAACGTACCCATGAATTGGCTCCATTCCACCTTTCTTTCCGAACCCTGGACGGGTATATGCAAGAGCGCCGCCAAAAACTGACACACAGTTATCCACACCACTTGGGTTGCCGTGAAGTACTTTCTCCGCGACAAATGCCCAACGATTGACTTCTTCCGCAAGTTCCGCATTGAGTGCCCGGCGGCCCTGATGGCTTACATGGATATGTCCGGGATCTCCTGCCCCTGTGGATGTGGACGTGGGAGCTGGGCGGGGTGGAACAGAAATTCGTTGGAAAGCTAGTAACAAAGCACTTGCTGCACAAGAAGAGAAAGATGCCGATGAACCCAAACCGGCACCAACCGGAAGAGTACTACGAGCACTGAAATGAAGTGCGGGTCGTGCATCAGGCGATAATGACATATACAAATAGAGAAAAGTTATAGCAGCATTGCGAGCTGCTGGTACAGTGTGACTTGAATCAGGTACAGCATGACTTGATAGAGCTTCGATCAATTTTGGATCAAGAATTTCCGGATGTTCTGTACCATGGGGGACATGAGTAGCAGCTTCCCAAGGAAGTTCATTGATTTTCCATTCATGGCGATAGTCTCCGAGATCAGGGAAGTGCACTGAAATCACATCATCATGCCTGCGACTAGCAAGACCATAACAGCGTAAGTCAACAGATGCTGCCAGAGCAGTCTAGTAAATAGACAAAACATTTTAGTTTTATCCCCACTAATTGTGTTGAGATACTCACAACGCCATGCACCACAGCATGTTCACCGAACAAAATGACTTTACCGGGGGCACTGACGAACCATTCTCTGTCTTCTTTTGGACGGCTTTCGGGCTCATTCAAGGCAAGTTTCTCAACTGCGCGGCTAATCGCATGCCCCTCACGTTTCAAGGAAGCACGTACATAGTGGTGCCCGTCTACCCCCTGCTCAAGCGTGATGGCGCCTGCTTCAACAAGGGCGTGTTCGAGGTCATCTAGAAGATCTGTCGGATCTTCTATACCTACACACAAGCGAATCAAGTCCTCAGGAAGTCCACGAGCAGCACGCGTAGCAGCATCAATGGAAGCATGACTTCCAAGTTGTTTTAGTTTTCGATTTATATAAAGGAAAAAACGGGAAAACACTTACGACATAACACAAGGCATACTGATTAGAGAGTTCACGCAACCAAAACTGACGCTAATGCCCCATAGTCGGGTAGCCCCAACTATACGTTCACTTAGGGCTTTATCACCTGTCGTAAAGCTCACCACCGCGCCCGCACCGTTGGCAATCCGTTCGTGAATTTCACGACCCGGGTGATCCTTCAAACCGGGGTAGTTCACAGAGAATCCAAGACGATGGAGCATAGAGGCGACTGCCATAGCAGTTGACTGCTGACGATCCATACGAATAGCAAGAGTTTTAGTCCCACGGAGGAGGAGGAACGAGTCGAATGGTGAGAGACCATTGCCAATAGAATTAATAGTATGCGCCATAGCCTAGATTAGTGCATCATATAAGTGAGTGATATTTGAATGTTTACTGCATTCTGTCTCATACCTTTCCGAGATCATCGCGGTTGCATGTTATGACACCAGCCATAAGATCGTGATGGCCACTCAAATACTTTGTTGCGCTATCATAGACGATGTCTGCACCATGCTCAAGAGGTCTCTGTAAGTATGGGCTCATCATTGTATTGTCGACAACAACAATTGCATCTGGTGCGCGTTCCTTCACATCTGCTGAGATCTTTGCAAGGTCTGCAATCTTTAACAAAGGATTTGTCGGGCTCTCCAGTAAGACCATTGCCGTTTTCCCGGCTTTGACGTAAGGGAGAATACTGTCGGGATTTGTTGTATCAACGTGATGGACGATAACTCCGCTATTGGTCTTTAGATAGTTTAGTAGACGATTAGTTCCACCATATAAATCATCTCCCGCAACTACTTCATCGCCAGGCTTAAGCATACGAGTAATAACATCCATAGCAGCCATTCCAGATGAGACGGCGAACGCATGCTCCGCGGAAGACATTTTAGCCAGATGATGTTCTTAGAAAATGGTGAGTACATGCACTTCAGACGGCATGCAATATGACCTACCAAGATGGCTACGAGTGGGATTCCCACTACGGGTATAGTCAAATGTGTTTCCGACGCCCTTGAAAGTAGCAGACTGGTAAATTGGAACGGAGCTTGAGTTGTATTGGTCTTTCATGTCCGGGTTTTCGACAGTAGCGCAGAGTGTCGCAAAACGATATGGTTTTCGAGAGCCCATGGGTGATTCGGGCCCAGGTGTTGGCAAATCTCGGGATGAAACCATGATGCCGACTCCTCTCGACGATTGTGGTCTAAGAGGAAGAATGAATGATGATGAAAGATGGGGAACGCATGTTTTTGTTAATTTGTACTAAGCGACTCAGATGGCGTGCTTGTAGAATTTCATCAATACACTTCTTACTTTGGCAAACAGTGACGGCAACAACTCTTTATAGTGAATAGATCTGTCTACTCGTACACAGAGAAAAGAAAAGAGCTGGGATTTTTATTACAGAGAAAGAAATGTTCGCGGAGATGGCGATTAATCGTGAGTAGAAACATCTCTTAGCAGTTGGGTTTGTGGGAACGCGGATACTAAAAAATACTGAAAGGGATGCCACCAAATTTCTCCTTAATCTCCGTACCTTGATAAATATAGTGATATCCATGTTTAAATATTCCTTTGAGATCCAAGCTATAAACCGTCGACCATTTGAAAAAATTTGAGCAAAAACTAAAGATGACCCTGGGCCAAAATATGAGTCATTAGAACATTAAGGGGGGTTATTGCATTTCCATATCCATATCCGGAAAGAGAATAAATAAGAGTACATGAATCCAACTAATACCTATTAAACTGGCTCTTATTCCCTCTGAGTGATTTAAAAATGGCTGGGCCTAGTACCCCTTGTTCTTTGGTGTCAACTTTAATTCGGTAAATGCTCCACCAACAACTTTCAACTCTGGATCCACATTTTCTTTCAGCATTTTATTCCACCAATCAACTCGTTTGCGGGTCTCCAAATCGCCATCGGAAAGTTCTGGGAAGTCCATATAAGATCTACCGTCGTCATAAGACTTTGAAGGTAGACTCCATGACTGCAACATGCAACCCAATTTCATACTTCTCCATTTATTGACACTAAAGATGATAAATTAATTCCATAAAGAGAGAAGCTTGTGTAGTAACTTACAAATCATTTTCTAAAGGGGTGGGATCGTTCGCCTTGCATATGTACATCTGTGTAATTAGATCTTCGTAGGACCCTTTAGTACTATCGGATGCTGAAGGTGGCCAGAAATGCACGTGAAAGTGGCCCGCACGGAGAGCAGATCCTATGCCATACGGAGCGGGGGCGATGGTGAGTACCTCTGCATATCCGTTTGCGTCCGTAGTAATTCGCCCACGTAATGTATAGGTTGTGAAATAATACTCTCCTACGGCATCCGCTTGCCACCAGTCGAGAGTCACATTCGGTAGAGGCTCCCCTTCTGGAGAGATAAGACGTACAATCGCAAGGTAAGGACCGAATTCTGCAAGTGGGTATTAGTTTTTTTTTTTTTACAATTCCGGCCTTAAGAATGACTAACTTTTTAGTAAATCATATGTTGCAATAACTCCCTTCCCTAATTCGATCTCTCTTGAAGGCGAGTTTAGGAGATAGAAAGGACCTGTTAATATTTGATTTATTTAGAGAACTTAATATTGTAACTTTATATCGCGATATAGAGTCAAAACAGACCCTCTACATCGACCCGATCGTTCTTTCCTTTGTTAAGTCTAGTCCATAGACAGGGGTTCTCATAAGTGAGTGCCATGAGAACAGTGCGGATGGCACAGTATCCAAGTGTGAACGCTGATACAGGTTTAGTAGGGTCAAGTAATAGAGAAGTTAGGTTAACGTCGGACATCGCAGGGTTCTAATAAAGGGAACGTTGAAAGAGCTCGGTGAAAAGGAGGTAAGGGTAATACTTTTTGTCGCAGCATAAGGAACGTATTTATTCTATTTCACAAGCATCCAGGCAATAGCTGAATTACTTCTTCCAGAGTGTGAGTGTGAGTATCATTTCCCGTCACAGTTGCCGAGACCCGTATCGGATTCGTGATCACAAACATCGTTTTCTCATTAGAGCTATAGATTTTAAGGGCATATTGAGAATAAGACGGGGTGAGGATAAGAACTGTGTGGTTCTTATTGATTGCGATCTACGATATTCAATAAAAGTGTCTGTATTTCGATTCTTATATTTAGGTTTCCGACTCGGAGGAACTCAATCACTACATTTCAGCAGTTCGGGATAAACAAGGCCAAACTCAGTGCATAGTACGCGCACGTGACATTGCCTCACAACACGGTCACGCTCACACCGTCTCTAGTTAATTCTCTCAACCATGTCTGCCTCTATAGGCTCTCGTCCCCTTGACCTTGCTGCTGTACTAGAGTCACAAACACCTGTAATAGACCTCCATCTGAAGGAATTTGAAAATTCATCAAAACGTTTTCTTAAAGCGGTATCAGCATACTCGGCTCGCGCTCTTGAAGAAATCGCCCAACGGCGAGCGCGTCATGCAGCAGAGCTCAAACGCACAGCAGAAAAGAGTGCACAGCTTGAATCAGAAATCCAAGCGTGTAAAATAAAAGAAATTGAACTTATGAAGGGTGACTAGCATACTCTTGTTCTCGAAGATTAAAAACACAGCTCTAAGATGTGATATTAGTTCTTGAGAAGGAACAATTAGAAAGACGGGAAGCGGAAGCCGTCGTTGGCGAACTCCGGCGACAGTTTACGCTAGTAAAAGAAAAGTGTGCTTCCGTGGATGTTGAAATTGAGCAATATACGGCAGAAGTCAATTCACTAAGGCGAGGTTTGTGACAATGCTTCTTGGCCTTTAGTAATAAACTAAACAATATTCACATGTTCAGACAAGCAGAAGGATATGAATGTTCTTGACACACATGCAGCACGAGTATCTCCGGAACTACATGATCTTGAAGTGCGACTTCAGTTTGTAATCGAAGGCATAGGAGGTGTGCACTGTATTCATATTCAATTTTCTATTCGTTGACGATTAATATTATCTCAAGAGGATAAACTTCTCATGCGATTCCTGCAAATTGACCCCTCTGATCCTCATCGGGAGTTTAGCATAGTAATTGATGCCTCCGAGCGCACATATAAAGGTATGAAATAATTACTTGAGCTCGGAAGTTATTACTAATATTTTTGGGACAGTCCCCTTTACTACTCCTCCTATCCCTACTATTCCGCTACTTGTAGATCATCTAAACAAGAATCGAGATCTCTTCCAGTTCATTAAGGCTGTCAGAGCAAAATTCGTTGAAATGACTAGAAATCAATTATGACCTATAATGACGACATGATATACCGTACGTGTAGTATTTTATTTTGATTATTTGAGTTATTTGTATTCTGTATATTATATATTATGTGTGTATTTCAACAATTGAATTTGGATCTTGATAATCCGGCTTTAGATGATTTTTATCTCCAACTAAAAGTTCTAAATACTAGAGTAATGGGTGTATACGAAAGGAAAGGAACGTTTTAAGCTCGGATCAAGTCTTAATTTTAAGATTTAGGTAACACGCGCTGAACCACAACTAACTTGATTAGAGTGGTTTACGGATCCTAAGAAAGCCTAAGTTAGCTTGGGACGTAAATGTAATTATATATACCACGCGCAACAAATTTATTCACAGACAGACAAACATTAAATAATGAGACATAGGGAGCGTTACAAAAAAAAGAACCTAGAAGTACATCCATGCATAAAAAACATTTTAAAGGAGTGGGTTTGTGGTTGATCAACGTCTTACGCGTTGAGCTATAGGTTCGAGCTCAAGTACGACTTTGGCCTTCAAAAGTACTCTTTCTCCCCCACTTTTTTCTGCTTCAGTAATAACCTCCCGTAGACCAGGCTCAATGGTACACGAGATAACTCTATTCCTCCCGAGTAACGGCGTTCTTGAATCCAAGTCCGCGTCCTCTGCCTCCATCTCGTTAGGATTGAACGGTGATCCAGGTCTGAAACTAAATGTGACGAGGTCAACAGAGAAGAAGTTGTGGATGATTTTCTTTGATACAACTGAAGCTTGGTTGATTATTTTACTATTTAACGCAAGGGAAGAAACATCCTTGTGTAATTGGGAATTTAAATTTTCCCCGGCAAGGACCATTAGGGACTGAGTATAGAATGCTAGTTGTCCCTCAAAACGGCCCAATGTATCCCTTTCGATATCCTCCTGATACAGGTATTTACTTGTCAAATCCCGCCAATGTAAAGCTTTCGCTTGTGGTTCTAAATGAAGTATGGGTAACCCTGTTCAATTTCTAAGGGAAAGCTTGCCTTTTGACCGCATTCTCCTGAATGCATCTACGAAATTTGAGCCATCCATAGGAAGACCAAAATAGGTTCTTGAAATTATACGGTGCACGACTTCAGTCCCCACAGCACTGACTGCATCGACTAATCTGGTCTCAGATTCTGTTTGCGAATATCGTCTATGGTTATATAGGTTGTTTGCCAATGGTTCTCCTAGAGTGTTAATCAGATAGTTCTCAACTTGATTTTCGCGTAAAATATGCTGTACGTATTGGGGAGTGAGAAGCATCTGATCGGATGTTCTAGATCTGTACTGTCCAAATACCGAGGAAACATTCAAGGCAAAATCTGATATGCATTTTCCCAATGCACGGATATCATTGATAATTTCGCTTTCGGAGCAGTGATCAAGCTCATCCTGGCTTTCTCGCACCCACCGTTGGACTGGATTTTCTCTACGCGATTTATCTAGTTCTTCATCTGTTTGTACTCCGCGTTCGCTAGTTGTGGATCGCAAACCACTAGTATTTGAATCAGTAAGATGTTGATGCCCTTCTCTAAAAGCAATAGGATGAATGGGCCTTTGTGGGCCCTCTGCTAGAGTCGGCATATTGTGGTGTAGTTCGTGATCCGGATTTATTCTCATGTCACCAAGGTACTGTGTTTAGGAAAAGCTAATCGAACAACGTGATTTTTAAAAATGGGTTCGCGCTTAGTATTATCTAACATGATTCGATGGTATAGGGTATAGTTGAGTATGTAAGTTTTGATAAACGACCCATGGTATTCTAATTTATTCGTATATGTGAGACAGTAGTCACAGTACAGTATATTATAGAGTAAAAATCAGTTTTGCGACCAAACATTTTTAGGTATTCTGGAAATCGGAACAACGAGTATCATACCAAAAGAGAAAGATAACAGGCTCATAAAGAGGGTAATGACTTAGCCCGCCAGAAAAATTGATCCTTTTAAAACGCGAATCATATACATAAAGCTTAAACTTTTAATTGATAGTCTAAATGTACCAGAGCACGCAATCTTTATCATAGTTGTGGAAGTGGTATAGTAGCTTATCCTGGAGATTACTGTGAGTCCCTATTCTATAAACTATGTCCCTATGCTTTAAAGTTATGAATTTCGTTTCTCGTTCTTGGAGTGACTCTCACTAACAAAGCAGAGTGCTGGTAGCGAGCCCCTATGCTATTTTCCGTAAATAGTGAATAGTAGATCATCTAGCTCTGTAGCGTACTGACGGATACAGGAATAATCGACGGGAGCGCTATCGGATGTGGCTGGACATCCAGCTCATACCGATAAAAATTCATCCCAGTGGCTCAAATACGAAGCTAACTGAACCAATTGATTTGATTTGAATGCTATAATTGTAAGACAATAGCCCCGCGCATACACCAGACATAAACCAGGCATAGAGGCTATAGGCTTGTATAAATGTTTACACCTATCCAAGTCGTATGCACGAGAGCTATGCATCCGAGGGTACAACAACTTAGACAAATTGGTAACACCCAAATAAATACATATCCTTTAAATACCATGAAAAGGGACATGGCATGTATACAACAAAATAGTGACTTGGTGATACATAGTTGTACGTTTGAAAAGTACTAAAGAAGTGAGGAGAGGTGGTTGATCAGCGAGCAAAAGGCTCAAGCACGACTTTTGCTTTTAAAAGTACCCTATCCTGCCCACTTCGTTCCACTCCAGAAGTTATCTCTCGAAGGCCAGGCTCAATACAACATAATACTACTCTATCACCTTCGCTAACCTCACCATCATCCTCTGCATCCATCTCCTCGAGATTGAAAGGCCATCCTGGACGGGGACAAAACGTGACAAGATCAGCCGAAAAGATGTTCTTTTTTATTTTATTCGATAAATTTGAAGCATGTTCGATTATTCCACTATTCCGTGCAAGATCAGAGACCGTCTTGAGTAACGGAGAATCAATATTCTCTCCAGTAAGGATCATGATACATTCAGTGTATAATGCTAGATCTCCTTTATAACGATCCTCAGTCCGTTTTCGAGTATCCTCTCGATACAATCGTCTAATTTCCAACTCTCTCAAATGTAGCGATTTTGTTTGTGTTTCTAGACGAATTCGTAAGATCTCAGATTATATCCCTCGGAGTAAACATACCTTTCGAGATCATTTTCCCAAATTTCGATATCAGATCTTTACCCTCATTTGGAAGACCAGGACAGGTATCTTCAATAATGTGATGGGAAATTGTAGATCCTAGGCAACGAATTGCATCGATCACATATCGACTCACAATTTCTGGTCGCTGATGTTTTGCATGATTGATCAGATTATTGTATATTGAATCTCCTAGAGTAGCCGACAGATATTTTGTGGCCTTCTTTTCTTGAAGAATTTGTTCGACTTGCTGACGATTTATAATTTGGTTTAATGATGTAGATCTGTGTTTGCCGAACTCGGAGGAAATGTTTAAGGCAAAGTCTGACATACAGCTCCCTAATAAATCAAGTTCGTCAACGAGTTCGCGCTCTGGACTTTGATTGGGCATTTCATGGATTTGAGATTCCACTAGATCAGGTGTATGCGATCTGTCCGGCTCTTTATCTGTTCGTTCTTCTTCTTGTGTCCCGGAGTGTGAGCTGCTATCATTCGAACTAGCGACATCCAAGAGGTCTTCTTCATAGGCTTCAAGTCGCGTAGCGACATGTCCAGCTTCGATCGGAGCTGACACACCGTTATGTATATTTCTTGTTCTATTGATAAGAATAAATTGTTTAATTTTTTGAAGCCCATTTCCAATGACAGCCATTGAGAAGATCACATAGACGTACTTGTTTTCGAAATCTTCCTCCCATCTCCCACCCTGGGGTGATATTGAGCGCTGTGTACTCGGCTTAACCTTTACTCGAGGTTTATGCTTATTATAGCGAGTGGTTCTTGGGTTTGTCAGCTTCATCATCCACAAATAATACAAGAATCCCACGAGTAAAGTAATTAAACAAAACAAACAAAACAAAGATCCCACAAGAACCAGCGATACGCCTGTATAAAATAGAAGCTCTCCAGACGACATAATAAGAGGCTAGTTGGTAATATCGTATTCGGACACTTAGTTGTAGAAGAGGAAAATCAAGAAGATATCGAAAGCGTAAAAAGTAAGATGCGAGGAACGAGTCTATCCGCCAGAGTAAGGGGGGCTACGACTATGCCTGCAGGAAGTCTCAGGTATCTTATATCATACTAGCTTCATCAGGGGTTGTTTTCGTGATGTGAATAAAATGTGAAGGGCTGTAAGGCAAGTTTATAGATCATAAATAGATGCAACCTTCTTGATGATACACGAGGTAGAGGTGTGTATACAGGAAAATGTGCTTATGTTAATCTTACTTGGATGTAATTCTCGATGGGAAACACATCCACTTCTTTTCCTACTGATGGTCTCATATCAAAATGTAACCGAGTTGAGACAGGATATACTTAAAACATGCTCTGCCCTAAAATAGGGGTCTTGCTATTGAGGCATCCAGTCATTAAGAATTATGAGTAGATAATATTTTTAGTAAGTAGTCCTGACACAGTACAAGGTTGATCCCATAGCTGGGTTAAAGCGGATGTATCAAGCTGTAAAGAATAACCAGGACACCAGTTAAGAAAGTAGGCATTACTGTTGGCGACAGTGTCATTGAGAATCCTATACTAGAAGATGTAGTTGCTTGGGATACACTACTTGAAATTAGTATTCTAAGAATTTATCAATCAAAAGTGTTACGAATTACCTTTCAGATCCAGAACTTGATGTAGTCAGACTTTCAGAATTTCCTACCAATGCACTCGAGTTAAATGCTTTTGTCGTATTCGATCCTAAAGCCCAAATCACTCCTCCCATAACATGAGAAATGAACGTCTCGTCCTAGATATTTTTATAATCGATACTTAATGATAAGAAGTATACAATGTGTTTTTAATTGTTTACCTTCCATGTTTCATTCAAGTGACCCAAACTCGTGTAAAAGCTTCGACCAGCTATACTTCTTGGATCCACACCTGCACCGTGCTCCTGAAACCATGCTTTGATATATGTGAGAACAAGAGCTTGTTTTTCACACAATGATTTTTCGTATAATAGAGTAAAAAACCGTTTTGCAACTAAACATTTTAAGGTATTCTAGGGATTGAAGTAAAGGGTATCACAAAGATAACGGGCTGATAGGTAAGGTGTTGGCTTAGCCCACAAGTCATCGGTTAGGAGTTTTACATATGTACATTTATGCATGATTGGGAAACCGTTCTTCTCCAAGATACCAAAGAGGATTGGAAATTGAAAGTTAGATCCGTAACAAACTGTTGGTTGTTTATTACACACGAAAGATAGGGTAATTTGCGGCCATATGCATCATCAGATGTTGATATAGGTTGCCTAGTAATATTGTTGTTGCACCTATTCCATTAGTTATATTCTTTTTATATTTTAAGAGATTGATGTTCCTCACGAAGACAAATTAGCAATAACGATGAATACGGCTTAGTTTTAGTTTAACCTTTTGGCAGATGATTTAAGATCTAAGCACGTTCCATGCTCGGAAGCGTTCATTCATTTAATGAGCTGACAGTGTAGCAGTCAACTCCCTGTAGCAGCTAAAGAAGTTCAAAACATGCTATTTAATAACCATGGCTCCTATTTTATCAGATTATTTTCTCTAGTGATCGAGAAATGTACGTAACAGAAGTATAGAATCAAATTGTTGTTGGGCACATCAATGGTGATCACATCTTGCTGGCTATGCCGTTTTCATCAACAGTCTGTATCTTCTTTAACACATAACTGATCCCTCGAGAAAGCACCAATAGCAACACAATTGGGAATATCTCGTTTTTTCACATGTATCTTTAGAGAAAAATAAACATTAATGTTCCTAATCTTTTTCCCTCTAAATATATTTGACTACTTGCAACCACAGAAAAGGTGGTATATCAAAATACTCCTAATCTTGTGCTATCTATCAATGATTTCTACCCATCAATAATATTAGTAATATTTTTTGCGCTACATCCGACTTGCTGAAGAAGATGTGCCAAAAATGTACATCATTCAAACTGTCTATCGCGATCACATGTATATATAACTTCTATTCTAGCATGATGGTAGGAATGGAAAGTGTGTACCAAACTATGTGACCGTAACTAAGGTCTTGTACCACAAAGCAAATATTAATAAGCTGATGCATTAGCTTGTTGATACTTAAAGGGCGTTAACATCTTTCCTTCATCCTATCTTCAATTTACTGAATTATCTGCTGGCAGTCATTTTTTGTCTCACTCCGTATGTCGAATTCCACATCCGATAAGGCTCTACTCGATCATTACCAACAAAGTAAGCTGACGAAATATTCTCTTATCTCGGAGTAGCTTATAACTATAAGGACAGTCCAGCGTATCGACGAGCAAGTCTTTCTTGGCCTTCAAATCGCGGGAGGACACATTCTACTTCCTATCCTTGTCCTTACAATAATATTCTCCAAAAGAATTCCACGGCATCCAGTCTTCGTAGCCTTTTGTATATCATGGATATTTTCCTCCATCACATATTCTATGATGTGAGTGTCAACCGATTTATTGTTGTTATAGATAAAGAACGTTGCCTAACATAAAGTATTATAGCGTTTACAAGGATAGAAGCTCAAATGACTTGCTTTCCCTTAATCCAAGTTATAATGCTTGTCTCATTCAGGCTTCGCTCATATATGGGGTACAAGCATTGTAAGGGAGATTTTGATTCGATGAATGGAAGGAAGTTCGCTAACTCACTGTAGGACGTCGACTATAACACTTTCTCTAGCTATTCATGTAGGGTTTATGATGTAATCCTGTTGGCTTATTTGTAGTGATATTCGTGCATAGCTTCTTGTGCTCTTCAAATCATTTTTAAAGACCAAAACCAACAGCCCAGTTTCCAATCTTTCACAGAGATGGGGATTGATTTACACGGGAGTAGTGAGTAAACACTCATTTAATAATATGGCACACAGTAAATCCATTTTACTTACCACTTTAGCTTATTGGAGTGCCATTCATTGTATTTACCGCCGTTACTCTCTATACACTGACTGTAAGCTTCATCCATCCCGAAAAAAAAATACTAAATGGTCCCTTTGTAGGTTGGAAGTGCCCTGGCCTATAATGTAAACGGGCAGATTATCTCTGACTCGAATGTATCGATTCCCGGGGTTTTCTACTGTATTATATTGCAGAATGCGGATTTCACATATTCACTGACTCCTGGACTCAAGCTGTACGTTATGAGTAATCTGATTATCTATCCATACCACCTGATTTGTTTTAGCCTTAAAAATGTATACATTTATACGGCTTCTGTATCGTTCTTTACAGTCTGTTTAGAAAGTAAGACGCTCATGATATGATACTTCAATTATGAAATATCTCTCTAATCGTCGTAATAAGTGTTCATAGCATACTTGGTCTACCATAATAGGGGCTATGTCAATGAAAGACTCCCACGAGAAGTTGGTAATTGGAAAATACTCCTTGTACGTGTTACTTCTTTCAGTATATATCGCACTGTATCCGCTAGGTATGATATTATACACATTTTATGGTACACACGTTCATTACCTCTTTAATCAGCCTGCTCTTGACCATTGTCGCCCAACCGGATGAGCTACTCCTTGTAGGGATATCAAAAGATAATTTGTACAATGGAGTTATAGATTTCATTCAAGCTTCTAGTGAGTGACCAATTTCTCGTTTTGGATACATGATTAATAGCTACTGTAACAGTACCTCTGGTTGCTTTTCTTATATTTGGAACGGAAAGAGTACGCATTTAAATCTGTTTGTTTCATACTATAATTAATTACCTCATCCAGGATGTTTTGAGGATTTGGATGTTTTGGAGAAAAGATTCAAACACTACAAGATCCTCCACAGGAGAACCAACAGTCCTCAACTCTGATAATTCAAAGACAAAGTTTGATAAGTCAATGAAGCTAGAGGAATCAGCAAAGAGAAAACTTGAAGACGTATAGTATTTGATCTTCTCGATATCCCCTCAATGTCATCGACATCTAAGATTAGTCCCCTTTTCATTTTTGATGTCTTAGATTTCATTTGTTGTTATTAGTGTGATTTGTAGATAATGTTATCTTACAACTCCAGCCTATTTCTATCTATTTACACAGAAAGCAAATAAGTATACATTTCATGTGAAATGAAACAGTTTAAGCTGATTGTTTCGAGTCAAAAATGCAATAAAAGTGATGTCACTATGAAAAAAAAAGATGTATATATAAAAGAAACGTTGGCAGGATGCTTGTTAGGACGGATCAGTAGCAAGTGTTGGTAGTAAAAAATCAAATATATATATATATGGCGCAGATGTCGATGACTGGTCGATGATCACTGCAATCTTCAAGCCTATGTATGGCTTGATCATCTAACAAATTATAGTTTCGTGGAACTACGTCTCTGAAATGGAGACACACCATCTACGACGAGGACTCCCGAGGAAACGAGATACGATCAGATGACAGTGAGTATGGATCAGCATCACGAGTAGGAGGAGGGAAATAAAACTAACCACAGGGGACTGATTGCGGGCAATTGGTTACCACTGGAATGATATAGTTAGTCCTCGAGAGTGGCTGTGATCGGTGCAGAAGGCCATTGGTGTCATCACGTTGGAACGATTTCAAGCTCGATGATGATGGACACTTTGAACTTAGGGAGTGAAGTAATTCCCGATTTTCGACACTGACGAGATCTCAATTTTCTAATATTGACCCTGGATCTGGCTTTTATAGGTATAGGATCTGGTTCATGGCTTGAGATCAAGGGATAGAGGGTGATGGCAATAGAAGGCCAGGAGGATCTATGAGATGATACTAATGTGACGTTTTCGGGATGGCTCGCAAAGTAACAAATGGAAGAGATGACGAGCGAGACAGAGTTGATAATGGTTTAGTGCCTGACGCAAAAAAACTAGCATCCGTAGATCAAACCAAGTTCGTTTATTGTGATAAAGTAGCCATAATCCACTGGCTCCAGCTCAACTGTAGTTTTACAAGGACTCGCAACGATGAAGTGATGTGGGCGTTCATCAAAAAATAATTATTAAGGAATACGCAGATTGATAGGAAACGTATGGAGGCACTACATCAAGAAACTCTTCAAGGATTTCTCATAGTTAAAGGACATATTATACGCATCATAGCTACGATGCGAAAGTGAGTACATGCCGCTAATGAGTTATGTGATGCAATTAAGAAGAATAGAGACCCACAGGCACAAGCAATACACCCATATAAAGCAGAAGCTCTCCAAATGACACAATCAGAGACTTTACGGCCGATATCATATTCAGATGTTTAGCAGTAGAAGAAGAAAATAAGGAGACGATAGAAGCAGATACGGGGAGTAAGTTTATCCGTCAGAGAAAGAGGGGCTACTTACTGGAAACCTCAAGTATCTTATGTAATATAATAGTTGCTTCATTTGGAGCTGTTTAAGTTATTTGAGAAATATATGAAGGGGTGTAAAGCAGGTTAATATACCAGAACTAGGCGCAGTCTTCTAGATGCACGAGTTAAAGGTGTGTATACGGGAGAATGTGAGTAGGTTGCTCTTAATTGGATATAATTCTCGACAGGAGACAAGTACGCTTCTTTTTATTAATTTCACATCCAATCACAACCGAATCGAAATGTGGTATACCTATTCCAAAGTAAAACAGAGAGCTTGCCACTGAGGCGTCTAGTCATTAAGAATTACGAGTAGATAGTACTTTCAAGTAAGCAAAAAGTGGATACCATAGTTGCGTTATACCAAGCATATCAAGCTAAAAAGAATACTCAGGACACCAGTTAAGAAAGTAGGCATTACCGTTGGCGACAGTGTCATTGAGAATCCTACACTAGAAGATGTAGTTGCTTGGGATACACTACTTGAAATTAGTATTCTAAGAATTTATCAATCAAAAGTGTTACGTATTACCTTTCAGATCCAGAACTTGATGTAGTCAGACTTTCAGAATTTCCTACCAATGCACTCGAGTTAAATGCTTTTGTCGTATTCGATCCTAAAGCCCAAATCACTCCTCCCATAACATGAGAAATGAACGTCTCGTCCTAGACATTTTTATAATCAATGGTTTATGATAAGAAGTATACAATGTGTTTTTAATTGTTTACCTTCCATGTTTCATTCAAGTGACCCAAACTCGTGTAAAAGCTTCGACCAGCTATACTTCTTGGATCCACACCTGCACCGTGCTCCTGAAACCATGCTTTGATATATGTGAGAACAATGACTCTTTTTCCATACATTGATTTTTGTATTCACCTGTTGGGTGAGGGGTACCTTGATTAAATTTCCTCTCCCCAGTGTCTAGTTTATGTTTTTTAGTGTGTTCCTCTCGGATGTTGAAGACTAACCTGTATAGCTTGACTCATTGGCAGACAGTATCACAACAGCACCAACACTTCGAGGGTCCGACTTGAAGTTGTACCTGCAAGAGGTTTTATTAATGGCTTTCCGAATAGTCTAAAAATTCATACATCTCATCTTGAACGTGCCACTCTGTGGGAAGCATGGACGTACTCGGGTGGGAAGCATCAAGTACATCAACGGTGGCGTTTTGCAGCTCTGGGTGATAATCAAAATAAGCTCCTACAGAGTAGACTTTAATTAATCTCATATATTATATCACAAAAATGAGCCTACTTACCAACCTCGTCACCGAACCATGTCGTATTGCGTAGACTGTCCGAAGCGCTGTGTACAGCTACAAAGTTCCCTCCTTTATTCAAGTAGTTTTTCAGAGCAGATTTTCCCGTATCGTCAAGTACTGATTATTTTATTTGGTTTTACACACGTTCATAAAAATGATATTCTTTAATATACTACGCGGTCATATAAAACTGTTAGATAATACCGACGTACCTTCACCAGTAGTGCTCACAAACATGATGGCATCGTATTTCCCCAGGTTCTCGTCCGTAAAGAGTGTTTTGTCCTCCGTCTCCGTCGCATCGAATAGCAAATTATAGGGTCCGTTTGTGCTTTGATTTTTGAGAGACTCGATAGCGGTCGGGATGGAATCATGCCTGAAATCCGCCGTTGCGGTATACAACAGAATACGTGCTGTATTTATCTGTTGAGCAAGAGCCATTTTTAGGCAGCTGCTAGAGCCAAAGACCGCCAGTATGAGTGAAGGTACTAATGATCGCATGACATTAGATGGTTGTACTCGGCATGGTAACTGACCATGGGGTGGGTACGAAAGGGGCGATCTTCATTTATAAGCGAAACTAGTAAATATTTGGCACTTCTCACTACTTTAAGGAAGCAAATCACATGAAATATCAGTAATGTCAGATATATGTTAAATATGAATACAGATCATGAGGATTGGACGCATTTATAAACTGATTTCAAGTACCAACTTATATTTATAAATTTACTGTTTTGCTTTTAATTTCCTAATTTGCTTCAGTGAAACTGATGACAAATATAGTGTTCGCCAAATATGTCCTAGTTTCACTTTAAAGCCCTACATAATAATAAGCGATCGACGTGAGTTATTTATAGATCTCCAGTATGCCTCAGTAAGGTAGATAGACATTCGACCGTTTATGGTATACTATATGCCAAAAATACGTTCCCAAATGTATCTCCTTTGGTGACCCACGGGGATAACAGATTAGCTACAAATGTTTTTACCATCCAGCTTGGTTTTCCTGATAAGAATCAAAATATCTAGTATTTTAACAAATACAGCTCTTACCCGACAAGGATAATTATCGTCGTGAGCACTGGTCTAAGATCAAGTACGACTGAGTGATTTAAGTTAAAGAGTATAGCCTGGTAAGAATGAATTTATTAGGTTCACCTCTTAATCCAAAACCAGCAGCCATGCCACCCAATACGTTTCTGACCACCCATTCACGATCTAAAGTATCATCATCTAGAATTTCTAGGGCTGAACGAAAGAAACCCGTCCCAGTAGAAGGCTGAGAGAAGGTTCGAGGTCTATTGGAGGACATTGATGATGGCTTCCATAGAGCCAAAAGGAGTAAAAGAAATAGCTTCGTTAGAGACGAATAGATGAGGGTCAAGGGTATGTGGGATAATCTCATATAAAGAAGATTAACTCAAGAGTTACTAATAAAAGAGTGCGAATTGTTGTATACCTTAGTTCTTCTCTCACGTTTGATTTCTTGTGAGTGGGTTCGGATTTATGTCTATGGAGTATATCTTCCAATTTCAAGAAGGAAGCGGACACAAGTGTGATTCCACAATGAAAAGCGACGGTCTCTGATCCCATATTAGCTGCAAAAAAGCTGGAATAGAAAGGGGAAATGACCACCTATAATACATCCTGCAAAAATGCGTAGTAAGGGCTCTAAACGATCCCTTCTCCAGAAAGCTGAAGCATCTCCAAACATTGCATTTGCAGGACCTAGAAGAGGTGTCACAAAAATAAAGGGTTTTAATTAGGGGGAGCAAGCACCAAGATGGGACCATCTAATGACTTTATGTGCGCCGTTAGTGAAGCGTCAAATGGACTGTTGTGGAGCTTACAAGCATCAAGAAAAACAAGAATTATCCCTAGTCTCAACGTTAATATACGTCTATCCTAAGTCTCATGTCAAGTAATTTTCTAGATAACAGGTCAAACGAGTCACCATCTCTTGTTTGGATAAAGTAAGGTTCTTTTGAAAGGGTTTATCCTTGTCGTTTTCCCATTTGCTAGCTTCAGATGCTCTACGTGGTTCATATCCTCGGTTAAATAACAAATGTCTGAACACGTCGCGCTTGAGGAGAATAAGATCAAGAAGGAGAGTAAGGACATCGTGTTCGACATATGGGTCAGCAAACTTCAAGCAGTTCGGCTGGTTACAATAAGCATATCAGTCAACTGTTACCAAAAAAAGACATCAAGCTACGAACACACTGATCTAGACGAAGATTAGTAGCCGACTCGTAAACAGTGTAGAGATAGGATATCTTGTGTGTACAATGAGTGCAGATTGGCATGCTGAACTTGATTTCGCTGAAATATGATAGGGCAAATAGAAGCCGAAAGGACTCAAATGATTGACCCTAGTATTATTACATAATCCCGTACTTTACCCAATGTAGATTAATAATCTCACGATCCTAAAGTCTAATTTCGACTGATCGGCGCATCAACCTTTTGCTTTGGCTTCATGTTTGCGGTTCACAGTGCACTTTGTCTCATCCATCCACTATCAATTAAGAGTCGGGTGGCTTCATCCCCTTATACCCACTTTTGTTTCTCTTCACCAAGTCTCGTATAATGAATACTGCCATATCTACTGAGTCTAGATTAAGTATGATCCCATCCTCTCGTCAATGGCACGCGTCCGTCACAGTAACGGCGAGTGGTATAAACACGTCGAACACAGCTCCTATACATCGGCTCCCACCAGAGCTTCTAGGAATTATATTCTGGTTTTCTGTTCCACGCACATCTGAATTTGTCAAACCCTCTATCAATACTGCTCCTCTTCTACTTTGTCGGGTGTGCAGATATTGGCGCGATCTGGCAGAGCGAACACCTGAATTATGGTCTTCAATTAGCTTTAATGCATTTCGTCCCTACGATCTTGCAGAACAGGCATTTGAGCGGTGGATTGCGCACTCAGGAAATGTTCCACTACTAGTAAAGGTGGTTGTTCTCTCCAAATCTGCTTACACGGACGGGAGACCTGTTGGATTCGGTCAGCCGCATCCGCTCTTGAGTTTTATCCATAGTCTAGCAAGACAAAGCTATCGATGGCTTGTAGCGGATATCGCTGTTCCTGGTAAATTTATGTCTAGTCTTCTAGATGTAGAGGCACCCATACTTCGGCGATTAATTTTGTCAGATCCTCTTGCAGAAGCCGGATCAGATATTACCGACGTTTGGGAACATAATTTTAACCTTTCACATGCACCCGCTGTTCGTCAGCTCATCGTACGCCAAAGGTTATACATCCGCCCCAGCATTATGCATCCGATCACTTCGATCAAATTCGATGCATTCTCCGCAACGCAAATAGCCGATCTCTTTGATGGCTGTTCTCTTCTTGAAGAGTTGGGTATTACTTTCACAAGCGAAGTTACTGATTTTTGCAGGACAATTTGGACTTTTCCTCGATTACACACACTACGAATACATTTCTTCTGCAGTCAACTCTCTCCAAATCAATCCAACTCGTCGAGTGTGTTCCTTGAACATCTTTGTTCGCCTGTTCTCCGTATATTGAGTATCGACGGGCTTCAAAAATCGCCAAATACTTACCTATCCTCCCTTCTTGATCGTACGCATGGCGATCTGGAATCTCTTACCCTTCAGAATATTACAATTTCACACACGGATATATCCGAATACTTGCTTCGCATTCCACGATTGAAAGTACTCCATTTCATCGAATCGAAAGGGTTTGACCGTCGATGTATGCGCCGTATTTCTTGGCTCTCGGGTTTACAAGCAAATGTTTGCCCTCATTTACGTGAGCTTTGGTTGCTCAGATCAGATTGTCATATCTTAGGGTTGGAGACTGTTGAGAATTTCATTGCTTCACGGAGCCCATCGAGTGCAGACAAGTTACGGCATAGGCACGATGCTCACCATCGTGATCCAGATACGTTGTTAGAATTTCGATTTGATGGAACAAAACAGCAGCACGACGACCTCTCTCGGCAGATGAGTGTTATAACTGCTATTAAGAATGGTTTGAAGTTGAAAAGGTGATTGTTGTCAAATACAACTTACATCCTTACCAAAACTAATTTTCTGGTATCAGTTGACGCATTATACTGAAGTTTTTTATTATTTATACTATTCCTTATTACATTAGATTCACATCTATGATCGTACTGCTTTGAGTTTTCTTCTATGCATTATTTTTTTGTATGAACGTCACGTTTTCTAGGAATCTTTCGTATATAAAATTAGAATGATAATCCTGTCCCGGCATTAATGTTATTTCTTAGGAGTTGATGTCTGGTTTTGTAATATAAATTGGGTAATATTCTTGATGAATTCACTTGCTCTGAAAATGAAGAAAGTAGTTTTAAGCTGGTTGGTTTGGACCTCGAGAGTATTAAACTTACTGTTCGTAGTGCACTAAATAATGAAGGCTATGAGTCAGTCCATTTGAACTTACATACAAAAATTACTTACCCCAGTGACCAGCATCGAGAGACCTTATTTCCATGTGTGGAAAAAAGCTCGTCATAGTGTCATAATGTTTGTCTTGAATGTACCTTTATTGTTGACAAACCAGAAATTTTAGGTCGGATATAACCTTGTTAACTGTTAACGAGATATGCTTACCTGCTTTTACTTCCTTTTATAAAAAGCGTCGGTCCGTCCCATGAAACTTTTCCGGGCTCATATGGAAAATCACCTATGTTGCCAAAATTTCTATTGATGATATCGAGGGGTGTACGGAACTTCACAGGTTCACCCTCCGGTGTAGATGCCAGGTTTGTAAGCAAAAAGTGACGTATCAGGGTGTCCTAAGAAAAATAAGCGTCGTTATATTGAAGGACTGCGAGCAATTGCACGCATACATTCTCATATTCGTAAAGAGCATCGAATGCCTCTTTTCTTGACTTGACTTTCCCTTCATTCTGTATTTTAAGCATTGCTTCCATATATCTAGGGAATTCTGAGGTTAATCTTCCGGGGACGGGTGCAATGTCAGCAACAATAAGGTGTCGAAGCAAGTCTTTTGGACAATCAGGATCTAATGCAACTGCCATAGCCACTTTTCCACCCCTAAAAGGAAGGATGAATAAGACCAGCTGATTTTTAAAGAGCCTACATTATATAACTGATCGCACATTGAATGCCCAAGAAGAGAAACATTCTTGAGGGAATGCTTATTGCAAAATTGTATAATGTCGGATGCCATGGTCCTATAATCCATCTCTTCGCTTTGAGGCGATTCTCCAAAATTGCGTAGGTCCTGGATTCACCTCAATTCCGAGTAACATACCTTATATAAATTAATATAGCTTACGAGAGATATAATAGGTCTTTTCAATTCTCTAGCGAAGGCTTTGCATGTTGACGTCCAGTTTCGTTTTGATCCGCTAGAAGAACCGGAAACTTTTATAGACCTTCTTTTTAACATTAGACCAAAGAAATACAAGTTACAATAACCCATGTGCAAGTATTAAAGGTCCCTGTTCTGCCTGTGGGTTGATAGGGCCGTTATGCACATCATAAGCAAGATCTACAGGAGAAGCCCTAGTAGAAAGACCTAATGTACTTCAGTTAATATATAAAATTAATAAAAATTCACACCAAAGACACGTACATCTACCCAAAATACGCGTTTTAAGCCCAAAAGGCTGGACACACGTTGAGCGAGTCAACGAGAGAATGGTCATGAAGGTCGATTTCGAGCTTAAGTCACAGGCTCGCGACTTGACGAAGCATGTGTGTTGGGTGAGGATCGGCACTCTCGTCCTCCCCTATATCCGTACTATCCAGCTAGTCGAGGACATTGTTGCGAGTAATCATCACCTTACAAACGAGGACAATGGTTTCAATAACTATATCCGCGTCCGGAAAGCCCCTCGTGGCCGCAAGAAAATTGCCTGTTACCGTCCAGATAGGCGGAAAGACAGCTGATAATGCGACAGTCGGGGATGTCAAAAAAGAGATTGAAAAACAATTTCCTAAAGTCTGCAGGTTCCTTCAATGCCATATCCAAAAACAATGTTTTCTTATGCTGCTATTAAACACACATTAGTTTCCCTCTAGTCGACAGAAACTTACATTAAAGGGTGACAAAAAGGCACTGTCTGATGATGACACACTCGCGAAATTAGGAATCTCGGATGAAGGAGAGTTGGCTATCAAGGATCTAGGCCCTCAAATAGGCTGGAAAACCGTATTCTTGATCGAATATGTGGGTGCTTGCACTTCTATGTGTCCTATGGAACATATATTGATAGAACTCAGATTGGACCGCTTCTCATACATCCTTTATTCTACTATTTCCCAAGATTGTTTTATGGAGTAGACGTCCAACACAGTTTACTACAAAAGTAAGTGCTTTCCTATGTTTCTTTCACGCTTGATAGGAAACACAAGACCTAACTGCATGCCATTAGGTATTCCTTTGCTCTAATAATGCTTCACTTCTTTAAACGAGAGTTAGAAACTCTTTTGTAAGTTTCTCCTCAAGCCACTAGGATATTATCGGTAAACTAATTACATTACATATTAGTGTCCACCGATTCTCTAAAGCGACTATGCCCTTCTTCAACGTATTTAAAAAGTACTCTATAACTACAAAATATACAATGCGTTGGGCTAATCGGATAAACTAGTTCATTCCATTACCATGTCCTGAGTGGCGTCCTTCTTGCATTCTCTCTCTATCGTCCTAAATATGCAGCAAACTCTCCGGCGATAATCAATACACAGCGTGATAATATTTCCTTCATCTGGGTTTGGACAACCGTATTTGTTGTAAGTATCCGTTTTCTTAGAGTGCTTTTACAATTTAACAATAACATTACTATTCCTTTTAACTCGTAGCTAGCCGAGCTATCTAACTTGAAGACTCATTTGACCCTGAGGTCACTGCGCCCCGAGGGTACAAGGAAACGTGCGATCCCGTTTGGATTCGGTTTCAACCTAGTCTCTTGTCCGAACTATTTCTTTGAGAGTATGGCTTGGTTTTCGTTGGGAATGATGACTAGAAGCCTCACCGGTGAGTTTTCCGTTTTTGGTAGAAGTAAATATTTTTATAAAATATAATACCCTGTTTTAGCTTGGTTCTTCTATCTTGTTGGCGCGGGCCAAATGGCTGTTTGGGCAGTAAAAAAACATCGTGCATATAAGAAAGAATTTGGATCTGCCTACCCCGTCGACAGGAAGGCTATGTTCCCTTTTATCTACTAACGTCCGTGTTAAGTCGAGAGTATGACATTCTTGTGTATATACCCTACTTGCTATTGTAATCAAGAAGAATCATTTTCAAGTCTAGTGACTTACGTTACACCAATCCACGTGTCCTCCACCAGATGTACCATGAACTTGAGGTTTCCGGTAGGCTAAGCCGTGGCTATATATGCCACCGACTCTGTATTATAGTATAACGTCTTGCCTTCCACATACTATCCCTTTGTACTCCAACATTTTAATTTTATCTCGTTATAAGGCTGTTAAGTACAAGTCGGACGCATCAAAATAGATGATATGATGTTAAATCAGATTCTATACGGACTGTGCCTATGTGTCCTATACCCTCCGTACAATTTATCCCGGCGTGCCATATACAATCTGTACAGTTTCCTATATAAACTGTGGGAGTGTTTGCGTTCACCAGAGCCTCGGTCAGAAGATAACCCAGATTCACGGAGACCATTGTTGCCCACTTGTGGGGGCCAGGATAGTGATCTTGAAAACGGGTACGTTTGGTGGTCCTTGTCATTGTTTGAAAATACCTTATACACAGGCAAAAATCTGACAACATACCCCTTTTACTAGACCCAATGAATCGCACACACCCGATACTGTTGATCGTCAAACCCATGACAGACTCGATAAATGCTCAGAGCGCGAACTCGTCGACGACATCAATCTATTAGGGTGTTGCATATCAGACTTTGCCTTAAACATTTCCTCCGAGTTCGACAAACACAGATCTACATCATTAAACCAAATTATAAATCGTCAGCAAGTCGAACAAATTCTTCAAGAAAAGAAGGCCACAAAATATCTGTCGGCTACTCTAGGAGATTCAATATACAATAATCTGATCAATCATGCAAAACATCAGCGACCAGAAATTGTGAGTCGATATGTGATCGATGCAATTCGTTGCCTAGGATCTACAATTTCCCATCACATTATTGAAGATACCTGTCCTGGTCTTCCAAATGAGGGTAAAGATCTGATATCGAAATTTGGGAAAATGATCTCGAAAGGTATGTTTACTCCGAGGGATATAATCTGAGATCTTACGAATTCGTCTAGAAACACAAACAAAATCGCTACATTTGAGAGAGTTGGAAATTAGACGATTGTATCGAGAGGATACTCGAAAACGGACTGAGGATCGTTATAAAGGAAAACTAACATTATACACTGAGTGTATCATGATCCTTATCGGGGAAAATATTGATTCTCCGTTACTCAAGACGATCTCTGATCTTGCACGGAATAGTGGAATAATCGAACATGCTTCAAATTTATCGAATAAAATAAAAAAGAACATCTTTTCGGCTGATCTTGTCACGTTTTGTCCCCGTCCAGGATGGCCTTTCAATCTCGAGGAGATGGATGCAGAGGATGACGGTGAGGTTAGAAAAGGAAAGATAAGCGAAGGTGATAGAGTAATATTGTGTTGTATCGAGCCTGGCCTTCGAGAGATAACTTCTGGAGTGGAACGAAGTGGGCAGGATAGGGTACTTTTAAAAGCGAAAGTCGTGCTTGAGCCTTTTGCTCGCTGATCAACCATCTCTCTAATTTTGTCCGTGTACTATTATGTGCTTTTAGCATCTTGTTTTCTGGTCCATGATATTCTTGTGTTGCGATTTATAAGGATTGTACCATATCATGCCCTATCTTGACGAACGAATGAGAAGCGTTACGTACTTATTACAAATAAGTCTTTTTTTGGAAGAGATACGCGGAGAAAATCCTTGATTTGACAGGTGGATCAAGTTCTAGTAAGGTTTGGTTTGAATGTTTCTACTCTTGTGAACCCTTCAATCAAGAAGTGATAATTTAATACTCAAATTCAAATTCAGGAATTTACATATTCAGTAGTTCACGTCATCCGCGTCTTGAACCATTTACTCTCATCATCTGTACCTTTCCCACGGGCTAGTTGAAGGGGGCACTTTAATCTCTATGACGTCGAGCAACATCGGTCCCATATCTCTTCTCTTTTTTAGGGTCTGGTCAACCCTATACATCCAGTATTACGCCTGTGCGGATCCAGGTGGGCTAGATCTTAATTGATCAAGCTTTCTTTCTACAGTCTTTTCTCATATCTGATCACTGCCTTGGGAAAATAGTATTCTCTTCTCTCCTTTCTTATCCTCTTTCTTGTTCTCTTCTTACTTACAAGTAGCCTTTTTCTTTGAGATTTTTTCTCTACTTACTCCTTCAACTCCTGTCTCCTCATTCTTTAGGATGAAGTATGTGTGTTTTTGTCGGTGAGGCAATATTGAAAAATGTCCCTCTCTTCTCTATTTTATTCCCCATGTTATCTACATAGCTACTATGTAATTATGTAGTACGTGATCGCTCTAGTCCGAGCGGGTCCTTGGTATGCTGCATTGCTCAGTTGCAGGACTTTAATACATTATAAAAAAAAACATTAGTTCACGTGCCCCTGAAGCTGCAATCCACATCCTTTAGGACCTGAGGTTTCCTTAAGGCTGAGTCGTGGCTCTACTTACAATTATTTAGTGGCTTAAAATCCACCTTCAACTTCTCTCATGTCGCACCCATCCGTTATGATATACCTAATGGTTTTAAGGCAATGGTACTCAGCAGTTACTTCGTTCCCCTATCGTGATGTATTGGTTGTGCTGTTTAGTTTTGCAATATATAGGATATATAGGGTATTCAGATATAGGTACAAATGGGTAATTGGACCAGAAGACGACGCAAATGAATTGCCACGGAATCGTCAGTTTGTACCAGGGGAGTTAGAAGAACAAGATTTTGGCTGTAGGTGAGCTCATTCTTACTTGAAATAGGGCTCTACCAGATTTTTGACAATATCACTAGCAGTACCGGATCAGAGAATTCGCATGACGATCCGCCAGTACCCTTAAAAGCTGAGCAGAAGGCTCGGATTATTCAACTTCAAACCTATCAGGAAGAAAACCTCTTTTATCGCACTAGTTCAAATAGTTGCGGCTCACGATCTGTAACTCAGTATCACGAACGCGGAGTGCAAACGAATAGCTCGGAGGTGCCTGATAGAACACATGCAATCGACCTTGTTGAACGTGATAACCAAGACAAGCTTGATCGTTGCTCTGAACGGGAAGTTATGAATGAACTCCATCTGTTAGGAAGTCGTATCTCGGACTTTGCCTTGAACGTTGCTTCGGAGTTCGACAATCATCGGTCTACAGCATCAGAGCAGATACTATCACGTCAAGATATACAACACATTCTACAACAAGCTAATATTGAAGATCGTCTAGTGTTTGCTCTGGGAAATTCGTTGATCTCCTACTTATTCAACTATGGACAATACCAACAAACGGAAATCGTAACTAGTTTGGCCGACGCCGTCAGCGCTTTAGGATCCGCAATTGTAAATCAAATTATTTCAACAACTTATCTTGGGCTACCCAGGGAGGGCGAAGATGTGATATCGGGATTCAAGAGAATGACTTTAAGGGGTAAGCCAAAACCAAAGAAATGAGTGGAAGTATTTATGTTTCGTACAGAGCCCCAGGCAAAAGCACTACATTGGAGAGACTTGTCAAGTACATATATGCAACGAGAGGATGTCCGAAAGTCGGTCATGGATCAATACAAAAAATGGCTAGCACATTGTACTCAAGGCATAATCATCCTTACCGGAGAAAACACACTTTCTCCGTTACACAATATTGTTTATGAACTTGCATGGAAAAGCGGAATAATCGAGCAAGCTGCAGATTTATGAAAGAAAATCATACATAGCTTCTTCTCCGTTCACCTTGTCACGTTTTGTCCCCAGCCGATGTCGTTCTTCAATCTCGATGAGATGGAGGCAGACGACGAAGACCTGCGCAAGGGGCAGGTACCCTTGAGAAATCGAGTTGTGATGTGTACTATCGAGCCCGGTCTACGAGAGATAATCTCCGGAGTAGAGAGAAGTGGGAAAGAGAGAATACTTCGGAAGGCTAAAGTCGTACTTGAACCTCTATGAGTTAAAGGACATGTGTTCGTTTACGCCTACGCTGATTGCTTGCATCATTCTATTTGTGACGCATCTCGAATTGTAATTTTTAAGCATGTACACACCGTCAATCACGGAACTACAGACGGAATCTTGTTTCCTCAATTGTATAAATTTTTGTTACATATGGTACTTGTGAACGTATATACTTAGCATTCATTAATCCAAACCTGCAGCTTCTGTCCCTGGCATAAGTACACGCGGCCCTGCAACAGTAGTAGGTGGAGAGCCAAAGAGGGAAGATAACATTTCTCCGAATGGATTTGCCGCTTGGCTTCTTGGTTGTGGAATTGCAAAGAAGAGAGTCGCGATATCATTGAGATGCTGTTATAACGATCAGACACGTCTATCGATATTTATTACAAGTTTTCTACGTACCCTTCGAATATCTGGTTTTGCCAGTTCACCTCCCTTACTAAGATAAGTGCCACATAGGCGGACCCAGGCCTCCTGAGCCTTCTTATTGGCACCACCTTGAGCCCGTTGACATGTTCTGACAGCTAACTGCAAGAAGTTGAGTATATGATCCGTTGTGATTAGTATTTCATCAGATGAATTGGGAACGGGAAGAGGCTCTCGGGCAAGCGGGGAACGTAAGGAAGTTTGGTGTGCAGTAACTAGTGAGACGAAATGGGTTATGAAAGTACGGGAGGCAATGATGTTCCCATTTAAGAGATAACTAAGATCTTTTGATTTAATAAGATTAAGCTTATAAAGGGGCTACGGACTTACGGGAGTGTCCCCCGTAATGCATATAGTCCCGGAGAGGAAGGTGGAGAAGATGCCTGCCACCATTCAGATAGCATTTGAGCTAGGAGGCGTGCACTATCGCGCTTGCCCGCCGATAGTAGATGTGTTTCGGCCAGAATAAAGGCTCCCTCTGGAAGGTGTTACTCATACATAACTGCAAGATCAAAGGATTATGTTTTCATACCCTTGTAGAAGAGTTCACCCGCATAATGATGTAGCTCCTGGTCCCCCGTTGGGCATGGGCCTGCCTTAGCTGTCCAACTTTCAATCTATTTAGTGAGATACGATGAGATAGGCTAGACTTTAGCATACACAATAGCTTTATCAATCAAAGTTTTTCTCCATGTCCCCGAAGAACCAGTCAAGGCGATCAGTTGTGTTAGCCTTCCTGTAAGACGGGATCATTCAGATCTCGTCCTTTTTGGTGTATCAGACTAGACATGCCTCTCGATTCATCAGTTACTCGCTCTCCTTTGCTCTCATAGACATCTAGCAGGAATGAAGCCAAATCTGTCCCGCTGCCAGGTTGTCCAGCCTTTAGAAGTTCACGTGCACTCTGAAAGAGAACGTCTATCGCGGTGTCGTATTGTGCAGATTTGACATAGCGCGATGCAAAGGTACGGGCCTTCTGATGAGCTTCATATGCCTGGCCTGAGGCAATCTGGGGGAGAATTGCGGCGAGTGCCCTTGAAGAGGAGGGTGCGGGTGGCATGTTAGTCTAAATCAGTAATGCAATATAATTAATGATCCGTATATACGGTTAGTTAACTTATGAAGCTTATGTAATATTCAGTATATAAACGTCATTTGGACTCCTAACATCAATTTATTTTCGACGTCAATTATTGAAAAACATATGCATGTTTTCACTCCTTATGTCAGAAGCTAAAATTAGTAAAATGTGGAAGTGTAGCTCGAGGAGGGCATATTAGGTTTTATTTTAAAATATTCACAATAAATACCTGGTGTAACTGGACTGCCAAAATTGGCGCTGAGTCATACGATGCGCAGGATTAGAATTATCAACAACGGGAAGTCAAAGATTAAAATTATCAAATAACTCGAATCAGTTTTTCTGTCTGTACCCTTAGCCAATAACAGAAATTTACTTTCTATTATAAAATTGTCAATATAAATTAGTCTTCCGATGAAGAAATCAGTTTAGTCCTTACGTGCACTGAACAGAGGAATGGTAGACTACCCTAGATACATAAGGCGCGTATGATAATACACGGACTTACTATTCTGTGAGCTCCCCCTCCTTTCTAGAAGCAGAACAGTTTTCTCTCAGCATATTAATACAACAGTATTTCAGGCCATCAGAAGCTGTTGACGCTCGCTTTACAAATGACTACATTTATACCCTCTATCTATGGCTTTCCAGGCTCAACTCCTAGAAGAAAGTGGTCTAGAGCGAAAGCCTCGGTTGCAAAGCACCTTAGTAGACTAATTATACTATGGACCTATTTTTAGTTCTGTTTTTCAACGTCATTAGTCCCTGTCTGGTCGTAATCCCTTGTTTTTAAGCACGCCGGCTCATCGTCCCGTATCTTAAAAACCCTCAATTTTCAATACTTCTCTGTAGCCGTAAAAGAAGGCCTCAGTCTATCTCCGATATTGATCCTAGCTCAATCTTCCTGTTGCTTAGATCAGTAGGTAATTTATCTTTGGAAACTGACATCAAGTTCATTATTTCCGCTCTAACTCCGTCCGTGTGGCCTTTAGACTCTATTTCTCTAAAGAACTCGGGAAATATCACTTGGACCTCTGGCACCTGTATTCAGTCTTAAATCTCCGAGAGTTTTCAGCCCATCGCAGATCTGGTCATATTCTAAGTTATTAGACTTTAGACTTGGTGTGAGCTTCTCGATTATTGTCCTTCTTCGTTTGAGTATTCTGAGTTTCTTCTTTGGGACCTCCCCTCATTTTGATAGGTAACAAAGTAGATTATGGATAATTGCTCATCTATAACATCACGTATGTCTTATACATGTACCCGTGGGGTAGATTGTCTTGTTCGTCGTAAAGAGTAACTGCGGAGCGATCCTCCTTTGTGGCTGTACATAATGTTTTCCCAATATGCGCGCAAATGAATGTATAAATAGGAACTCCGAGGCGCAAATGTGCTAAGTATCTGCTAAACTAATCATGTAGCTACTCGACTATCTGTCGTTCATTATCTCTTGATAGCTCATTATTTGTATTTATTTTCCCATGTTTGTCGGAATACAAAGTTTAGTCTAAATATACTTATAACCGTGATGTACGGGTCCACCCTCAATTTAGCACTCAATAATCCCCTTTCAAAGCCCGATACATGTGTGATAAAAGCCTGAAATTTCTTGGCTTCTGTTGTTGTATTATATTAAAAGAAGGAACTTTCGATATCCAAGCAAGATACGGGAATAACATACACAGAAAGTATAAATACTACGTTATCAAACAAACGAATATTCGTATCGGGGATAGCAGGGTTCAAACTAACATATCACTACAAATAGATTACAGAAGTCTATTTATTACGTCGGATTTGATGGGGCGACAACAAATTGCTTTGTTTTGTTCAGACTCGCAATGGTCTCATCATCCAAACCAAGATGTGCCTTAACGAGTGAAGGCGGTGTGAGTGCGAGCCACTGCTCTAAACTAACGTCCTGAACTTTGTCTTTAAGGAGAAGATAGGTCAGGGACAAGATAAGATGGGAAAAATCTAAAAGAATTTTTCACCTGAGTTGAATAACTCCAAAAATACCATAGTAGTATTTCCTGTATTCTCAACGTAGTGACCTAGGGAGGGTGGGACGTAGCCTATGTCTCCGACCTACGAAATAAATAAGGAATGTGGCTATGAAAGTTTGGAAATATCCGTTATTACCTGAAAATCGAATGTCCTTGCATTAGACTGTCCGGCAAAAAGTGTCATACGAGCTGTTCCAGCACTAAAATTTTATTTAGCATAGTACGTGAAATGGTAGGGAAAAGGCGAGTTACATAAAATAGCTCCACTCTGGCTCAGTCGGATGCCACTATTAACAATTTCATTAGTTCACATAGCAAAGACACTTGAAAAAAGTTGGCTCAAACTAACGTGGAGTTCCCTATACAGCTTTTAAGTAGGAAAATACCATATTTGATTTCTGTCACATACCTCATGGCTCCTGGCTCAACCGTGACTAAGGCACCAACAATAGTAGTAGCTATGGGGAATACACTAGGGTCAAAAATCTTCATCGAACCTCCGGCGAGTGGAGTAGCAGGTGCCTGTGAGAGCTTGTATGTGAAAGGACTGGGTACATTTCCAGCAGGGCTTTGTATGTTCTGTTCACTCTTTGGAGTTACGGCTATTAACAAACAAGATTAGAACGTATCAAATATCAGAAGAAGTCATAAATACATACTAGAAGGGAAGATATAAAGTTCTTCGGATGGTATGTGGTCGAAAGCGGAAATGTTTGTATGGAAATTCTTTGCAAGCACTTCCTTGGGAATGTGTGCGGCCCAATCGGTAAGAAGAAGGGTTGAGTCTTCGCTAAAGGAGCCATCATCGAATACCTATTTTTAGAAACGTGTCATGTGGCTAGATATACGGGAATCAACGCAATAGTTTACCAGTATGAATTCTGTTCCATCGGGATCATCATCCGTTGCCTGAAGTGAGTGAGGAAATCCAGCCGGGAAATACCAGAGGTCACCTGCGTTCTTTCACAACAGAAGAGTTCCTAATTTAAGATGCCTATTTCCGTCTAGAAGGAGAAAGCTTACCACCGTGTCAATGAATACTTGTCCGTCTGGGTTTATGGCCGTCACGATAGTGCTTCCCTAGCATTATATTTAGAGAATTGTCAGATAAGAGATAATTAAAACTTTGGCGATACCTTCAAAACGTATGCCCACTGGTTGACCTTGGTCAGCATCTGGGAGTAATGGAGTAAATAAGGAACGTACTTCCGCTGTTTTATGCCAGTGGAGTTCTCTGAGATGTTCCGATATCAACAGCTATAAATACTCTAGAATGAATTACACACCGTACTGCGCCCGGAAGAAGACGCATATTGACTGACGCCCTATGGGGAATGTATGTTCAGCTACGTAAATGACATAGGAAGAGAGTTGATTACAGACATAGCAGTAGCAATAGGCATTACATCCACTGAGAAAAGAGAGTATACTTGATCAGATATCTGAATGGTCTAGAGTATGGGCCTGCGTACAATTTTGTTGACGAGCCCACCCTCCGGTTTGAAGGCGATTATGACTGAATGCAAATGGCCACTTAGCGTTACCTCTGAATGGAAATTAGAGAACATCTTTGATTCTATAATAGCTTTTCAAGGACGAACGTTGATCCATGATCTGTAGAAGGCGGTGCAAGAAAATCTGGATTTTGTTGGTCTAGGAGTGTATCATCCGGAGAGATGATACTAGCACCCAGCTGTCCTCGAATTGCTTCGGGAGTTCCATCAAATCCAGGAGGAAAAATTTGCTCGTTGGGATCATCACTAGCAGGAGCAACTGTCTGTTCTTCGGATGGCGCAGAAGAAACACCGGATCCACTACCACTGGATGTCTCAGAAGGGTTGATGGAAGAGGTCAGAGATGAGGAAGCCAAAGCAGAGCTGCTTGTCAGCACAGATGAGGTATCTACGGACTCGGAGGTTGATCCACTGCTAGCAGCTGGGGCAGCAAGTGTACTCGACGCGAGTAAGAGAAAATGTAGGAAACGTGAGTTGAACATAGCTAGTGAGACAGCGAACCCT
Organism: Pyrrhoderma noxium; assembly: GCA_002287475.2. NCBI lineage: Eukaryota > Fungi > Basidiomycota > Agaricomycetes > Hymenochaetales > Hymenochaetaceae > Pyrrhoderma > Pyrrhoderma noxium. The sequence goes on along the minus strand of CM008258.1, from coordinate 1,305,202 downwards.
GGTATACGAAAGAAAAGGGACGGTATATATATCTTGTGTCCGTACCTAGAGGGCTACGGAATCTCATATTATTATCTCGTTCCGTGAAATTGAATTTATCACTAAGACCCCGGAATCAACTAGTTAGAAAAAGGATTATTCAAATGATGAAGAATCGTTCAATAAATGTCCGATGCACGAGATTAAAGAAGCGAGATCTTTCCCCCAAATGAGCCAGGAAAATTCGCCATCCGAAGGGACACATGCAAATATAAAAGTAGATGGACAAAGATAGTAGAAAGTACGGCGAATTACCTCCTCGAATGAGATGTCTTCATTCTACCTTCAAGGCTAGCGAGCCGGTCCAAGAAGATAATATCATTCTCGGCGGTAAGCTGGATGTTACGAAGACGTAAGAAATATTAGAGGCAGACCCCCGAACAGAACGCACAATATGTTGCATGCTTTAACAAGACCGCGGTGAACTGTTAAAATGGATGGACAATTCCACAGTTCTCGTCTGAAATAACTGCTGTACACACGAAAGTTGGTAAAGGTCGTCATTAAAATTAGATCGCATACTCATAGAAGGATATCAACAAAAGATACGCATATCCATATTCGAAATAATGTTCCATAAAGATCCTCGGAACCGGACTTCTGGACCGGAAGTAAAATACCTAAAAATAGACTTACGATAATTCTGAGACTACTCAGTCAAATCAAGTAAGATAACCTGCGAATGAAGTTTTACCACGACAAAAAGGCTTCAAGGGCCTTCCCATAAGAATTTTCCTGATCAACGATAAAAATAGATATAAAAAATTGAATTGGCACGAGTAAGCGTAAATACATACTAAATCCGTCTGCGTATAGATCCTGCATCGTGTTTTTATCCTTTTAAGACACTTTATTTATATATTGTATATTGTCGAGTACCGAGTCATCTCCCAAAAGTAAGGGAGAAGGCAGAAAAATTATCCTAGAAGTTAAATATAACACACGACACGGCGAGACCTTGACCCTTCCCGACGGTGGAAACCCCTCGAATACCCCGTTTCTTGTGGTACAAATTTTTGTTGACATTTTTGGGTTCCTTGATTGGTCCCTTGTCTATTTGGGTTCACACCGTAGCCAAGAGAAAGTAAGGGCTCAGAGAACTTATCATACCTGTGATGTTTCATATTACGCACGCCATTTTTCGGCACATCAACAGGAGTATTGTTGATTTTACCAATGACGACAACGTTATTCAAATTCAGTAAAATCCATTACTGGATAAAATGAGATGGATTTTCTACGTAAGTAGAAAGGAATTGGGAGAATCAAGGTACTAGTCCAGTCGATCTACTAGAATTTACTCACCCTTAGAGAACGCACTCCATATAATATCCCCTCCAGCAGAAATACTCACAAAAATTACTTGGCAATACGTCAGTTATGTGCTTTTGAGGAGTTTTTCTCTCCATTAGTTTATTTATTAAACGTTGACCCGTTTTATAGCCCAAAAGGAGATTTGTTTGGGTTGTATCCAGAGGGAGATTACAGGAAAATTTGACACCTTATGTGTACGAATAAGATTTGAAATAATGGTCAGGATACTTCAAAATATCCAAATGGATAGATGATCTTTACGGTTTTTTTATTATTTTCATTTCATTAAGTTTTCCGCTCACCCTTCATTTCTCATTAATCACTCCTCGGTGAGAACAAGAGATAACATCTTCTCCCGTGTCCCCTACAAGCTGTAAAAGAGAAGTACCAACTCTCGGAAAATTAAGTGTAAGAGAAGAAGATAAGCTCAAACGTGTAAGGCCTCTGATTATGCAATTAATAATAAAATTGCTTCTATAAGCAGACCAAATTACTCGATTCGGTAAGATATGAGTTTAAATCTAGAAATTAAATATGCTATTTTTTTCGATACCAACGGACTCAAGGGGCTCGTTATCTAAAGAAGTCCTCTCCGGTAATGCCTATTGTATCCGGAAATTTGAGTGTGCAATCAGTTCTGCTTTTGTTCGACTACTTGACGTATCCAGGTCACATTATTGGACGGAGAAGGGAATCCTTTCGGGATCTCTTATGCCATCGATATTTGGCGTAAGAAAAACCACCGCTGCCCTTCGTCGTGTGTGGTATCTCAGTGCAGACAATGGAGATCAAGTTATGGGAAACTCCTTTCCGTAATACCGTAATTCAATTGCGCAATCCGTTATTTGTTTCCGAAGATTCGTTGCCACACCAGAATAACTGTGCAACGGCGCCGGTCTGTGGGACGGAATTGCGAGGGATTTAAAAGTCTTCTGATCCGATCGTATTATGCACGTGTCAATGTATCAATACAAACGAAACTTTTTTTATCATACTAGGTATCGTACTAGGTATCAGTGATGTGTGCAATTTCGGATTTTTACTTCTAGTGGACCGAGGACTTGTAGAACGGATTTCATATCCTCCTCCTGTCTGTAAGTAGGAAACTTCAACCAATGCTTACTGATCTATGCAACCTACGAGTATCGTGTGATCACGCTCAAGGGAGAACCTCTGAAAGATACGTACAACACGGAAATTTAGTTTAAGTACTAGTTATATAACAGAGTTTTCTCACTATCTTGAATATGGTATTACAAATAGAAGACTAAAGAATGGAAGGGTCTGACACAATGCTGAAAAGGAATGAAGATAAAAATAAATCACCAAACGTAATGACATCGCATGTAATGCAAAGCATAAACAAACTAGCTAGCAATGTTTCTAAAATGGGACTTGACAAATTTTTTCGATACCATTTCTATAGAGTAAACCATCCGGAACCTAAGACAGAACGTATAATGAAACTCAGAACACGCGGTGTTAATACATTAAATTATATTATACCCCCAAATCGACATAGCCGTCCTTATTTTCTATTGATCCTTAATAGAGTAACTCGGTTGATAAAAATATCGCGCTTCTCTTCGTTCAGGGACTAAGGCAGGAAAGAAAAAAAATATGGTCCGATTTCAAAGCCTATGGGCGTGAACGATGTATTAATATACGGATTTAAGTCATACGGAATTTTCATATTGGTGTAAATTCGGAAAGATAGGGATGTTTTGTATAGCACTAATACAGTTGGTGTGTCAATTCAGGTCAAACCGAGAGACCTCATACCTTTTTCTGGTGATAGTAAACCCTAAGTATAGATCGATGTGAGCAAGAAGAGTTGAGCCCGAGCTTGAGCTTGTTATTGATAGGTATGTAGATTTGACGTGTGTAACGAGCTGTTCCTGTATTCTGTGCCTGGATGTTTGTATTAGATTAACAGAAAGAAATTCTGATTGGCGGTTGCAACCTCCTTACCATGAGGGCGGCCATCTGGTCTACGATAAGTATGAGCGTAGCTCTCAGTCAGTAGAGAAAAAGGTTTGAAACTAGGAAGCGCTTGATATAACTTCTAGTGCAAATATAGATTTGTCATTGATGCAAAATTTTTGCTTTACGAACTTCCGAGACAGTGATTCTCCCCAGTACACCCAAAAAGGTCAGGACCCAGTTGTGCCAACGATATGGCTCGATGACTCGCTGGCAAAGAGAGAAAAACCTTACATTACGGAACTCAGCTATTCATACCATTACAAGTGCGCTTATATATTTAGAATAAGATCTATTTTAAGAGAAGGAACCTACTGATATGTATGTGTCTGTTAAATCTCTTCCCTTTACTATGAAGCTATGATTATTATAAAGAACAGAGAAACAAGAATTTCCCTCACTGATAGAGGATAGAAACAATGTTTCTTCGAATTTTCAAACAAAACAAATAAAAGTGTAAGTTTAAATATATGTTTTGCATATTTTGCACTCTATTTCTGATCAGAGACATATGCCTACTACTTCTTCCGATGCTTTCAAGACATGAAATTGATCATCTGCTTCGTAGCAGATTCGGGAGTTCTTCCGAGGAATACAAGCATCATGGAATCTTATGATCATATCGAGGGAGGTTGTGTTGTGCTACTATAAGCCACCCACATATGATCCGACCCTATACTCCGTAATGCCGCGAATATAGATAGCTTTGAATGAATTCATTGAGTCCTGTCATCCCTCATTGGTGGTGGTTTTTGGGATGATAAATAGACACAAATATTCGGCACCAAAAAATAGTCCCTAATAATATCCTTTGCCATTCAAACCGATTCACATATATATGTAGAACAAAAAGAAGGGAGTAAGTCAAGCGTATACGAAAAGGGGAGAAAAAGGTAGCAAGTTAGCTTTGCTTTGCAAACAATGATAGTGTCCCGAAATCGGGCCCTTCTCCCCAAGTGCATGTAAAATGATATGAATAGTCCGATCAACGTAAATCAAGAGGAGTCACGAAACAGCCTCGCAGCCAAAAAAAGCCGCTGATAAATTACAAAGACCATAGTAAAACTACATAAAATACGCTAACACGCAAAGAAGGTACCAAAAAATGGTTAACAGAGGATTCGGGATCAGAAACATGAGCTGACCCTCCCTCATTCCTTGTGATTGAGAATCAATAACTAGATATTGGGGATATGAGATAATCCCATAAGCTACAAAAATAATCCGAGTCCTTCAATATGTAATATACATGTATGGGGATTATTGGGATATAAATGCAATGGAAAGTGGAACCAGTCCTAAAAAGGTAGTTCAGCAGTCAACGCGAATCAATTAAAGTGGGAGGTAGGTGTCTGGAAATGAAGTTAAAGAAGTATTAAATTTAGGACTGCAAAAGAGAATCACTATCCACGATAGGTAGACCAGGTTGTGGAGCACTGAGATTAGTGTTCATGATAGGAGCGACTACCACACTCTTCGGATGATTGGCTTGCATAGGGCTGGCAGTGTAGGACACAGGGCTTGCACTCTGCTCTTGATGCGAGTGTAAATGCAAGTCGCTTAAATTTAATTCCCCAAGGGAGGGTCGTAATCCAGTCGGCGCGCTTTGTCTGCGGTAGCGATCTATCAGAGGTTCGGAATGTAAAAATTGCATCCCTCTGTGATAGTTAGCATGACCCTCGATACCATCTTTCACGCCAATATTAGTGTTCTTCTGTTCATCCACGAATCCCATGGCTGGGGATGCGGAGTTTGATATCGATGCGGCAGACGCGTCCTCGCTCGGAACATCAGCTTCAGAGTCAGTGTCTTCCACAGCTTCTTCGCTACCCCATCTGAAGAATGCACGTTTTTGAGTAGTGTTCTCAAGCGTCTGCGAAGCTAAACGTTTGAAACTCGGCCTTGCGGTTGATGTGGAAGAACTCCCATTAGGCAGGTTATCATCGCTCGAGCTACCACTTCCATCCGGTCCCATAAGCGCAGCCAAGGAACCTGAATCAGCGAACATTAATGGATGCTGGGAGAAGGTTGATTGGAGTGTCTGGGGTTGAGGACTAGCAGAAGAAGAAACGCTATTTCTTCCTTTTCTCGGGACAAGATTCAAACTACTCAATGGCTTTCTTGCCAGGACTGCTTGTTCGTATGACTTCAGGTCTTCAGTAGCAGCAAGCTGCGCATAACTCTGACTGTGGCCGTTATTTCCAAACCCATTGTTTACGTTATTCGAGACGACGCGCGGGACAGATTTTTCTTCTGACGGGGTTCTTACACTTGGCAATGAAGCAACACGTGATAGCCCACGTTTTGGCGTTGGACGTGTGGCTTCTCCAAGCCCACCAAGTTGGTTGTTTATTAGCTCAGCTTTCGGCGTCATACCGAAGTTAGAACCGAGCATAGGCCCTGTCAAAGGAGTGCGTAGGTATTGCTTCCAGAACTCGCGAAGCTCACGTAACTCCGCTTCACGATCACTTTCTGACGTACCTGAAGCACCACCACCCGTAGATGAGGTAGACAAAGATGTCTGTATCCCATTATTCACGTTATTGAAAGTATTGAAACTACTTTCACCACCTCTAAATGGTCTCGGCGTTGAATCTGAAGGGGGTAGCTTCATGGCGTGTTGGGTGAAAAAGGGTGCATTCCCTTCCATATTCATTCCCAAACTCATGCCATTGGTACCGGTATTGAAGTCGGCGATGAATGGTTGATCACCATCCATGTCTGCTAGAGACATCATTCCAAAGGAACTCGCCACCCTTCCCTCTCTAGAAGGGGGAATCACACGTTGACCTTCATTGTCAAACTGGTTATAAAGCGCACTAAATTGAGGTTGCTGTTGATCAGAAGAAGTGGAGGAACTAAAGTCTAATGGCAGATGCACACTAGATGAGTTCGCAGAGTTCGGAGCAGAAGCACCGCTAGTATCACTGAACCCATCAACAGATCCTCGACGGTGCTGTAAGTTGTAGAGTCCACCTCCACTTGCGCTCCCATGACCATGGAAATCCAGGTTCGAAGGATTGAGCAGGGCAGAAGAAGGACCACCAATTTGCTGGTGCCCAGGAACTCCGGGAGGGAGGTACTGCGCGAAGCCATCATCCACCTTCCTTTGATTGTTCTGCATCGGTAATGGAATATTCCAATTATTTTGTTGTTGTTGTCGTTGTTGCTGCTGTTGAAGGCTATAATAATCAGTCGGATTAACGTAACCAAATCCTGGTTGATTCATGACTCTGTAACGAGCAGCTGTGAGATCAGGAGAGGAATCGGCACCAGAGTCTGTCAGCGCAGATAAACTGAGCGATGGTGTATCAGAATAATCGCTCTCCCAAGAAGGCGCACCTGGTGGGGGGTTGAATGCAAATTGTGCATTAGGATGAATAGTTGAGTGAGCGTTTGCTTGTGTATAAAAAAGTTCTCCTCCCATTGAGGGAACGGTCATTGGCGGAGCCATGAATAATTCATCTGGTCGTGGCATGGACGAAGCTAAGCTTGAAGTAGACGCCATAGAATCAACGGAGTGGGAATGCTTGTGTCCCGGACCCGAGGGTGCCGTCTGTCGTTGAAATTTGACGTAGGTACATGGTGTCTTTATCTGAAGGCATTTCGCTGTGTACAATCAAAATTTGGATTAGAATGTGAGGGCATATAAAAAACGGAAACGGAAAAGACATCGTGAGAAGTAGTACGTACAACATGGGTTTGCGCCGTCACAGGGTCGAGTTGCCATCACACATTGGTCACAAGCTTGCTTGCTCGTTGTTGCACGAGTAGAGGAAGCACCATGCGCACCCTTTCTCCGAGTTGGAGCAGTAGTCGTTGGCGGTTTATCGCCAGCATGACATTTGTTTACATGCCTAGATAACAAATCACTAAGGGATATACAACCATCGGGAGGCGGGTAGGGTCAGAACCAAGTAAAAACATGTGTAAAATTCTTATACGCATACCTTCTTGCAAACTGATCTCCGCAATGCTGGCATTTATAAGGCCGATCTCCAGTGTCTGAGACAGAAGAAAAATGTAAAAAAGAGGTGCTGAGTCAATGACTGATATAATTGAGCATATATACAAGAAGACAAAAACAAGTAGAGATCATTATTGAGTGGAACGAGAGGGGCAGGCGTGTCCACTACTCCTCTGTTCCAGACCTGTTACTCCAAGATGGAGCAATGATGGCGGCTTGTTGGCGTAGCGACGGCACGATATACTCACGGGAACGCATATGTCTTGCTACATGTTGCGGACGGGTGAATGTTGCTTGGCAAACAGGACATTTGTGGTCGCCGGCCATCGTCGTTGTCGTTATCGGTGTCGATGTCGGTGAGTGTAGTGTCGGGGGAAGTACAGAGTCGGTAAGAGTTAAACTAAGGGGTTGGGTGGTCCTAAGAGCGCTCTCCAACTAAGACGTCATATGTCTCGTTTAAGAAATTTTCAGAAAATCCGCTTCCTTTTTTATTGATATTTCTACAAACTGTTGGGTACAAGCTCCAAACTACCACAAAAAAAAATAATATCAATACATTCGCAAAACTCCAACTTTTCATGATTATCAAAGTCTATGTCCTGGAGACCGTGGCCGTGATAAGGCCACTCGGTGCCGCAATCGGGCAGAATACCTCCGCTTTTGCGGGAGTCATGTTATCCAATCCGATGTACTTCATATCAACAGGGACGTAGTGCTTGTTTGGCAGAGCATATGCACACTTCACAACATTTCCGTGTTCACTAACAATTTGCGTCGCCATCTTATACAACGTTGCTTGCACGCTTGCACTTTCATCCATGGCGAAAACATCTAGAGTGATTTCACGAGCACGTGAGGCAACATCGTCGAAAGTATGCGAATCCTTCAATGAGGAAAGTGTTTCAAGGAGAGATGTATGTTGACCAAGAGCGATGGGAGAGAATGTATACTGCATGTCAACCGCAGTGGAGAAAATCCGATCATTTACCTCCACCAAAGTTGTAAACTCGTCACGAACAAAGTTCTCAAAGGCCGATCCACTTGACTTGAGCACTGTCGTTGAAATCAGTTAAGAACAATTTCCAACAAATGGATCACATAAAATACCAAGTAAGTCATTAGTTCCAGAAGTCACTGTGGCCTTCATATCATCTTTTCCCTTTGTTCCATCGATCTATAGCACGATAAACATTCGTAGTGATACCAGTATTAGCAACTTCCGTCTGTAATGCAGAATAACATGTCACTCCACCTACTTCGATATTTACAAATCGTTTCTCGTCTCCGTCTCTCCAGAACGAATGCTGATGGGCCTTTTTCTCTTTTCCTACGAGGATTCGTTGCCAACGGAGCTGGTTTACCGTTACAAACGCCTTGTTTAGGTGGGCATACTTCCCTACTAAAAACGCGCCAAGATGAAGAGCAAATAATTCTGGAACCAGCACAAAAGGGGAAGTCTTTGCTAAATCTAGAAGCCATGGAAAATGTTAGCATCGCCGAGAGGCATTGCGATCCATGTCGATGTCATTGACGTATTCAGAAGCGTAGGAACGAAACATCTTGGCATTGGTAACATATCATAATTTGTTATACTCACAATATGTAATGTTTTTAACTGTAGAGATACATAAGTCTAAGCTTGCCTGTAATAAAATGTAAATTAACAAAGACATACTGGAATCAGTCGCAACGACGACAGCGTTATCGGCTTGAGTGAAACTATATGTGAAGGCAGAAGATGATCAGTACTTTCGTCTTGATGTCATCTTCACCCCAATATCAATTCCAAAGATCATCTCCGGCTCCACTTGGAATACCAATGATGCAAAAGAAAGAACATTATCGTTAGGGGGCCAATAACATACCTTGTTTCTATAGCGCCTTCTACGAGTGCGCATACCTCGTACTCCACAACATCGTGCCATCCTTCATTACGGACAACTCGACAAACACGCACTTTGTCCTTTCCATAGCGTGCCGCAGAGAGTCCGATATTGTTTGACATATCAGTTATTAATGCTATCTTCAATCGTTATTGAAATGTAGGATCTAGAATGCGCAAACAATGTGCTGTATTAATTCTTGAGACGATCTGGGAAAACAAAATAATCAGATCCCTGAATACACCTGTCTTTTTAAAGAGAAAGAGTAGGAACCTCTCGGGGCACGTTAGGCGCTGTGAATACCTTTCCGGATGAGAGTCCGAGACGATCCGTCTTTGACTTCCAGACCCACTCTCAAGTTCTTATCTCGTGTTGGCTCGGTGAAGAGATAAGGGCTTCGGCCATTGTCGATACACATCATATGGATTTTTTTTTCATATTTTATACTATGATAAAGATACAGGCTACTTCTAGAACCAAAAATGAGTCAGGAAGTTGCTTAATCCTTATGTAGATTGCTTTAAAGCAGAGGGACAATATAATGTAAGCCTAGTCCGGCCATTTCTAACTACTGTTTGATAGAACATCATGACTCTTCAGAAAATATAACTTAATGCTTAACAGATGATTAGCAGAATTTAATGCAAAAGTGCAAATAAGAAATCAGGGCATCAATGATTATGAAAACTAATTCATAAGGATGAAGCTTTATTAATTTATTGTATTAAATCAGTCAAGCTTGTACCCAACAAGATGCCTACGACCCAAAATCTCTCCGAGCTATAAGTACAGAGGAGGATAAATAAGCAAAACCATCCCGTTAACAAAACACAACGCAAAAAAAAAGAACTCGAACTTACCTTGAAGATTCCATATGCCTCTACCGCGTACACTCCGATTTGCTTATATTCGCCGGTTCGAATGACTTCGCGCCAGTATGTTGGGTTGCTTATCCTCGACCAAAGATTTTGGTATACACCAGTGACTTGAGCAACAGAGGACGGAGGTGCAAGTCTTTCAGCGACATAAATTTGCTTCAAAAGTTCACGTCCAACTTCAAGGTTATACAATAATGGCTCCCGGTAGGCTATTCAAGCACAGTATCAAATTTCCCAGAGTAAATCCAAGTCGGAGTTGAGATTAGCACGACGGTGTAAGGACAAAGGCAAGAAAAAGTGTCAATATCGTTGATTCTGTTTTGTAAAAAGCAAAGGTGACTATGACGCACAACCAAGTAAATTCCCGGCACGCTCTCCAATAGTCCCACTTGCTTTCTTCGCGGCTTCTAAAGCCTTTTCGAGACCCTTTTGCGCTGAAGCAAGAGCCTCCTGGGCTTTTTCTTGGGCCTTCTGCTGCGTAGAGCTTGAGTTAAACCTTCGCGGAGCACGCGTCCATGATGATTTCAATGTTGACGCAGAAGGAGAACGCAGAGCTTGAAGCAGACGAGATGACATGCTTCTTCTATGGTCGCTGACTGCGTTTTTGAGATTGGGTGCTCTAATGAGAGAAAAAAAGAGTTTAGAAGGCTTGCGACGAACGACCAGCAGTGAGTAAGTTGTTCGCCCGTGGGAATAAGGCTCCCCGGAACTTCCCGATCGTTTCAATCTCTTTTCGACACTTGAAATTGCGAGAAACTCTGTTGTTTATCATTATTATAAAGTGGGTCGATTTAGAGATGAAGTTATCTGTCTCTATCCGGGAAAGTAAGTTTATTCAAAGATACTCGCTTATAGCTTTGTTTTGTTGACGTTACAGAAGCCTAAGAAGCAAAGTAATCAGTTTGCACAATTTTGGCCCCTCAAGTACAGTATGCCTATCGACTACCTCCATTTCTGAGCTCTGGCAACATTAATTATCAAACCTTTCCCTTAAAGCTCGACTTTCTTCCGTTTATCTCTTGAAAAAGTTTATAATCTGGAAAAGCTTCCAGTGAGAGAAGAACTTCAAGCGATACCATAAGCCCGGGATTTCAACATCTATATACATCCATTATTTCGGGTATAGGCCATTACGACTTAGATAAAGGGGGATTTGAGTATGGCTTGAGTGACTCACCCTGTGATGTTTCGTTAACGCAGCGCCTTGGTGATTGTCATCAAAAAAAAGAAGTGATCGGTAGTGGTAAATCAGTTACAAGTTTGGGGGATTTATTTACCTCACTTCCGACAGAGATTATTGGAACGATCTTCAGTCATGCATGTTCTCTGACCATGTTACCTGTATCCCAGCAAGAAGACGACCAAAACTTTAAAAATAAAACTATGACTCCTCATACCGCATTGACAATCACGCATGTCTGCCGCTTTTGGCGCGAGGTTGCATTAACTACGCCTTCGATGTGGAGTTATATACATATATACGTCCCACGACGCTCGATTTTTTCTATCGAAGCGTTGATTAGGCATTGGAGTACCCATGCAAAAGAACATCCACTCACAATTAGTCTTGAGCTCACACAATTTGCAAGTTTCAAGACTGCCGGAAAGATCCTGGAAGAGGTCCGGCATCTGATACATAGAATCTTGAGGTGGAGGCCATCGCTTGACTCTGAAAATATGCCCCTCACAGTATCTGTAACGCCAGCCGCAGGGTATCCCTTTGTAACAGATACGATTACCTGGTCAAATAAAGAGATTTTGGACTCCGAATATACTCAGGGATTTTTCTGTTTGAATGCGTCTCTCAAGTTGTGTATACTACTTAACGGACTTAAAGACTTGGGCCCGAATCTAGTACATCTAGACTTGTGCGATGTAGGTCGAAACATACTACTAACAGTGGGGGAAGCTATAGAGATATTAGACATTTACACTAACTTGAAATACTTGTCCTTGAACATCGGCTACCCTTATGGCATGGAAGACGTTGGATCCCAACGGGTTCGTCTACTTCCCAGTTTGAAGACACTTTCAATCACCTCACTATCAGGGACATCTCCTGCCCCTATATTAAATGCACTTTGCGCCCCTAAGCTCTCCATATTTAAGCTGGATTGCTGCTTATCTTTTTCCGAAAACGAGCCCGGCTTGCACCAGCGTCAATCTTTACTTAATCTTATGTATCGATCCCAACCACCCCTCCGTGGGTTAGAGATGCACAATATCCGATGCTCAGATTTTTATCTTGTGCAAGTATTGGAACACCTATCAGATATTACGGAGCTAGAACATCTTTATCTTGATAGATGCATAATAGATCAGAGAAAACTTCTAGATCTAGGGAAAGAATCAGAAGATAAATGGGTTCTTACATCTGAAATTTTGAAGAAATTTGGGTTTGGGCTGAAATGAAGTATGAGCATATGACATTTTTATATCTTAGACTTAGAGGCTAATTGGCTGAATCTGAATGAGGAGGCATAAGTAATCAAGTCGTCGTGATTCTCTAGATATCTGGGTGTCAACAAGACCATTATTTCGGAAGATATTTATTCGGTAAGTGTCTTTTATTGACAATATATATGCATATTTAAATTATTATTTTATAATAATGTATGGTTTGCCCTCGGGTTACTGGCCACAGGGTCCATTAAAAGATGATTTAATATAAATTTGTCACAAAAGCTGTGCTCAAATAGAGTCACGTTTAGAAGCCACGTCGCCCGTATATCCTTTTTACAGCTCTCCATAATTGGGTCTCACCTCATCTTTTTACTTTCTCCGGTCCTTGGTTTTTCACTCTTTTTCCTCAATTAGGTGGCTACTATGAGCAACGCTGCAGTCCAGAATCTTGTTATATCGCTCGTTGCGATGCAACGTTAGTGACTACTGTTTCTTAAAAATTTGCAACATTGTATGAAATTATTCCAATTTTTTGTCGGAACAGTTGCACGTAAAATCCCATTCGATGATCCAGACACTCTCAACTATGTCCGTATAGGATATGTCTCCGTTCAGCTTCTTGTGCTTTCCACGTATTACTATATCTCTATGAAGGTACGTGCATGCATTTTGATTGCCCATAGCGTTCATATTCTGACGTCTACGTCACATAAGGTAAAGCAAAAGAATGACGAGACTGTATTAAAATATGGTGAGTTTCTTACTTTCTATCATGAACAAGTATAGAAACTGAAGTCCCATTTTTTTGAAATCTTTTAGTCGAGCCGGGAAACCCTATGGTATGAACCATGCAATATTCTTGTGTTGGGTTTCTAACATTTTGTCTTTATATGAAGACTCAACAACCTGGTGAACTTGTTACAACAACTGTTCGTGATTACGACCTGAATGAGACCTCAAAGCTGGTTTGTTGATATATTAATGGGAAATGATATGCAAAACTAACTTGATGACCGCCTTCGTCTACTTATATAGGTTAGAAGTGTTTACATCAGCCTTGCGATGATGGGATTCCTCCACATCTATATGAAGTATACTCAGCCGCTCTTCATTCAAGGATTAATGGGCCTCAAGAATCTGTATGATGCAAAATTGGTCCAAATTCACATTCTTGGTAAGCCTGCAGAAGGTGACCTCAAAAGACCCTTCAAAGCCTCTGGTGGACTATTTGGTGGAGGTTTGTACCGTACTATACTTGCTCATTGGTTTGTGATCTCATTTATTCTGACGCATAGCCGGCGGCGAGCCTGCTACAGATAAAGCAGCAATCGACGAAGCGGAGAAGAAGGCAGGACCCAAGAGCGAATGATCTGTGTGCAATAGACTACCCGTAGCTTACACTATACCTATACTATAACTTGTGTGTACTGGTTGTATTCATTCCTATCTTCCACAACCAAATCTTGGTCGGAGAACTCTTACTCATCATTAGGAGAGTTTAAAACACCACTCAGTTAATGGCGTGAGACATTCTGGACCTGTTTTAGTGTTGGCGCTGCCCTGGACTTTGATCTGAGACGTCCGTAAAGTAGTGACGTCAATCTCCGAGCGGCCAACTACATAAACGTCGATCCATATACTTGTAATTACTGCTGTGTCTGATACTCCACCCTCACCCATCCCATATCTTTTAAGCTGCTATTTCCCCCTTCAACTGCACACAATACACACAGCGCAATAGAAGAGTAGAAGCCGGTAGTCATGCAGAACGATGGTGCAACAATCTCGCGTGCTACCTCGTTGTCGCGTGCAGCGAGCCAGAAAGGTAGTACAATGAGCCGCAACCAGTCATTAATCAAGAAGAATATTGCTCCGAATGACCTTCGCCCATCTGACGTCCTTATTGAACGCTTTGTTGGTTGGAAGGCAATAGTGAAGCAGCTCATAGCTTATTTTGAAGTAAGGGTTCACACACGCTTCCAGCTCTATGCAGTTAACTCACATTTCATAAGGGCGTTGCAGATATTGAGAATAATATTGCACGAGAACTTACCAAACTTGGAGCTGTGATTCAGGTACCTTTTAGGACGGGTAATCAATTCCTCGGTGAAGGAGGAATTCAGGTGGGCCTCTTATAAGACATTATTTATTGAATACCAGTTCAATTCTATGTAGGACATTTATTACGGTATTCGTGATAAAACGCGAGCTATAGCGGACCAACATGCCAATTTAGGCAAAACGATTGATAGTTCTATCGTGCAACATCTTCAGAAGCTTAGGACAGAAATTAAAGCACATATCAAAGTATGAATTTGTCGTTTATACTCAGATAATTTGCTTATCGTCCATTAGAATATCCAAAGTGATACTGGTAAGCTCGCTGCCAACGTCGCCAAAGAACGTGAGCTGTCCACCAGACTCGTTGGTGAGCTAGCGAAGAATATAGCGGTCTTTAAAAATACACCAATGTCAATAAGCTCAAAAGATGACCCGTAAGATTTCAATTTATTTTTTCAAAACCAAATTTCTAACTTTTAGTCCAGATTTGTTGCCAATGTGAGCGTAGCTCGTCAGCTTCAGAAGCAAGTGCATGAGGAAAATGCTCTTCAAAAATCTATCATAATAATGCAACAAAACTCTGCCCATTTTGAGGAAGGTATTGTACGTGCCATCCAGTCAGCGTGGCAAACCTTTGATGAGTGGCAATCTCGGATGAATAACTCTGTGCAAGACGTTTGGAGAGGTCTTGGTACTCAGATGGCGTCTCTTGCTCCTGATCGCGAATGGATATCGTTCTCTGCTCGTTCCGATCATCTCATTGATCCAGATACACCTCTTCGCAACCCCGAGACTATTCAGTATCCAAGTAAGGAAGACCCCTCCGTAATCCCTGTCCATATGGGATTCCTCGAGCGTAAGAAGCGCTTTACACGCACTTACCGTGAGGCATACTATGTTCTTACGCCTGCAGGCTACCTGCATGAGTACGCTTCATCTGACCCTAAAGCAAAACCTTTACCTGTTTTCTCACTCTTCCTGCCTGCCTGCACCCTTGGACCACCATCTGCTGCTCGTGGTGGCTCACATAAATCACATAAATTTCACATAGAAGGTCGCAAGGATGGCACTGGGACCCTTGCTGGTGGATTACGCCTTCCTGGACGCTCACCACATGCTTATACATTCCGTTCTCGAAGTCACGAAGATATGATGGAATGGTGGAATGACATTCGTATGCTTTGCGCTCGCTATCTTGTTGCCAGTGAATCTATGGAACGCAGTGGCCCTGTGGAAGCTGCCGTTCGTGCAGCTGGATATCTTAGTGAAGAAGAAGAGGAAGAAGAAGAAGGGTCTAGTGTTGAGGAAGAGAGAGACGAAGAAGGGGACTTATACCTCCCGGCTCAGGATGAAATTGCTCATGATGATGATGCCGTTCCCCCGTCATATAGCCATCCCGAAAAGAGTTCAGGGCTGGAGTTCGGACCAACCGGATATCTTGTAAGTTAATAGTTTTGTCTAGCTTTACAGCGATCTCATGTTCACGAAATAAAAAGACAGAAAAAAAGACGGACTCCAACTCAAACCCAAATGGCGAAGGAGTTAACGGGATTTCTCGCCGTCCCAGCAAACGCCAACAGGAGAAGGCTCCTGAGGGACAAGCTCCCCACGCTATATCTGACGATATTCCTTCCAACTCTGAAGCTGGACCAGCTCCTGCAGAGAGTCGCTTCACAGAGGCATGCTGAAGGGTTTTTGTTTGGAGATGGCTCTCCTGCTATCAGATGTACTTTTTGTGTCTAATTATAAATTAAACTTTTTGTAGGCTTCAGTACCGGTATAAATGTATTCTTATAGCAAATTTAATTCATTCTCAGTAACAAACTTTGATTTAATCCATCATCTGATATAATTGTTCTCGACACGTATATCCAAGAAGGATTAGGGAGACTCCCGAAAAATATTGACTTAAAAAATCTATCTACAGATTCACATTCACGTAACGACCTCGTGTTCGCTATTCTTATGATTTGTCCAGCATTGAGGTTGTGAATACTCAAGGGGGTAAATTAAAGAATCACAATAGCTTTAGTACTTCGTCTCTATCATCAAGCCCTCAAGCCAAGGGCGTGCTCCTAGTTTTTATATGAAACTAGTTCTACCCTTCTGAATGCATTAACCACCCCATTCTACTTTCCTGAAATCCTGAGCCAATGTCAACTGGACAAGTCTTTCGCCCGCTCTCTAAGAAAAAGTATGATGGAAAGTCCACCGGATTCGTTATCGGTATAGATGTAGGAACCACATTTAGCGGGGTATCTTACGCTGTATTGAGACCGGGAGAAATACCAGAAGTTCAGACAGTTACCAAGTATGTTTGAGTCTTGTGTCTGATTCCTGTCTTCTGAGATTGCTGGCACATACACACAGGTTCTCAAACCAGACTATAAGCAATAGCAAGGTCCCATCTATCCTATATTATGATGGGACCGAGATGAAAGCTGCCGGGGCGGAGGCTCTTGGCGAAGAAGTGGTACACAATGCAGAAGAAGCGGGATGGTTGAAAGTCGAGTAGTATGTTCCTTTTTACTTAGGAAAATTCAGGCTCTTATAGAGTATCTAGCTTCAAAATGCATCTTCGTCCTGCTAATATTCCACTCGAAACTAATGGCCTTATACTTCAGCCTGCGAGTTTTCCTACTTCTGATGGTCTGACTATCGTTCAAGTATTAAGTGACTTCCTCCGTTACTTGTATAAGGAAACACTTGACTATATAGGACGTTTTCATGCTGACGGTAATGAGTTGAGACCCATCGCAGAGGAAAATACGACATTTGTGTTGAGCCATCCGAACGGTTGGATCGGCTTACCTCAGCAGCGAATGAGAGAGGCTGCGATGAGAGGTGGATTGGTTAAAAATGCTGAAGAGAGTCAATCTAGAATAAATTTTGTATCAGAAGGAGAAGCAAGTGCTTTAGCTTGTTTAGCCAATGGGCTCTGTCCGTCTAACCTTCAGGTGAATCGTTTTTTTTTCCTTGAATAGTTTAATTTTGATGTCAGCAGCTGAAATATGATTCCTAGCCTGGTTTCCGTTTTATAATTGCTGATGCTGGAGGTGGCACACTTGACATAACCTCATATGAAGTAACAAAGACCAAGCCTAAGCTCGAACTCAAGGAGACAACCGCTTCTGACTGTATGTTAACGACAGAAATATAAGATGAGTTAAAGTTTATGATTCAATTGATGATTTAGCTCGATTTGCTGGGTCCATCTTCGTGAATATGAAGTTTCAAAAGTGGCTAGAAGGTTTGTGTAATTTTATCTCTGGATGGTCAAATTTATGTATGATAACTCCTTCACTGTGTTATGACTTTATAGACAAATTGAGGGGTTCAAAGTGGTCGAGCCCAAAAGAAATTGAAGACTTTATCAAGGGAACATTTGAATCTTTAACCAAGAAAGGATTTAAGAGTTCAAGCGAGTCGTCTTGGTTGCGAATAGCTAATAGAAGAGATTCAGACACCAAGTTGGGTCTTAAGATGGGATCTCTGCGCATTGAAGGGTAAGATGCACGGCACCAAGAAACTCTTAAATCAAAAGATTTCTCATGATAATTCACTGGTATTAGATCTGTGATTGCGTCATGTTTTGAGTTCTCTATTACTGAAGCCATAGAATCAATTAAACATCAAATCACGGCCTGTAATAAAGGCCCAATGGTCAGTTAATTCAGTATTAAAGTGCAATGTACTCGAGCAAAGTTGACGTTGAACCCAGCCCGTATGGCTCGTTGGGGGTTCGGTGATAGTCCATGGTTGCTACAACAGTTGCAAGACAGATTAAAGGGAGAGCACATAACGGTTAGCAAGCCGGACACAAACGTGTAAGTAAATTATTTATAAGCATATAATCCATATATATCATAAAGACTTATGTCTGGCTAGGGCCAAAGCTGTTGCAAATGGCAACGTTTTATTTGCTCTGGAAAGCTGTACCGTAATTAGCAGATGCACTAGAAGCACTTATGGAACTCTCTGTAGCGTAGCGTATAACCCAGGTAACCCAGAGCACCTGAGAAGGAAGGACACTGCCTATACGAGCCTTGATAGTATACGACGACTCCCACAAATGTTTGACGTCATTGTCCCCAAAGTACGTATAAATCCACAATAAGCGGAGGTTGTGCTTTGTCCTCTCAAAGCTGATTTACATTCCCAGAACACTGAAGTCAAGGAGTCCAAGACATTCACCTGCTCATATAACTATCTTCGACCACAGATTAGGGGAAGAGAATTTGAAATAACAGAGACCGTTTATTTTTACTGTGGCGAATTGTACAAGACATTATGGCTTGATGAAAACCGAAGTTTGTTATTTTCTTTCACACTTTCTATCGTAAGATGTTGCTAAATACATGGTTGTCGATATCTGTTATCTAGGTTCATTGTACCAGGCGTGTAATATAATTGCGGATCTGTCAGAGTTATGCTGTGACTCAACCCTTGAAAGAAGAAACGGAGTTGCATATTGGAAGGTGATATTCGAAATCGAGATATTCTTCGGGAAAACAGAGCTTCAAGCCAGGATCAAATGGAATACTAATGTACGTCTGAGCTTACAACCTAGAAATAGACCTTTCTTTTATCGATGACTTTACACAAAACATTAGGGAAAAATCGAATAGTAAGTAGTTAACCTTCTGCTGAAGTTTTGTACAGTAACATTGAATTATGCAAACAGCGGTCCCGCATCTATGATTTTTGATGAAGAAAGTGATTATCTCATGAAGGATTGATCCCACAATTTCCATTTTCATGATAATACTACCTACATTAGTGACTAAAATGGAATTATGTACTATATACATACTAATTATAGCTTGCAGCTCGTGGTATAAGAGAATATATAAACACGTATTACATTCGGGTTAAGGGCTCTTGCTGCTAATGTTTGGTGCTTGCTAGTCTTTTAAATATGAATTAACAGGTGTGGGTACACGCATACGTGATCTTCGTGGTGAACATCATTGATGCCTCACGCCCGCGGTATGGTTGACCTTGAGGAAATAATTCTTGACTTCATGTTGTTGGCACTCTTTCACGCTCTCGTAGCAAACATGATTATATATAATATAATTTCAGTCCCGATGAAAGCTTCTACCCATCTTCGTACTCCCCCCGTAAGTGTACATAGGTATGGGCTCATCTCATAGTACACCGCAACCGAGCACGCAGAAACAAGAGCCCAATGAAGGTATGGTTGTTCATTTCTTTTGCAACCGCGCATATATAAAGGAAAATCAACCGGTATCGTCTTTGGTATCGATGTTGGGACAACATACAGCAGTGTCTCATACGCCATTTTACGGCCAGATAAAAGGCCTGTTATACAAGATGTTTGGAAGTAAGCTCAAATACATGATACTTATAGTCACTAATTTATGGTAAAACATAGAGATCACAATCAGAAAGTGGGGAATAATAAGATCCCGTCAGTAATTTACTATAAAGGGCGGGAGGTGAAAGCAGCCGGAGCGCAAGCCGTCACAACTGAGGTGCAACACGGTGCTGAATTTGAGGGATGGAGGAAAATAGAATAGTAAAATTTTTAAATTAAATTCTTCATTAAATTCATGTATTCATTGATACGATTTCCAGTTTTAAAATGCATTTCAGACCTGCTGGAATGGAAATAAATACAAATGGTCTCGAGCTCGGCACTCTCCCTGACGATCTAAGTCCAACAAAAGTTATGGGTGACTTCCTTAGATATCTATACACCGAAGCATTGGAATATATAAAAACACATCATATCGATGGACGTGAGATTATAAATGAAGTTGGAGATAATAAATCATTTATTTTGAGTCTCCCAAATGGATGGACTGGTCTTCCTCAGCAACGTATGCGTGAAGCCGCCGTCATTGGAGGTCTTGTCAAAAATGATAATGAAGCTCGAACTAAAATCGGATTTGTATCTGAAGGAGAGGCTAGTGCACTTGCATGTCTTGCAAATGGACTATGTCCCCCCAATCTTAAGGTCTGTCTATTAAATTAAAAATATAATCAACTTCTTACTCGAAACACACGAATAATAGTTAGGATATCGATTCATCATTGCTGATGCTGGTGGAGGTACATTGGATATCACGTCGTATGAAGTAACCAAGGTTTCTCCTACACCAGAAATGAAGGAAATCACATCGTCGGATTGTATGGTTCCATACTATTAATAACTGAACTTGGAATGATAACCGTAATAATTATTTGAATAGGCCGATTCGCTGGGTCAGTATTTGTCAACATGAAGGCACGAGAATTTCTAAAGAGTAAGGTCATAAAATTTATCTTTCCTAACTTTTAATTCTACAATTTTGCACCTATGATATAAGAAAAATAGGAAGGGACTCGATTTTTGAATCAGGAGCAGCTTGATGATATAATAAATGAAAGGTTTGAGCTGGATACAAAACGGAGATTTAGCAATATATCAGATACCCATTGGCTTAAAATCGGAGAACGACAAGATAACAATGAAGAAATGGGACTCATAATAGGAAAACTACGCTTTGAAGGGTGAGGGTCAGCTTTTACGCGATGTCCAACTCATCAAGTAGATTTAGTTCTATTAATCTTATGCATTAGAACGGATATCGTTAGCTTCTTTGATTTTTCTGTAACAGAGGCTCTTGAGTCCATCAAGCAGCAAGTATCAAGATATGGTGGTAAACCAATGGTAGAAGTTATGCAATAATTAAAACATCTGACAATCTAAAAGTATTTTTGACTGATAGCTGGTCTGGTTAGTTGGTGGATTTGGAGGTAGTCCGTGGCTTTTGAAACAACTTCAGGAAGGATTAAAGGATATAGGAGTTGAAGTCAGCTGTCATGACACGAACCTGTGGGTTTATATGCTTAGCCTTTTTATGCTGTGAACCTTACTTGCTACGGTATCTTTCAGTTCGAAGGCTGTTGCAAGTGGGAATGTCCTTTTTGCCTTGGAACATACCGTCTGTGAGGGCTACCTTTGGAGTAGAATGTCTGAGTCTAGGGCTCACGCCTGGCATCACATATATTATGCCTGTTCTTTAGCCAGACCTTTTTTTTACTACCCTTCCTATAAAACGAGGTTTATTTTATCTCATCACGAGCTCAATTTCCATTTACTCACTTAACGGTTTCACTAATATATGGCTTCCTTTCTTTTTGTTGTATTCTGTTATTCAGGCTTGCCTCCTGGCATGGCCATATCTGGCCTGCCTATACGAGGCTACCCCCTTTTTGATAATTAAACCCTTAGGACCGTTGTACCCTCGTGTTAAACCTTGTGCTTTCTGTGATACCCTGTGCCTTAGTAAGGGAACAGATGCAATGAATAATAGTAATAATGAAACGGCCATGTGTTCATGTCCTCTCATTTTGCTCTTCAACCATTATCAATTAAATCAACTTTTATACTCTATATCAACGAGAGCCTTTTACTATGACGAAAGGGGCCAACATAAAGAAAAAATATCTAGATGGCCTTCAAGACCAAGAAAAATGTTATAACTCCAGTGCCCGACCTAAACACTCTCCTTCCATTTCCTCCCAAGGCGATTTGGCGAACGGAAGCTCTAAACTTGTACATGATCTGTCAAGCTCTCAGATATGCCCACATAACGAAGAAAATACATCTTCAGATAGTGTAGAGCCTCGAAGGGATGATGGCGTAACTCCCCTATCGGGACGGTCCTCTCCCCCAAAAAATAACACCCCAGACAGACAGACCTACATGTAATCCAATAAAGGCCTGTACAACGCCTGAAACGGATACATCCATCAGCCGAGTAATAGAGTCAAATCAATCACATAGATTGGACTATGTAGATGGTCAACGAGATGCCATAATCAAGAGTCTAGGGAGTGATGTTACAAGGGGATCACTAGATTATTTCAAGAAAATCTTACCTCCCATTCGACCCGAGTTTGATATTAACAAAATCTCTTCTCGTCTAATTAAAAACGGAGATCTTGTCCAAGAGGAGGGTATTTACGTTTGGAATGAATGCAACTTTGTTGGCATTAGTTGTTAGTAACAACTAATGCCTTGTTAGCTTAAATCATGGTTTCGAATAAGTCACAAACGTGATGTGACACGGTCATGTGTTTATGACTTCTCGTGTTGCTCTTTAGAACCATTATTAACTAAATCAACTTTTATACACATCGTACTTAGGAGACCTTTACTATGGGGGATAAAGTCGACACAAAGGACCAATTTCTAGATAACCCTCAAGACGGCCAGAAAAAATTATCTCACTCTAGTCTCCGACCCCAAGACAATCTTGCGGATGGAAGTTTAGAACCTGTGTCAAGCTCTCAGTTACACCCACATAGCGAGAGCGGTACACTTTTAGGGAGGCAGAGGGACAGAATAATAAAGGATCTAGGTAGTAGTGTTTCAAGGGGATCACTAGAGTATTTCAAGAAAATCTTACCTCCCATTCGACCCGAGTTTGATATTAACAAGATTTCTTCTCATCTGATTAAAAACGGGGATCTTGTCCAAGAGGAGGGTATCTACGTTTGGAATGAATTTAGGTCGGCAACAATAGTAACGACAGAGATGCAATCCTTCAACAGGACACTAGTTAATGTTTTGAATGCCATTTGTGATGCAGCTCTTGAGACAAGCGGTATTAGAGTGGCTCCCACGGTTGATATGGTTACGGATGAGGACAATGGGTCTTGGTCGGTGAATGGCAGTTCCGCTACACTATACGGTTACTTGAAACTAAAGGAGGGTGAAGAAAGAGTAAAGAGGAGGGGAGAGGCGGAGGCAGAGGAAAAGGATCTTTGGTATAATATCGCGGTCTCTCTCACACTTAAGACGGTGGATGATTCTGAGGTTAAATCTAAGAAATGACTTAATTTCTCTTCAAAAACTAACTTAAACTTCTTCATAGAATGTTCGGAATGCTGTTTGCAATATGAGACACGTATTAGCAGTGGACCCTCTTCGTCGTTTCACGTATGGAATTGATATCGAAGGCACTAAATTAGGATTATGGATTGCTACTCGTGCTATGGTCATTGCTTGTGACACTTTTGATTTCCGAACTGTGAGTCTCTTGGAGTATATCTACATTCCCGCTTCTTATATTGAATATATTTCAAGCGATACAATGACTTGATATGGATATTCCTTTCTCTGTCATTCGCTAGTAAAGAGGATCTTGGATGGGACATGTCCATTAAATCGACCCTCGATGCTACTAACGATGAGAGGTTGTACGACATTGAAGTTGGTGGCGAGCATTATCATACGAGTGGATCAAATATGGTCTTTGACGAGAAAGCGGATGATTTGGTGACTTCTGCTACTCGAATCTGGAAAGCGAAAAGGGACACCGGTGGGGCAGATGTCATTATCAAAGATTTTTGGCCGGATGACGAGCGAGAGACAGAAGATAAAATACGAATGATGATTCTGAAGGACATTGAGGATCCTAAGAAACGCAAATTCTTTGAAGAACATACTCTTAATCCAATATCTGCTGGACGAGTGAAATGTGGTGGCAAGGATGATCATACGAAAGATACTATACTCCGTGGTCATTCTCCTGATACGGCTGAATCATATACGATTCCTAATCAGACTTCACGTAAGAGCAAGGGAAATATATCTGCCAGTGTAGCAGCAGAAACGGAGGACGATAGTCAACCTCTGTCCCGGGAACTCGTACGGAATCAACGAACAAAATATTATCACCGCCACCATTATCGAATTGCTTATAAGGAGGTTGCTGTTCCTTATTATAAAATACGGAATACAGATGATATGATCACGGTTATGATTGACGCAGTGAGGAGTGAGTATGTCACATATTTTTATGTACGTATGTATTCTAACGACGATGCAAAAGCATTATTATATCTTCATGAAGCTGGCTGGGTTCATCGAGATATCAGCGTGGGTAATCTGTACTTATATACAGATCCGGTGAGTGAGGAGAAACGTGGGTTGATTGGTGATTTTGAATATGCGAAGAGGGTGGGTGATGGAGGGAAGCCAGACGTGCGCACGGTATGTGATCAGATTTATCTTTTTGGTTCATATACTAACGAAATTGACAACAATACAGGGGACCCCTGACTTCATGGCTATTGAAGTCGCGTGCGGGTATCGTTTTTTTAGACATAACCTTTCTAGAAAATTCTTGAGGGAAATAGAGAAAAAAGGATATTTTAGAAACTATCAATATCCAAATGACACGCCTAAGCCTGGTATTCACCACAACTATATCCATGATTTAGAATCCTTATGGTGGATTCTTGTTTGGACTACTTTCGTTTACGAGAAGATGCCTGATCCAACTTATGAAATGTCGGCAGAATGGGCCGAAGCACAACGAACCAGTTATAATATCCTTTTCCCTGGTGACATCCCTGGTGACATTATTGATCGTCAATCGTTCTTGAAAAATGATAGTACCTTTGAAACACGCGTCAAGGATGTTTCCCCCTTCCTTACTGCTAATATAATTGGGTACTTTCGTGAACTACTCTTGGCTGAGTATGAGGAGATGGAGAAGGGCGTTCCAGCAACTATCTATTTCTCAGGCTTAGACACTATACATGAAGACTTTTTGGAGAAACTATCGAAGAGAGAAATTGAAAAGGGGATTGTTGTTTCCATTTGGGGTCGAGCTCTGCGCAAGAGATCTATGGAGGCGCGGTCTAATTTGCAACAACCGAATTCCAAGAAAGGTAAAATGATGTCAAAAGATACTACGTCGACAGGATCAACCGATTCCTCCACCTTTTGATGCACAAGTGGAATGGTTATGAGTCTTTCATGAATTGCTTATGGTCGGTTATGTTGAGGTGGAGGTAAACACTCACGTGCCAGTCTATCTCTCAGTACCGGACATTGTTCACGAGATGATCTTGGAAGTATTTATGGATGAGGCTTATGAAATTATGGGAGCTGTTTGCATTTTGGTTGGTTTCCGATTAAGAGGAAGTAGAGGGCGTATTGTAATTGATAGAAGTGAAGAAAGGCAGGACCGTATCAGTGTCAAATCTGTCTCGGATTGAGGAGTTACAGCCCCGCGAGTACATCCGAATTGTGGGGATGATCTACAGTCTGAAGAACGCTATGTGTCGCTGAAATTCTATTTTCTATTTATCCGCTGATCTTACCCAGAGCATGGTCTGTATCCTCACAATTCATTCTATCAAATATCCTGTAGTACTTTATTTATCGTAATACCATCTATCGCATACTAAATTCATATTTTAGTTACTATTTCCTTCTCTTTTTGGTTCTATTCCATCTCGATATCAGAATTTATTTTAATTGTTCCAATGCTCAACGAGATCGAATCATAAAAATGAGTTAATTGAAAGAAAGACTTTGATATGGCGATTTACAAATCCAGAACTTTGGATACTCAATCCTGTCGGGAACCAAAAGCGGAAATAAGTGATGTCTAGGTATGTGTGCCGCAATGGATTAAGAATTCACAATAGTATATAACTAAGATTGCATGGATTATAACAACAGACGTGAATTTATCGATATAACTTCCTAAACGGGCTTGTCTAAGTCAGTTCATCATCATGATTGAGTTGGAGAAATGAGTTATAGAGGCGCGAATGAATGATAATTGCATTTCCCTTACTTTTTGACTAGTGTTGGTATAGTGGCATAGTAAGTTCACATATAGACTAGAGCCAGGCAACATAGCTTAGCAGAACGAGGCCGAATACAGTCGAAATGTACATTCTGGGAAGTCTTTCGGTCCCGAAATACCACAGCAAGAATCCTATAAGCTAATACGAAAAGAACTCATAATCTCGTGTGTATTTCTATAACTTTCGAAAGTAGTACGATATCTTTCGTGGCTCCTATCAGCTAAGTATGCACTCTCGTCTGGTTTATACAAGGCGGTAGATGACTCTGTCTATTATGTATAATGATATATAAAATTAGGACTAACGCCCGGCCTGGGGTTGTAGCAGAGGTTGAAGATAATACAAAATACTTTGTCAAGGGGCTCAAGCGAGGTCATTGGCATATATCAAAATCGTTATCGGAGAATACACGGAAGCAATATCTCCATCTCAAAAACTATGAAGTCCAAATGTCGTATTTATGGTGCTCTAGGAACCGGGAGTAATTTACTTTCGCATTAAAAGTGTCTATTTTGAATAATGTCTCCTCAGATTTCATTGGGGAGTTTGAGAAACACCGACACATTTCTCAATTACCTCCAGTTGATTCGTCAGCCATATCGACCTCGTCGACACTTCCCAGAAAGCTCTCCTAATTACAAGCAAGCAAAGTGGCAGAGGAAGGGGTCCGTTCTTGGCATTAGTTGATCGTCTTACTTAACGGTTTCGATTTGTAATCATTTGCGTCACGCAACAATGTGACACAGTCATGACCACTAGGTATCATTCAACCATTAACGACTAAATCAACTTTTAACGTCCGGAAGCCCTTTACTATGGGGTGCGAAAGCAGTATAAAGAAGAAATCTCTGGATGGTCCTCAAGATGACCAGAAAAATTCTTCTCACTCCAGTCTCCGATTTGAACACTCTTCTTTCATGTGCTCCCAAGGCGATAATGGAGACTTAGAACCCGTACATGATCCGTCGAGCTCTCAGATATACCCACATAATGAAAAAAGTACATCTTTAGGGTGCGATAACATACCCCCTTCGGCAGGACAGTCCTCTCCCCAGAATAACAACACACCCGATAGTCCTATATGTACTCCTCAAAAGGTTCTTAGGACGCCAACAACGTACGCATCTATCAAACAAGCGTCGGGCTCGAATCTACCATTTCAATCGAAACATGTAAACAACCAGCGGGATGCCATAATAAAGGATCTAGGTAATAGTGTTTCAAGGGGATCACTAGAGTATTTCAAAAAAATCTTACCTCCCATTCGACCCGAGTTTGATATCAACAAGATCTCTTCTCATCTGATTAAAAACGGAGATCTTGTCCAAGAGGAGGGTATTTACGTTTGGAAGGAGTTTAGTATGGCAACAGCGGCGACGATGATGGAGAAGCAGTTCTTCAACAAACCATTGGCTAATGTTTTTAACATCATTCGTGATGCAGCTCTTGAGACAAGCAGTATCAGAGTTGCTCCCACGGTTGATATGGTCACGGATGGAGATAACGCACCTTGGTCGGTGAATGGTAGCTCTGCTAAGCCAGATGGTTATTTGATACTGAAGGGGACTGAAAAGAGGATAAAAAAGAAGAGGGAGAGAAAAGCCCTTTGGTACAATATTGCCGTTTCCCTTGAGTTTAAGAAAAAGATGAATCTCAAGCCTAAAGCTGATGTAATTCCGGAAATATTTTGATTTCTCTTCAAAAACTGGCTTATACGTCTTCGCAGAATGTAAAAAAGGCTATCTACAACATGCAGCATGTATTAGCAGTTGACCCGAGTCGTCGTTTCTCGTATGGCATTGATATCGAAGGTACTGAATTAGGATTATGGATTGCTACTCGTGCTATGGTCATTGCTTGTGACACTCTTGATTTCCGAACTGTGAGTCTCTTGGAGTATATCTATGTTCTCTCATCTCATTTTGGATATGTTTCAAGCGGTACAACGACCTGATATGGATATTCCTTTCCCTATCATTCGCTAGTAAAGAGGATCTTGGATGGGACATGTCCATTAAATCGACCCTCGATGCTACTAACGATGAGAGGTTGTACGACATTGAAGTTGGTGGCGAGCATTATCATACGAGTGGATCAAATATGATCTTTGGTGAGAAAGCGGATGATTTGGTGACTTCTGCTACTCGAATCTGGAAAGCGAAAAGGGACACTGATAGAGCGGATGTTATTATCAAAGATTTTTGGCCGGATGATGAGCGAGAGACAGAGGATAATATACGAAAAATGATTCTAGAGAGTATTAAGGACGCCGAGAAACGACAGTTCTTTGAAGAGCATACTCTTAATTCGATTTCTGCTGGACGAGTGAAATGCAATGGCAGGGATGATCATACGAAGGATACTATACTACGTGGTCATTCTCCCGATACGACTGAATCACATACGATTCCTAATCAGACTTCACGTAAGAGCAAGGGAAATAGATTTGCTGGAGTTACACCCGGTGTAGCAGCAGAAACGGAGGACGATAATCAACCTTTGTCCCAGGAACTCGTACGAAATACACGAACAAAATATTACCATCGTTACCATTATCGAATTGTCTACAAGGAGGTTGCTATTCCTTATTATAAAATACGGAATACAGATGATATGATCACGGTTATAATTGATGCGGTGAAGAGTGAGTATGTCACATATTTTTATGTACGTATGTATTCTAACGACGATGCAAAAGCATTATTATATCTTCATGAAGCTGGCTGGGTTCATCGAGATATCAGCGTGGGCAATCTGTATCTATACACAGATCCGGTGAGTGAGGAGAAACGTGGGTTGATTGGTGATTTTGAATATGCGAAGAGGGTGGGTGATGGAGGGAAGCCTGACGTGCGCACGGTATGCGACAAGATTTATATTTTGACTTATTAACTGACGAAGCTAACAATATGTACAGGGAACTCCTGATTTCATGGCTATTGAGGTTGCGTGTCGGTCATATCTGTTTTTGAAACCAGTTCTTTCTTTTAGTCACATAAGGAAAATGGAGAAAGAGGGGCTTTTTAGTAGTAAACCGAAAAATGCAGATGGGATTGGCATCCACCATAACTATATCCATGATTTAGAGTCCTTATGGTGGATTCTTGTTTGGACTGCTTTCGTTTACGAGAAGAAGCCTTATGAAACGTCGGCAGAATGGGCCAAAGCACAACGAACCAGTTATAATATTCTTTTCCCTGGCTACACGTACATTATGGATCGTCAATTGTTCTTGATTGACAATAGTACCTTCAAGGCACGCATCAACGATGTTTCCCCCTTCCTTACAGGATATATCTATATAATTAGATACTTTCGTGAACTACTCTTGGTTGGGTACAATCTGATGGAGAAGGACGTTCCAGCAACTGTTTATTTCTCAGGCTCAGGCTCAGACATTATACACAAAGAAATTTTGGAGAAACTATCGAAGAGAGAAATTGAAAAGGGGATTGTTGTTTCCATTTGGGGTCGAACTCTGCTCAAGAGATCTGTGGAGGCGCAGGATGATACGCAACAACCGAATTCCAAGAAAAGTAAAATGATGTCAGAAGATACTACGTCGACAGGATCAACCGACTCCTCCACCTTTTGATGCACAAGTGGAATGGTTATGAGTCTTTCGTGAATTGCTTATGGTCGGTTATGTTGAGGTGGAGGTAAACACTCACGTGCCAGTCTATCTCTCAGTACCGGACATTGTTCACGAGATGATCTTGGAAGTATTTATGGATGAGGCTTATGAAATTATGGGAGCTGTTTGCATTTTGGTTGGTTTCCGATTAAGAGGAAGTAGAGGGCGTATTGTAATTGATAGAAGTGAAGAAAGGCAGGACCGTATCAGTGTCAAATCTGTCTCGGATTGAGGAGTTACAGCCCCGCGAGTACATCCGAATTGTGGGGATGATCTACAGTCTGAAGAACGCTATGTGTCGCTGAAATTCTATTTTCTATTTATCCGCTGATCTTACCCAGAGCATGGTCTGTATCCTCACAATTCATTCTATCAAATATCCTGTAGTACTTTATTTATCGTAATACCATCTATCGCATACTAAATTCATATTTTAGTTACTATTTCCTTCTCTTTTTGGTTCTATTCCATCTCGATATCAGAATTTATTTTAATTGTTCCAATGCTCAACGAGATCGAATCATAAAAATGAGTTAATTGAAAGAAAGACTTTGATATGGCGATTTACAAATCCAGAACTTTGGATACTCAATCCTGTCGGGAACCAAAAGCGGAAATAAGTGATGTCTAGGTATGTGTGCCGCAATGGATTAAGAATTCACAATAGTATATAACTAAGATTGCATGGATTATAACAACAGACGTGAATATATCGATATAACTTTCTAAACGGGCTTGTCTAAGTCAGTTCATCATCATGATTGAGTTGGAGAAATGAGTTATAGAGGCGCGAATGAATGACAATTGCATTTCCCTTACTTTTTGACTAGTGTTGGTATAGTGGCATAGTAAGTTCACATATAGACTAGAGCCAGGCTACATGGTTGAGAGAGAAGACTGGACTATGATCAAAATTGACATACTAGTCAGTCTTCCGGATCCGGAATCCAACGATGGGGATCCTATAAGCCAATAGAAGGGGTATATTCTTATACCAGTGTTCCTATTACGCTCAGAAGCGACTCCTATCAACTAAATACGCGGTCTCAAAGAGGCTTTTGCCTGTTTTATACAAGACCGTAGATGTTTTTATCTAATATGTCATATATGATATATAAAAACCAAGACGGAACGACGCCCGGGGTTACAGCAGAAGCTGGAGATAAAACAATATACCTTGACGAGGGGCTCAAACAGAATCATTGGTCAAATACGCCACAATTGGTCTAGTTATCGGAAATTAGTATAGTAACAAAAGTCCTATGTCAATGACATAATGTCATAAACTATGGAATCCAAAATAATTAATGTATCGAGATAGTCTAGAAATCAAGAGCAATAAACTTCCGCAAGCGAACACGCCCTTTTCAAGCGGTGACATTATCCACAAAGTACTTCACTATTTTTTTCTTGACGATATATCTCTAAGATTCGGGGAATTTGGGGAGATAATAATATGTTTCTCAACTATCTTCAAAAGATTCATCCTCCTACAACCATATTAATCTCGTTGATATGCAAGAGAGGGCTCTCAAAGTACAAATGAACAACAGAGAAAATAGCAGAGGAAGGGAGCGTGCTAGGTATGCAACTTTGTTGGCATTAGTTGTTAGTAACAACTAATGCCTTGTTAGCTTAAATCATGGTTTCGAATAAGTCACAAACGTGATGTGACACGGTCATGTGTTTATGACTTCTCGTGTTGCTCTTTAGAACCATTATTAACTAAATCAACTTTTATACACATCGTACTTAGGAGACCTTTACTATGGGGGATAAAGTCGACACAAAGGACCAATTTCTAGATAACCCTCAAGACGGCCAGAAAAAATTATCTCACTCTAGTCTCCGACCCCAAGACAATCTTGCGGATGGAAGTTTAGAACCTGTGTCAAGCTCTCAGTTACACCCACATAGCGAGAGCGGTACACTTTTAGGGAGGCAGAGGGACAGAATAATAAAGGATCTAGGTAGTAGTGTTTCAAGGGGATCACTAGAGTATTTCAAGAAAATCTTACCTCCCATTCGACCCGAGTTTGATATTAACAAGATTTCTTCTCATCTGATTAAAAACGGGGATCTTGTCCAAGAGGAGGGTATCTACGTTTGGAATGAATTTAGGTCGGCAACAATAGTAACGACAGAGATGCAATCCTTCAACAGGACACTAGTTAATGTTTTGAATGCCATTTGTGATGCAGCTCTTGAGACAAGCGGTATTAGAGTGGCTCCCACGGTTGATATGGTTACGGATGAGGACAATGGGTCTTGGTCGGTGAATGGCAGTTCCGCTACACTATACGGTTACTTGAAACTAAAGGAGGGTGAAGAAAGAGTAAAGAGGAGGGGAGAGGCGGAGGCAGAGGAAAAGGATCTTTGGTATAATATCGCGGTCTCTCTCACACTTAAGACGGTGGATGATTCTGAGGTTAAATCTAAGTCCTATCTTAATTTCTCTTCAAAAATTAACTCATTCGCCTTCACAGAATGTTCGAAATGCTATTCGCAATATGAGACGTGTATTAGCAGTTGACCCGAGTCGTCGCTTTACGTACGGTATTGACATCGAAGGTACTGAATTAGGATTATGGATTGCTACTCGTGCTATGGTCATTGCTTGTGACACTTTTGATTTCCGAACTGTGAGTCTCTTGGAGTATATCTACATTCCCGCTTCTTATATTGAATATATTTCAAGCGATACAATGACTTGATATGGATATTCCTTTCTCTGTCATTCGCTAGTAAAGAGGATCTTGGATGGGACATGTCCATTAAATCGACCCTCGATGCTGCAAACCATGAGAGGTTGTATGATATTGAAGTTGGTGGCGAGCATTATCATACGAGTGAATCTAATATGATCTCTGGTGAGAAAGCGGATGATTTGGTGACTTCTGCTACTCGAATCTGGAAAGCGAAAAGGGCGAGTGATGGAGCAGATATTATTGTTAAAGACTTTTGGCCGAGCGATGGGCGAGAGACAGAGGATAATATACGAAAGACGATTCTAGAGAATATTAAGGGTTCTAAGAAACGAAAATTCTTTAAAAGGCATACTCTTAATCCAATATCTGCTGGACGAGTGAAATGTAATGGCAAGGATGATCATACGAAGGATACTATACTTCGTGGTCATTCTCCCGATACGACCGAATCACATAAGATCCCCATTCCCTCTCGTCGTTCTTCACGTAAGAGTAAGGGAAGTGAATCTATTAATCGCGGTGTGGCAGCAGAAATGGAGGACGATACACAACCTCTGTCCCGGGAACTCGAACGGAATCAGCGAACAAAATATTATCATCGTTACCATTATCGAATTGCTTATAAGGAGGTTGCTGCCCCTTATGATGAATTACGGAAGACAAATGCCATGATTAAGGTCATAATTGATGCAGTGAAGAGTGAGTATGTCGTTTTTTGTGTATAAATATATTCTAACGACGATGCAAAAGCGTTATTATATATTCATGAAGCTGGTTGGGTTCATCGAGATATTAGTGTGGGTAATCTGTATCTGTATACAGATCCGGTGACCCGGAAGAAACGTGGGTTGATTGGGGATCTTGAACATGCGAAGAGGGTGGGTGAAGGAGGGAAGCCTGATGTGGTCACG
Organism: Pyrrhoderma noxium; assembly: GCA_002287475.2. Taxonomy (NCBI): domain Eukaryota; kingdom Fungi; phylum Basidiomycota; class Agaricomycetes; order Hymenochaetales; family Hymenochaetaceae; genus Pyrrhoderma; species Pyrrhoderma noxium. The sequence goes on along the minus strand of CM008258.1, from coordinate 1,271,796 downwards.
GTATGTGATCAGATTTATTTTTGACTTGTATACTCAAAAAGCTTTTAATATACTTAGGGAACCCCTGGCTTCATGGCTATTGAGGTCGCATCTCAGTCTTGTCTGTTTCCTGAATTCAAACGTCTCACGAGGGGAGCGAGAGAAGAAGGATCTTACAGTAATGAAGATGACGCTAGCGAAGACGATGATAACGAAGACGGCAATAGCGAAGATGGCAATAGCGAAGATACTGATGGTGAAGATGACAATAATGACGATAGTGAAGAAGACGATAGTGATGACGATAGTGAAAGTGATGATAGTGAAAATGACGATTTAGAAGACTCCGACGAGATTGGTATCTACCATAACTACATCCATGATTTAGAATCCTTATGGTGGATTCTTGTTTGGACCGTTTTCATCTACAAGACTACTCGTCGAACTGATAAAACCCTGGAAAAGCGTGTTAAAATACAACAAAGAAGATATAACAATCTTTTCTCTGGTAACATGGGTTTTAGAAGTCGTTCGTTATACTTGAGAGATTATAGGGTATTCGAGAGGTACATGGAGAATGTCCCCCCTTCTTTGAAGGATACGCTCGTATGATCAAATACTTTCGTGTTCTGCTCTTGACCGAGTACGATGGTGTAGAAAAGGAAGTTCCAGCACCTGTCTATTTACCAGGCCCAGGCGCCATACACAAAGAATTTTTGAAGAAACTCTTGAAGAGAAAAATTCAAAAAGGGAAGGTCGTTTCCATTTTCAACCAAGCTCCGTTGAAGAGATCTGCAGAGGCGCAGGACGATTTGCAGCGACCGGATTCCAAGAGGATTAAAACGATCCCCAAAAATACTAGGTTGACAGGATCAATCGATCCCTCTCCCCTTTGATACACAAGTAGAATGCGTACAAACCTTTCGCGAATCGCTATGATCGGTTATGTCGAAGTAGAGGTAAACACTCACGAGCTAGTGTATCTCTCAGGACCGGGACTTACAGTTCTATGAATACATCCAAGTTTAGGAGAGATTCTACAATCCGAACGAAATACTAGGCTAGGGTATGAGCTTTCTGTTTTCTATTTACTTGCTATCTTACCCAAAATTGGGTCTGCATTCCTGCAATCCATTCTATTAAATCCCCTGTACTACTTTATTCATCGTTATACCATCCATCGTCCATGCATACTATATTCATATTTGTCTCAATTTTCTTTTCCTTTTGGTTGCATTCAGTCTCAATCTCGAAGTCTATTTCAATTATTTCAATACTCAATGGAATCGAATTATAAAAATCAATTAATTGAAAAAGGTCGGTATTAAATCCTGTCGGAAACTAAGAGCAGAAGTGAGTGATATCCGGGTGCATATGCAATAAAAAAACGTGACGAATGGACCAGCACAAATAGACTTGTCTGGGTCAGTTGACTATCATAATGAACGAGCAAGAGAGATGACCTATAAAAGTATGAACGAGAATTGCGCTGCCTTTCCTTTTTGAACTAACAGATTTAATGATGAAAACGCCTGCCTTCTTTGGACGGTAGGACCCTATTTTTGGATTATTCCGTTTTTATCTTTGATAAGACTATTGTATTGTAAATCTCTCGTTTCGTTTCTATTAATATAGGTATCCACGAAGCGCAGTCGTAAACGCTGCTAATCATCGGGTTGACTCCACTGTTTTTGTTGTAGTTAAAAAGAGGTTACAAACGTTTTAGATATCAGAAACAGATGTTGTAGTTTTTTATCATTTCTCAAGAGGGGGTTCAAACAATGTATTAAGAATAACCGAATCACATCGATTATGTACCGAAAAAGTATTTCCAACAAGATATTTCTTTCAAAAACAATTAGATTTTGGAATGCAGACACACTGCAAACGTTGAGAGCAATTCGAGACATAAAAGTAACTAAGACAGAAGAAAGAGCATAACAGAATCGTGAGTATCGTCCGTGACCGTTCAAAAAAAGTCAGATATGATGAAAGAATCAGGGATAGCAATGTCCATCTAGTATATATGTCTATACGAATAAAATATTTATCAGTGAATCGTTTTTCAAAGGATGAGAGAATGTACGCACAGATTCACAGGATATTATATTAAACAGGATACGATTTATGCAACAACAAACCAAGCTCCACCGGCAGCTCCCACGATTAAAGTGATACACATATTCCAAAGCGCTAAAGGAATATGTAAACGTTCTGCACTTGATGCAATATTAGCAGCAGCAACTGTATTCGTCCCAACTATACTCAGCCATTGGCTGTAATCGAGAACTGTTGCGGAAAATGTGAGACTAGGTGTTACGATAACAGTATCAAAGGTTGGAGTGAAAGTGCCTTCAAGGACTTCTGTATTTCCGGCAGCATCGGTTGTAGTGTATTCGAAGGTTGTTAGACCAGTGCCTGTTGCAGTTACTGGCTGCCCTTGAATAGGATTTTGTTGGGTGGATGTCGTACTGGTTGATGTTGAAGTCGTTGTTTCGTCCTCATCTGCCTCTATTGTTTGTCTAATTATTGAATAATCAGATATCTTGCGGTGTTGTAACTTTAAGAATGAAGAGCATACATAATTTGGGTGGTTATTACACCTTGTACTAGGTTTGTGGATATAACTTCAACGACTGTTTGACCAAGACTGAGATATTGAAAAAGGAGTGAGATGTTAGCCTGATGGCCTGTGGAAACCCAAAGAAGGAAATCACTAACGCATTGGTAACAGTCTGTGTTTGGGCGCGTACGAGAGCGGCAAACAGGCATGAAAAGACGAGAGTAAGTAGACAGCGCATGCCGGGCTCCGTCGTCGTCAAATGTCGTCAGAAGGAAGTCTGTTTCGTCGACGTCGTCGTCCGGAAGAAAATGAACTGCTGCGCTACGAGTCGTGGCGGTGGAGAGGAGTGAGATGTCCAGGCCGCTTTAAGGTTACATTGACGTAGGTTAACCCAGTTGGGTAAAGTATGGTTCTATCTCGCTTACATAGAAAATAAAAAGTAGATTTTGTCGATCATTTTTCCTTCCTAATTTCTTATCCTGGCTCCTTTGTGTGCGTGGATAATAATTTTTTTTAGATTCAGATGATTAGACATCGATTTGCCTTTGGGCATACATCCCGCTGCATCTCTCGACCATCACCGCACAACAAACAGGAGTTTCGTGGTTTCCTCCTTTTTGTTGGTTGCTCTCGTCAATTCTCTACCACTCAACCCACTTTAGCCAAGAAGAAAATGCCTCCCAAAAAGGCCCCTGAAAAAGAGAAGAAGGCTCTTCTTGGTCGTCCAAGCAATAACTTGAAAATCGGTATCGTAGGTCTGTGTTGTTTACCTCAATAAATATTTTTCCTCATAATCTCATCTAATCCCAGTATCAAACGTCTAGGTCTTCCTAACGTTGGAAAGTCATCTTTCTTCAACGCCTTGTCAAATACCGGTGTGTAGAAAAATTTTCCTCTCTGATTTAGGCCTAGACTGAATAATACTCACTGGGAAAATTTTTTCAGATCTTGGAAAGGCTGCCAACTTCCCTTACGCAACCATCAATCCTGAGGTATTTCTCTTACCATCTAGTCTCTTGATTAGTATTTAAGGAATCCCAGGAAGCTCGTATACCCGTTCCAGACCAACGTTTTGAATGGCTCTGTGACATGTATGAGCCGGCGTCAAAAGTCCCTGCTTTCCTAACCTGTATTGATATCGCTGGTTTAACAGCTGGTGCATCAACTGGTGCTGGTCTAGGAAACAGTTTCTTATCCCATGTCCGCGCTGTTGATGGCATCTTCCAAGTTGTCCGTGCTTTTGATGATGCAGAGGTCACGCACGTCGAAGGAGATGTCGACCCTTGTCGTGATATGGATATTATCTCAACGGAACTTCGTTTGAAGGACATCGAATGGGTAGAGAAAGCCCTCGATGGGTTGAAGAGGGGTGGTCGCGCCCTCGGTAACACGAGCTTAGCAGATAAAGCTAAGAAAGAGGAAATCGTAAGTTTGGATTTTTGTGATTTGCCCTGAATATTAACTCTGAGATCGATAATTTATAGGCCATGACGGAAAAAGTTCTTAAATGCCTCACAGAGGAAAACAAGGACGTCCGTAAAGGTGACTGGAACAGCAAAGAAGTAAATAAAATTTTCTTTCGAAACAATTTAACTCCTATTTTGTGTGATGATAAAGAGCTTCAAGCTCGAATCCTTAACCCAGCTCGTTGAGGAGGGAGTAACGCCCCAATATTCCTTTGAGATAACTTTTTCATCTGACTTTTTTCCTAATTATTCATTTGCATATGCTCTTTATCACAACACTAACGCCCTATGAATTTTAGATCGATGTTATCAACGGACTTCACTTGCTTACCGCCAAGCCCATTACCTACCTTGTCAACTTGAGCGAGCGGGACTACATCCGAAAGAAGAACAAATGGTTACCAAAGATTAAGGCTTGGATTGACGAGCACAACCCAGGCGACCCATTGATTCCTTTCTCTGTTGCTATGGAGGAGAGACTTGCGCTCATGTCTGATGAGGAGAAGGTAGAAGAGCAGAAGAAGATTGGTGCAAACAGTGCTTTGCCCAAGATCACTCAAGCTGGTTACTCGAGTCTTGATGTAAGTGAAGTTTTCAAACAAGGCTTCAATCTGAATATCGTACTGAACAATTATATTTGATCCTTAGCTTATTCGTTACTTCACTTGTGGACCAGACGAAGTTCGTGCTTGGACCATCCGAAATGGCTTGAAAGCCCAACAAGCAGCCGGTGTCATCCAGTAAGTGATCAACGAAAACAGATTATTACGGTTCTATGGAATACTAATGTATGTATGATTTCTTAAAGCACTGACTTCGAGAACAAGTTTGTTTGTGGCGAAATGATGTTCTATGATGACCTCAAAGAGTACGGTAGTGAAGCTGCTGTCAAATCTGCTGGAAAACTGAGACAAGTCGGCAAGGATTATGAGAGTAAGCAAATTTGTCTCCAATTCCTTCTCAATAGAATAACTAATCCTTCCTTTATTAGTGGTTGATGGTGAAATCGCTTATTGGAAGGTTGGCCGATAGAGTATCATTTAATGGCTGACGATGATGAAGGATTGTAAAGTGGGTGTAGGGGCGGACATCTTATTACAAGTTCGTTTTTAGTAAAAAAGCGAATTAAAAGTTGTAAAGAAGTAGTGATACTTTGTATGTTGTGTATTGTCAAATATGTGTATACAAGTGGTCCCATACCAACCTTCCTGTTGAGCGAACAAGATTTCTCTAAGCACACAAAATATTATCTTGCAAGTGAGAATACATCAAATATCACGAATTCATCAGAATTACTAGAGAGAAGTACATTTATACGTTGTTTGTGGTTCTTGTAAGGGGGTATACTAGTATATACGTCTTTGTTTACGGAAAAGAGGTCGGACTTTATGCTACTTTATCAATCAAGAGAAACAAGAAACAAAACATAAGAAAAGAAAATAGATGGAAAACTACGCGTGCCAACCACCGGGCATACCCCCAGCATCCCCACTCCCTCGACGTTCTTTCTCCTTTTCAGCTTTGACCAAATCCTCATTAAGCTCCCAAGCCAACCTCCTCGCGAACTCAGCATCCTTCTCCTCCTGCGAAAGCTCCTTCTCTACAGGCTTCTTTTCTGAAGCATGTGAAGTATGCTTACTCGACGTGTAAGTACTTGTTCTTGGACTCGCACCAGAACTGTAGCTTGGTTTGGAGTCATCGTACCTCTCCTTCCCTTTTGAACGGTGGTGATCCTGGGCGTCCTCTGATATTTCGAGTTCAGCCGCAAGACGACGCGCGAGCTCTTCGTCTTCTTCCTCCTGGCGCGCCCGGGAAAGCGCGTTCCTCTCGCGTTCGAGATACGAATCCGGGACTGGTGTTTTAGAGAGTCGGGGAGGGCTAGGACTACGGCTAGGACTATGGCTATGATGTCCACTATGAAGATGTTCACTATGGCCTTGACCGTGACTATAACTATGGCTCGGGCTTATACCCGGACTATGACCAGGGCTGAGGGAATGGTATCCTTGATGGGGCGAAGTCTGGGAGTATGGGGGTGGGGTGGAAATGGCATGTGGTGATGTTATTGGACTTGGAGATCGTACATGAGGTACTGCTGGGAGTTCCGAAGAATGTGTGGAAGTACGATGTGTGTGCATTTGAGGTTGTGTTTGCGAGTGTGATTTTTGTTGTGGATGAGGTTGGGCACCGGGAGGGAGAGGAAGAGGTTGGTTGTATCGCGATGCTAAATGTCCTTGTTCACGTGGATCAACCTCCTGGAGTTGAGGCTGAGGCTGCACCGAATGTCTGCCGAGGTTGGGAGGAGGGGTCGAGTAGCTGTGATAGGAAGCTGTGTGACTTGGGAAGGATACTGAAGTATTATGAGGAAATGTAGGGAGTTGAGAAATGTGTGGTTCTGGGAAGGCGATAGATATGCTTGCATTAGGCCCGGGTTCTATGGGTGATGGAGCTGGCTTAGGAGTTGAATCATAGTAGATTGGCCTGTCGAGTGGTGGTGGGTCGTAGCTTTCATAGCTTGTGGTAACAGTAGGAGTAACAGTAGGGAAGACTGGTGGATAACTGTAGCTACTTTCGGGCACACTATACGTTGATTGAGCCGGTGGGGTATAAGTTCCTGGGAGGGGTGCTTGATTGTGCCCAGGAGAGTAGCCTTGGTCGTGGGCGGAGAGTGTGCTATGAGGACGAGGTTCGGCTAATGGGCTGTGCGCATTCGAAGGAAGAGAAGCCGTATGTTGGTGTCGCCTTGAAGGGCCACCCGGACGTAAACTGGGTGGTACTACCGGTTCAGGATTCGACGCGCTTATGGACCCGTTCTTAGACGCGTCTGAGGTGGGAATTGATGCTCTCCTTCCAGAAGCAAGTAGTGAGACCGGATGCTCATCAGGAATGGGTGGAAGTGGTGCATCTGCCCGGAGTTTCGGAGAGGGTGAATGAGACGAGGGTCTAAAAGGCGCCAGGCTTGTTCGAGTCGGTGAGCCATGAGGAAGGGAATTGTAGTCCTTTGGTGGAGTCTGCGGTGGACGCGCCAATCGTTCATTAGGGGGAAGCTTCGACGGACGACGGACGAGAGGACGTGGTCCCGAAGGAAAGAAGGTCATTTCGAGGTAGACTTCACCTCTTTGAGTCCCATTATCGTAAAGTTTTACCCAATCTATGTAAGTATCGACAATATATTCAGTAAGTGCAAAGTTTCAATAGCGGAATACCATACCATCGAACTCAGGAACTGGCTTTCTCAATGTCTCTGCGATATCAACTTCTCCTGTACCGATCAAATCGTCCTCTCTGGGCTCTTTTGCGAAGCAAAAAACCTTTAAGGTCCTGTTTTCAATCGTGTCGCCAGCAAGAACTTTGATGTGTAGATCCTTATCCCTGATAGATGATAACGTCTTATCAGTAATGTATTTAGTATTTACGTGGGAAGCTGAGCATACCAGACAGGATGCTGACCGCCCCTCTTATCTATGTCTGTACTTGCTTTTGATTGGCCAAGTTGAATGGTAACGAACGGGTCTTGCTTTGTGAATGTGTGTTTATCTGGTAGGTTTTGCTATACCCATGGATTAAGTAGCTGTTCCACTTTTCAAAGAAATACGAGAAATCATAGCTTACTGCTTTAAGAACAACGACAACTAATGTCCCAAGTTCTTTTAATTTCGCACTCGAAGTAACAATAGACATTATTGTAGATGGTAAAGAACGCGGAAGTTCATTTGTGTTGGGTTTTATATGACGCCCAGGTCGATCGGGTGTAATCAGTCCGCGCCAAAGGCCACCGAAGAATTCCCATCAAATATAGGCTATTACCATTTGTGTCCATCCAACTGTAGCGGCCTACGTCAAAATCACAGCAATTTTGCACTGGTTCCTGGGTAGTCAATCAATTCTAGGATACGTTGTGATTGCCCATATTTCATCAATACTGGTCATTTATGAATATACTAAAAGCGATGAAAAACTTCGATAAGATTTCCTTCTTTGTACAGCCATTATGATTAATTTGTTATCACTAGATCTCTGAAAATTTTCAAAATTATGGTCTCTTTGAATGATTACATGCTTCAATGTATATATGCGGCCCACGATACTGCAGAAAATATTTATGACATCATCAAAAAAAGTCTAAAATTAGACTTCATTGTTGCATGGTCGCGAGCGATGAAACAGAAGAATATTGATTGTGAGTGTCAATCAACTTACACAGTACCGTCAAGAGTTCTTGAAAAATAGGGCTCGAACGCTTTTGACAATACTGTATATGTGCAGACACTTTGCGAGCAAATTTTACACAGGTTGTAAAGATAGGGTTGAAGCCATAGCCCAATTTCTCACCTGTGCCAACTAATTTCTCTCTATGAAATATAACGGATTTAAGTCCTTGTCGTATATATTCCGGAGGGCACGGATTTTCTTAGAGTTTTTAGTTCCCATTTTAGTTAAAAGAACAACGAGGACCCCATTTGTTTCTGACAATACTTCGTATAATGGACTTCGATGTCCACGGGTAAGCCACGCAGGATCCTTTCAATCAGTCTCGATTGAAAAAACTTTATGCGGATGCTCCGTACCAAAAAAGGCAATCTCCTCAATTCAATTCTCTTGACACAGCCACAATAAGAGATTTCAGGAAACAATTGGAATGCATTGATCGTCAAAGAAGATTCGAGACGTGGTCCTTTTAAATCTGACTTGGGAGTATTATAACACTGATAATTGGACTACTAGTACCGGATCTTTTATCGAGGAATCATTAAAATTATAACCAAAACTTTCTGTTATATATAAAATATTGAGTCATTTTTTCGAGAAAATAAAAACTTTCCTTTTACTATCTTCGTCTACTGGTACATAGGCCTCTTAGTGAGTGCTATAGTCAAATCACCAAGCTGGAATTTCCTATAAATATATTGATCAAGTATTCCTAAAAAAAATTCCTGGCTCAGAGCCAAATATTCTAGAAATTCAGGGAAATTGCTTTACTATCAACCTGACAAAAATGGTATCCATCGCTTACCAGTCGAGTAGTTTGATACATATAAATATGTTGGACGTCGAAATAAGCTTTACTTCATAGGGGTTGATTACGCATTGAAAATGGAATATGCCTTGGATAAGTTGACTATTCAGTTAAATTGTCAGCACTCATACCACTCAATTCCTGGATTTGACTCTATAAAAGATACATAGCCATAATATAGTCGACCACTTGGTCCTCCATAACACTACCGCTTGCGCCCACAGCAGAGGCAAACGATTCCTTCATAAACCATTGTGCATATATCATCACTACTAAACGAAGATTAAGCCGAATGTCCCACGAAATGTATAATCGCCTTTACAATGTAGGAGGAGAGGGAATAAATGTCATTTCCAATCGAAGCTCGTAAAGAAGGGTAGAATTTAAGGTATGACAGTGAAGGTATATAGATTTTAACAAAATCGCATTGATAAATAGGATTAAATATCAAAGAATGCAAAAGAAGTACAAAAAATAAAAGTAACAGGGGAGGGATGAAAACATGTATTGTTTTTTTTATTTATTTTATATATAGTAAAGCAGAAGAAACGGATAAAGTAAAAGGCTAGGAAAGAGCATATAATAAGGAAATGGATCATATAAAGGAGAGATCGAGTGTAAGGAACCAAACAGGAAACGAAACCAGATGTGAAAATCTAAACCTTTAAAGAAATTTTTGGATTTTTGGGTGAATAGAATATAAAGAAAGTGAGAAAAAACGGGGAAAAAATGAAAGGAGATCAGGTCGAGCGGGATAAAATATCTAGTAAAAAGAAGGAATCCTGAAAAGGTATAACAAAAATCCAATAGAAAACAAAAAAAAGAGAGAGAAGAAGAAGAAGAAACCTGAGGAAAGAAGAAGGTGATAAGAAGAGACTATTGACGCGAGTAATAGCTTATAAGGTAAGGTGATCAGGAAATAGGAAAGAGAGAGAATTCAGTCATCTCCACACTCTCTTCTCCCTTCGATTTCCCTTACCAGATTTAGAGAAAGAACTCGTTTATCATGTGCTTTATTCAGTGAACTATTCCCTTTTACGACCTGGATCCGACTTGCCAATGAGGATGGCACAACAGATGACGTCACAACAACCGAGCTTAACCCAGGTTTAGATGTTTTTATGCCACCCACCCCCTTCACTCTTGTCTTCCCCGAATCCAATCCTTGTACGCTTCCCTCAAAGAAATGACGATCTCGAGTTGGGGAATCAGTGTTTGAGACAATCACTGGATAATTCGGGGACGTATGTATTGAACATTCTTCTACAGGACGTCCACTCGACGCCCATCGAGTGGTTCCAGCAGAAGGTTTATGAAATCCAAGACCCTGCCCAAGAGCCTTTGAATTCTTCTCAATACTTATGTTCGTCATATCCCTTAATGAACCCTTATCCTGTAATTGCTTTGATCTCTGAGAAGTGTGTTTTTTCGATGCAGTTAATGTATCTGCCGTCTGTACGATTTGGCTGTGTACAGACGGGGAGACTTTCGACGAAGCATCGTTGCTCGAGCAAGAATTTGCTTCTGATTTCTCGTCGCGGGTGATTGGTGAGGACGTGGTGTTCAATATATTGTCGTTGCTTGTTGAACACATAGTCACAGTGGCATCCTGGATTTGATTCCGATTCTTCTGTTCCTTCTTCTTAAACATCTCTATGAGTAATGGACTCAATGTTTGTGAGCCCGTTACTGAACAATGTGACTGGGATGTTTTCTTATAGACGTCTCTACTAGTGTGCATAAAAAAGGACTGTCTTGTTTGAGATGGCCGTGATGGAATGGAATATCGAGTGTGCCGATGGAGATGGGGATGAATCAGGTCGTATATTGGTGGTTGATAGAATAGTGGAGTGGATGCAGGTAGTGATGAGTCTGGCATCCTTGGATATGGAACAACCCGGAGAAGGTCCGGATTAGATCGTAATTCCTCTCTCTTTGAAGCCAGATATGCTGCAGTACCACTTCTATCACGATCTATGGAGGGCTTTGTCTGGGAAATGAGGAAGCTTGAAAAGAATACGGAGAATATAAATTATCATTCACATACCTCTGTGTTTTGAATTCGAGAATTTTTTCCACACGCATCCTCTCCGTCCCCGTCTCCGATACCTCTCTCATATTTCTCTGCAATTTCCGAAGATGCAGAGTAAATAATAGATTGATTGTGGGGGCTACAAAGAAAATTAGTAACAGTGAGAATATTAGTTATATATTATTTACTCTTTATCCGTATCACGAGTTAACCGAAAAGAAAGAATGGTATCCGAAGAAATATCGAAGCCTTCACATGCCCTACCCAAAGTACTTTTGTCTCTATTTGAGACATCATTATGGGGTTTCAAATGGAGAACAAAGGTACTAAGTGGTGGATTACCCATAACTAGAATGATATCAGACTTCTGTGTTCAATCTTTTTGTGAAAGTGTACATACTACTTGAAGCTGATGCCAGTCTTTCTTCGACGTTAGCCTCTCGACATCTCGCACTCCTCGTTGGCTCTGGGTAGCAATCTCTCGATTCCTGCACATTATATCAATTATAATCAAGATAATCAACCAAACTAGGTCCCACGGAAATGAAGCGTATACTACTAATACTACTCACCATATCAGAAGGACTGATATAAGAGTCATTTAGGACGAGTGATCCAGTTCCATATAAAAGCTCAGGCCCTGATATCATTTCCTTCCCAATTATATTTGTCCGGGTACACTTTTCAATATCAGAGTCTCCTCTATTTATCCACCCCAGAATCCCAGTAAGGACTGTGGGGGATATTCTAGAGGGACGTCTGAGATGATAATATATCAGGAAAGAGATGATGGAAAGAACTGTAATGATGAGGATAGCGATGACTACGAGAAGTCCCGAGGAAGTCCAGGTCGCTCTAATCGGATCGGAAGAAGGAGTAGTCTCTGAAGAAGAGGAAGTAAAGTTGAGAGCTGGCATTATGTTGTCTGTTGTGTGAGTATTCGTTGTTGTTGCTGGTGATGATGATGAAGATGATGAAGACGGGAGATTGGGATGAAGGAAATACTGGAGAATCGGGTTCGGATGTCGAGATTATAAGTATTGTGAACATGGTGGCTGGATGGTCAGCCTGATGACCACGATGGTATATGGCGAATACCGGCTGACAGCCCGAATTATAAGTATCTAGCCGTCTATGTAAGTGTCAGGTATGATACAGTCAAATACTGAACTAGTTATGCCGACAGTAGATATATGATTCTATAAATCTAGAACGGCTTCAATGATATGACTCCCTTTTAAACAACACATCTTATGAGCTAATTACCAAGGACTAATGTAATTTCGAGTTTTTATTCTGTAGAGTTACTCTTGATAAATGTTTAAAAGACCCGATTTCCTACATATTTTTGTATAAAATTGGACTTAGAATTTGATTTATGATTTAAAATCCAGTAATCCCTCCGCCTCAAGATCATATCGTTATCACCATTTACGGATATGAATGCAACGAAGAACACAATATCAGATATTATCCTTATTTCATCTCCTTCAGAGACTACTCCTTTTTTCCATCTCGACCCACAGAGCAAAGTCCAAGCCTCCACGTGTTAATAGCTATCCCCATCACTGTCTCCCATTATATTCCATCCATTCTTTACTTATATACTATTATTTTAAACGTTCCTCTGACATATTCTCCGAATTCCTTACGGAAGCTTGGGAAGGTGGCAATAGCAATAGAAAAGACTCAATCGACTTGAAGTCCAGGTCTTCTCGTAGCTACCACTATTCTCATCGTCGTCATCCTTTCATTTCTTTCTTTCTCCCCTCGTATTTCGTTATATTAACGCTTATCTGGGATATACTCCACACTCCGTGCGGGTACTTGGAAGCGTTCCAATCAAAAGGGTGCCGATATCGAGAAATATGATCAAACGAATTAAATCAAGAAAGAAATGATATCACAACCTAAACTTTTATATGGAACCAGGTCACTCGTTCTATGTGGTCCTGATATCTATTCTTCTGGTATGACGTCCGGCATGCAACAGTCGGATTTATACATGACCAAAATACAAGAGACTTCCGAGGGACCAAAGGTACGTTGGGTCGCATATTGACTATTTAGTCATATATAATCCGTCTCTTATACGGGAATCCGATGTATGTCATGTTGAGCTGACAAGGGGCTCGGAACAACAGGAAGTTAAAATTGAAGAGGATCAATCGAGAGGCGAGAAACTGCAAGACGCCATCGATAAAGAAGAGTTAAATTCGAATCAATCTGGTATGCCTATTTTTATGATAGTATCTAGAGAACTGTAGTGTAATACTCTTATGGTCACAAGTGGTCATACTTCCAGTCCTCACATTCCTTCCCACGAACCCAATATAGCTGTCTCAAATAGAGACAGGGCCATACTGGTTGGAGGGTGTGGTTTAGGGTTGATTGATATTTCCTTGGATGACTTTCTTTCTCTCCGACAAACACCTGACCCAGAAGCGGGGTGCGTCTTTAACAACTGGTATTCGTGCTAGTACAGATTTTCTCATTAGTATGTATAGTAGATCAAAGACGAACTCTGCACGTCCTGAAATTGCAGAAAAATGTCAATTATTCATTACGGATGGAGAGTATGTGTACATGAACAGTGTATTATCGAGGACAGTCTCGAATACTCTTGTTCAGGACGCAAAGGTATGTAGAACTATAATCTATATCACTTTCGCTTTTCTGATTTCCTTTAAAAGAACACTCCGGGGTCTGACACAAATGAGTTCTGGGGTCGACCAAAGACGAGCACTTCGCTCTAGTCCTTCCCTTCACCGAATCGTCCCAGAACTACAAATAGTGAGCTCAAAATCTCTGTCTTCTACTCCTCTTCACATCTATGACTTGAACCGAAAATCCCGGAATGTTCAGTAGTATCATAGTTCTGAAGATTCACAAGATAATGAGTCCCAATTTAGGCATTCTCATCTTCTTTCCAGCCGCCGGACTGAGTGCAAAGCCTCACCTCAAATCCGGTCTGCAATAACGAGCTCTCAATCGTCGAGTCTCTTGCTCACCAACGAGTTGAAGAAAAAGGGCCAAAATTCGACAAGCGATCTCCGGAGTTGTCAAGGATCCTACATCTCCTTTATGAGTATCTCACCTCTCTTGTTGCTAATGATCATACTATTTTTAGGGAAGCTAGCATAAGGGAGAAGATCAAACCTAGATACTATAAACATATTGTTAGCTTATATTCTACTTGATTCTCCAAATAACGCCGGATTTACAAAAAAAAACATTGTCAATAATCGCACCTTTTCATTGCATAGCTCATAGATTTGTGTGTAGTAATCGGGTATTTCTCTATAATGTATGAGTATGTGTCAATGAGGGAAGTGGTAGAAGTGCAGAGTAGGGTTGTTTTTAGGGTGTATCGAAGAAACTGATGACGCATTATTAGGACCATCTTAAATCAGACGAGTATGTCATGATGTTACATCATTTGGTCTTACATGACATACCCGCTACAGTTATCTCTAAGTCTGATTCGTTTCCCTATAGTTGAGAGGCTGATGTGAAAATTGAAAAATGACCTGTTATGGATTCGATGAAGTATATTCGAATACTGTGTTGTAGACCGGGAACTCGAACGGTAGGGATATAGATTTTGTTATTGAGAGAGTGGAGAGAGATCAGGGGTTTGATAACCACTTTACCCCTTTACTTTACCCCTTGAAGTGTGGACACACAGTTCGTAATTGAGAATTTTTGATAACTCAAAGGCATCACTTGTTCTTGGCTTCTAACTTGGCTAACGTCTACCGATGTTATCTTATACGTATTTTAGGCAGTAAACTACTACCAAGGAATAAATAGAATCAACTTTAAATACCGGAGAGATCAAGCACAATCACAATTATAAGGATGATCACGATGAAACCAGTGCCTATCCTGAAATTTGCCTAGTGGTAAGGATGTATGATTATTATCGTTTCACTTTAAATATGGCGTAAGATAAAACTTTATTTCTCTCCTTGTAAATTCGAATATATATTTTTAATATCATATCGAATCACAATGTTTTATTCTTTTACATATAACGAGTCTTTTTCTTCACCTCTTCTTTTAATATATCACCAATTTAAATAGCTCACAAATTGGGACAAGTAATTATATTTCACCTCCCGTCCATTATCAGCCTACTATTTGATCATCCAGTTATAAGCCAAAAATTCTGATCATGGCTTAAGTAACTTTGTTCAATGAGCCTCCATTCTGGTGTGTTTTGGTTGAGCCGGGCTGGCTCAATTATTCCCCTTTAGGTAAATAATGAAAGATTGACAATCAGTCATATTTAGAATTATACATCAAATTCTAAGTCCAATTTTATACAAAAATATGTAGGAAATCGGGTCTTTTAAACATTTATCAAGAGTAACTCTACAGAATAAAAACTCGAAATTACATTAGTCCTTGGTAATTAGCTCATAAGATGTGTTGTTTAAAAGGGAGTCATATCATTGAAGCCGTTCTAGATTTATAGAATCATATATCTACTGTCGGCATAACTAGTTCAGTATTTGACTGTATCATACCTGACACTTACATAGACGGCTAGATACTTATAATTCGGGCTGTCAGCCGGTATTCGCCATATACCATCGTGGTCATCAGGCTGACCATCCAGCCACCATGTTCACAATACTTATAATCTCGACATCCGAACCCGATTCTCCAGTATTTCCTTCATCCCAATCTCCCGTCTTCATCATCTTCATCATCATCACCAGCAACAACAACGAATACTCACACAACAGACAACATAATGCCAGCTCTCAACTTTACTTCCTCTTCTTCAGAGACTACTCCTTCTTCCGATCCGATTAGAGCGACCTGGACTTCCTCGGGACTTCTCGTAGTCATCGCTATCCTCATCATTACAGTTCTTTCCATCATCTCTTTCCTGATATATTATCATCTCAGACGTCCCTCTAGAATATCCCCCACAGTCCTTACTGGGATTCTGGGGTGGATAAATAGAGGAGACTCTGATATTGAAAAGTGTACCCGGACAAATATAATTGGGAAGGAAATGATATCAGGGCCTGAGCTTTTATATGGAACTGGATCACTCGTCCTAAATGACTCTTATATCAGTCCTTCTGATATGGTGAGTAGTATTAGTAGTATACGCTTCATTTCCGTGGGACCTAGTTTGGTTGATTATCTTGATTATAATTGATATAATGTGCAGGAATCGAGAGATTGCTACCCAGAGCCAACGAGGAGTGCGAGATGTCGAGAGGCTAACGTCGAAGAAAGACTGGCATCAGCTTCAAGTAGTATGTACACTTTCACAAAAAGATTGAACACAGAAGTCTGATATCATTCTAGTTATGGGTAATCCACCACTTAGTACCTTTGTTCTCCATTTGAAACCCCATAATGATGTCTCAAATAGAGACAAAAGTACTTTGGGTAGGGCATGTGAAGGCTTCGATATTTCTTCGGATACCATTCTTTCTTTTCGGTTAACTCGTGATACGGATAAAGAGTAAATAATATATAACTAATATTCTCACTGTTACTAATTTTCTTTGTAGCCCCCACAATCAATCTATTATTTACTCTGCATCTTCGGAAATTGCAGAGAAATATGAGAGAGGTATCGGAGACGGGGACGGAGAGGATGCGTGTGGAAAAAATTCTCGAATTCAAAACACAGAGGTATGTGAATGATAATTTATATTCTCCGTATTCTTTTCAAGCTTCCTCATTTCCCAGACAAAGCCCTCCATAGATCGTGATAGAAGTGGTACTGCAGCATATCTGGCTTCAAAGAGAGAGGAATTACGATCTAATCCGGACCTTCTCCGGGTTGTTCCATATCCAAGGATGCCAGACTCATCACTACCTGCATCCACTCCACTATTCTATCAACCACCAATATACGACCTGATTCATCCCCATCTCCATCGGCACACTCGATATTCCATTCCATCACGGCCATCTCAAACAAGACAGTCCTTTTTTATGCACACTAGTAGAGACGTCTATAAGAAAACATCCCAGTCACATTGTTCAGTAACGGGCTCACAAACATTGAGTCCATTACTCATAGAGATGTTTAAGAAGAAGGAACAGAAGAATCGGAATCAAATCCAGGATGCCACTGTGACTATGTGTTCAACAAGCAACGACAATATATTGAACACCACGTCCTCACCAATCACCCGCGACGAGAAATCAGAAGCAAATTCTTGCTCGAGCAACGATGCTTCGTCGAAAGTCTCCCCGTCTGTACACAGCCAAATCGTACAGACGGCAGATACATTAACTGCATCGAAAAAACACACTTCTCAGAGATCAAAGCAATTACAGGATAAGGGTTCATTAAGGGATATGACGAACATAAGTATTGAGAAGAATTCAAAGGCTCTTGGGCAGGGTCTTGGATTTCATAAACCTTCTGCTGGAACCACTCGATGGGCGTCGAGTGGACGTCCTGTAGAAGAATGTTCAATACATACGTCCCCGAATTATCCAGTGATTGTCTCAAACACTGATTCCCCAACTCGAGATCGTCATTTCTTTGAGGGAAGCGTACAAGGATTGGATTCGGGAAGACAAGAGTGAAGGGGGTGGGTGGCATAAAAACATCTAAACCTGGGTTAAGCTCGGTTGTTGTGACGTCATCTGTTGTGCCATCCTCATTGGCAAGTCGGATCCAGGTCGTAAAAGGGAATAGTTCACTGAATAAAGCACATGATAAACGAGTTCTTTCTCTAAATCTGGTAAGGGAAATCGAAGGGAGAAGAGAGTGTGGAGATGACTGAATTCTCTCTCTTTCCTATTTCCTGATCACCTTACCTTATAAGCTATTACTCGCGTCAATAGTCTCTTCTTATCACCTTCTTCTTTCCTCAGGTTTCTTCTTCTTCTTCTCTCTCTTTTTTTTGTTTTCTATTGGATTTTTGTTATACCTTTTCAGGATTCCTTCTTTTTACTAGATATTTTATCCCGCTCGACCTGATCTCCTTTCATTTTTTCCCCGTTTTTTCTCACTTTCTTTATATTCTATTCACCCAAAAATCCAAAAATTTCTTTAAAGGTTTAGATTTTCACATCTGGTTTCGTTTCCTGTTTGGTTCCTTACACTCGATCTCTCCTTTATATGATCCATTTCCTTATTATATGCTCTTTCCTAGCCTTTTACTTTATCCGTTTCTTCTGCTTTACTATATATAAAATAAATAAAAAAAACAATACAGTTTCCTTCCCAGTAGCTGTCGCTTATATAAGACGCAGTAGCGCGTTACGTGGTGTCATAGTACATCGCGAAATAGATCATGGATTGAAAAAGTATGTTCAAACTAAAAGACGTATAAATCATTGGACTATCCCATCTTGCATCTTCTATGCAGAGAAAGAAAGGCCGCATAATACAACAAAAACAGAACGGAACGGAAAATGTCTATGTCAGTTAGGCATTATGCACAATTTCCACCTTCTCTGTGCTATGCTTTGGATCATCCCCATGAGCTATGCCGCGTAGATACGCATCAAGACCAATACGTTTATGGATGGTGAGGAGGCGTTCTTGATCAACTACGGAGCTTTGTGTCGCATCTCCAAATACTTCATCCATCTCTTCTAGAGTTAGGCCTTTTGTCTCGGGGACCTATTTATCCCAGTTAAAACGAGAAAGTTAAGAAGTCAAGGAATAAAAAAACGTACAAAGAAGAACACGAAGAGGCCACCTGCAAATGAAAAGGCCTGATAAACAGTTAGATCAGACCACTTATATTATGTTATAACGTCATGACGTATGGATATATATTTACCCCGAAAAATATGAAAGTACCAAATCTGAGTTTTTCTAGCATGGTTGGAGTTACCTATATATACCTTTAAAAAGTGAAATGGTGAGAGCTAGAACGACTACTGACCTGTCCGACTGATAATGAAATATGCCCAGAATTCGAGATTCGGTAAGAGACTGTGGCTACATACTAAGCCTTTTAATTATCTCACCAATGAAGTTATTCATCTATAATACCCAGGGTGTGCAGTTAATTGTGACCATCAGAGATCAAACGGGGAATGAATTCATAGTTAAAAGCTTACCCAGTTTGACGACGCAGAGATTGAGACACCTTTTCCACGGACGCTTAATGGCCAAATCTCAGCTGCGAGAATCCACGCGCACGGTCCTAGATTATACTAGTATTAGTATATTTAGGGTCTATTAATTGATGTTTTATCTTACCCCAGCTATATCCAAAGCCTAAAAGGATTGTTAGAGGGTGTATTGAATTAACTATAGACCGCCTCTTTACGTACCAATTGCAAATACCCAAACCAAAGCACATGCGGCCCATCCTGAAGCTTAGAAGAAACACAAATTTATTTTGAGTTATACGGAGTATCAGGCTTTCCAATTCTTACCAGTATGACTATGTGAATGAAAAGTGACCGCTTAGGAGATTGGTGTCATAATATTGATAAATTTGACTTACCTTGACCATGAGTCCTGGTATAGTCCCGTCAAAACAGCGACAATAAGGTGGCAGCTATCCATGGTCCATAAATCACGTCACAACAATCCTACAGGTCTAAAGTATGAGTTACTTACGATCCCATGAGGAATGCTCCAGAGACACTAACGCAACGAAGTTTAAATTTGTATTTTAGGAGAAAAGATAGAGAAACGTACAGAACGGGTTTACGTCCCCAGTTATCAATCCAAATAACAGCGGGTATTGTAGCCAAGAACATACTAAATGAAGATGGTTAATTAGTTCAAAAGATGAATTAACTTTGATTTGCAGTGGCCATTAGTGAACCTACACAATGCCAACTACTCCTGTGGCCAACAGTGAGGTTGTGTTTCCAGTAAGTCCCAAGGACTGGAAGATACTCGGGGC
This sequence comes from Pyrrhoderma noxium, assembly GCA_002287475.2. Taxonomy (NCBI): domain Eukaryota; kingdom Fungi; phylum Basidiomycota; class Agaricomycetes; order Hymenochaetales; family Hymenochaetaceae; genus Pyrrhoderma; species Pyrrhoderma noxium. The sequence goes on along the minus strand of CM008258.1, from coordinate 1,251,875 downwards.
ATAATAAAGAATCGCATTGACTCCGGTCCATTGCTGGAAGAACATAGTCCTAACATAAGAATTTTAAATTTAATTTTGCATTCACGAGAGTGCTTGTTAAGTATTATATTTGAGACATACAGTGTACCCACAGCAACACGTAATAAGAGAGCTAGTAGAGATACTGTTAGCAGAACAATGTGAGGGTATATACTTTGACTTACTTCTAGACCGCAATAGGCTCAAATAATCGTAAAGCCCAAGCTTAAAATTTGATGTCCACGAATCATCCTGGAATTGGGGGAATTTGATTTCAGAGGTCTCCTTTTCAAACAAGTACTGCGCCTTGATTTCTCTGGAAACAACGAATGTACATATATATATGCAATAAAAGGGTGAATAATAAACAACGTACAGGAATTCAATTTGAACAAGCTCAGAATCAGGAGCGAGTTTCCGAGCACTGCTTAGTACTTGTAATGCTTCCTCGTCTCTCCCCTGGTTTACAAGCCACCTTTTTATCATTATGTAAGTGCAAAGAATAATTTTTAAAAAGGCACAAAACGTTGAGAAAAAATGAGAAGACAATTAATTACCTAGGGGAAAACGGCATGAAAAGAATTCCGAATCCAAGTATAAGAGCGGGTACAAGTTGAAGAGCGAGAGGGATCCTCCACGCTGCCTCGTGTTGAGTCTCCCCCGTTCCACCAATAAAGTTGGTACCGTAGTCAATCCAGAAAGATATCATAATTCCAAAAGTGATCGCAAGCTGCTGTAATGCTACAAGGGAGCCACGAACTTCCGGAGGGGCCAGTTCCGCACTATATCGTACATAGACGAAGACTATTAGAGTACTTAAGATAATCAATGACGTATAAACTGACTTGTAAAGAGGAACCGCCATACTCAACGAACCGACCCCCAAACCAGTGACAAATCGCCCTTAGCATAGAAAACACAGAGATAAGATTAGATAATTTAAAGTGACGTCATACCCTCAGCCACACATACCTCCAAAAATAGACGACGGGTGAAAAGCCGATGTCTGTACGATAACACCAATACAGAATATGATCACAGCTGAAACAGGTTATATAATCATCAATTTATTCCGCAACCCCGTGTAGAACTCTGCTATCGCATAGTAGACATAGTCTAGAGAAACAACTTACCCAAAACAATGGTATATTTTCTCGATAGTTTATCTGCGAGGTAACCGGTGCAAAGCACGCCGAACCAGGCACCAAGCTCAAGAATTGCCACCAACCACCCTTTAGAATCTGAATCTGTCGCGGTCTTTCCCATTCGGGCTTTGAAGGATGTCATACTAGGAAGGAAAGGCAGTCAATATCTTGCTATTCATAAATACTATTACATTTACCGACTACTAACCTTAATACACTTGAGAATACACCCTATAAATCAAATATATATATTTATTATCAATTAGTAGATGCTAAGAAAAACTTGACGACTAGAAGTTTCAGGAAAGTCACCTGGTTGTAACCTGATCCGATTGATTATAATGGAAATGTGAAATATGTTACATTCTCAGCCAATATTTCAAACTAGTCCCAAGAGCGGGTAGACTTTACCGTATAGTCTGAGTCAGTCAGAAAAGGGTTCGATACACTTGAGAAAAATGTATCAAGATACGTACAATCCCCCTAGAGAAGCAAATACAGCGATAGCGAATATACGTCTATTCTCCACTAAGCCAGCCTAGACGACATACAAGAGACGAGTTTCAGTATAAATCAGTAAGTGGACACTGCAAACCAGAATTAATAGTATTGATAACTCACCCAACCGGACTGTCCAGCAAGTGCCTTTCGGCGGTGTGAAGCCTCAGTAGACGAAGTCATCTGTGTGATAGCCATGCGGACAGTTAGAGCTCTGGACCAATGAAAGAGTTGTATACGTTTATTAATCGTTCTTGTTGGCTTTCCAAGTTTCCAGACACTACCTACTCGCTAAGCTGTCCTCGAGCTATGGAAGTTGGTGACAAAGGGCAACTCGAGGGGACCATGCCTCAACCTCCCTTCGGCGCTTATATACAAAATATACATCATAACTCCCCCCTTAGCATTTATTTCCTTCTTTGAAGAAATGATCATTACAGGGCCATTCGACTCAGAAATCGGTTTCAAACCTTGATATCAATCAAGTACGGATGATGTAAAACAGGAAATAAAAGCATAAAAGTTCCGCTTAACGCACCAGGTGACCGTTCTTCAACACATTTCTAAGTATTGGCTAAATTTAAATCCCCACATTCACGGCCCGGCCTCAAGCCCCGAGTAATAAGCTATTTTACCTTCTTCCGAGTTTTTTTATCTTTGTCATTCCTCGCACCGGCTTTCTAATGAAACACGTACAAACCTCGACATTTTTCGACATTTTCAGATCTAATATGGGAGAAATTGGACTGGGAAAAATGTCGGAAAAAAGACTTTCCAAAAATTTCTGGTAGTTCGACTTAAATACCAACCAAAGTACATGTGCGTACCTAATTAAGGCAGAAAAAATAAGTGCTAAGAATCTGATAAAATTACTGCCACAAAAAGTTGAACGAAGAAAAAATAATAATAAAAACATCAATAGCAATAGGATTAAATCAAATGCAGACAACAGAGAAGGAACCAAAGGAATTAACAAAACCCGTTTAAACGCTCAAAATCCTTGGGAAACTGGGAGCTCAGATCACAAAACCCTTCAATTCTTTGTTCAGATAACTACTCCGTAATTTCTGATTCTTAATTGTAACGTACGCCTCAACCGCTTCTGGACGGCGCTGAAACAATTGTATAGCACGCACAAAGTCATCTTCGGTTAAGTTCTCGTTCTCTTCGACTAATTGTATGGCAGTGGCTATCCGACTCTGAGTTATCGCGATCGATGGCGGAGAAAGCTGCTGAGGGGTAACATGGGTAGGTTGAACACTATAGGGTCCATATGCAGGTGATATAGGGCCCGCGGCGGGTGGAACAGAAGCCGTAGACACGGGGGTAGGAGGCAAGGACATTTGTGTTACTGGTGTATATCCATACGGATAAGTATGCGCGTAGGGATCAAGCGGGGGGTGTTGTAGTTGTTGTTGTTCAGGAGGGACACCAGTCGTATTTGAGGTTGTTGAACGTGAGCGTTTCGTAGAAATACTTTCGTTGGAGTTAGAAGGTGACTGGCGGCGTTTACTATTTGTCTGAGGTTGATTTATTCGGTACTTAAACACGGTCGTCCATAGGTGCAAAATACTATGAATTTACTTATCAACCGTCTTAAAATGAATCATACTTACATTATGCATAAGTCCCGAACCATTAAAGGGTACCGACATTGTCCCCGAAGTTGTGATGGGAGCAGCAAACTGAATGTTCTGAGAATCAGGAGGAGCCGATACTGAGAATACGCTTGTGCTCGGGGGTGCATTTTCGGACCCTTCTCCATTAATACAGGTAGAGCTTCCATCAATGCTAGACCCCGGAGACTTTATTGCACGGGCAACCCATCGGCGCTTGAATTGTTCTTCCCCCGCATCATGGCCCTGTTCATCTTCTAGTATATGTGCAACTCGTCCGTAGGCAGGAAAAGATTTTTTACGCCACGGTTGTGCATCACGGTGTTCCTATATAGATATAGGGAAACGTAATTCTATGATTAGGAATTGATTCTTAGAGTTTAACAACGTACAGAAATATATTGATCCCAAGTAGCAGCTAGAGCGGTTACCATCTGAGTAGAATCGTCCCAGGAAAACCCTGGTTGTGCCCGTAAATGCTTCACTGTTCGATACTCAATCTTAAGCTGTATATTTTAATTAATTACTTTGTCGTAAGTAGATATTATGGTTGTGTATCATATATTATCACGTACCCTCTGCCATCGTGCCTTGCACTGTACCATTGTCTTTTGAGCACCTCCACTAATGATCTCGGAGCCTTTTAACTGTTCTACGATTTCATTCCAAGCATCGAGGGTGAAGACGGCATTATGACTTCGACCCAAGCTTTTCTGTGCAATAAGCGCATCAGCTAGAATGACGTCGTCGCGCGCAGTCCATCGAGAGGATTTATCTGCTGTGCCTTGAGGCGCTGGCCCCGCTTCAGGGATGGGTGTGAATTGTAGGGGCCTTGGGGAAGAGTTGTCGTGAACGTTGACATTGTTGGAGGACGATGAAGCTTGATTAGCAGGGGCAGGGCCAAGAGCGTGTTTTAGGTCCACGTTTGTGTTGTCGGTCATAATAACATTAAGTAAAATGCTGTCCTTTTTTGAGAAAAAAAATCTGAGAGAGGAGAATGACCTAAAACTTTTGCGTGGCAGGCTTTTTTGTTCGAAAATCAAAATTCGCCTTCTGCCCCCAAATGTTTTGCAGATCCTGTGCTCCTGTAATGAAAAAAGGTGGATGTATACGGAAGATTTAGTAAATTTGCTGACTATTAGCCACGATTTTTGGTCAACTTAACCGACTTCTTCCCAAAAACAGGCCCAGATCCTCAAAACAGCCCAGGGATTGTTGATAGACTATCGGTTAAACGATTCAAAATGTAAAAAGGATATCCGAGAATTCAGTGGGAATGCGCTTATGGAGGTGTTGGTCCAATTCGAAGTTCAGTCGTCTTCATCACGATTTCTCAAATCTATTCTATATATGGAAATTTTCTCACGTTTCCTAACCCCCCTCCCTTTTAGATCCGAAATCTAGCTAGCGAATTTTTTTTTTCGCTCAGGAGTCATTTTTTTTCTTTCTTTCTTTGGACTTCGTTTTTTATTCGGATCCTTAATCATATATACCATGTAATAAAAGTCTTCATATCTTTGCTCCAAAAATAATGAAAAGAATGTGGATTGCTATCAGCGTAATCTACCGTTTACTATGTCAACATCAACTTTGCTCTGCCGGACCCCCTTCTACCCAAGTTTGCATATTGAAAGTACTTTATGAGTCTTCGTCGTTTGATTATTTCAAGGCTTGAGCAATCAACCCCAAAACTTACCCCATTTCACCCTTTAGGTTCTTTTCCGAGCATGTGTCAGTTTGATTCGTAAGTCACCGAGTGTAGGTTGCATGTGGACTTAATTGACCGTATGCTAGGACCCTTACCTTCGATTTATGTGGTGGAGTCCAAAACGTAAGTAGCTTGCTAAGTAAAAGACCACTCACTAGAGTTTGACAGAATTATCAATATCTATCCCCTTAACAGATCCTTGAAAAGGTGAGACCGTCTTAGGATATTCGTTTGGATTTGACCTCACAAGTTAGTTTCAGACTCAGGACTGCAAAATACCTCACTGTATGTATAGCAAACTGCATCCAACAGTCTGTAAACAACCCAAGGTCCATAGTAATAGCTGTAAAGACTCGTGGGTACTTATCTGTTACGTTCAAACCCACAGACTAATATATTTCCCCTATTCAGCCGAGAGATACGTTATATCACTAATCAATCAGACGAGAAATGTAGAAAGGAGTGTAAGTTCATTCAGGACAGGAATAGCGAGGCTTATCGTGATGCGTGCAGCCGCATTGCGAGTACATTGCCAGGAAAACAGATCACCTCAAGCCAGCCTCCATATCCTAACCATACCATTCAAGGCACCGAGGCCTCATCTCCTATTCATAGTGCTGTTAACCCAGAAACACAAGATACCTCTTCAAGGCCATCAACAAGACCCAGCCCCGACCCCTTTCTCGAAAGTCCAAATCCTACTTTAGATCTAATTCGGGTTTAGATGGCTCAAGATCTGGCTCATCATTTGGTGCTTTATCTATGACTGCTATTGCAGGTAGTCAAGCAAGTATATTAACTAGGAACCGAAGATCCTCTGGTTCATATGATTCAGATGCAGCGTCCACTAAGGCTTTGTATAATGTCTCCTTGTAGTCCTCTACATACTATAGAGCCCCGGCCCCATTATAAGCCGAATTGTACTTGCAGTTAAATTGATCTCGTTTAGTTTGCGTTCCCGTCTATTTTCGATATAGTTTATTTCTTTGTTGTTGATAGTGTATCTTTTTCTCAAACCATGTGTTTAGATAGTTGAAATATAGCCTAAAATTCTCTTTGCAAAAGTAAATTAATTAAGATTGAAGATTGCATTTTGGAAAATGACACTATTACCTAATCGAAGAATAGAAGAATGATTGATGTCGGCGCTGCGCGCTGTGTTGGGACAGGAAAGCCGTGTGCCCTACTCCCCACTTTGTGTATATATAACATTGACATAAACCTAGATACCTAGCTTGTCTTCTACCATCATGTGGGGAAACTATCCAGGCCAGGGCCAAGGTCAAAGTCAACACCAACACCATCATCAGCATCACGGCGGGTATGGTCCCCCCACTGGTCCTCCTCCAGGCTTTCCTGCGCCACAAGGGTAAGACATCTGATAATTGCCCATTGTATCAAATTGATCGCCTCCTCTTTTCTCTGGTGATTTCTGCTGCATAGATATAGGTGAGTGTTGTAACGTTCAACGAGAAGGAATTCGACTGAGTATCACGATGTGTAGTGGTGGGTACGGAGGATACAATCCCCCTCCTGGACCTCCTCCCGGTGGGTATTCCCCCTCATATGCTCCTCCACCCGGCCCACCAGGGTATGTATTATTTGCTCATACTAGTCCGGGGAAAAATCTGCGCATATAGCACATTTCCATACATAATTGCTAATCGACTTTCTCAAATAGAGGCTATGGAGGTAACGGCTATGGACACAGAAGGTGGGTGTCACTTCTAGTTTGCTTGTTACTATCAGCTTATCGTTTGCAATTACAGTTAGCCATGCTTTCTCCATTATTCTTTGACAGCTCTTTTTGAAAGTGATTCTTGCATTTCCTTAGGTGGACCACCTCCCATACCAAACTATAACTCTTATCCAGGTACGTTTGGAACCCCAAATTTAATGTTCTAACCAATTCCCTCTTGTACACGACCCCTTATGGAAATTGTCTGTTTATCATGGCCTTTCTAGGAGGAGGAACGCCACACATGCCCCCAAGTGGAGTCCAGAACTATGGACCCCACTATCAGGGCACGGATAATCGGGATATGCAACCGTACTTCCAGTACTCACAATGTACAGGGAAGCGTAAAGCACTTCTTGTAAGATGGTCGGCCTATTCTAGGTCAAGTTGGTCATTAACATAAACTCGATTGTGATAGATCGGTATTAATTACATTGGACACTCTCAAGGGCAATTGAAAGGGTGTATCAATGATGTACACAACGTCCGTCGTTTCTTGCTCAGTAAGTCATTATCCATACAACAAAGACTCTTACGCGCATCCTTAGTCACTTACGATTAGATCACGGATACAAGGAAGATGATATGGTTATTCTCACAGATGATTCTAGGCATCAACGCCAAATGCCGACAAAGAATAATATAGTAGGCAAATTCCCTATGCTTGAAGATTATATAATGAATTCCCTTTAAAGATCGAGGCAATGCAATGGCTTGTCCGTGATGCGGCACCTAATGACTCTCTTTTCTTCCATTGTAAGTGATCGGCACCTTTTATACACTAGACAGAACACTTAAGTATATACAGATTCAGGGCATGGAGGCCAGACCAAGGATTTAGATGGAGACGAGGCGGATGGATACGATGAAGGTAATATATTGATGTCGGAGATAATAAAGTATAGTTAATCCAATGATAATGTTGTAGTTATCTATCCTGTCGACTATCAGGATGCTGGTCACATCGTTGACGATGTAAGTCGAAATTTTGTGTTTCTGTTAATATTTTGATCTAATAATTATGTAGGATATGCACGCAATTATGGTGAACTTATTTCAGTCTTCTTTTAAAGGCCTTCCTCATTATATCTTTTAGGTTCAACCTTTACCAGCGGGCTGTCGTTTAACTGTTATTTTCGATGTAAGCATTTATTGGACTATATCATACAGTTAATTGAAGATCATGTGTGACCTTTTTACAGTCATGTCATTCTGGTTCTGCCATTGGTACGTTACCTCATTGTTTAGAAATCAGCCTATGCGAGTAATCAATAATTATATAGATCTTCCTTACATGGTTTGTCCCATTTGGTCTCTTTTACAGACAGACTAATAATCCTATGCATAGTACTCGACTGAAGGAAAGATTAAGGAACCAAATCTCGCTGCTGAAGTTGGCTCTGGGCTATTCACCTTGGCGAAATCCTATGCTCAGAGAGACATGAGTGGATTATTCCAAGGTGCCAAGAGTCTCTTCAATGTCGCAACGGGGAACACAAAGAAAGCTGAAGAACTGACGCGACGGACCAAGACTAGTCCTGCCGATGTTGTACGTATTAGTTTTTATCTTCCATCGAGAGCAGAGTATTCAATTGAGATATTTAATCATATGCCTATAACTAGATTTCATGGGCCGGTTGTAAAGATTCGCAAACCAGTGCGGACACAGTAGAGGCCGGCCGAGCAACTGGTGCTATGAGTTATGTACGTCCACGTCAATACTTTAACTGTATATAAATGTTTGGCTTTACTAAATATCCGTCTTTAGGCATTTATCTCTACATTATGTATGTTTCTCCTCCAGAAATACTCTCAAATATCATTTTCTTATTTCCGATTTAGCACAAAAACCACAGCAAACGTACCAAGAGTTGCTCGTTAATATTCGTGCAATTCTATCGGAGAAATATAGCCAAAAGCCTCAGGTATAATTATGAAAACTTTCAATTGCGAGAAACCTGGCTAACACCTCTTTTAAAACCCTTACTTCGCTATCAAGCTATCAAGCTCACACCCGATGGTATGTTTTTTCTTGGACCTCTATCAAATTCATACCGATCCATGACCTTTTTATAAAAAACTCAGGATACAAGTATCGTCTTTATTTTCTGAAGTATTCTTTTATTATTTATTTTCATCTGACATTCCCTGTTGTGCGAGAGGATGTATCTGTTATAACAGCAATATGATTAATGTAATTGTTGAAGGACTTTTTAAAGATACGATAATTGTCATGAGAACGTGCAAGCTTGCATATAGACAGTAAATGGGACGTTGATACGATACGAAAAGACTATATATGCATCATTATTTCTTTACTTTGTAAGGAGATATCGGATTTGGAGAAGGAAAAAATGAGTTCGGATACGGGGAATCGAACCCCGAGCTGCCGCGACCACTCAGTTGAGAGGCGGCAATGTTAGCCGTTACACCATATCCGATCTGTATATCAGAATTTATAAGCAGTTATGTACATTTGCCCGTTAGATATCTAACATGGACCTCTCCTACTTTGTTTGTAATTAAAAGAGTTTTTTTTTTATCAGCGAGATTGATATAGTTATGAGATGGATAACAACTATAGTTAGATCTATTGTGATTCACTGCCCTCCCCTTTCTTCTTACTCGAGACCTATAGAAATGGCGACGACTCCCCTAACTTCATAAGCCTTATCGTATCGGTAATTACTTTCAAGATCATTTCATGAACAATGTCTGGTGCCGAGGGATACACTGACCGTAAGTGTTAACAGCAACTTCAAAATAGCCAGCTATCAGCAATTCACAAAAGGTTTGTGTGCATTCCACTTCTGCATCAAAGAAGGGGGGAGTCGGTTGTAGACTTTGACATTGTTTCAGCTCTTGGAATCCGGTTGTTGCAAATTGGACTGCACCTTCACAGATTTCTAAAGCGGGGCTCGATCCCAAGCAGAAACAGCACTCCCTTTTTTAGTTTTTTCTTTCAACAGTTCCTTCAAAAACTCTTTGTGTATGGTGTTTGGGATTGAGAAATAAATGGGTGCTGGGACGTCCTTCTCTACCTCATTGTACTCATACAAGAGTAGAATGCGAAAGCGTTCAATCATACGAACGTACCCTTTAAAGAAGGGGGGAGCTTTCTTCATATAGCTCTTGAATACATTAACGTCTCTCAAGAACCGCGAACGACCACAGCGTCTATGTTACCGGGGAAAAGATAAAAAACTGCTTCGTTGCGCTTTGACACACCTTGCCGAGGTTTCATCAGTTAGAGCAGGCGCCTTCTCGTAGACAAAAACGGTCCGAACAAGAATCCACCATAAGGATTCTAAATCGTGGATATAGTTATGGTTGATACCAGGTTTTCTCAAGCTTTCCGTATCGCCGTCTTCACCATCGTCGTCTTCACCATCGTCGTCTTCACCATCGGCATCCTCATTATCGTCATCTTCACTATCGTCATCTTCACTAGTATCATCACTGCTATCGCCGTCACCACTATCGTCACTACTATCATCATCACTACTATCGTCTTCTTCACCACTATAAGGCCCTCCTCCCTCCTGTTCCCTTTTGGGTTGATACTGTTTCAAAAATTGATACATCTGGAATGCAACCTCAATAGCCGTGAAGTCGGGAGTTCCCTGAATAATTGTCAGCTTCGTAAATGTAAGAATCAAAGATAAATCAGATCACATACAGTACACGCGTCAGGTTTCCCTCCATCACCCACTCCCTTCGCATATTCAAGATCACCAATCAACCCACGTTTTTCCCCACTCACCGGATCTGTATACGGATACAAATTCCCCACACTAATATCTCGATGAACCCAACCAGCCTCATGAAGATATAATAACGCTTTCGCATCTTTTAGAATACATATATACACAAAAAATGACATACTCACTCTTCACCGCATCAATTATGACCTTAATCATGGCATTTGTCTTCCGTAATTTATAATAAGGAACAGTAACTTCCTTATAAGCAATTCGATAATGGTAGCGATGATGATATTTTGTTGGCTGATTCCGTTCGAGTTCCCGGGACAGAAGTTGTGTATCGTCCTTCATTTCTGTTGCCACACCGGGAGTAGTGGAATTACCTCCTTTACTCTTACTCAAAGACAGACAAGAGGAAGTAGGAATCTTATGTGATTCAGTCGTATCGGGAGAACGACCACGTAGTATAGTATCCTTCGTATGATCATCCTTGCCATTACATTTCACTCGTCCAGCAGATATTGGATTAAGAGTATGCTTTTTAAAAAATTTGCGTTTCTTAGGATCCTTAATGTCCTTCAGAATCATCCTTCGTATATTATCTTCTGTCTCTCGCTCATCATCTGGCCAAAAGTCTTTGATGACAACATCCGCTCCACCGGTGTCCCTTTTCGCTTTCCAGATTCGAGTAGCAGAAGTCATCAAATCATCCGCTTTCTCGTCAAAGACCAGATTTGATTCACTCGTATGATAATATTCTCCACCAACTTCAATGTCGTACAACCTCCATCGTTAGTAGCATCGAGGGTTGATTTAATGGACACGTTCCATCCAAGATCCTCTTTGCTAGCGAATGACAGAGAAAGGAATATCCATATCAGGTCGTTGTATCGCTTGAAATATATTCAATATAAGAAGCGGGAATGTAGATATACTCCAAGAGACTCACAATTCGGAAATCAAAAGTATCTCAACGATGGGAGCCACTCTAATACCGCTTGTCTCAAGAGCTGCATCACAAATGGCATTCAAAACATTAACTAGTGTCCTGTTGAAGGATTGCATCTCTGTCGTTACTATTGTTGCCGACCTAAATTCATTCCAAACGTAGATACCCTCCTCTTGGACAAGATCCCCGTTTTTAATCAGATGAGAAGAAATCTTGTTAATATCAAACTCGGGTCGAATGGGAGGTAAGATTTTCTTGAAATACTCTAGTGATCCCCTTGAAACACTACTACCTAGATCCTTTATTATTCTGTCCCTCTGCCTCCCTAAAAGTGTACCGCTCTCGCTATGTGGGTGTAACTGAGAGCTTGACACAGGTTCTAAACTTCCATCCGCAAGATTGTCTTGGGGTCGGAGACTAGAGTGAGATAATTTTTTCTGGCCGTCTTGAGGGTTATCTAGAAATTGGTCCTTTGTGTCGACTTTATCCCCCATAGTAAAGGTCTCCTAAGTACGATGTGTATAAAAGTTGATTTAGTTAATAATGGTTCTAAAGAGCAACACGAGAAGTCATAAACACATGACCGTGTCACATCACGTTTGTGACTTATTCGAAACCATGATTTAAGCTAACAAGGCATTAGTTGTTACTAACAACTAATGCCAACAAAGTTGCATACCTAGCACGCTCCCTTCCTCTGCTATTTTCTCTGTTGTTCATTTGTACTTTGAGAGCCCTCTCTTGCATATCAACGAGATTAATATGGTTGTAGGAGGATGAATCTTTTGAAGATAGTTGAGAAACATATTATTATCTCCCCAAATTCCCCGAATCTTAGAGATATATCGTCAAGAAAAAAATAGTGAAGTACTTTGTGGATAATGTCACCGCTTGAAAAGGGCGTGTTCGCTTGCGGAAGTTTATTGCTCTTGATTTCTAGACTATCTCGATACATTAATTATTTTGGATTCCATAGTTTATGACATTATGTCATTGACATAGGACTTTTGTTACTATACTAATTTCCGATAACTAGACCAATTGTGGCGTATTTGACCAATGATTCTGTTTGAGCCCCTCGTCAAGGTATATTGTTTTATCTCCAGCTTCTGCTGTAACCCCGGGCGTCGTTCCGTCTTGGTTTTTATATATCATATATGACATATTAGATAAAAACATCTACGGTCTTGTATAAAACAGGCAAAAGCCTCTTTGAGACCGCGTATTTAGTTGATAGGAGTCGCTTCTGAGCGTAATAGGAACACTGGTATAAGAATATACCCCTTCTATTGGCTTATAGGATCCCCATCGTTGGATTCCGGATCCGGAAGACTGACTAGTATGTCAATTTTGATCATAGTCCAGTCTTCTCTCTCAACCATGTAGCCTGGCTCTAGTCTATATGTGAACTTACTATGCCACTATACCAACACTAGTCAAAAAGTAAGGGAAATGCAATTATCATTCATTCGCGCCTCTATAACTCATTTCTCCAACTCAATCATGATGATGAACTGACTTAGACAAGCCCGTTTAGAAAGTTATATCGATATATTCACGTCTGTTGTTATTATCCATGCAATCTTAGTTATATACTACTATAGATTCTTAATCCATTACGGCACACATACCTAGACATCACTTATTTCCGCTTTTGGTTTCCGACAGGGTTTAGTATCCAAAGTTCTGGATTTGTAAATCGCCATACCAAAGACTTTCTTTCAGTTAATTTATTTACATTGAGTACTGGAACAATATTGAACTCTGATATCGAGATGGAATAGAACCAAAAAGAGAAGAAAATAGTAACTAAAATATGAATTTAGTATGCGATAGATGGTATAAATAAAGTACTACAGGATATTTGATAGAATAAATTGTGAGGATGCAGACCATGCTCTGGGTAAGATAGTGGTTAAATAGAAAATAGAAGTTCAACGACACATCACATTCTTCAGATTGTAGAACATCCCCACAGTTCGGATGTACTCGCAGGGTTGTAACTCCTCAATCCGAGACAGATTTGACACTGATACGGTCCTGCCTTTCTTCACTTCTATCAATTACAATACGCCCTCTACTTCCTCTTAATCGGAAACCAATCAAAATGCAAACAGCTCCCATAACTTCATAAGCCTCATCCATAAATACTTCCAAGGTTATCTCGTGAACAACGTCTGGTACTGAGAGATAAATTGGCACGTGAGTGTTTACCTCCATCTCAACATAACCGACCATAAGCAATTCATGAAAGACTCATAACCATTCCACTTGTGCATCAAAGGGTGGAGGAATCGGTTGATCCTGTCGACGTTGTATCTTTTGACATCATTTTACTTTTCTTGGAACTCGGTTGTTGCGAATCAGACTGCGTCTCCACAGATCTCTTGCGCAGAGCTCGACCCCAAATGGAAACAACAATCCCCTTTTCAATTTCTCTCTCCAATAGTTTCTCCAAAAAGTCTTCGTGTATAGTGTCTAAGCCTGAGAAATGGATAGTTGCTGGAACGCCCTTCTCCATCTCCTCATACTCAGCCAAGAGTAGTTCACGAAAGTATCCAATTATATCAGCATATCCCATAAGGAAGGGAGAAACATCCTTGACGCGTGAATTGAAGGTACCATCATCATTCAAGAACGATAAACGATCAGTAATGCATGTGTTACCAGGGAAAAGAATATTATAACTGGTTCGTTGTGCTTCGGCCCATTCTGCCGACATTTCATAAGGCTTCTTCTCGTAAATGAAAGTAGTCCAAACAAGAATCCACCATAAGGATTCTAAATCATGGATATAGTTGTGGTGAATACCAGGCTCAGCTGTGTCATTTAAATTTCGATGTTTTCCAACAAAATATCTTTTTGTCTCTCTTTCCTTCAAGATTTTTCTAGAAAGGTTTTGTCTCATAAAATGATACGCCCGGCACGCGACTTCAATAGCCATGAAGTCAGGGGTCCCCTGTATTGTCGTTAATTTCGTTAGTATATGAATCAAAAAAATAAAACTGATCACATACCGTGCGCACGTCTGGCTTCCCTCCATCACCCACCCTCTTCGCATATTCAAAATCACCAATCAACCCTCGTTTCTCCCCACGCACCGGATCTAGGTATAGATACAGATTACCCACACTAATATCTCGATGTACCCAGCCAGCTTCATGAAGATATAATAATGCTTTTGCATCGTCGTTAGAATACATACATACACAAAAAAATGACATACTCACTCCTCACTGCGTCAATTATAACCGTCATCATATCATCCGTATTCCGTAATTCATAATAAGGAACAGCAACTTCCTTATAAGCAATTCGATAATGGTAGCGATGATGATATTTTGTTGGCTGATCCCGTTCGAGTTCCCGGGACAGAAGTCGTGTATCGTCCTTCGTTTCTGCTACTATACCAGGCGTGACTCTATTAGATTCACATCTCTCGCTCTTACGTGAAGACTGTCTAGAGGCAATGGACGTCCTGTGCATTCTGTAGGTATCGGGAGAATGACCACGTAGTATAGTATCCTTCGTATGATCATCCTTGCCATTACATTTCACTCGTCCAGCAGATATTGGATTAAGAGTATGCTTTTTAAAAAATTTGCGTTTCTTAGGATCCTTAATGTCCTTCAGAATCATCCTTCGTATATTATCTTCTGTCTCTCGCTCATCATCTGGCCAAAAGTCTTTGATGACAACATCCGCTCCACCGGTGTCCCTTTTCGCTTTCCAGATTCGAGTAGCAGAAGTCATCAAATCATCCGCTTTCTCGTCAAAGACCAGATTTGATTCACTCGTATGATAATATTCTCCACCAACTTCAATGTCGTACAACCTCTCATTGTTAGTAGCATCGAGGGTCGATTTAATGGACATGTCCCATCCAAGATCCTCTTTGCTAGCGAATGATAGGGAAAGGAATATCCATATCAGATCCTTGAATCGCTTGAAACACATTAAATACGAGATAGGAGAACATAGATGAATTACAACAGACTCACAGTTCGGAAATCAAAAGTATCACAAGCAATGACCATAGCACGAGTAGCAATCCATAATCCTAATTCAGTACCTTCGATATCAATACCATACGTAAAGCGCCGGGTCGGGTCAACTGCTAATACACGTCTCATATTACGAACGGCATTACGAATATTCTATAAAATCGGATAGGTAAGTTTTTCAAAAAAAAAAAAAAAAACAGGAAATTTTTTAGAATTAACCTCAGAATCATCCACCGTCTTGAGAGAGAGAGAGACCGCGATATTATACCAAAGATCCTTTTCCTCCCCTCCCCCTTTCCCTTCCTCTTTACTCTTTCTTCACCCTCCTTTAGTTTCAAATAACCGTATAGTGTAGCGGAACTGCCATTCACCGACCAAGACCCATTGTCCTCATCCGTGACCATATCAACCGTGGGAGCCACTCTAATACTGCTTGTCTCAAGAGCTGCATTACGAATGATGTTAAAAACATTAACCAATGGTTCGTTGAAGAACTGCTTCTCCATCATCGTCGCCGCTGTTGCCATACTAAACTCCTTCCAAACGTAAATACCCTCCTCTTGGACAAGATCTCCGTTTTTAATCAGATGAGAAGAGATCTTGTTGATATCAAACTCGGGTCGAATGGGAGGTAAGATTTTCTTGAAATACTCTAGTGATCCCCTTGAAACACTACTACCTAGATCCTTTATTATTCTGTCCCTCTGCCTCCCTAAAAGTGTACCGCTCTCGCTATGTGGGTGTAACTGAGAGCTTGACACAGGTTCTAAACTTCCATCCGCAAGATTGTCTTGGGGTCGGAGACTAGAGTGAGATAATTTTTTCTGGCCGTCTTGAGGGTTATCTAGAAATTGGTCCTTTGTGTCGACTTTATCCCCCATAGTAAAGGTCTCCTAAGTACGATGTGTATAAAAGTTGATTTAGTTAATAATGGTTCTAAAGAGCAACACGAGAAGTCATAAACACATGACCGTGTCACATCACGTTTGTGACTTATTCGAAACCATGATTTAAGCTAACAAGGCATTAGTTGTTACTAACAACTAATGCCAACAAAGTTGCATACCTAGCACGCTCCCTTCCTCTGCTATTTTCTCTGTTGTTCATTTGTACTTTGAGAGCCCTCTCTTGCATATCAACGAGATTAATATGGTTGTAGGAGGATGAATCTTTTGAAGATAGTTGAGAAACATATTATTATCTCCCCAAATTCCCCGAATCTTAGAGATATATCGTCAAGAAAAAAATAGTGAAGTACTTTGTGGATAATGTCACCGCTTGAAAAGGGCGTGTTCGCTTGCGGAAGTTTATTGCTCTTGATTTCTAGACTATCTCGATACATTAATTATTTTGGATTCCATAGTTTATGACATTATGTCATTGACATAGGACTTTTGTTACTATACTAATTTCCGATAACTAGACCAATTGTGGCGTATTTGACCAATGATTCTGTTTGAGCCCCTCGTCAAGGTATATTGTTTTATCTCCAGCTTCTGCTGTAACCCCGGGCGTCGTTCCGTCTTGGTTTTTATATATCATATATGACATATTAGATAAAAACATCTACGGTCTTGTATAAAACAGGCAAAAGCCTCTTTGAGACCGCGTATTTAGTTGATAGGAGTCGCTTCTGAGCGTAATAGGAACACTGGTATAAGAATATACCCCTTCTATTGGCTTATAGGATCCCCATCGTTGGATTCCGGATCCGGAAGACTGACTAGTATGTCAATTTTGATCATAGTCCAGTCTTCTCTCTCAACCATGTAGCCTGGCTCTAGTCTATATGTGAACTTACTATGCCACTATACCAACACTAGTCAAAAAGTAAGGGAAATGCAATTGTCATTCATTCGCGCCTCTATAACTCATTTCTCCAACTCAATCATGATGATGAACTGACTTAGACAAGCCCGTTTAGAAAGTTATATCGATATATTCACGTCTGTTGTTATAATCCATGCAATCTTAGTTATATACTATTGTGAATTCTTAATCCATTGCGGCACACATACCTAGACATCACTTATTTCCGCTTTTGGTTCCCGACAGGATTGAGTATCCAAAGTTCTGGATTTGTAAATCGCCATATCAAAGTCTTTCTTTCAATTAACTCATTTTTATGATTCGATCTCGTTGAGCATTGGAACAATTAAAATAAATTCTGATATCGAGATGGAATAGAACCAAAAAGAGAAGGAAATAGTAACTAAAATATGAATTTAGTATGCGATAGATGGTATTACGATAAATAAAGTACTACAGGATATTTGATAGAATGAATTGTGAGGATACAGACCATGCTCTGGGTAAGATCAGCGGATAAATAGAAAATAGAATTTCAGCGACACATAGCGTTCTTCAGACTGTAGATCATCCCCACAATTCGGATGTACTCGCGGGGCTGTAACTCCTCAATCCGAGACAGATTTGACACTGATACGGTCCTGCCTTTCTTCACTTCTATCAATTACAATACGCCCTCTACTTCCTCTTAATCGGAAACCAACCAAAATGCAAACAGCTCCCATAATTTCATAAGCCTCATCCATAAATACTTCCAAGATCATCTCGTGAACAATGTCCGGTACTGAGAGATAGACTGGCACGTGAGTGTTTACCTCCACCTCAACATAACCGACCATAAGCAATTCACGAAAGACTCATAACCATTCCACTTGTGCATCAAAAGGTGGAGGAGTCGGTTGATCCTGTCGACGTAGTATCTTCTGACATCATTTTACTTTTCTTGGAATTCGGTTGTTGCGTATCATCCTGCGCCTCCACAGATCTCTTGAGCAGAGTTCGACCCCAAATGGAAACAACAATCCCCTTTTCAATTTCTCTCTTCGATAGTTTCTCCAAAATTTCTTTGTGTATAATGTCTGAGCCTGAGCCTGAGAAATAAACAGTTGCTGGAACGTCCTTCTCCATCAGATTGTACCCAACCAAGAGTAGTTCACGAAAGTATCTAATTATATAGATATATCCTGTAAGGAAGGGGGAAACATCGTTGATGCGTGCCTTGAAGGTACTATTGTCAATCAAGAACAATTGACGATCCATAATGTACGTGTAGCCAGGGAAAAGAATATTATAACTGGTTCGTTGTGCTTTGGCCCATTCTGCCGACGTTTCATAAGGCTTCTTCTCGTAAACGAAAGCAGTCCAAACAAGAATCCACCATAAGGACTCTAAATCATGGATATAGTTATGGTGGATGCCAATCCCATCTGCATTTTTCGGTTTACTACTAAAAAGCCCCTCTTTCTCCATTTTCCTTATGTGACTAAAAGAAAGAACTGGTTTCAAAAACAGATATGACCGACACGCAACCTCAATAGCCATGAAATCAGGAGTTCCCTGTACATATTGTTAGCTTCGTCAGTTAATAAGTCAAAATATAAATCTTGTCGCATACCGTGCGCACGTCAGGCTTCCCTCCATCACCCACCCTCTTCGCATATTCAAAATCACCAATCAACCCACGTTTCTCCCCACTCACCGGATCTGTGTATAGATACAGATTGCCCACGCTGATATCTCGATGAACCCAGCCAGCTTCATGAAGATATAATAATGCTTTTGCATCGTCGTTAGAATACATACGTACATAAAAATATGTGACATACTCACTCTTCACCGCATCAATTATAACCGTGATCATATCATCTGTATTCCGTATTTTATAATAAGGAATAGCAACCTCCTTATAAGCAATTCGATAATGGTAACGATGATAATACTTTGTTCGTGTATTTCGTACGAGTTCCCGGGACAGGGGTTGTGCATCGTCCCCCACTTCTTCTGCTACATCGGGAGTGGCTCTAACAGATTTATTTCCCTGGTTCTTACGAAAAGATCGTCTAGGGTTAATGGATATATTATGTGATTCGACCGTATGACCACGTAGTATAGTATCCTTCGTATGATCATCCCTGCCATTGCATTTCACCCGTCCAGCAGAAATCGAATTAAGAGTATGCTTTTCAAAGAACTGTCGTTTCTCGGCATCCTTAATATCATCTAGAATTATCGTTCGTATATTATCCTCTGTCTCTCGCTCATTATCTAGCCAAAAATCTTTGATAATAACATCTGCCCCACCGGTGTCCCTTTTCGCTTTCCAGATTCGAGTAGCAGAAGTCACTAAATCACTAGCTTTCTCACCAGAGATCATATCAGATTCACTCGTATGATAATATTCTCCACCAACTTCAATGTCGTACAACCTCTCATTGTTAGTAGCATCGAGGGTCGATTTAATGGACATGTCCCATCCAAGATCCTCTTTGCTAGCGAATGATAGGGAAAGGAATATCCATATCAGATCCTTGAATCGCTTGAAACACATTAAATACGAGATAGGAGAACATAGATGAATTACAACAGACTCACAGTTCGGAAATCAAAAGTATCACAAGCAATGACCATAGCACGAGTAGCAATCCATAATCCTAATTCAGTACCTTCGATATCAATACCATACGTAAAGCGCCGGGTCGGGTCAACTGCTAATACACGTCTCATATTACGAACGGCATTACGAATATTCTATAAAATCGGATAGGTAAGTTTTTCAAAAAAAAAAAAAAAACAGGAAATTTTTTAGAATTAACCTCAGAATCATCCACCGTCTTGAGAGAGAGAGAGACCGCGATATTATACCAAAGATCCTTTTCCTCCCCCTCCCCCTTTCCCTTCCTCTTTACTCTTTCTTCACCCTCCTTTAGTTTCAAATAACCGTATAGTGTAGCGGAACTGCCATTCACCGACCAAGACCCATTGTCCTCATCCGTGACCATATCAACCGTGGGAGCCACTCTAATACCGCTTGTCTCAAGAGCTGCATCACAAATGGCATTCAAAACATTAATTAGTATCCTGTTGAAGGATTGCATCTCTGTCGTTGCTATTGTTGCCAACCTAAACTCCTTCCAAACGTAAATACCCTGCTCTTGAACAAGATCCCCGTTTTTAATCAGATGAGAAGAAATCTTGTTAATATCAAACTCGGGTCGAATGGGAGGTAAGATTTTCTTGAAATATTCTAGTGATCCTCTTGAAACACCATTCCCTAGACTCTTGATTATAGCGCCTCGCTGGCGATCTACATAACCAGATGGAAGTGATGAACTTGACTCTACTACTTGCTTGACAGATGCATCCGTCTCAAGTATCGTATGGGACTTTGAGGGGGTACATGAAGGCCTATCTGGTGTGTTATATTTTTTTGGGAGAGTAACTTCCTGCTAGGAAAGATATGCTATTAATATTCCGATTCTCTACACACCCTGAAGATGTACCGCTTTTATTATGTGGGTATATCTGAGAGCTTGGCAGACCTTGTACAGTTTCTAAGCTTCCATTCTTAAGATTGCTTTCGGGTCGACGACTGGAGTGAGAAAAATTTCTTTGGTTATCTTGATGGGTTTCCGGATGTTGTTGCTTTGTATCGCCCACACTTATCATACTTAGGTGTTTCTGGGCGCAGATTGTATAAAAGTTGGTTTGAGTGATAATGGTTGCAACACGAGAGGTCATGAACACATGATTATGTCACATCACTATGTGACTTGAAGAGCAGAGTAGCCCTTTCATGAGGCCTCCTCATTCTCTCCTCTTTCTCTTCCTATCTTATCAGTAGTCTACATGGGCCTGTGATATTGTATCCTCTTGTGCTCTAGGACAATTGTTCCCTTTGTAAAACTAATAAATCTACATCGTCATCACCATCAACCCCAATATCTTGTGCACGTCCTTTGGGTCTGTTGTACATTTCTTTGTTTGCCGAGTGAAACTACGCCTTAGCTCGCGTGCAGGTACAATGACACACACGCCCTTTGGTGCCGAAAGAAAACCAGATTTAATTCTTCATCTTATTTAAGCAATATGAAGGAGGAGGTACAATAGTTTCAAAAATAACTATATTAACACATTCAAAGAATCGACAATGCAATTCATAGTACTTGTACACAAGTTTCTATATTCATCACAATAACTAATAATTTTCAATTCACTTGATATGGGTAAAAATAAATAAAAAGGAGAAATTTCGTTATAAAGATCATCATGGCTTAGGTGAGTCGACTTCCAAGTGCCCTTCTTGTATTTTATTGAGTTCATCCTCTTGTTCATCCAAATGTCGGAATGAAAACCAGAAACCGGTGCCACCAACAAATGCGAGGACGGCGAATACGCCGTAATTCCATATCAAAAGAGGGTCACCTGAAAGAGCTAACAAACATATTTTTTACGGATTTAGAAAACTTCTTGATATCATATGAAATAAAACTCAAAATAATAGAAAGACTCTTACCAACAAACGCCTGTCCCAGGGCGTAAGATATCGCGCTTGTAAATAGGAAGACGCTCATAACGAGACTTCTCATGTTCTTCGGGGCCTTCGTAAAGGCGTATTCGAGGCCCATAATACTAGCGAAGATCTCGGAAAGAGCTATGAGAACGTAACTTCCTGTTTGTACCCAGACAGTCATCGGGCTGGTGAGAACGTTGTCATCTGCATCTACACACGCCGCCGCAGATTTTCCGCAAGGGTTCGTTTTGTAGATGTAGTACTGTACGACAGCTGACCAAATCATTGCTGAAGAGGCTGTAAAGAAGCCTGCTGTTATTTTTTTGATAGGAGTGAATCGATAACCAGCTCGAAGGAGAGCAGGATAAATTAAAAGGTCGCATATGGGGATAAAGATGACGAGAGAGAGAGGATTGAGATTACCAAGAACGTCGTTAGGAAGTCCGTGGGTATCCAGGGTAGCAGCTTGGGATGTCAAGTTGTTTCCTATCTGATTGTAACTTAACCCCGGAAGAAAGTTAAGTTCAATATCAGCATTGTGAACACGAGAAACTTCAAAGGCACACAAAACAAAAACGAACGAACAAGAAATTGTTCTTTCATTTTTTTTTTGGCTACATACAGTATAGGGGATACCACGCAAAAACGACGCAAGCTTTGAAACCCCGGCGGACTTCTTCAGCCCAGTTATCATCCCAAGTCATCCAGGTAGGTTTACCACTTTCCTTCTCAAATTCTTTATTCACATTGCTAGGCTTCACCTTCTCCCAAAAATCGGGGGATTTGAAGTTGCGCCAGGTCGTAAACGGATTAAGTGACCACTTTCCGCGGGATGCATATCGTAACAGACGTAGTGCACTGCCGAGTACGGACCCCGTGGGGGGAGTGCGCACATATCTATTACGTCCAATAATAAGAACAACGGGTACCGTAAGAAAGACTACTGTGGGAAGGAAGAAGGATAGCCAAAATCCAACGAACTATTCGCGGAATCAACCCCCAAGACCTCTTTTATTAATATCATCTCTCGAAAGTTTGAGTAAATTTACGAAACACACCTTCTCCGAATAAGTCATTGATATTTGACCGATTAAGGAACCTAAATTGATAAACAGGTAAAAATACTAAAAAAAATCAAAGCCCCCATGTGTTTACGTCCATTACATATTCATTTGGGATATGGATTCTATTTAGACATCGTCTTATAAATACTACATGTTCAAATTAATTACTTACCATGTAGATTCGCTGAATGGTAAGTGCCGGGTCGACAATAACTCTTTCCCCTGAAGGTTCAGTACGAACATGTAGTTTCCCAGTTTGTTGTTCGGCAATGAGAGGGGATATATTTGATTTGAATCCACTAGTTCCCGCACCCATGATAATAATAGCGATGATGAAACAACCCAAAGCGCCATTTGGATTATCCAGGACGGGTGGGATCGCGGCAAAGATAAGAAGGATGTGACCCACAAGTGTTATTGCGATTGCTATACAAATAGCTTTGTATCGGCCAAAGTAAGTATCCGCGTAATACGCTCCAATTAGTGGTGTTACGTATGCCCACATGCTATTAAACGTAGTAATCCCCGTCGATGCTTTCTGTCCCATTCCGAGCGCACCACCTATATTTGCATTAGTTTAATTATTCCATTTTGTCGTTGTCGATGTTTTGATGTTGTTATTTGTCGTAAAGAAGGGGTTTTAAAAACAAAACAAAAAACATGTATATTATCAGTCATCATAAATCACTATACACTTAATGGGCTAAACACGGAGCTACCCACTTTGTCCTTGAGAACCACCCGCTCCAGTTCTGGAACCAGGAGGCATGGGTTGTTGAATAAAGTTTGTAAAAACCACACTACATCCATAGTAAGAAAATCTCTGCATAAGCAATAAGGTAAGTACTCCAGGGGAAACTGCCCGGGATACGCCGTAGCGTTGTCAATTCCTCTTCCGTTGGGAGTTCTGAACTTTCTTCCCCTTCTTCTTCTTGTTCTTCACGGTGTTTTGATGAGCCACTATCAATCTTATTTTCGCCTAGTGACTCTACTCGTTCGGGTTCGATTTTGGGAAGAGTCGAGAGCTGTTCGGTATTAACGGCCATTTCTGCGTCGTCTTCAATATTAGGGTAAGGGGTAGGAGAGGAAACTAGAGACCCTAGAGCTGCATGCCCCGAAGAGCAGCGTCAATAAAAGGACTGACCATTTAATGGAGAGACTTAGAATGGCGTTTGAAAGTAGAAGAAGCACACGATAGCGCTACTCTTCAGAATACATGTGGTCGTCCTCGCTGTGGGAGTGAAATGCATAAAACTAAAGTCTTGGATTTACTTGTTTCTCTACTTGGGGAATTCGATTGCTCGATAGGCTAAGATAAAGCAAATATGTTTTCAAGGGTTGATGATCGGATAACAATTGCCAAGCACTTGGAACATACAGTAGTCAATACATTGGTATTTGGTTACATTTCTATCAAGGAACAAAGGTGGGGGAGGGGAGGGGAAGTACACTTCTCTCTATTGCTTCTCAACAACATTCTTTATCTCGGTGGTAAGATCCGCCTTCAGCTTTTTCAGTTCCTCTACAGCTTTCGCAATCCCTTCCTCTATCTCCTTGGTTCTCGGCGTTTGAGCCTTAAGTTCTCGTACAACCTGCCCCTGTACAGAAATTTTAGACTCAAGTTCCTCTATCTCGGGTGTCTTTGGACCAGTATATTCTGCTTCCTTCTTTGCTGCTTTCGCCGCAGCAGCCGCTTTCTTTTTGGAAAGTGGTGGTGCTGGATTCGCCTCAGCAGGTACACCTCCACTTTGATCTTTCTTCGTCCCGGCAAAACGAGCCCGGAAAGACTCCGCCATCTCCTCCTTGATGGGCTTGAACAGGTGAGCGGGTTTGCCAAGTGCATGTCCAGGTAAAATGTCAACTGAGAATACTTCGGGCACGGAACGTACGGGGGCATTTAATTGAGAAAGCAAAGCTGAGGCAGTGGATGGCATGAACGGTTCCACAAGAACGGACAAGATATAGATAAGATTGACTGCTCGACAGAGAACTTGTGCACAACGCTTGGGATTAGACTCTTTGAGCGCTGTACCGAGCCCGGCAGATTGTAGGTATCCATTTCCCCGAGATGAAAGTTGCATAACCACATGTAACCCAAGACGAAGTTTTACAGACTCAAGGGCATCGATATATTGTTGAAGCAGGTTGTTGATATCCGCTACAAACTCCGCGTCGTTATCATCGTTGGGAGAAATCGGCCCCTCAGCATCACCGCCATCGGGAACAACTCCATCGTAGTTTTTTGAAACGAAGGTTAACACACGATTTACGAAATTCCCGAAGCTACGGAGGTAATAATGTTAGAAATTAGAGATAGTCTGAGTAACCGCAAAGAGATGCGTACTTCTTCAAAAGGATGTTGTTATTTGCCGCGATCTAGACGCATCACTAAATAAGCAACCATAGAATTGTATTCTATATAAAAAATTTCCTTACACATTCTGCCCATGAGAACATAGCGTCCTGAGTCTCCGGGCGTGATGATAAAAGGTAATAGCGCCAAACAGATACAGGAATGCCGGTATCTTTCGCCATGGGACCAAATACACCCCGGTTATGACTTTTGGAGAACTTTCCGCCCTCATAATTCAAATATTCTTGTTAAAGTTTTAGACAGTTTCTGAAATAAGCGAGGAGATTGATTTTACCTGTGGTTGAAAGGTGATGTAACATAGTCCAATTCCGATCGTCTCCTAATTGAATTGAAGGCCAGAAAATTGTGTGGAAATACACGTTGTCCTTCCCCATAAATTGATAGAGCTGAACGTGTTCTGGATTAAACCACCATCGTTTCCATTCACTTGTATAATTCGCGCTGATGCTTGGGTAACCGATGGGGGCATCGAACTTTCATTATATTTAATACAATGTTTTTCCGCAGCAAAGAATGAAGTATGTAAAAATGTAAAAATTCTTACCCAAACATCTAGAAGATGATCCCACTCATTCAGAAGTAAACTCGGAAAAGGTAGTATTGATTACTCACAGAGAACTTTCCCCTTCATTTCCTGATTATCTGCACCCTCAATATCCGGAACAGGTACGCCCCAAGTGAGATCCCGTGTAACCGGACTCGGATGCAAGCCACCCTTCAGACGAGCGTCGATCAACACGCCGTCAGAGTTAATGACAGCATTAGGAGACCAATTTCCAATTTTCCAAGACTTTTTGATCCAGTCCTCAGTACGAGGTTGAATGGCGTCTAGTCGGACATACATATGTGCAGACTTCCTGGGTACAACTTTATGTTCTTTATTAACAAGACATCGTGGATTGATGAGCTCGATTGCATCTAACGTGCGACTACAGACGTCACATTGATCTCCTCGGGCGTCCTACAGCGGTGTTAGGCCGGAAAGGAAAGAAGAAGATATGTTTACTACACACATCAGCTCCACAGTGAGGGCAAGTTCCCTCAACAAATCGATCAGCTAAGAACCTGCGATATTAATCACGATTGTTTTATAACGAAACATTTCATTAATTTCCGACTTCAATTAGTACTGATATGAGCAAAGGGGTGTGGAATGGAGAGGGTAGCATACTTTTCACAACCTTCGCAATACGTTTGTTCTTTTGTTTG
The DNA here is from genome assembly GCA_002287475.2 of Pyrrhoderma noxium. NCBI lineage: Eukaryota > Fungi > Basidiomycota > Agaricomycetes > Hymenochaetales > Hymenochaetaceae > Pyrrhoderma > Pyrrhoderma noxium. The sequence goes on along the minus strand of CM008258.1, from coordinate 1,225,529 downwards.
TTTAGTGAGAAGGTCATTTTTACTCAGATTTGTATAGATCTCTTGACAGATTTCGGTATGATGAGGTGTTGTCGTCCTCCCGAAGTGATCAAAACTGGATAAAAACCATTCAGTACGATTAACTTACGTCAAGACATAATTAGTTGTCACTACTAACTCAATTTCAAACCAGTCATACGTTTCTCGATGTAACAGATGATATTTATCACAGAGTTCCTTTGGTGTGATACCTTCTTTTAGCGCTTGGGTCTCTGTTGCTGTTCCGTATTCATCCGTACCGCACACGTAGAGTGTTCTACGATTTCTTGTCCCTAAGTACCAAAAATGTCCATTAGCTCATGTTCTCATTGTTCGCTTGACATGAGTACTGATGACTTACGGTTATACCTGTGAGGAGTAGAAGGGTCAATGTACTTTACGTTTACGCGAAGCATATGAACATACCTAGCAAATACATCCGCACTGAGAGTACTTCCAATGATGTTACCTTCACAAGACCCCCTAATCAACACTAACCTTACAATAATAAAGATAAAAATCCATACCGAGATGCGGTACGTTGTTGCAATATGGTAGAGCAGATGTGATCAAGACGTTCTCTTCTCCATCTTTTGGCAATCTAAAGATACGAGCGAGTATGAGATCGGGACAAGTAGCTACTAGATGTGATCAAGCAGGTACGGACATTGCTTCTCCCTTCGGTACACTCTGTCGTAGTAAACCCTCTGCAACTCGTATTTTCTGAGCCATTTCTCGGTAATCTTTTCTTCAGTCGTCTATGTGGCGAAGCTTCAAACTACTTAGGTTTGTGTATTGATTCGATTTCTACCCAGAAAGGAGACGAGAGAACCCTCTAAAGTATGATTATGGACTCG